>OY992501.1:6061193-7261193 GCA_963921215.1 Scoparia ambigualis
ACTATTATCCCTGAAAGGTTAGTCAGAGACTAGGCAATGAGGATAGCAAAAGCAGTCCTTTACCGTAGTCCACTTTTCACCAAATAGCGCTCAGCGTGACAGGTGGTGAACCCATCGCAAATTTTATTTCAGTCACTAATGCAAAACTAAACATCACTAATGTTAACTAAACGCACGAGCAACTTCAGAACATCCTGTATCTGCGGCCAGTTATTGTTATTGTGATTAAGGGGCAAGTTAACCTCGCCGCTGTCGCGTTGCGTTTCGTTAATTATGCAGCGACATGTAACAAAACTGGGATTATAATTTTATCTTGTAGATATACATATCTCTTAAAACTACAGCTAAACTAATTAGTCTTAATTACATAGATACTATGTTAGTTTGCTACTTTACTACCTAATCTAAGTCATACAGAAGGTCATAGTATTTTATTATTTGAACGTATTGTTTGAGATTTGTTTATTTTATTTCTAAAAATGTTTACATCTTCGATTTTACTGTGTATTTCCATCCGACTGCTTGTCTATCGCCTAATAGCGGTAAGGCTGCTAATATTATGTAAATGTATTGTACTTATTTATTGTGTTTTGTGTACAATATAGGTAATCAGTGAAAATAAAATTATCATCATTGTACATTATTTTTTAAATTAGATTTTGTTTTAAATCAGCCACTTAATGTTTCTGAAGACGCTTTAAAACGGAGTGATTTTGCTATATTTTGAAGGCTCCTGGTTATTAAATTAATGACTTAATGCAAAAAATCAAACATACAGATCGATGCTGTAAAAGTAATAAAAATTAATCCATCCAGTTCTGAAGGAGGAAACAGGGGACTACGAAACGTCGTTTTTCTGTGTTTTATATGAGAATTTTGCATGCCACGTCGACGTTGTGTTTCCTCTTAACGTCCCACTGCGTCACAAGTCTCCCCACATGGACAATGGCACTTATAGAGATGGCACCATCATAACCCACCACGCAGGTCCAGCTGGTTGGAGGGTATGTATTATTCGTCATATCTTCTCCATCCCTATGTTGCTAGGAAAACTATTATGTTGTTAAAACATATCCGTGTCGCGTGGCGGTGAAAGAATACTACCACCCCCTCTCTTCCCTTCGGTTTCGTAAAAGGCGACTAACGGACCAAAGAGCCATACATACACCCAACAGCTTAAAGCGGCGATGGGCTCACCAACTGTCACGCTGAGCACATGTGTAGTCGCTATTTGGTCAAAGTCAAAGTCAAAGTCAAAGTCAAATTATTTATTCAATGTAAACCTTTACAGGCACTTATTGACGTCAATAAAAATAATAATAAAAAAAAACAGATAACTAACTTATAGTTAAGACTTAACAACTAATCTAACGAGCTATAGTCTGTGCCAGACAAAATGCGCATCGCTACCCCCAGTACCACTGCACGCCGAAACAGAATCGCGTCGAACCGAAATTTAAGCCGTGGTCATAGATTGTGTAAACAAACGTATCCTGGTACGAGACAAAAATAGCGGGCAAGTGTCTCTCCCCTAGCGACACAAACGGCTAATATTAGGTAATTTATCGTTTTTTTTTTAGGATGAAAGGTGAAGAATGATAAATCACAATGAATTGTTAACTTAAGTTATTACTTTAAGGAATAAAATTAAATGTGATTTCCAATTATCGTATTGATATTGTGGTAAGTAATAGAAATTGGAAATAACTGAGTTTTTAAAGTAAAATAACGTAACGGTTGAAATGAGTTTTGGAAAACATTAGTACCTAACCAATAAGGTTGACATTTTTAATCATTCAAATATCTTTTTTTATAAAAACTTAAGCATAGAAAACGTCAAAAATTAATAAGCATAAATTTGTGTGTTTTAAAATTGTTTCGTTTTTCATCTTGGTACAAGCACAGAATAACTAATATTACTTCCGTACAGAAGGTTCACCCTCCAACGACCCCCACGCGAAACCGAAACCCATCGCGTGACCCGAGCGTTCATATTCCGTTAAGCAAAGCCGACTCGATATCGATTTGACGTCCGTCAGGAGCGCAGGGTTTACGCGCGCGCGTAGGGTTTACGAGTTAAGGCTAGATAGGTCGCGCTTTGAGTTTTTCAAACCATCTAAGACATAGAAAATAATGGTTTAAATTCTGGAAAAAAAGTATATATTATAGTCTGACCGCCACCGCCGCACCGCGCCCCGGGCACGCGAGCGGCGAGGCGGGGGGGGGCGAAACAGTTGCTCCATTTAGTTATTCTGCCGTCATCGCTCACGGCGGCAACTAGTGTGTCAGACGCACATGAGATAAAATATCCAAAATGGGTCGTGCATTATCACGAGATAATCAAGACAGTCATTTTTAAAGTGGCCGAATATTTTAAGAAAAGAAAAGCAAACAAAGTTTATATTATATAAGGTGACTGCCAGAAACCGCAAGAAACTTCAAGGGCCGATCAGGTCAAGCGTCCTAAACATGACAAAAATGGTATCATTGCAGATTAACGTAGGTACTTATCGCCCAGCTGACGCGAACGGGTCAACAGACGGTCGACCGGCCAGCCGTTGCCCGCGCGTTGTAAATAATTGTTTTTCATTTAGTTTTCTTATGTTATTGCTTTAAAATAAATTAGATACTCAAATAAATACAAAGACTATCCAATTAAAATTCACAAAAAGAATTATTTAATTAAAAATGAAAAAAAAACACGAATTCCTTTTTGTCATCTTTCCAAGAATTAAAGATTTATTTCATTTATATTGGTTCTTTAATTCAAAAACGGATTGGATGTAATTATACTCGTAAATATAAAGCTTCAATAAACTGTGCTTCGATATCGTAAGAACTGTCTGACACTACGAATCTCATGTGAGTTCATGCTCTTTACTTCCCACTCCCCCCACCACCCGCGCATACCCAAGGCGCGGCACAGCGGCTGCGGCCAGGCCATAGTTAAGGATCTAATCTATTCAAAGTCTCATTCAGTTACAAGATCCAATGAACTTCACTCGATAGAAAAAAAAAAGAAAAAAACCCAAAATTACCCCTTTTTGTAATGTTTTTCAATATTATGACTAAACTACTGATACTTAACATTTAATTTTTGTACTCAACGAAAGACAAACAATTCGCAGATAAATTAGCAGAGAATCCTATAAAGTCTATACCTAAAGGCAATAAAACCTATAAAACGCGCCGCTTCACTGTTATACCCGTTCCGTACCATCGAGAGAGCGAGAGAAGCCGCGAGAGAGAAATACCTGGGGCCCAAGTCTGCCAATTCACGAATGGCACAATCGAATCGCAGCTGGATCGCACTGCAACCGCTTGACACATTTGGCATTCTCTTACTCATTTAAGAATACCAAATGTGCCAAACAACCACAACGCGACACAACCGCGACTCAACCACGCCACCCGCAAACTAGCAGACCTGGGCCCCTGGCCTTAAGCGACGACGCGCGACGTGGAGCGTGCGAGCCGAGCGGCAACCTTTACTGTCATACGCCTAGGCGGCCTTCCTGGGAGACACGCCGGCCGAACGTACCTAAACTGCAGCACCCCACTGGTACAAGTGGGGTAAATGACCCTTCATGCACATCTAGCTGGCACAGACCATAATCTACTCTACCTACCTAATCTACCTACCTAACCAATCTACCACCAGTTCGGATTTTGGGAGAGCCTTCGACCGAGAAGAGCTGGCAAGAAACTCAGGAGGCCTTACTTTTTTCTCCCTCTAAGTAACAATGTTACTTTACAATGTCATAGATCAAATTAAGTAGGTACCATTTTTTAAACATAATTAAGTACAATTTGTACGCATCAATAAAATTAATAATAACTAAACTAAATAATTTCAACAATTCATAATAATTGAATGAAAGAATAGTTAATAATAGACTAAAAATACTAATAATAAACACTAGTACAGAGTAGACTTATTTCCATGCATTCCAAAAGTGGACTATGTCAGACACGGTCCTCATTACCCAGTCTCTGACTAACCCTTCGAGGACAATGGACGTGATTATATGTATGTAACTCAGTCAAAAAACCAAACATACATACATCACGACTGTTTTCGGGAAGATTAGGCAAAGCTTTCCATTTTTTGCTAAGAGCTTTTGTTACTAAGAGAACCCGAAAATTTATATACGTATTTAAAAATTTGCGGGATGTTGCTCCTCCCGATTGGGGCACTGCATCAAAATCTTATCAGAATGAAGTCGAACGTGCACAACGTGCAATATTAAAGGTTTTGTTAGGACTACCCTTCCAATATCCCACTGATGATTTATATAAAATCTGTAACGTCCTTTCAGTTAGAAAATTATTCATTTACCAGTCTTTGCGAAGATATCATCGTTACATTGTACCCTATATGCCCGATAGACGGAAAAGCAAGGTGCCATTGAGAAGATGTAGAACTGTATTTACAATGAGGAGCTATGACTACTATACTCCTATGCTTTATAATAAACTAAATCAAGATGTTAAAAAAGTAGCAATGTTTAACAACCATTTGTTTAAAGTCACAATATACTTATGGAACTAGATTATGAAGCAACAGAAGGTCTTTTTGTAAGATTACAGATTTTAGTTAGTTTTTTTTTTTTTTATAGCAGAAGGAGGCAAACGAGCAAGCGGGTCACCTGATGGAAAGTAATCACCGCCGCCCATAGACACCCGCAAAACTAGAGGAATCGCAGACGCGTTGCCGGCCTTTAAGGAAGGAATAGGCTCGTTTCTTGAAGATCACTAAGTCGTAACGGTCCGGAAATACCGCCGCCGAGAGCTGGTTCCACAACACTGTAGATCGAGGCAAGAAATTTCTTAAAAAACGCACAGTAGTAGACCGCCATCCATCAAGGTGATGTGGATGGAATGACAGTCGATTGCGTGTAGTGCGGTGAAGGAAATCAGCGGCAGGGATCAAGCCGAACAATTTCTCAGAACACTCCACATGATATATACGGTACAATAAACAGAGAGACGCAACGTCTCTCCGAAGAGCTAGTGGATCGAGTCGACCTGAAATATCCACGTCGTCGATAATTCGAGCAGCTCTGCGTTGGATGCGGTCAAATGGAAGGAGTTGGTATTGGGGTGCTTTGGTATTTGGGGTACGTAATAATTAGATTGTATAGTACATACTATAAATTAAAATATAAACACTAAACAAAATTGTAAAATTATCTGGGAGAACCGTGGCCCGTAGCACAGTTTATACTTACACAGGCTACGGTCACATTGTTTGTAATATTTGTTTGTTTAGTACTTAATAAAACATTGTTGTTGTTGTTGTTCTACGACCGTCACACACTTTGACGACCTCCTTGGTCGAGTGGTTTGTAAACCGGTTTTCATGGTGCCGCCATCTCTGAGGTCCCGGGTTCGATCCCCGGTCGGGTCAATTTAGAAATTATTGTTTTTCTAAATTGTCTAATGTTATATTTAGGTATGTATTTAAGTATTTTAAGTATGTTTATCCGTTGTCTAGTAACCATTTAACGAGTTTCATAGCGAAGCTTCTCTTGGGCTAGATAATTGGTGTGAGTGTAGGAAATTTTATTTATTATTTATTTATTTGATTCACTAAAACATTCTTTTCGTTATAATTATTAAGATATTAATTGGGTTTCGTCTATATACTTACCTAATTGTAAATATGCTATTTTAAATCGAATAAAAATCTGGAGGATTATTAACCGTAAAGTGTTTGTGAACGTGAATGAGTGATGGAAAATAAACAGAACAGTGCAACGTACAACAAGTACAGCCTGTCCCACTGCCGTGCACAGGCCACAGATATAGATTTCTATATCTGTGGCACAGGCCCTCGTCATTGGAATCAAGTCATCGCTATAATTTGCTACTTGACAGTTCTTGGAAAAGTATTTTAAAAATTCCGAACACTTATTGCCTTTTACAATATTTTTTTATTTAATAGAAAAACAACAAACATACCTATTCTTCTTTATTAATTTCAAATTTCGCGCGAAAACGTTTAGTCACGTGACATTTTGCCCTGTGACGTCACATATCAATAAACAAACATATCTTAAAATCTGACAGATGATTTTTGTTTAGTTTGTAAAAAGTGACGCACACGAAGCTCAATCATGATGGCCCGTGTTTTAGGTCTTGTAATCCACAGATAAAAAATCGCAAATATTTTTGTAATAATAAAATATTTACAATTTTATCTTAATAAAAAAACTATTGGATATTATTATTGTTAAATTATAACCATATCCGATATATTTCATATTTTATGGTTACAACTGTCAAATAGCCAATTGATGGGTATTGATAGGCTTCAAGCTTCAACCTTAATCACCACGCTTGCCTTAACACTTTGCCCGACCTGGGATTTGAATCCGGGACCTCCTGATTTCGAGCCAAGTGCAACATTACGTTTACCTTTAAATTTCTATCAATAAGTTCGTCTAAGATCTCAGTAAAGTCCACCATGTTTATTGATACAAGGGGTTTATATCTTATATATAAACCCCTAGGTATAGGTCATAAAAAATGCTAAAATAACATCACGTGATTAATGGACGGCCCCTAAGCGTTGTACAATACTATAGCCACTGATAAATTGCTGAACTCAGACGATGTTCTCATAATAAAACCTAAAATTCAAATTATAGTCCGTCTGTAAAATGCACCGTTTTCGTGTGAATGTGATTGTTGTACACTTTGAATCGTTAAAGGGCGGGCGATTAAACACACTCCACGTTACTACGGAATTAATGTATTTCTGCGTTCGATTTACCACCTATACCAATATATAATTTGAGGTCATCTGCAAATAGAAGACACTCAACGGATCTGACAATTTGAGGCAAGTCGTTCATCATAATAAGAAAAAGAGTTGGACCTAAAGTACTCCCCTGACTCACCCCAGATCTCGTGATATATTTTTCAGACTTATACTCCCTCAACCACACAAACTGACGCCGATCCTTGAGATAACTAGAAAAAAATTGCAGCAGTTTAGAGTTAAATCCTATTATTCACAGCTTCTGTAGCAAATTGTCATTGTCTACAAGGTCAAAGGCTTTTTTGAAGTCGCAATAGGCAGCATCAACTTGTCTACCGGCGTCCATTTCAGCGGAAACATAGTCAACTAATGCTGTCAAGTTTGTAGTTGTCGATCGCACTTTACGAAAGCCATGCTGGCAGTCATTCAACTGACTACCTATCTGTCGGCTAATGTAGTTGTTTATCATAGACTCAAAGAGCTTAGCACAACTTCATTACTTTACTAGCTATATGTCAAAACAGCACCAAAAACAACTCAGAATAATATATTCTGATAAAAACAATAACAAAAAAATTCACAGAATTTGCAGTAACCGCAAGAATCGTAGCATTGAAAATTAGTACAATAATTTACGAAAAAAATATCAAGTTGAATAATAAGAATTTTTTATTGAGAAATACTTTCCTAAAATTACACAACTACATTACTTACAAGTCGAATTATAACATACTACCGCATAACACAGAGTAATATTTTCTTTCCTTTTACTAACCTAATGGAAATTCATTGAATTTCACATAGATTTTCGAAATTTCAACTTGAATGCACTTCTCGCCTGCATTCGCATCTTTTCACACCATTAATGATTGGTCAATAATCATAGAAGCTACATCACTTTTATGTACGGAAATAACCATTTTTCTACAATTCCAAATCTAAAGGACGGTCACAAAAATTATTAACCGATTTTCAAAACTCTTGGTACTATTCCCATATCGATTCTCCCAAAATCCTTGGAGCTATTGTCAAAAATACGTCTCAGGCGATTTGCATCTGCTAACCATTTTCAATGGTAACATTTACCAACGCGGTTGGTTATGGCCCGATCTTACCTAGGTGGGAGCCCAGCAGTGGGATATCGATGGTTGTGAACTGTCATGGCGCACTTGCAACGTTAAGGGGATTAAACGAAAGCATTGAGCGTGAGTGCATTTCACGTGGATCGACGATACGGATCGCAATTGTATGGATGCGTATTTTATATGTTTTTATTTATGCGTAAACACGCACTTATTATTTAACTTTATAAATGGTGTTGTGTAGAGTAAAAAGTAATGAATGTATCTCTCTTTGGGATCGGTCCCTCATGTCTGAGGATTTTGGTCATCATCAGGGTTGCATCTGGAGCGGATAATCTGCCTCCACCGGCTCCTGCCCACCCAGCACGTCTCTTACGCCCGTGCAAAGTCTGCCAGCCTCTGGGAACTTTGCCGCGCGGCAGCGGTACGCTTAAAGATATTTTTTAGTTATAAGATATTTTTAGGTTATTAGTTTTTAAGTTATTACTTTTAGTTATTATTGTGCCGTTATTGTGTAAATATATATTACCTTCACAGCCACTATAAAATAAAAATATTTATAATTTAGTTAAATTTTAACTGCTGAATCTACCACCAATCCGAAAGCCTTTAACTGAGAAGAACTGGCAAGAAGCTTAGGAGGTTATATTTTTTCTCCGTCCAAGTCCATCGTAAGTACACTTTTGTACATGGAAAAATCAGCGTTATGTATTTAAGTAAAAGTCAGCAAAAATATTTGTTTTACCTTCGTTTTTCTTTGCATAAAGTTTTAATTTTAAAAAAGTAACAATTTGTTAAAATGTTGCCACATCCTAATAAAATGTAAAGTACATTCACGGCACCTTACACTTTTCGACTCTGACTGAGTAAGGCAGCAAAATCCGGGCATTTAAGTTAGCCTTTGATGGGATCAGAGTTCTTAGCGAGGGGGAAATATAACCCGAAAAATATAAGGGGCTCTCAGAAACTAAGGCGGCCATCTTACTTCAAGGTACTTTGATATTGATTATAATAACATTAATTGTAATTGCCTGTTTTGACCGCCTCTGTGTACAATAGTTAGGCCATTGGTTTACAACTCAAAGATAATAAATAAAAATGACTGTAAGATATTGAAACGATAAAAACAACGAAAACCTCAGATGGGTATCGAATCCACGTCCTTCGCAATCGGTTTCCACTTGAAGTAGTAATTAATTTGAACATTTGAACATTTTAACAATCTTATTTAAACGTTGTTAACGCTAAAAATATCAAATACTAAAACTAAACGAAAAAAATAAAATAAATCTTAAATGATACGGTTCCACAGTTACAGATTGTAGCTGTCTTGCTGTAAATAAATAAATTTTATCAACTATGCAGAAGACTAGTGACAAGCCAATAAAAAAATACCTGGTTGGGGGTGGTAAAGGCTTCGCCAAACAGAAAGCGTTCCAAGCGCGCGTCAGAGCGCTATATAGCGCTGCATCCTGCCGCCGTACTATAGCGATATATAGCGCTGCGTCCTGCCGCCGTACTAAATAGCGCTATAGCGCTGCGTCCTGCCGCCGTACTATAGCGTTATAGCGCTGCGTCCTTCCGCCGTACTATAGCGCTATATCGCTGCCTCCTGCCGCCGCACTATAGCGCCACGTTGTGTTGTACTGTGGCGGCATTAAGTGGTCAAACAGAGCGTGAGCTAGTGCTCACGCTCTGTTTAACCACTTAAGCGCTAGCAGTATGTAAAAACTTTTTTGACACCATAATACCGTCACAGTACAATACAACTTGGTGCTACAAGACGCTTAGAGCATTCAACCAACCTAAGACAAGACGCGACGCTATAGCGCTCCGACGCGCGCTAAGAACACGTTCTCTGTTTTAAGTCCACCAAGCTAATCTGTCGCCATTTTAACAATATTGCAATAGGGCCGTGTGGCATAGCGGCTTACTAAAATAATAGTCTACCAACCCCACTCTTCCCTTGGGTGTCGTAAAAGGCGACTAACGAACTAAAGACTGCATCTACATCCAACAGCATAGAGCGGCGATGGACACACCATCACTAGTTGTAATTTGGTGAAACGTGGACTATGGCAGTGGACTACTTCTGCTTCTTCTGACTAACCCTTTGGGGATAATAGTCAAGAACCTTTGTACGTATATATGTATGTACTTATATGTATGTACTTATGTATGTATGTAAGATGTGCTGAAAATACAGAGATAAAGAGCCAGTTCCCCCGAATCTGGATGTTTTATCTGATCTAGCCCTAAAAGTGGCATTACACCTTCTGACTTACCAGAGCCTTAAATATATATATATATATATACAGTCGTGGTCAACTAATTAGGGACAATCTCTAGTTAAGCCAAATTGTGAATTTATTTTTTATTTTCCAACGAGTCTTAACAATATTCCATATCTTTTACACGTAAGTATAATTAGTCATTGATGTGCCCGATTATACAAACAATAACAACTTCTTAAACATTAAACCTCTTTACAGTATAGCTGATAGATTATCAGTGTGCTATTTGTTCAAAGAATGCTGGCTGGTCATTTAATTAGGGACACTGAGATATTGCGTTCTATTTTCAAAATTTGAATCTCAATACTTTTTTATTTCTTCTTTTATTGTTTTGTGGTAGTTTTGGCGGCAATCCAGATTTTTAATTTTAAGTTTTGAGAATTATTTTGAAAAAATATGGGCAAAAATAAAAGTTGCGATCCAACACTACGAACAATTATCATGAAGTTTGTCGAGCGTGGTTGGTCATACCGAGGGATAGCAGAACATTTAAATTGTTCAAAAACTATGGTATGCAATGCAGTGCAACATTTCAGGCGCAATAACACAGCTTTAAATGTGCCCAGGACAAAAAGATCGAGAAAAACAACTCCGCAAGAAGATAGAATGATAACCAGGTTAGCTAAGAAAGATCCGTTTCTAGGCTCTATTTTAATTAAACACGAAGTGTTTGGGGCAGACGAAAGAGCCGGTGTATCAGCGAGGACCGTTCGACGACGTCTGGTAGAAGCAGGGTTGTTCGGAAGAGTGGCTCGCAAAGTACCGTTGTTGAAGAAAGAACATAGAAATGCTCGTTTGGCGTTTGCACGTAAATATGCACATTGGACCTACGCCCAATGGCAACATGTATTATTCTCTGACGAGACCAAGATTAATTTAATTTCTTCAGATGGAAGGCAATACGTACGGCGTCCTGTAAAAGCGGAAATGAATCCAAGATTCACAAAAAAGCAGGTGAAACATGGCGGTGGAAACATTAAAATTTGTGGTTCATTTTCTGGACGTGGAGTGGGACCTGTGAGAAAAGTTCAGGGTAACTTAGACCAACATCAATACAAAACAATATTGGAGGAAACTATGCTTCCCTATGCTGAGGAGCATCTCCCTATTATATGGACGTTTCAGCATGATAACGACCCGAAACATACCGCCCGTTCAGTCAAGTCGTTTCTTACCAGTCAGTCAGTATCGGTGCTAGATTGGCCAGCAAATAGCCCGGACCTCAACCCAATTGAGCACCTTTGGCACGAAATCAAGAAAAAAGTTTCAACTTATCGTACCACAACTTTAGATCAACTTAATCAAGCTTTTTGTGAGGCATGGGCAAACATTCCTATCGAAACATGTCAGAAACTGATAATGTCTATGCCACATCGGTGTCAAGCGGTAATTACTAACAAAGGTTTTGCTACTGGGTACTGATTTTACACGTAATAAAATGGAGCTTTTAAAAAAATTATAATACTGGAGATTATTCGTTTTGTTTAACTCTATTCATCATTATACTTTACTGTCCTTAATTAAATGTCCAGCTACATAATTATACCTTAAAATTTAATACATGTTCAACCTTTGATATTAAATACTTTTTTCTATTTAATTATTCTCTTATTTACAGCCATTTATAGTATAGTAACGGACCAAATTATGCAAATAATAGGTGCTGAAAAATCAATAGGGTTTTATATTTATATGTACATAACCGGTTATTGCTCTTCACTATCTTGAATGTCCCTAATTAGTTGACCACGACTGTATATATATATATATATATATATATATATATATATGGTTTCTATATTGTTTCTTCCAAAGAACTAAGATTTTTCTTTTTTTACGAAAAAAATTATATGTTATTCATTAAAACGAGTTTACATTTACAAGATTTAGAGAACTTGGTGGAAATAATTGGTGTTGAATAATAATGTACATTTGTGTTACTTACAAGTAAATTACCTATTACTTAGGGCCGATTTTTCAATTGTCAGATAAAAGTTCCTTGTTTGTTAACGTATTACACAACGATTTTGAAATGTATTGTCAATCACATCTTTTCTTTTTTGACAAGTGTCATTTTATTTTGGTCACGTCATACTTTATCAGATGGATAAGTTTTATCTAGGGATTGAAAAATTTGCCCTTAGGGTGGATTCGACCAAACTGGAATAAGGCTTACTCCGAGATTAGTCTATACAAATTCAGCGTTTAATCTAGGCATAAGACCTTATTCCAGTTTGGTCGAATCCACCCTAAGTCATGTAAAAAATCTTAAAAAATATGACGCATCCACTGCACCTAGGATGAACAAAACAAGAAAGGCAATTTTTAAAAACAAACTCCGTCGCATGAAAGCATAATAAAAAAACATGAAAAAACAAAAGTTGCGACGAAATTGGCTTTTAGACGCTTTTGTGTAATTGAAAAAAAGCACTCTTAAAATACTCTCCCCACCTCCCGCTTGTCTACGGCTAATAAAAAAGTTGTGCAGAGTCTCAAACATGGGCATAGATTAAAAATTACCGCGGGCAGCGCAGCCCCACAAGCTCCATCTAATCGGCATCCTATGGTCTCTATAAAATCACATTAGGGCCACTGTATCGCCTCGGGGTCGCTGAGGGCTTACACGGATAGTGGTTGCTGGATGTGGCTTTTATACTGCAGTTTTAATATCTTTTACATACTACGTTCTTGGCAAACAAAAATCATTTATCTTTAACTAGCGGCTCGCCCGCGACTTAGACCGCGTAAAGAGCATGTGAAAAAATAATCAAAAAAAGGAAAAACCCAAAAAAATATGAATATTAATCATGAATAATGAATCTTGACAGAGTAAGGTTTGAAGCAATATGTTAAATAAGCGTGCAGTGTCGCAGGAGACCCGGCTTAATAGTTAGTTGTTTGTGAAGACAACCGCGAAAGTTGCTGAACGTCGCTCTAAACTTTAGTACCTACTTAGTCAAAGAAACTGAAGAATGCAACAGGCGCCAGCTAACTTTTCGTAAAGTTATTATGACATGCCATTAAAATGTTTATCGCCATTCATGCTGGTCACACATACAATGTAATAAACAGCAGAATACGGGAGTTCTCACTCAGGGTTTAAGTACCAGCAGGAGGCTGACGTAAGAGGTCACTAAACCTACCTATCAATTTAACCCTTAACGTTTAACATGCTGCTTCCAGTAACGCTACATAGTTCTAATCCACCTTCTGCTCACGTTTTCGTAGATTAAAAATGTAATTAATTTTTTATTACGTACTCTATTGGCTTGGCTTGAGCAAATGCTATTTTTGGGCCGGCGAATGCCCCCGGGTTCCGGGATTATAAAGTTTGCCCGTGTCTTACCTTGATTAGTACACATTGGGCAATAGAATCTACAAATAAAAAGCTTATGCCGGTGATACGTGGTAGCAATATCTTTAGTAGGCAATTTGTTTAGTATTATTTTTAGGAGACTTAAACTTTTTTTATATCTTAGTAAAAACACGTAAACACCAACGTCACAGTATACTTTAGAAGTCGCTAAAAATCCGTTAAGTAACTAATTTTCATTGGTCCAAATAAATAATTTTATTAATGTAAATATTTTAATATTACCTGACACACTCGTACTAAAATAATAAATGTTGTCCGATAAATAAGGTAAGTAATTAAAATGAGTTAGAAAAGTGATTTTCATATTGAAAGGCATTAGCAAAACAGTTATCATCCATTAATTATTGACTATCACAATAACTATCATACGAGAATTAGTAGATCTGCTGTCGATGTCGATTTTATGCAAACAGCAAAGTTTTCGAATATTGTACTAAAAAATGTGACGTTCAGACAGGTCGGTGGAAGCGGCACACCAGCCTAATCAGATCAGGGCACAAGTGGAAATTCAATTAAGGATCTGACCTAGCCGATTTCCACACGTGCACACAAAAAACAACCGTAAACAGACCCTAAATAACGTCCAAACTTGTCCTCAGAACAAATTATAAGGTCACCTCGCTAAAATGGTTTTGAATGTAGTCCGAATGGAACATCGGTAGAGTCGGGTTTCGTGTGTGTCGCTTGAAATTGGGGTGCAAGAGATCAATGCTTATTTGTATCTAATAGCAAAAAACACCAGCAGATGTGTATTTTTACGGTGTAATAATGTGCTTATCCGGATTTTGATGGGCGCTTTGATGTCGCCGGGCATGGCTGCCAGGAATTGGCTTAGGCTGCGACGCCGCTTGCAGTAACGAAGTGTGACGTGATACCATCGTTGGTGTCAGATTTGGCGTGATTCACTTGGGCCCAAATGCTTGGCCTCTACTCTAAAGGCTACTTAAGTAGGTTAGAAGTTATGAGATTTTCTGACAAAATAAACAAAGAGTGGTATTCGTCATAAGAGATTGTGCCCCCAAATAAGATTGGGAAAGCCCTCCTAGAGAAGTTGCAGCCGCTACATATCGATTTTTTTTATTACATGTTTGGCTTGCAATTCGCCGCTATCTCACCTGATGGTAAGTGATGATGTGGTCTTCGGTTTATACGCTTGCCTAGAAGAGTACCTGTTTTGTACTTGAGTACGCGATTTGAAAACCTCAATAATAAACTTGCATAAAGAGAAATTGTGGACAACTCTACAAAATGTTTTACAGTCATTAATTTTTCACCAAACCTATTTATAACCTTTCAGAATAGTTTACGAGGTAATTTAAAGGTAAATAAAAACTCTGTAACGTTTAACTAGCTTCTTAAGAAATAGAAGGAAGTAGCCGAGTTAACCAAAATCAATCAAAATTGTTTTAGCGGCTTATTCGTGAAAGTGAAACAAAATAACAAACTTACTTCCACATTTTTTTAAAGCAAATCTACAAAACAGTAGTTCAACTTAAACATGTTATGTTTTAAATGATAAAGTATGGGAGAAAGTGAGTGAGAATCAGTATTAGAGATTGCTCTAACTTCAAACATAACTAATGAAGTAGGAACATAGCGTCATTCTACATTTTAAAAGTTAAAGTTTTCTAATCCGTAACCTGGCATTCTTTACCTCGGTTGCACCATTACAAATTAAAATCAAGATCGTTTATAAAAACTCACATAGAATACAACACAAACTTTCACGAATAACTGCAAGAAGGGGTTGACGCGGGGAGCAAAAATTAATTAGATCAAACATTGAACTTAATCTACGAACAATCCCTCATCCACTCAGCAATGATCCCATGTGTAACTGGATATAATATAGCATAATCGATTATACGCCCCCTTCATTTTCTGTACAACGCGAAAGCCCAACTTAAACACGAGGTTGTGAAAGCGATAGTCATTCTTATCAGCAAAGAGTAGGGTGCATGTTCGCTTGTTTTAAGGCTTTCGACCGCATGTTTCAGTTTGTGTTGACGATCGTATGGTTTGCTGGGCCATTTGCTTGGACCTCGGTAGCATGGGCGGAATATGGCGGGTGCAAGTGTAATTTTATTGTTATTTCAATTCCATTTGTACCCTAATTTTTGGGGTGCACGGTTTTTTTGCCAATCATTATTTTGTTGTTGACGCTTTGTTAGCTGATTATCGATTGACGCCTTTTGGCTCCCGGCCTTTTGAACGCTGGTGCGCTGTCAGAGGATAATGCGTTTAATGTGTCACTTGTTAATACTAACATTTGAATTGCGATTTAATGCAATGATGAATGCGATTCGGCAAAATTATTGAATCTTATTTGGATATGAATACATGTGCAAATACAAATGGGATTGAGTGTTGTTTCAGTTTTTTTTAACACTAGTAGAGTAGATAAACTGTCCCACAGTTGGGCAAAGGCTTCAAATTAATTATCGCTACAATAGATGGCTATTAGTTTAACCATCACGATTGCCAATTACATGCCAACAAAATATCTAAAACTTTTTTTGCCTGAACTGCGAATTGAATCGTGAACTTCTGGATATCGGGTCGACCGCTCAACCACTCGGCTATCGAGGTAAATCGAGGTTAACGAGTAAAAGGAATATTAAATTGTAGTATGGCACGTCATTGTTACTGCGCCCCGTTTGTTAAGTGGCAAGGCATGGTTTAATACCACCATTAGACTTTATTCGCGTAAAAAGATCGTATCCCGTGAGAATTTCCAAAAAAAAATTTTTATAAAATTAAAATTTTTGGAAAAATATCCTTGTCTTGATAATTACGAACTCGACAAAAAGAGAATTAGTCAAATGGGTGATGCAGTCGTTCTGAAGTCAAGCGCGCGGATGTCGCTATTTCCTCATCGTTATCTTTCGACATTCAGATATAAGATAGCCAGTTCGTCTGAAGATGCGGGAAGATGATTAGGGCAGGTAAAGTGAAATGCAATTAAGTATTTTTAATTTAAAACAAAACACATGAGCAGTCGCTGTTTGGTGAAACGTCGACAGGGCACTGCTTTTGCGGCCCTCTTTGCCTCTCCGACTAAACCCTTGGGGGGTAACAATCGTGAGTGCCTTTATTTCTTCAACCGACACCGTGAAATTTAAGTAACACTTTGAAGTACGCCAAATAGCAGTTTTGTTATTTGCCCGGCGACTGTGCTGCGCGCTGTAGTCCTTTATGAGTGCGCCTGGCTCACGGTACCGTGAGAAACGGACATGACAACTCGGTCTAGCGCCGCCCGAGTCACGGAAGACGCGCCAGTCTACTGGAAATATAAATAAAAAAAATGTAAATATTTGGTTTTCTGAGGTTTAAGCGAGCACTACACGTTGAAATGAAACACTTTTTGCGGCTTAACTCGCGTTTAATTTACAATTACATAGTTTTTTTTAATAAATATTTTTTAATAATTATATTTTAACCGCCTCCGTGGTCTAGTGGCTAAGCCACCGGTTCCAGAGCCAGAGGTCCCGGGTTCGATTCCCACCGGGGGGTATATCTTTGTGTGCTCGGTTTGGTTGATGGTAGGGCTGTTAAGTCCGCCTGGCTAGCTACCATCACTTACCATCAGGTGAGATGAAGGCAAAGCTCTTACCCGTTACCCGTAAAAAAAATGCAATTTTAATATTTTTAATAACTATAATGGAAATTTTGTTGCGAAGAAATTATAAATTGGTAAATATTTAAAAATTTGCACGAGCAATATTCGAACCTGCAACCTTCTGACATTTCGGATCAGGCTCTTTTAATAAGGCTACCTACCGAATATGAGAAGGGTTCGAATCCTGCTCGAGGAATTTTTTCAACAATTTCCAACTAGAAAATTATTTATTAAATAATGAAATTTTTACGAAAATACATAACAAAAATAGTAAATAATTATCTTAATGATAAAAATGACATTGAAATGGCATTTACTTATTATTGCGCAAGTGATTTCTGACACACCTTGATGCTGGTCTTTCAAAAAAAGCCAGATTTTTACCCTTTTTTTCTTGAATGACGAGCTCGCTCTAAAGCTTTTGGTGTGCAAATAGGCCGGTTAAGCTACTTACGTAATGTCAGGAATCAGGAGAGAGGACCAAATTTTCAAAAAAATATGCGCTTTGGAAGCCACGTAGGTAATGCCATTGATTCTGGTTGTTGTCATAAGATGGCGGTCGTTAAAACCCAGCAACTTTCTATGGTCCTGATGTGGTGGGAAATGGCCTAATCTCCCACCTAGCTGTGAGAAGTTTCTAGATTAAGTTGATGAAGTATTTCACCCGGGAAAGATAATGAATAATTTTACTATATTTACACCTATATTATTACACCTATAGTTACACCAAACAATATAAAAACAATAATAACAATCAATAATAAGGGAAAAGCAATTCGTACACACAAAAAGTACTAGGCTATCATGAGTTAATCAGAGATCATTTGTATCTAGGCGTGTCGGTCATCGAAAGCTTTAGATCGGGCGGGGCTGCGGCGGCGACTTGATGACTACGGTCAGACGGCCGCTGATCTACATTGGATTGTTTGAAAATCTAAAAGCCATCTTCTATGAAAAGTTTGTTACTGCAGCAGCAACATTAAATAAACCCGTCCTTCACCTATGAATACATTTTTATTAATTTTATAACATTTACTAAGAACCGTCTTTTTAAATAAATTTTTTGTACATTTTACTTGTGCAAAATGATGGACGCGCCGCCCATGAACTGTACCGCGTCAAACAAAATAGTCTGCGCAGTCCACGACTGCAGGATATTTGTCAGAAGTCGAGATGGACACTGAAATATAAAACGCGGGAGCAGGATTAAATTTAAATAAAGCCATTTGAGAATTGGACAGCTGTTTAGCTACTTCCCGATGGATGGTAGCAGCCACCCGTGCTCCGTATTTGGACATGCTTCAAATGAACAACTTATTTTCTATAACGAAATATAAAGTAATAAAATAGTGATCTACATTTTTATTGTGAAACTTGTTTATTATTGACACTATGGGAGTTTGGTTGTGGGTAAGTTTAAACTTCCGTTACTGAGCCATTGCAGAAACTATTTGTAAAAGAAAAAATCAGAAATTGCGGAAAAAAAGCAGCTATTCCCACCAAACTTAATATCAAACACCTGTAGATGACGATTGACATCCATAACCAAGTCATACATATTATCGTTTGTCGTTTCTGCATCTGGCATGTTTGCCGATGCAAGGACTGATGACTTCTACACAATAATGCGGAAGAAGTTCTACTCCCTTCACCGTCGCATTCGGGATGGGCCTGGCAGTGTTTTGAAAATGATATCGGAGAGGCTAGATACTCCATTTTTTGCCCGTTTCACAGCTTTGCTTGTTAAAAAAGGTAATTAAATTATTATTTATTTTTATTATTATTACTAACATAGAATTAAGGTTTTTACTAACAATCTTTATTGTTTTTGTGTACTAACAATCTATGAACTCCGCTTGGTCTGAAAATTAACGAATTTTATTTGTATTTATTTATACATAAAACCTGCTATTTATAAAATAGTTATTCCTAATGGACTCAACATTTAGTTGAACCTAGACGCTCAGATACCGACCGAAGCGAACCGAACACGTAGAACGCGTGCTGACCACTCGACCGTCCATGGAAGTCGTCTTATACATTTTATTAATATACATTTTAATGATACTTAGACGAGCACGTATGAAGAACGTTATAAGCACAGAACAGAAAAAAGGGGTTTTCTGTTCTGTGGTCTTTATTCGAATCTACTGCCTTTTTTATAAAACTATATTGGCAAGCGGGTGACCGCTTATGGACATCGAGTATGTTGCTTGCGTTGCCAACCAGAAAGAGACATTTTCACCCCTTTATTTTTTAAAGGCGTTTCATGTGCTACGAAAAATCTAACAGTTTTTATGCAGAACCTACCAATCACATTTCGATAGTACAAAGCGTAGGTATAAAAAACTCATAAATCGAAAATAGCATCTCAACCGGGCTTCAAATGGTTTCGTTCAACTCGGAAACAATAGTAGAAGTTGACCGTTAGCAATTTCATCGCGTCTTGTATATAAAGCGGGTGTTATAGCACAGTGGTCCCAGTTTAATCTCGTAAATATATTATTAAGGAGGAATCACTGGAGGCCGGGCAAGTTTAGTGCCGAGATCGCGCGCTTCCGCCCGCGCCGTATCATATCACTCCGCGTGCGTTCCACCTGCGAAACGGGAAAAAGTCTAATTTTCGTTTGGCACCCCCCCTAACGCCCGTCCGTCTTTTGTTTATTCTAATGTTTCCACATAATTTTGAGCGTAGACTCGCGGTGTTCTTTTGTTTTTCTGAGCTACTCCATTAATGCTGTTCGCTTGATTGTTTTCAACAAAAATGGATGGTTATAGATTTCCATTTTTTATTTTTAGACTTTTCCTGTTTGTCATTATTGATTGTAGGTACTCAATTCATGTTTGGTTATGAATATCCTTAAACGGTACGATTAAAACATTGTTAACAGCTATCCAGTTCAAGTCGAAATCGAAGACGTTGACTGAGCCACTTAAGATAAACCTAAGTTTACCTTTAAGCTTTTTAAAAAATATAAGAGCGTTAAATGCATGAAGGCTTTAAGTAATTCAAATTCAAAACAGTGGACCTTGAGCTGTACTGTTACAAGAATAGAGTGTATATTGGCGTAGAGCGGCCTCCGCGACTGCCGTCGTCGCTGCGAGCAGGTTCCATTGCACACCGCCATCGCTTCCTCCGTCCCTAATGCTCTCCACATGAATAATTCTCTCATCCTTTTCTTTCACAAAGACATAATTAAACCCTAAGGATAACAATTCGGTTAAACCGTTCTCTTATTTGGTATTCCCTTTAACTGCATTACTGAAAATTTAAAGCGCACGCGCCTCTATCGACTGGACGGTACTGATTGGTATTAATTGGCAGGTAATTTCTGCTTATAAGAAATATAATGTTTTTCCCTTTGTCATATGTTGATTAGGCACCTGAATCAAAGGAATGTAATGCAGCCAACGCTCAGGGGTATGGTTTTTTTCATGCCTCAGGTCGTGGAAATTATACATTGGATGAAGATAATGACCTAACGATGTAATTTAGTTAATTCTCTATTTTAATTTTTTAGCTTTCAATGTTGCCTCCTGCCAGTAATGGTCAGGCGCGAAGGCGCGGCGCGGAACGGGGAGCGTGAAGCTAACATGGCACTGCACAGGGAAAAAAGGATAGGATTTATGCAATAAATAAAAAAAAACGATTTACTTTACTATCAAATATACTTACCCTTAAATTTAAACCCGTAACATGAGAGGCTTCGGTAAGCGCGGTCGAGCTGATCTTTCTCCGCACAAGAGTCGTACTAACGAAAAAATAAAAATATAATATTAAAGAAAGATTTGATTGGAGTTCTATACTTTTTCACTTTGTCAAAGTCTAAAATGGACGAGTAGTAATTACATGGTAAGTAAGTATACTCCAGTTCCCAATATTCTGATTTCTAATAGAACATAGACTGTGAATAATTTCCGGCACTTATACACTCTGAATTACTACCAACCTCATACCTATTTATGCCTCCAACCAGTATGGGTATATACTGTAACCCGCGGGTAATAGCTAGTAAAATACATCCTACTAATATTATAAACGTGAAAGTTTGTATGTATGGATATTTGTTACTCTTTCACGTAAAAACTAATAATGAATTTGGATGAAATTCGGCATTCAGATAATTCATAACCTGGATTAACACATAGGATACTTTTTATCCCGATATTCCCACGGGAACGTATGGATAGATGTTTGTTACTCTTTCACGTAATAACTACTAAATGGATTTGGATGAAATTCGGCATACATATAGTTTATAATCTGGATTAACAAATAGGATACTTTTTATCTCGATATTCCCACGGGAACGGGAACCACGCGGGTAAAACCGCGAGCGGCCGCTTGTATATACATATATTCACGACTAATATCCCCGTAGGGTTAGGCAGAGACTAGGCAATGAACAACAAAAGCAGTCCTTTACCATAGTCCACTTTTCACCAAATAGCGACTGCACCTACACTTACTTACTTACTTACCTACTATTCTTTCACCGCTACGCGACAAAGTTAAAATATTTTATGTAAATAAATAGAAATGTTCACACAAAAACTGAGCTCACGCCAACTTTTCCCGATCAAATGTGTAGATCGTATCGGACAATAGTTAATAGTCCGTTTGACAGTTAAAGATATCAATCCCTCGGCCGCTTTTACGAAATTGTAAAAACACTTCACACGGAAAAAAAAACACTTATCCGCATTCTCATAAACACTCGAATCACCCCGGAAAATTACAACAATAAAGAAGTACGGAACAAGTACCCACTCCTTGTGTAACTGCGGCCAGGCTAACTAGATCTGTCCGCAGCGCTGAAGTTGCCTCGGTTCGGTTGAGTTTGTTGCAGTCGCGAGGGGCGGGGTAGGTCTTGGTGCTCTGGTCGGAGGGTAGAGGCCCCAAATTTTGTTTCATAGCCTACACGTGGCACTCGGGTTCCACCCCATCAGCCAAAGTTTACATCACAATTAATGTCAACCAGTAATTGTTGACGGCGGTCTGACGCCGAGGCGGCTGAGACAGCTTTAGAAATGCTCACTTAAAACTTATTGGATTGGATAATCTCCGGGCCAACTCTCATTCTCTGGAGATAAATCAATTGTTTCAAGGTGATTTGTCACTGTGAAATGCTGCCTGAGAGTATATTGACGTGTTCTAAATGGTTGTGACCGCCTTCGCGGAAACATTGAGTAACCTTTGCTTAAAAAGTTAAATAAGTTTGAATAATGTAACTTTAAATAACTAAACCAGTCAATGTTATTGTAAAATGAACATGGAACGAATCTATATTGACGTCAAAGGTTATAGATTCATTTTTAAAGTTTTATGGCACCGAACCCAGTCGAGCTTTTTTCCCGATGTAATGTTTTACGGAAGTGTCATCATATAACCAGCGTCCAGAAGAAAAACTGGCTATTTGAAGACACTACAGTCTACGGTTTCCAGGGCATTTTTCCAGGGCATTGTATTTCATGACCTGGTAACGAAATTTTTTTTTGTAAATGTCGTTGCTTCTGTGCGCTATGGTTTCTTGTTGTTTCTTCTCTTTCTTTGCCATAGTTAAAAAATGTCGTCCTGAATGGGACCACCCATTCAGGACGACATTTTTTACCTTTAACCTACCAAGGTTAAAAAAGATTTGGACGATTCAAAGTACTTATTCATTAAGTTTATTGAATAAATATTTTTGAGTTTGAGTTTAGCCAGATGGGCGAGAAGGAGGGGCCTATGCCACTGCAGTATGGATGCGCGATACCGAGTACATCACTCGCACTTGAAAGCTTCAGTTCTTATGGTTTTTGCCCTGTATCAAGTACCGTTCAAACTGAAACACAGCATTCATGCATAATTTTTGAATGAGAAGCCTAAAATACGAATGAATACGTGTCGATTGTCTCGATCGTAAACTCGCCTCTCGATTTGACATAAGAAACGTTATCAAAAACAAATTTTATTGTTTTCACTCTGTACATACATACTCGTACAATGGCGGACTCCGTTGCTTTACCAGTCTAAAGGTCAAAATCCCTTGCACACCGCGTTGTCTATTTGGTAAGGGCACGTACCCGGGCGGTCGGTGCGCTTCATACGAAAATCGCTGCAAAATGGTAAAGCGACGGTGACCCCGACCGTACGTCACGCCAGTTTCCGGAGAGTGCCTAGGCAGTACCAGAGAACACCGCTTTCTATTGGCTATGAACCTGACACAATTCTTTGGCTTTATTTACTCTCTTATCATTCTTCGTATTGCTTGTCGGTATAGGGTACCTGTCGAATAGGGCTGAAAACTTTTGAATCGAGTATAACATTGATCCTGTGATCAATGTTAAAGCTGTCTTTAGATCTTGAAGCAGCACTCAAAATGAGTGTTTCCTATCATGCTAGGCGTCTCTAATGCGTCTCAGAATCATGCACTAAAGTTGAAATCAATGTAAGAATAATTGATTCAAAAATAGTCCCCCCATTCGAAGGTACTGTATCCGTTCTGTGCGACCCGTTAAAACGCGCGGCCGCGAACCCCAATCGAACTAATAGAAATTAGCAGTGCAACAATGCCCCGAGCTCATCTCCGCCAATTCTGTAACAAGTCGACTCACAAATTGGATAAGAATTAAGTTACAAGTGTCCCCCGCGGGCGGCACGTGACCGGCAATCATACAAATTGAGACACGCTGTTTGAACACTGAGAAAAATTACAATATTAGGGTGAGGTGAGACGTATGTGCCAGCAGGGGTGTGTGAGACCACGGTACGATGCGACGTCGCAAACTGCCGTATGCTGGAGTTTGTTTCAAAGCATTAGGTACGTATTTGTTTGGTATATTATTGGGCGGTAGCGTGTATGGATCTTAGAAAATGGAAAGGTTAACCTCAATACAAAGAAAAAACTTACTGTAAGCTTACTATACTTGTGTTTTAGATAAATAAAAGATAAATAAAGATAAATAAATAAATAAAAAACATTTGCAAGTAAATTAAATGTATGTTGCACCTATATGGCTAATTCTTTTTTGATGTGTTTGTTATTGTCAGGACAAAGTTTCTTTGAAAGAATTTTTGTGGAAATTCGTCACGGTAAACGGAAAGTTCACGTGGTGGAAGTCGCGTCCAGGCCGCTAGTAAAACATGAATATCGTGGACCCTGTCGGGCACTGGAATTGGAAGAGAGAAGAGGGCTATTTATTATTATACATTATCTGGGAAACAGTTAAACTGTCAATGTATATTTTTCGCCTCTACCTGCAGCAGTGATAATTGACGGCCCACCTGATGGTATAGGCGGCCACCGTAGCTAAGGTCGTTTCAAACACCATAGGTACTCACAGGTCAACCATTCTGGACATTTGGAAGGCAAGGCTAACACGACCATATTGGTAGTTTTTCTATGTGTAAAGCTGGCAAGAAAAGCAGGCGTGTCAGGCTAACACGACCATATTGGTAGTTTTTCTATGTGTAAAGCTTGCAAGAAAAGCAGGCGAGTCAGGCTAACACGATCTTATTGGTAGTAACCTGGCAAGAAAAGCAGGCGGGTCAGGCTAACACGGCCATATTGGTAGTTTTTCTATGTGTAAAGCTTGCAAGAAAAGCAGGCGGGTCATGCTAACACGACCATATTGGTAGTTTTTCTATTTGTAAAGCTTGCAAGAAAAGCAGGCGGGTCAGACTAACACGCCCATATTGGTAGTTTTTCTATGCGTCAAGCTTGCAAGAAAAGCAGGCGGGTCAGGCTAATACGACCATATTGGTAGTTTTTCTATGCGTAAAGCTTGCAAGAAAAGCAGGCGGGTCATGCTAACACGACCATATTGGTAGTTTTTCTATGTGTAAAACTGGCAAGAAAAGCAGGCGGCGGTCACCTGATGGAAAGTAATCACCGCCGCCCTTGGACACCCGCATAACCAGAGGAGTCGCGACATCGTTGCTGACCTGGACCCAGGAAGGAGTAAGAATGTGAGGAGGGAGGGGGCAGAGATGGACCTTCGGTACTTTCACAGACCGGACGAAACACAACAGCAACGAGAGCCATTGTTTCAAATCGATATTCCGTGAGATGAAATTTACGCCAGGCGTGCCGGCCCAATTCGTGCGGCAACGCTATGTCACTCATTTTGCACCACCTAGGCGTCACGCGAGAGAGTTTAACCCCCAAACTACCCGGCAGCTATACGTTATTACCTGGGTACGGTTAACCTGACTACGGTAGTCTAGACTTAAATGATGATGTTTGGCTTAAATGTGATGGCTTTCTACCCCGTTGGTACTAAGTATATTCGGATTTATTAGAGCTATTGGAATCACATAACAAATACACAAAATAATATACAAAAGTTAACAAAAATAATAATAATATACATAAGGCCTCGTTATGTAATGCCAAAATAATTACTATGTTGGCATTACATTGTAGTCTAATATTATTATAATTATTTTTGTTAACTTTTGTATGTTATTTGTGTATTTGTTAAGTGATTCCAATAAATGTTTTTGTTTCATTCTTCTACTTTCTTATTGAAATGTCAGTGATGATTAACAGTCCTGTTAACCTTTCAATATGCTAATATACTTAAGTTGAGTACGTACTCGTGGTCACACCAACATGTCACACCAGTGTGAAAATCAGGAATATTTTTCCTGTTAATCACACTGCTAGTATGCAACACCTTTTATTAATTGTCATTATGAACTAGTGCGGTGATTATCAAAGTATAAATTAAAATCGATTATGTTTACTAAGTAAATTTAAAATTTAATTTAAAAATTATGTAGTAAATAAATTATTAACTACTTACCTATTCATTTAATTACATTTTATTTTATTTTATTACTATTTTTTTATACTTACATTCATGTACCCAATGTAATATTTCTTTTAATTTTCAATATATTGACTCTAAAAATATTATTAAAACTTTCAAATTACTAAAAATGAAAAACAAAGGTGATTTGTGGGGCATGTCTATAAAGATAAATAAGAATATTATATATTCTATTGCACCCTATCTTACTGACATATTTAATTACTGTGTTAATAAGGGCATCTTTTCTGATCTGATGAAGTTTAGTAAGGTTATACCTATATTTAAATCGGAAAATAAAAAAGACCCCAGTAACTATCGACCAATTTCAATACTACCAGCACTTAGTAAAATTTATGAAAAAAATATTCTCGAACAGTTAGTGGAATACTTTAACTTAAATAATCTTTTACATAGTAAGCAATTCGGTTTTACTAAGAGTCGTTCCACTACTGACGCAGGTGTAGCTCTAATAAAAAATTTGATGCCTGTGAGAAGTCTCAGAACGCTCTTGGAGTTTTTTGCGACTTGTCCAAGGCTTTCGATTGCGTTGAGCACCGCACACTGGTGATGAAGTTAAATCACTATGGTCTCAAAGGTCTTGCGCGTAATTTGATACAGTCGTATCTTAGTTCTAGAACACAAACTGTCGACGTTAATGGAACTAAGTCATCCGGTTCTCATGTAAAAATGGGAGTTCCACAAGGGTCAATTCTTGGCCCTTTTTTATTTTTGATATATATTAATGACTTGCCATTCTTTGTAGAAAACTTCCGTGATATTGTATTGTTTGCAGATGATACTTCACTCATTTTTAATGTGACTAGATGTAAGAATAATTATGACGATATTAACAATGCTCTCTCAGAGGTACTCAGTTGGTTTAGTGCGAATAATTTACAGCTAAACGCTAAAAAAACGAAATGTATTAAATTTATACTACTGAATGTCAAGACCGAACAAACCGATGTTAGAATGAATGGTGTTAAATTAGATTTGGTAGACTCGACAGTTTTCCTAGGGATAACCCTCGACTCAAAACTCCAATGGAATCCGCATATATCGAATTTGGCCGGCAATCTCAGTTCAGCAGCATTTGCGATTAGAAAAATTAGACAACTAACAGATGTTGAAACTGCTAGGACTGTTTACTTTAGTTATTTTCATAGTGTCATGTCGTATGGCGTCCTTTTATTGGGAACAGCGGCTGATGTTAAAACTATATTTATTTTACAGAAACGAGCAATAAGAACCATTTATAGACTGGGATCGCGAACTTCTTTGAGAAATATTTTTAAGGAAGTTGGTGTTCTTACTGTTGCATCGCAGTATATTTATAATTGTATAGTTTTTGTGCGTTGCAATATTAACACTTTTTTCTAAACACGGTGATGTACACAATTTCAATACTAGAAATAAGTTAAAACTAGTAATGCCACTGTTTAGGTTACAAAAGGTTCTCGGCTCTTTCTTGGGGCAAGGTATACACTATTATAATAAAATACCAAGTACTATACTAGATTTACCTTTAGATAAGTTTAAGAATCTAGTAAAATCTTGTTTACTTAGGAAAGGTTATTACACAGTCAAGGAATATTTAGAAGACAAAACAGCCTGGTTATAATAATATATTTACATTATTTTTTTCTTAATCCATTATTTTTATAACTGATTGTATAATTTGGTAACGACATGTTGTTTTGTAAATGTCGTTACTTCTATATTATTTTAAAGCTGTGGAGTTTCTTGTGCCCGTTCTTCTCAACAGCTAAAGGACTTCCTGAATGGGTGGGGTGGGTGGGTGGGTTCCTTTGCCTATCCATCCATTCATAAAAAATAAATTTAGACGATTCAAAATGCTTAATTTAAGCTTACTGAATAAAGATATATTGATTTTGATTTTTTTGATTTTGATTTATCGTCACAGAACCTGATCATTTTATAACATTACGCCGATTCCGACAAAACCAAATTTGAGAAGAATTTTTATAAAATTTTTGTTTGTAGTATTAATAGGATTTTCCCTCTCGTTGTTGAAGATGACCCCAAAATAATACAGCTCTTTTTCCTTGTATCGTATTTATTATTACACTGTCGCTTTTTTATATCTAACGTCACATCTGAAGTATACATATTTTTAATATAAAAAACTATGATTTAGAAAACAGCCAAAAAGGATAATAGGCGGTACAGGTCGCCAACACTCGTGTTGCAGGTATTTACACTATGCCGTCGCGATGTAGTCCCAAGTTTCATTTAAACAATAAATCCGGAAACACTATCGGGGGTCTATTGTCTGTGGGTGTATTAATAAACATCGTGCGCGTTTTGGTCAGTTGTCCTTCGTCGAGCGCAGTGTCGACACGTGCCGTGCCGTATCGCTTCCGATCGGACTGTCACCGCTAAATGGTGCTTTGGTTACAGCAATTTGAAATTACAATTTACAAGAAGAATTAAAAACTAAACGCACCAATGTAATGTGATTTTAAACCGACCTATTCAAACGCTTTTTGTTAACAGTTAACAATGACAGAGGGATTTTTATGACCATAGTAGGTACCTATATAGGTTTTTTTAACTGTGCGCATATTTATTTAGATTATAGAGTAACTTAATCTAAAGCAAAAGGTTTAATTTATTTTTTAAGTAAAAAATGGAAGAAACTAAAATTGGTCAAACATATCCACAAAAATACCGTTAATCATGGTCAATCGATCGGGACCGCGCAATTGAACTAGAGATGAAACAAGTCTTTTAAGTTCTTTAAAAGAAACTCGACTCGGTTATGACGGTTCACAACTCGATCGAGTCTTTAAACATTGAGTCCTGAGCCTTTTAGGAGTCTTCGACTATGACTCGAGTTTTACTTTTAGACTGAGTCAATTTATAAAGACTCGAGATTTTTAAACGACTCAGTCGTGACAAAAAGGCTCCAACATTTTAAAACGACTCGACTCGTGGGAGTCGTGAGTCGTAAGGCGCGCTCATACGCTGTAATGAAATATTAGAAAGAATGAAGATATAGAATACTGTTTTTATATAGTGGGTACACCCTCAATAATTAATACAGGGTACAGGGACATTATATATCTAGTTTATTAGATAAATGGCTTCTATGTGGCCTTCCTTCTTGGCTCGACGTATTAAAGGAAAGGGCAAGATTAAATAATGAAGAAAAGTGATTAAACTAATAACTTTTCACTTAAAAATCAAAAATGTCTATTTGTAATAATTTAGAATTAGAAAAGTGATTAAACTAATAACTTTTCACTTAAAAATCAAAAATGTCTATTTGTAATAATTTAGAATTATAATACAATGCATTGTATGATGACAAAATATTGATTTGTTCAATAAAACTAATTTTGAAAACCTTAAATAAATATGCTATGATATTACACTTAAGTTTTATTATAATTCAATTTAAACAGCTCATCGTATTGTGATATAGTGAATTACACTATCAGCACGTACTCAATAGTACGTGATAATTAAGGTCTTCCTGATTGACAAGGCGTCCTTCCTCTAGTCACGTATAGATGTGATGTTAATTAGTATTTAAGATGATACACTAGAGGATAAAGATTATTGATTCAACGCAAGACATTGTTTCATTTCGGGTCTCCGTCCCAACGCCATTACATGGCGACCGTGACAGGACGCATGTTATTACGCCAAACGGGGTGTTGCCAGACAACAGTAAAATCGAGGTCTTGGAAAAGTTCCCAGTACCTAAAAATGTAAATGAGATTCGTCGTTTTGTGGCTTTTGCGAACTTTTATAGAAAATTCATAAAAAACTTTGCCACAATAGTGTACCCACTAAACCATCTTTGTAAGAAACATGTCGAGTTTCAGTGGACGGAAGAATGTGACGTGGCATTTCAGACCTTAAAAAAGTCACTTAGTTCATTTCCTGTCTTAGATTATCCAGATTTTGGAAAAGATAATGTTTTCCGGTTGCAAACCGATGCGTCAGGGGTAGCCTTGGGGGCTGTATTATCAAATGGAAATAATAAGCCCGTAGCTTATGCAAGCAGACAATTAAACAGTTCAGAAATAAACTACCCAACCATTCATAAAGAGTTATTAGGGGTAGTGTGGGCTATAAAACATTTTCGACCATATTTATACGGACGAAAATTTAAAATATTAACAGATCATAGACCATTGGTTCATTTATTTAGCATAAAAGATCCTAGTAGCCGTTTAACTAAGTTTAGACTTTGTTTAGAAGAATATGATTTCGATATTGAATACATAAAAGGTTCCGAAAATGTAACGGCAGATGCCTTATCGAGAGTCATTATAACATCAGACGAGTTAAAAAATCTAAATTCTAATTTTTTGGGGGTATTAACCCGTTCAATGAAAAGAACCATGGAGCAAAATAATGAACCCGCTACCTCTGGAAGTAGCAGGGTTGAGCCCCCTGTTGATCATAGGCAACCAAGAGTGGTAGATATTATGCAGAAATCACAAAATGATGTAAGGTTAGATATTTGTTCGTATGAAAACTTCGTGAAGTTGAGGAAAAAGAAAAGATACGTCTCACAGACGGGTGATATGTTATTTAGTGACTCTACTATTTACATAAATCAGGAATCTCTACTAACGGAGGCGCGCCGAGACGCAACGATAGGAGAACTGAGTGCATTATGTAAAAAATATAATATTGTAGAAGTCGTTGTGATTAAAAATGGGTTTAATAAAAAGTTTATTAAAATTTTGACCCAAACTTTCATGAAACATAAAGAATTACCGCGGTTATGTATTATTAATAACCAAGTTGAACATGTTACAAATAAAGACTTGATACGTGTTATACTAAATGATTATCATTTATTGCCGACAAGTGGTCATGTAGGCATAAATAAAATGACTAAGAATATTCGAAAAAAATATTTTTGGAGTAATATGCAAAAAGACATAACTGAATATGTGACTCGCTGTAAAGATTGCCAAAAGCAGAAATTTTGTAATAAAAATAATAAAGAGAAAATGGTAATAACCACTACAGCATCTACTTCTTTTGAAAAATTATATTTAGATATTGTGGGGCCGTTGGAGGTCGATAATTTGGGTAATAAATACATATTAACAATACAATGCGAATTGACAAAGTTTGTAGAAGCTTACCCAATACTTGATAAGTCAGCTGAAACTGTTGCTAGGGTTTTTACTGAAAATTTTATTTTACGATATGGTACTCCCAGGGTTATTGCGACTGACTGTGGAACGGAATTTATTAATTCCACGTTAGAAACAGTATGTAAATTGCTAAATATTGATAAGTTAAATTCAACACCCTATCATCATGAGAGTATAGGTTCGCTAGAAAACTGGCACAAACATCTCGGATGTTACTTGAGAATACAAACACAGAATCAGTCGGCAAATTGGAGTACCTGGATACCATATTGGTGCTTTGCTTATAATAGTTCTGTAAATACTAGTACCAAATACTCCCCTTATGAACTAGTTTTTGGGAAAACATGTAACGTACCTAGTAATTTAGTTAGTAAAGTTGATCCCTTATATGTATACGACAATTATCCATCGGAGTTAAAATTTAGATTGCAAAAAGCTCATAATGATGCCAGGAACAACTTATTAATATCAAAACAAAGTAGAAAAACTAATTATGATTTAGATTGTAAGGAAGTACACTACAAAAAAGGTGATCTACTCTTGTATAAGAATGAAAATTATAATAAATTGAATGACTTGTATTTAGGTCCATTTGAAGTTTTAGAAGAGCTAGGTACTAATGTAAAAATATTAAAGAATAATAAAGAATATATAGTTCATAAGAATAGGACTAAGATATTTAGAAAATAAGAGTTTACTTTTCAGGGAAGGGATGCCTAGCCTTTTCAGGGGAGGTGTGATATAGTGAATTACACTATCAGCACGTACTCAATAGTACGTGATAATTAAGGTCTTCCTGATTGACAAGGCGTCCTTCCTCTAGTCACGTATAGATGTGATGTTAATTAGTATTTAAGATGATACACTAGAGGATAAAGATTATTGATTCAACGCAAGACATTGTTTCATTTCGGGTCTCCGTCCCAACGCCATTACAGTATGCTAAACGACTCGAGTTCTTTATTAAAAGACTCGCAACTGAGTTGTGAGCCTTTTAATAAAGAACTCGAGTCGTTTTATTTCCGAGTCGTATTATAATGACTGGAGTCCCCTCAGATTAGTAAAAAGTCTTGAGTCGTAGTTTTGGAGTCGTGTCTTGAAAATCGAGTCTAGTCCTAACTTTTAAAGGACTTAAAAGACTCAAGTCCTTTTATCACCGAATTGAACTCTGACACATAACGATATCACAGGATACCTAGGTTAGGTTACTTTACGTTACACGTGACCTTTCATTCGCCCGGTATCTACGTGTTATTTTTTATTGTGCTAGACAAATTAAATAAATAATGAATTTAATAAATTAAAAAAAAAAATGAAAATGATGTCTATTAACGTTACTGAATAATATGAAAAAATATGTAATCATATAAAAAAATCCTGTATAGTTAGCGCGCAAATAACCTACACGTATACAGGCTATTGAGGAATTTACAGAGTTACTCCCATATGCAAATAGTTGTGCTTTGCACTTATTAGGATGGCCCAGTTGCAGGGATAAAATACCTATTATCAAACATCATTGCTGGATCTGGCTCCTACTTTCCGGAGTGTAGTATTTATAATATGTCTATAGTAGTCTTATAACAAATTAAGTGAAGAACTGAAAGTGCTCAAAGCACTGTGTATAACAAAAAGCTAAGTAATTGGTTAATGCAGAATTGTTTTTATAGCCTTAATGAATACTTAAATTTTAATAAATAATTAATTAATAATATGTAATAATAATAATAATATGGATCTACTAAATGTAAATTTTAATAAATAATAAAATAAAAAAATAAAATTTTAATTTGAATAAAAAAATACAAATGTAAAACCACTGGCTAAGCAAATTATTAATAACCTGGACTCTGATCATTGTGGCCAAATGGTCAGCTTTCCACACCAGCGTAAACAAGTGACGAAAAAGAATATCAATGTTGTACAAAAAACTGCAGGTCGGCTGGAACGCTTTAAAAGCAATCTAGATACAAAATTAAATTATTTAGAATACAATGACAACCCTAATGTCTTTTATAATAATTTTTTTAACATTTATTGTTCAGAATTTAATAAAACTTTTATTCCAAAAAAGATCTCAGTTAGTGGTACTGTAACTTTTAATGAATGGGCTACAATTGGTATTCACAGAAGTAGGAAACGCCTTTATGAACTTTATGGTGAACGCAACTATAACACCAGCGATGACTTCAAATTATATGTTAAAAATTATTCAAAGTTATTCAAAAGAGTCTGTCGATTAGCCAAGGCAAACTATTTGAGTTCTAAGATTAAGAATAGTAATGACAAAATAAAAATGACATGGAATATTATAAATAGTGAAACAGGAAAGGTCAAAAGTCGTAATTATGAGTACAATTTATATTGTGATAATAAAACCTTGACTTCTGATGCTGATATTGCTGCAGCTTTGAGAGGTTTTTTACTGACATTCCAGTTTCAACTACAAAAGCCTTGATTTCCTCCCCCACTGTAGCTGAATCAGTTTTGAAGGAGAATGTTAAAGATTGTGAAAATAATTTCAGTTTTCAAAAAAATTGTGTTATAGATATAATAAAAACATTTAACACTCTCAATAAAAAGAAAACTGCTGATCTGTGGGATAATTCTGTGGACTTTGCTAAATCTGTAATTATGACAATAGCTCCAGTTTTAGCTTGCATATTTAATGAATGCATTGACTGTGGTGTTTTTCCTGACCTCATGAAATATAGTAAAATAATTCCATTATTTAAATCAGGTAGCACTTCTGACCTCTCTAATTTTAGACCTATTTCTGTGCTACCCATATTTAGTAAAACTTTTGAAAAGTTAATGCTAGACCAAACGCAAATTCATTTTTATATAAATAAACTTTTACATTGTAAACAATATGGTTTTACTAGGGGTCGCTCTACAACTGACGCCGGTGTTGAGCTTTTAATCCAAATATTTGATACCTGGGAGGAATAACAGGATGCCCTAGGGGTATTTTGTGATTTATCCAAGGCTTTTGATTGTGTTTTACATGAAACTTTGGTCAGGAAGCTTAACCACTATGGAATTAGGGATGCTTCTTTGAGCCTTCTAATCTCATACCTGATTAACAGGATTCAAAAGGTCGACATTAACGGTAAAAGATCTTCGGGATCAGTGGTTAAAATGGGAGTGCCGCAGGGTTCAATACTTGGTCCATTCTTGTTTTTGGTTTATATTAATGACTTACCTTATTTTGTAAAAGACAGTCATGACATAGTATTGTTTGCTGATGATACTTCACTTTTATTCAAAGTGAAACGACGACACCCGAATTATGACGATGTGAATAATGCGGTCTCAAAGATTGTTCACTGGTTTAGTGTTAATAACTTGCTATTAAACGAGGGAAAAACCAAATGTGTAAGATTTGTATTGCCTAATGTTAAGCAGGTAATAACTAGTGTACAAATTAAAGATAAGAATGTGAATCCTGTGGACACCACTGTGTTTCTAGGCATCACGTTGGATGCCAAGCTTTAGTGGGGCCCACATATAGCTAAATTGTCGAATAGACTTAGCTCTGCGGCTTATGCAGTAATGAAGATCCGTCAGTTAACTGACGTTGATACAGCTAGATTAGTTTATTTCAGTTACTTTCATAGTGTAATGTCGTACGCCATTTTACTGTGGGGAAATGCTGCCGACATTCAAACTATCTTTGTGCTGCAGAAGAGGGCTATTCGGAGCAATATATAACCTACAGGCTGGTGACTCTCTCAGAGAGAGATTTAAGGATATAAGTATAATGACAGTTGCATCACAATATATTTATGAAAATCTTGTGTATATTCATAAAAATATTGAAATGTTGTCAAAAAACAGTGATATTCACAAATTAAATACTAGAAGTAAGAAAAAATTAGCAGTGCCTTATACTAGGCTCCATAAAATAAATAATTCTTTTAAGGTGCGATTATACAACAAAGTACCAAATGATATTCAGGAATTAGATCTTGATAAATTTTAAATCAAAATCAAAGAAAAGCTTTATAAGAAAGCTTATTATAAAGTGTCGGATTATACAGAAGACAAAACAGCTTGGGTCTGAAATGCTCCAAGTACCTACTCCAACAGCTATTTCTAGTTGCCTATAATTAATTTATATAGAGCATCATATTTAATTAAACTATTTACATTCAAATTCATATTTTGTATTTTGTGACCTGGTAACGACATATAATATATATATTTTTTGTAAATGTCGTTGCTTCTGTGCGCTGTGGTTTCTTGCGCCCGTTCTTTGCCACAGTTAAAAAATGATGTCCTGAATGGGTGGTAGGTTAAAAAATATTTGGACGTTTCAAAGTACTTATTAATCGAGTTTATTGAATAAATATATTTTGACTATTGACTATTGACTAATATAATTATAATAATTATCGTAAAAAATATAAATAATAAACATTGATGTAATTTCAAAATAACTATGTAATATTTGCACGCCTGCATGCAGGCTGAATACATTGTCTTGAATTTACTTTTAAGAACTTTATTCTATGTATGTATTCTAGCAAATAAACAATTGATTGATTGATTGTAGATGTACCAATTACCGACAACCTCGATCTTCTCGGCATGAAGTTGACCTCCAATCTCAACTTTGGCGACAATATCGAAAACAAGGCTCAAACTACGGCCAAAAAGCTGGTTGTTCTAAATAAAGTTAAGCGATATTTCACGCCGGGACAGCTTCTAACTCTATGTATAAACTCTAACTAACTAACTCTCCGGTCGTGCATGGAGTATTTGCTGTCACCTTTGGGACGGCTCAGCAAAATATCAACTTGCCGCGCTCGATTCAGTGGAACGCAGAGCCAGGAAACTTATAGTTGACGATAAGCTTGTGAAAACCAAGCTTCACAGTCTCGCTCATCGTCGCGTCGCTCAGTTGCTTGCTTGTCGGTATTTTACAGGTTGTACTTCGGAGAGTGTGCTGTTGAGCTACACGAGCTCATTCCACCGTCCCCTTTCTACCATCGGGAGTCCAGACGTACGGCGGGTTATCACCCTTACTTGATTGATATTTTACTCATACGCACCAAGCGCTATTTGTCTTCATTCATAATGCGTACAACCAAGATATGGAATTCCCTGCCGGGTCTGTTTCACGAGTGCATATAGCCCCAACATCTTTAAAGCCCGAATGAATAGGCTGCTTCTGGGCAAGCTCGCTCCATCGTCGGCCACTTCTTAATCCTACGGATAAGAAAGAATGTGGCCAAGAGCAAACCCATTTATTATTAAAAAAAAAATATTATTAGTTCGGATGTAGAGGTAATCTCCGAATACTTATTCGAAATAAAAAAATCTTTCACTAACGTATAGAATATACTGAATTATAAATATTTACAAATAGAGACGTGTGGCATAGCGGCTCACCCCTCTCTTCCCTTGGGTGTCGTAAAAGGCGACTAACGGACTAAAGGCTGCACATACATCCCACAGCATAAAGCGGCGATGTGCGCACCACCTATCATGCTGAGCACATGTGCAGTTCTAATTTGGTGAAACGTGGACCGCAGAAGCAGTTCTCTGCCATAGAGCAGAGGACTGCTTCTGCGGTCCTCATTGCCAAGTCTCTGACTAACCATTTTGGGATAATAGTCGTGGATTTATGTACAGTCATGAGCAAAAATATGTACACAATTGTAACTCTTAATACAATGGAATAAGAGTCAAATTGGTGCTCGTGACTGTACGCATGTTTGGTTCCAGGCCCCTTTTCCCCGCACGCAAAGTCGCAGACAAAAGCTAGTGTTTAACCAAATAAGGTAGTAGAGCATCATCACCGGCCAACTCAGGCTTAGGCGCTGAAGCTGCAAAACGAATTTTCAGCAAAAACAGACAGTTATAAGTGGGATTCGCGCCCGCTTTTAATGCCACGTTAATTATGATTTTAATTGGGCCGCACGAATAACATATTTTCTCGTTTTCACGACCGCCTCGCCGCCGCTCGCCGGGCCCAGTACGGTCGCCAAATAAATAGATTATACATTTCGCACGGCCTGCGGCTAATTAATGATAATAATTATTATTATGTATTATACACGTTCAGTGGTTTACGATACGTGTGTGCACTACTTTCTTACTTACATAATATAAAACAAAACTATACACTTTGGCTTACGGCGTGCGTGCATTTGTGAGTTTGTTTGTATGCGGTTTAGAATGTTATTGTATGTAGTAATAAGAATATACCCAATTCTTCACATTCACAATAACCATTTACTTACTTCAAATAATTATAATAAAGTATTTTATAACAACTACCAAAAGCGCGGTAGCCCAATTGTCAAACTTCGAAAACTATTGATCCCCAGCACTAGTTTTCGAAGTTTGACAATAGGGATATACTAATTAATTGATCTATTTTTTAAACGCAGATTATCCTATTGTTAAGTAGCATTACTTAACCACTCACTCTTGGAAATTTTCAGACACAGAAATTGGCACAACTGTCAACGTCGAATTTGAGAGAATCGAGCATAGACTATGCGATATTATTCGATCACAATGCATAAAATGTACCACAGAACCGAAATAATCGACCTTGTTCATACTAAAGTAGTCTGTAAATCTATGAAAACACGGTACAAAGTCAAGTGTGTCCTTTGTAGGTGCGGTCTCATGCGACCGCTTGGGGGCTGAGAGGTAAGAGGGATGAGTATCTTTACAACATGTATGTAGTAAATCTTTAATATAGAAATTTTAAAAATAATGTTTATAAACCTAATAAATTAAGCATTACTTAATTTTCTCCCCATTGCACTTAGGTGTGATTCACTAACGCTCGATGGCTCGGTCGACTCGCACTCACTTCGACCCTCACGTCGATCAAGAGTGACCTTTGTGCCGTCCATGTGGGAAGGCCTGTGCCCAGCAGTGGGACGTTTATAGGCTGATGATGAAATTCAAACAAAAAAAAATTCAAACTAAGCTTTTTGCTTTGTGTACACGCGCCTGCTGTCCATACCCCCCGTGAAAGGGCTCTGGCGCTTCCTGCGGGCGGAGGGGAGAGGAGGCTTTACCCACATCCGGCGGAAGCTGCACTTCCTCCCGCTCCCCCCTCCACGTCAGCCTATTGTCTTTCTCCCTCGTTTGTGAGCGTTTGTGATTCAGATTAGTTTTTAAGTCTTTTTATTTGGAATTAGTCTTCTAGTAAACTCTGTTTTGAGACATTGGATTGTCAAAACACTTTACGAAACATTCGGGTTGGACTGTTAAAAAAAACTTTGATCGGAGAATGAATTAGTGTTTGGTTGAGAAATATTGTCAAGAGAATACGAGTTAGTGGAGTAGCTGGGCCAGCAAGGTAATGATACTTCGTCTTTTTTTTTATTCAACAACGGGTAAGCGCTTGGCCTTCATCTCACCTAGTGGTAAGTGACGATAAGGCCGAAGGTGGAAGCTCAAGCTCAACCCGGAATCCTCAACTACTGAGGAACTGGCTATCTTATCTCATTATATCTTAACTGTCAGAACACAACAATGGTACAAACATTTGTTGTTATGGCGACAGACTTAGCTAAGAGGGTGGTAGCTAGCCAGGCGGACTTAACAGCCCTACCACCAACCAAACCGAGTAAACAAAGATTTGCCCCCGCTGGGAATCGAACCCGGGACCTCTGTGCCACAGAAGCGATTATTAACGTTGCACCAGTGTCTTCGAGCCTTAACATCAGGTGGAGTGGAGTAATATTGTTTTTTTTATAATACACATACCTTCATATAATATAATAAAAAACTCAATTGAAAACTGTCATCTTACGATACCAACCGGGACCAACAGCTTAACGTGGCCTCTGTAGCATGGAGGAGCTCGAGAATTTTTTGTAATTGGTTACCCATCTGCTTTACTGGCAATATTGCAAATTAATTGAACATCTTAGCCGCTGCGCTATATCGAGCTCCTCAATTACAACTCTATAATAAGAATTAACTAGTAAAAAAGTGAATCAATCAGGATTATAAATTTTTGTTTTTGTGTAACTGTGTCCAATATTTCGCACACTGTGCTTTCCCATGCATTGTGCTACAAATGTTAGTGTAGTATTATAACACATATATTCACAACTATTATACCCAAAGGATTAGTCAGAGACCATGAAAAGAGGACCACGGAAGACTTCTTCTGCGGCCTTTTTTGCATAGTCTGTGTCGTGGACGTGGCAGTCGACTCGACTACGACAGTGGACTGACACTGTTGGACGTATGTGCAGTCTTTAATCCGTTAGTCGCCTTTCACGACACCTAAGGGAAGAGAAGGGTCGGTAGTATTCCTTTGTGACCCGGTATACGCACGTGTATAACGGTATAATAACACATGTAATGGATATGAGCCCTTATGGTGGGTATTCGTCGTATCCCAAAGGGGCGACTCTCGACAAACTGTACGGAAATATGCGCCATATTTATAATAATATTTTCTAAACAAAACACTTCGCCTCGTTGTACTTATAATGACTATACTTACCTACATTGTAACTTTAACAAATTATGTATCGTCTAAACAGTCCACGAGCCAATGCATCCTTTAATGTAAAAAAAACATTTTATATTAGGTATTCCTTTTATGATGATGTAATTAGAATATTTTTTACCCGTGTGTCTTGGCCTCCAAGTAATATTCCGCCACTAGTTTCGATCCTGTGCACACTGGATTAGAATAAAAAAATTTAACAAGCTTCAAACTTTGTAACAAGTTCAATAATAAATTTGGATTGTACTTTTTTTTAAATGGAGTCTCACCACACTTTTTTTTAATAAAATAACTGTTGTGAAACTACACGTTGTTACTTATTTCTAACCAACATTTTACTTGAATGCCGCATTATTATTGCCTGTAGAAATCAATGTCAAAGTGATACTAATTAATAGGTAGCGGAACAAGGAGGGTTGACATTTCGACAGCACCGCTTCTGAGGTGAAAGCTGCTGCACTATACTTATCTATACTTAATCGACCCAAAGTGATATATTTCGAAAAGTGTCTCTTCCAATTATATTTCCTTCACGTCCCAATGACGCTAATAACTATCCAATTCTATTCTAATATCAGTTAGTTATTTACGAGCCTTTCCATTCGTTTGGAAAAAGGCATTGTTTTAACTTTATTTAACTAATGAACATTGTAACCTCTAAACTTTGTCCGTCTTATTAATAAAAATGGCCAAATATTACACCTCGGTTTAAAGTGACGCTGTCTCGTTTTTGTTAAAGAAGACAGATAGAGACAGTGTCAAAACAAAATTTATTAATAACAGGGTACATGTTTAAATAATGATAAACAGATATAGAAAGTTAGTAGACAACACAAACACTAAACATTTTTTTATGCAACTGATTATAATCGATTTAAAATAACTGAAGTACTAGATTCGGAATGAGCTTCCCATCGTGCCGCATGCTCGTTTGTTGGCGTCATAAAAAAAGAACAATTGCGCTGAAACGCAAACTTTTTCTCCACTCGACTCACTCTCGCTCAGCAATAGGGTTGGCAACTAAGCTTCACAACTGTGCCAAAAAACACAATAAGTGAATCTGCGTTTCATTATCCCCCTAATTTGTTGGAGAATGTTTAATGCACTCAAAATGTTGGTAGGTATGTTTGCGCGTCGTTGTCTGCGCCCGAGCGTGGTTCCGTACCGATCTGCGAGACCCCAAAAAGGGTACGCGCCTAGCGTGTGGTCCAATTTTAAAAAGTAAAACAGTTTTTTCTTTTTATTGTAAGTAGGTTCTTATATTTTTTTTATTTTTTTTTAATGTAAAGTAAAATTGTCAGTTTCGTAACAAATAGAAAGATGTAGTCACTGCCTACTTCTCCGGAAAACAGGCAAGATATATGTATAGTATAATATTATAATGAACGGTTACACACTGTTTTTGATTGCTAAGATATATGTATTGCTTCTTTAATCATTGCTTTTAATTTCATGCTATGGTACTCCATGTCTTTCCAACAAAGTGCAAAACCGCTGACTTGCGTTTTGAAAATTAAAAGTAATGTAATAAAAAAAGAAGAACGACGTCATTTCCATTTTGTTTTAATGACGCAACGTTCCCTGTTTTCCGGGCTCTTCTCTACAAGACTACATTTTGAATCGGCTGTTGAATCATGAGTGTGTTGTGAGCTGACCTTAATAAAAAACATTATTTACTTTTAATTTTACGGTCATACCAAAATGCTCTATTAAACTTTAGTCTTTGTTAAATCTTAAATCATAACTCCTCGTATTAAGCTGAAACGACCACCTTAGGTAGGTTTGTAGTAATTTTTCAACACATCGCTATCTTCAAAATCTTACTTGTTAAAAGACAAACCATTAAAAAAACACACCGCTTCCGCTTCCGCTCCTGCCGCGGACCCCTTAGGTCCCGAAGGAACCACAGCGAGCGATAAAAGCGTCATACATAATGCACGCGCGTCCGAAATCGAAAAATTAAAACTACGCCATCTGTCCGCCTGCCCCGTAATTACTGAGACTTGTTTTGACATGTTGCATTTGCCGGGTTATGATGATCTCCGGCTATTATGGGCGGATCCAGTATCAGTGTTAAATGTATGAATGCTAATGAGGGGTCAGATCAGATGCGTTGGCTAATGGCTTTGAGAGTTGTACACTTTAGTTGGTAGGTAAGTACTACAAATAAATTACGTGTAGGGTGACTCTGCGAGTCAGAAGACAGTGATGTTATTAAAAGAAGTACTTATTTACAATTCGTTTCACTAAAAGAAGCAGTCTATAAATTCTTTTAAATTGTTGTTTTCCTTCTATTTCGCTAGTGACAATTAACTTCTCTAGTACGATCACAACTTCTTTTGGCAATGTGACCTAAGTACTGTAGAGTTCTCAAGAGGCATATGGAAGAAAGGGATGCCTGGATTTGATGTTCATTGCTTGAGAATCGACACATTGCTTGGTCTGATGTCTGATGTCCAGGTCTGAAGTCAAACTGTAAATTTATTAAAAAGAACCTCATGATGTTCACCTAACCATACTTATTTAAATTACAAGTAGGTATTATCTTTTTTAAATTATTTCTTGAAGAGAAACACCGCTCTTTGTCGTTCAGTTTTTGTAGAAAAGAATAGATTAGAATAGAATTTAAAGCATGAATGCGGTACAGTAAAGTTCTTAATCTATGGAATAAGTGCAAGACACTTCAACCAGTTTGGGCATGCAAATTGCAAAGGTATCTACTATTGTATATCTACACCCGTATAAATAATACTAAGAAGATCAAGAACCACTGAACCGATTCCAAATATACTTTCGTTGTTACAATGCTATTTTTTGTCGTGACGTAACACAATCGGATACAATCTAGATAGCCTTATGAGATAAGGCATTCGGCCTGGATTGCTAGAACTAGTTTACATTCCAAACAAAAATAAACCGTATATGCATACATTTACACTTTAAAACACCACGTTGGCCAAGTGGCTAAACGCTCCAGGGTTTGATTGCCCAGGTCGGGCAAAGTAACATATAATTACGACTATTATCCCCGAAGGGTTAGTCAGAGCCTAGGCAATGAGGACAGCAAAAGCAGTTCTCTGCCATAGTCCACTTTTCAACAAATAGCGACTGCACTTGTGCTCAGCGTGACAGGTGGTGAACCCATCGCCGCTCTATGCTGTTGGATGTATGTGCAGTCTTTGGTCAACAGACCAACAGGTCGCCTACGACACCCAAGGGAAGTGAGGGGGTGCTAGTATTCTTTCACCGCTACGCGACACTGTTATGGGCCTAGTCTGTTCCCGAGTTTATTGCAAACGTGGTGATTAGGTTAATGCCCATTAATTGCAACGAAAACTTGATTTCAACGATGAAGGCCTTTGCACTGTAGTGTACCTTACTTCACTTTGAATTACGGGTTATGCGTGGCCGAGTGACACGACACGCTCTGTACTTACCCGTGGTACTACCGGTGGTCCTACTGGTAGTACCACGAGATTTTTTTTTTGCCCGTGGTACTACTATCCTGTCTGGTAGGGGAGATTTTACATTACCCGTGGAGTACTAATCAATTTAATATTCCCTACAAACGTATTTCGAGGTATGCATAGCATAAAGCTTGAAAAATCGAGTGTTGTAGAACCTTTTTTTTGTATTTGTTTTGTTTTTTGATTTTGATTTTCTTTTGTATTTTGTTTTGTTTTCATTTTTTTGTTTTCTTTTGTTTTTGTTTTTCTTTTGTTTTAGTTTTGTTTTTGTTGTTTTTGATTTTCTTTTGTTTTTTTGTTTCGTTTTTTTTGTTTTATACTTTCACAGCTAACCAGTACCTACCTACATATTTGAAAAAGGTTCTACCAGACAGGATAGTATAGTACCACGGGCAAAAACTAATTCCCGTGGTACTACCAGTAGGACCACCGGTAGTACCACGGGTAAGTTTGTACGACACGGTCGCTTGCTTTCGTACGGCGTCTTTTAGCGAGCGCGACGGGGTTGACCCAAATCCTAACAAAAGCCGGACCGCCACACTTATATAAACTTGGCCGTACACGACTGTACAAACTCGGACATGTCCGGCTAAAACCTTAAATGCAGCGGACTATTCAGCCACCAAAATCGCAATTTTTTGTAATATGTTTTTGTAATGTATAATAAGTAGGCACAACGAGCAAAAGGCGGAAAGAGGCCATTGCTAGCCATGATGGCGCGCGACACCGAGGTCATTCATAGCGCGCGCTTTGCCAACCCTGAAGCTTTACTGCTTATATTTTAAATTTATTAAAGGCGAAGGGGTTTGATGTATGCAAACTAGTTAAGTGTTAGTTTATCATAAGTTTAATATTAATTTTATTTTGTAATTAATTTTTGTTCTGTATACGTTGCCCATCGCAGCATCACCAAACTGGTTCCGTCGGAAGACCAGCGCTGACCGTAAGGCCAGCATCTTCATCATCTTCGTCATCCCTCTATACCCTGTAATTTAACTTAATGTAGTAAACCTTCAAACCGGAACGCTGAAAACAATGCTGCCTGACGGCAGTAATTGGTGTAAGAGTGTGGTCGCAATCCATTCGGATTCTGGGTAAAGTTATAGATTCAAAAGCCTATGATTTAATTGATATTAATGTAAAAATATATCTATTTTGTATACAAACATCATCGAACTTGGCTCTAGTTTATGAGATAATGATACTTTTTATTTCGTTACCAATTGCCGTTAATCGCCTCTGTGGTCTAGTGGCTAAGCCACCGGTTTCAGACCCAGAGGTCCCGGGTTCGATTCCCAGCGGGGGGTACACCTTTATGTGATCGGTTTGGTTGGTGGTAGGTCTGTTAAGTCCGCCTGGCTAGCTACCACCATCTTATCTAAGTCTGTCGCCATAACAACGATGTTTATAGCATTGCTGTGTTACGACAGTTTGAGATGATCTCAGTGGTTGAGGATTCCGGGTGAAGCACGCTTCCACCTTCGGCCTTATCGTCACTTACCATTAGGTGAGATGAAGGCCAAGCGCTTACCCGTTGTAGAATAGAATAAATAAAAATAAAAAAAAGATTCATGTCATGTAGCTGAGTCGTCGTGAAGTCATGTGGGCCACAGATACATGACAGTTTTTATTTCATTACCAGATTCATGTCATAAAGCAATAGTCCTAGTGAAGCCATGGGCCTCAGCTAAAGAATAATGTTATTCACCGACCCAGCTCGTAAAACTGACCGATTTCACGAACTGTGCTACTCAACGCGTGTAACTGACCGATTTCAAGAGCTGTGCCGGCGATGACCCGCCCGCCGCACATGCCCGCTCGTAGTAGTAAATAAAAATGAAAATAAGCTGTTCGTTGCTAACGGCTTGGAATCAAAATTTGAACATAGACAGACCATAACCCGGAATGCACAAAGAAATGTGACAATTTCGTGTACAAACATTCTTCATCGAATTTGACCCTTCCCTAGTTTAAGAGACATAAGATACTTTTTAATTTACAAGATTCATGTCATAAAACAATAGTCCTAGCGAAGCCATGGGCCACAGCTAAAGAATAATGTTATTCACTGACCCACCTCGTCAAACTGACCGATTTCACGAGCTGTGCTATCCAACGCGTGTAACTGACCGATTTCACGAGCTGTGCCGGCGATGAGCCGCCTGCCCGCGCGCGATTCGCACTTGTTATGCGCATATTTAGTGGCGCATTAGCACAACCACCGGGGTACGATTTAGCTCATTTTGATGCGACTAATATATGGCCCTCCATAATTTGTAAACACGCGAAAATCATACACTCTCTGTTTTATAGTGTGGCGCGTATGGTTACTGTAATCTTGTAATTTTACGTGTATACGACTGGGTTTCAGTCTAGTGTTTGCCTTATTACTCCCTTGTCTGTCACGAAGACTCCTAGAGGTTGTTAAGGGGAAGTATTTCAAGCGCTTATCTCTCGCTCTCTCGACGGTACAACGGTAAGGGACGGGTATAACAGCGAAGCGGCGCGAATAATCGCGTTTTATGTTTAAAAATTAAAGATGTAATAATAAAAAACGATCGGTTATAATCTCTCAAGTTATTTATGAACTTTTTTTTGGTAAATGAGTCATAATATCAAATCACTTATTTTAAGAATAAAACCTAGAAAAGAAGATAAAATGACACAAAAGTAACTTTGTGAATTTATTCTATCGAGCCAACTTTATCAAATCATATTTCCATCAGGTCTATTCCACAGAATAAAGCCTCAAGAATATTTCGTAATTTTTGCAGATTTTAATTTTACTGTTTACTAATTCAAAAATTAGTTCTAAAAACGTGTTATTTTAATTTTGCACTAACACCTAGCCTTAACAATTGAATTTCTATTGTTCCTGGTATTACGACAGCTGAGCTCTATGTTTGTGTTGTAGGTACCTATGGTATATAATTTTATTGTGACTAAATACTTGTTGATGTCTTTTTAACTAACAAGTTTTAATAATTATGGTGGTCCCAAAATGTTTGGGGGCAGTTCGAAACCCGCTAGTGGATTTATTTCGATTTAATGTAATACTATAATTATATTGTACTAGCGGCCCGCCCGCGCCTTCGTCCACGCTAACTTATAATCACCGTCATTTCAGACATTTTGTACAATATATCTCCAAAATATAAACAAAGACCATCCTCAGTTAACGCTCTATATTTTAGTGAAAACCGCAAAAAAATCCATTGCGTGGTTTAGGAGAATAGTGGGGTGCCACAGACAGAGGAAATTACTGTATAGTAAGTAATGATTTCCCATTTCTTATAGAATGACGTTATGGTTTCAAACCCTTTGCATTTCGTAGCTACAGATGCAAATAAAAACGTCAGTTTAAAATAAAACAAAACAATATCGGCCTTATTTAAAAACACTATGTAGGCATCATTTAATTAACATTGTTTTGCCTACGTCACACAAACGTCATTTTAAATTTGATCAATGGAGACAAAACAATGGTGTTTGGAGTTTCTTCTGTGTTCTTTTCGCAACAACACGTCGTATTGTGAGACTCCATTTTAATTTAAAATTGGCTTAATACTAAACGCGAAGCCATTAATAAAGTTATACTCGTAATAATAACAATGTACCCTTAGATTCGTTTGAAGCATGTCCCAAGCAATGAAGGTTTATTTAGCATTCATTATTATCAACAGCCTAATATAACTAACTAATCCGAAGAGCTTACAGCTGTGACAGCTACAAGGTATTTCGGTTAGTGGCACATCCGTACAGCTCCACGAACAGGCTTCTGCGGCCGCCGCGAATACCTGCAGACCACCAGTTAGTCTTATTAGCTGCTAACTTCAGTTAGTCTCATTAGTAACTAACTTCAGTTGCGACCGGCCTGTCCGCTCTCTCGCGCTTTTGATTTCGTTTGTAAACTTCAGTGGGCAGTATAAATCTAGAAGCAACTTTTTAAGCAGCTTCATATTTTAAAAGGAGGTTGGAATTTTTGTACCTTTAAGTAAGGTTTTTTTAAAATTCTATAACGGGTAAGCGCTTGGCCTTCATCTCACCTGATGGTAAGTGACGATAAGTCCGAAGGTGGAAACGCACTTCACCCGGAATCCTCAACCACTGAGGAACTGGCTGGAAAAACTATCCAGGTCATCCCATATACCACAAACAAGGATATCTCCTGAAATAAAAGCAAAGCAAATGCAAACGGAAATAAAAGTGGTAATAGCAAACTTATTATCACCACTGTTTTGAATAATACACTCGACATAGATTCGATCAACGCCCGTTACTTATTTTAAGTTTTAAGTGAACTACTGTTTTTATTTACGTTCTGAAACTGACATTTTGACAGTGTTATTATGAAAAGTTTAACGCGATCTCATTTTAATATTCAGTTTAATTTAAAAACTTCCATGCTTTGTCTGTCTGTCATAGACGTCGTTGGTCGGTCGCTTTTGAAACAAATATATCTATTTTATTAAAAATAAATTGCCGAAATGTTTGTACGCGCATCACTCTAGAACGGCTTTACCGATTTGGCTGTTTCTTTTGTTGTGTTGGTAATTTATTATCAGTATAAGGTTGCTTGAAAGATTTTTTTTTAAATTTGTCCCGGGATACAGGATGTTTACGCGGACGAAGTCGCGAGCGGGCCACTGTAAGATATATTAATTTAAAAAAAAACAAAAGCTTTTATGAACTCGTATAAAAAATAAAAATATTCTTTATGTGTTTTATTGATATTATTACAATTTACTAAATCACATCAATATTCGTCATCGTCCCAGTAAAATGTAATACTGTAAATATAATAAACTGTATTTATACAAAGAATACAAGAAACAACATATAACCATATTAAAAAGACACGCCAATAATGACAATTATATTTGCTCGAAAACTAGCTCATTAAATCGGAATAATTACTTTATACTTACTAATAATTTTAAAAAGTAAAAGTTAAATATAGCCTACAGTCCAACTCCCACTGCTGGGCAAAGACCTCCATCATAGACATCATCTTATTGGCCTAATCACCACTTTTGTCAAATGCGGGTATTACAAACCCGGGCTATTGCACGAAAAATCCGAAAAGAATTTTGCTCAACCTGGCATATAATATTTAATTTAAAAGCAAATAAATCTCTTAAAATAGGTAGGTACAACCCGAGTAGCCTAATATAATTAAGCAGTTGAGCCACGTGTATCCATTGTACGGAACTTGTGATTAGTTCGTCCGATTATCGATTAGATCGCAACGCTCGCAATCGGCCGCGCCGATCGGCCGCGAGCGATCCGTCAGCCTCTTCCGAATTGAAAGCGTGAAAAGGTAACAGGTATGGGAAGTGAATGGGCCAATTAAATAATTCAGTAATTCGCGGAGCAGCCGGCGGCGACGTAAACATGCGTGAGACTGGGGGCGGGCGGCGGGGGCGGGCGGGCGGCGCGGGGGCGTGGCGAGTGACGTCACGGGGCCGCCGCGCTCAGTCGGTCACCACCCGGCGGGCGTAACGGTCGCGGCGACGCGTCGCCTTTTTAACCCGAAGTACGTATACAAGTCGCCAAGATTTTCGACCGGCAGTACCACTCACCCTCCAAGGTGTTGAAGTTGGAGGACGACCCTTGGGGGTCGTGCGCGATGTACTCGCCGGACAAGATGAAGTCCGGCGGGGGGCTGATGGCGCCGCCGGGCTGCTTCCCGGCGCGCTACAGCCCTACGTACCGCAACGCGGACCCGCGTCGCTGCGTGCCCAATCCATCCGTGAGTACCCGCCCTGTCCGCACACCGCACGCCGCCTCGCCCGCTCACCCGCCTCAACCGCTCAGACGCCCCAGCCACAGGCTGGCTTCAGCCTTACACTGCAACAACAAATAAGAAGCGGGCTACACTGCAGTTATTGTTGTAATTGCAATTCTAATACGTGTATTTAGTTAAGTAAAGATTCAGAATCAGCGTCTATGTATACCCGAATCTGTATTTAACTCAAAACACAGTATAAATCATGACAACATAGTTTTGTTTCCATATTTGGCACGCTCCACGTAGGTTAAAGCTACGGCTCTTGTTGTCGACCACTGCAGTATATCGCTATCATCTCTTTCAAGCTTGTATGTAGGCAAGCGTGAAAGCGAAGTGTATTGGGTCGCAGTAAGATCTCGTGTTGAGGCTCTCGAGTTGAGATTGTAACGGGCAGAGGCGGCGTGTGTGTGAGCTGATAGTGTTTATGTTATTACTACACATTACACATGTCGTTTTCGTATGTACTACGGCCACATGACACGGTTGTTTTTTAACTTGTCACTTTTCTAAAAGAAACTTTACATCCCACGTTAAGTTTTCTACCGTTTGGCGGTAAAACAGAACTTAACGGATCGTACATTTTTTTTTCTAATTGTCGATAGGGTGTCTTGTTTTCAGGATTTCAGGGACTAATCATATTTCTTACAGGTTCATCAATGTTTTTAATGCAATGCGATTTGTGTATTAAAATGTGCTGGCATGCAAAGCGACTTTACAATGGAGCTCCATTCAGGTTAGATAGTCTTTCTTTATGCAAAACGGAACTGATTTCTTGTACTATTTACTCTGTGGGCTGTGAAAATAAAAATAAAAATAATTGTAACAACAGTTTCTTAGCAAACTTTTTAGTTTTAATTTTTTTAAACGATATGTTTTACTTTATCATAATCATAACGGGATACGGGATGTGAATTATTATTTCAACTGTCTGCCTGTCAATAATAATCGGTGGCGAAAGTAAAGAATTTTAACTTAAAAATATAACTTATTATAGAGCATAATATAATAATCAAAATCAATTTAATGATAATTCCTTATAAAATTACTAGTTTTTAACTAAATTGAATCATCATAAATCTCTAAAAATAGCAAATAAATATCATTAAAAAAATATTGTTTTAAAAAACAAAAATATTAAAATAGAACTTAGAACTTTAATTAGGTATCTTTTTTAATGCCTCTATTTCCAACTAAAAACTTTATTTAAAGTATAAAAAAGTAATGATTTAAAATACCACAAACCTTCCTATTTCTTACAAGTTTATTTAATAGAGAATATCATTACATTCAAAAGCATTTTTCTAAACGATTTAAACTAATAAAACGATGATAACACAGTTCTGTGCATTATGTGAAAAGTGATACATATTAAAAATAACAACTTTCCAGTGCAGCGGAAGTTGTGTTTAAAATAAATATATAAAAAGTGGAAAGTCTATTCTACAGATTGAATGAACATTTTCCTTTTTCATTTTTTAAACACTCCAAAGTTGATAATGAGAAGTTATCATTTTGAGATGTATAACTTTTCGTATGAGGCACAGATTTTTCCATAAACTTTTCTTAAATGCAAATCTCATTACCATACTAAAGTTACATTTCCATACTACGGCGGCGTAGCATTCGCCGTAGCGCCGTAGCCGCCCGCCGGCGGCGGCGGCGCTACGAGTGGCGGCGGCTCGGACTTTCTAGCACTGTTTGCCGTCGGCTCCGCTCGTAATAAATCACAATTATTTAGTAGCGACTCTTCGATCAAACATAAAAACTAGGTACACAATTCCATATTAAATCGTAGCGAATATATCGGCAGCTTAGGTAGGTACATTTGATTTATAAGTGTTTTGGAAGAATAGGTAACAATTTTTGAAGGAGCATTTCGTCATGTTGACAGGTGCTTATATACTACCAAACAAAATGAGTACCTAAACATTTCGCTAGGTACTTTTTGAGACGGTGACGGTGTGCGTGCGGACTGTTTGATAGTGTTGATTGTGAATCTAGTTTTTATATGACATGTGATCGAAGATCGTTGCAGTATGCCTTCGGCTCCGCTTGTAATAAATCACAATTATTTAGTAGCGACTACAGTTAAAAGTAATAATTAGTTTACATCCAATCCTCTGTTTGTTAGTTACTGTTAATTTATATGTCAGTAATGTATTATTATTATACGTACTCTGCTTGAACTGGTTAACAAAACACAACGATAAAAATGAGACAATTTGAGAAAAATAAGACTTTTCTCTTTTTTCTGTTTTTTCAAGTTACAAATTTACAAAATTTTTAATTTAACAAATACGACGTGCCTCCCGGAGATTTAGTGCAAGGAATCAGGTTGCCTACGTGTGATCTGTAGTTACTAACATTTCGTGTTATGTTCAGTTTATTTTCCAGGTTAGATGTTATGCGAACAGAGCTGCCTCAACTATCAGCGGGACTACAAACAGCCTTGCCGCATCAGCATCAATCAATCTATCAAGCGTCATTATGGTTACAGGAGGAAAGATTAACACTTGAAAACTAACGACAATGTACACAACGTTTAGTTACTCGTGCCTTACGATTAGTACTACATGAGTAATATTAAAACACGTGAAACTTTAACAACACAGCTACCTATTTAAATACAACTTTAAATGTAGGTACCTACAAAAATAATTTACCGGATTTCAGAAAAAACAAATATGATGCCATAAATATTATTTTAAAATATATTGATTTCGCTAAAGGATTAATTTATACAATTATCCTTACTACTCATATTTTTTACTAGTGTTTTAGACTTCTTCTTAAACTTCTAAGAGGCCTATTACATCTTGACTGTGATTTTTGCGTAAAATGACCAATTTTGACGTTATGGATCTCAGTAACAAAAATACATTAACAATTATGACTCATTGCATAGTGTAGAATAGCTATTGGAATAGTACGTAGCGGCCTTGCTTTTTGTAAATATTGCTTAACTTTTTAATTAAACCCAAAATTGCAGAGAAAGATTTTCATAAAGTGCGCAAAGGCACTTTTTTGAGCTCATCGATTGAACTACTGTTCTAAACAAGTGAAATTAAAAAAATATAATGTTATCCTTTATATAGTCAAATAGTGCGTATTGGCCTCGGAATTTATAGATAATAATGATTTCATATAGGAAAAAAATCTTATTCTATACCAAAAAACTCGAAAATCGCTATAAGTTAACCGTGAATTTCTCCTATCTACGATAATATTATTGAGCAAAATTTATACCAGAGTAATTGTTACTACATGAGTAATAAAGATTTTATAATGAATTTATTATAATATTTCGATAAAAACGATAAATACAACTGCAAAATTACTACAAAATGCGATGCGCCGGCCGTCCGAATTCAACTTATGCTCACAGAATGGAGATTTGTAATATTATGCACAAATTTATTATCCTATTTCAATAAAAACGATAAATACAACTGCAAAATTACTACAAAATGCGAAATTGGGCATTTTACGCAAAAATCACATTTGAAATGTAATAGGCCTCAAGAGAAAAACAATCATAATGATGCACACAATTGCCCGAAAATACGAAACCGCGTAGGTATCTAAAGAATAGTTGTATTCTGCAAGTGTTAGTTTTTTTTATTCGTCCTGATACAATAAATATACATAGTAGTTAAGTAAATATAATTAATAAATATATAAATAAATAAAACTAAACAAATATAATAGAAACAAAAATTCACTAAGTTATATATCTTATAGTTTAACTATCGTATATATTTATTTATAAACATACGAGTCAAAATTGTCCAGTGAACCAAGTATATGATTTACTTATATGTTAAGTGCTGATTCATTCATAACATTTACTTTCATTTTAAAATATTTAATTAACTGCTACCAAGCTGATCAAGTGCGGCTATTTTCATATCTTCCACAAATCATATTAATAACTATAATAAAATGAAATGGTTTTTCGAATAAAAGTTTTCATAAATATTTTATAAAAACATTTTTTTAAATGTAACTTGTTTACGCTCACACCAATTATCTAGTCTAGACCAAGATAAGTATTCTTTTAAAACTCGTTAATATTGGTAAGATAACGGATAAACATAAAAAAAACACCCAGACCCGAAATCTTTAGCAAAACAGTTTTTCTCTTAATTTAAAAAAAATCTTAATTTTAAAAAAGTATAAATAAAGTTCGTACTTTAAAAAAAAAAAAAACTGCAAATAATTAGATTTATTTCCGTCACATGTAAATTAGGTAAACAGTGAAATGAATGGAGATGAATGAAGGTAGAGTCCAATGTAGCACTCAATGTAACTTATCTATTACAGCGACAATATAAGGTGTTCTAGAGAAAAGCTAATACATTAAACATTGCTCCACAGAACATTTTACAGACCTCATACAAACCTAGAATTAGAAATCTTGTTCCTAGATAAATACCAGGTAGTTGAACATGGCCAGTATACTAAAGATAACGACTAGCTCATCATAAACTAATTACGAATAGGAGAAACTAAAACACTAAACCTCTTTGATCTATAATTACTAATACCTACTCTTTTTCATGTACACTTCTTTATAGGTGATGAAATACCTATAATTTAGACTGACACAGCATTTTTTATTGATAAAAAGAAGCTCATAACCTATTATTTCACTTCATTGTGTAAGGTCTACTTCAATAAATTTTACGCTGCCCGTTAATGTTAGTGCAGTCGCAAAAGAAGTGGCAAGCGTAGTAAAACGCGCGCACCGCAAAAATAAAAATTGTAAACCAGAGCTACAAACCGCGAGCGCAATTAATTAATATTGACCGATGTAAAAGCAAACGGCCAACAAAAGCGAAAATACTGTAAAAGTAGATACCGACGGATTCTATTAAAACTGCACTAAACAAGTTCCAAATTTAGATCACCATTTAAATGAAGCGTATCGTAACATGCACCTTTGCATTTATAATGACAATTAGGACTGGCAAAGCTAGCTTTTAACAATAAATTTTAACTGCGCCCGCTCAGTCTGAGAGCCATCGACAGACAGCTGATTTCGCCTGGCATTTAACGAAAGAGCACGTGTTGGCGGCTGTAGGGCAATCTCTACGTAACCGGCTGTAATTTGTAATTTTAATTCGCCACCGTTTCCATTCACGATAGCCGTCACGCCACGCCAGTGCCGTGCCACGCGCACAGACACACGGTCTGCGCCTTGCCTTGCCGATGAATATATTATAATAAGTGATCAGTTGATTTCTACAGCGGTTGTTTAGCAGCTAGCAGCAGCTGGGATTTGCCTCTCCAAGCAGTTCGCACGATGTTTCGGCCGTTTCTCAAGAATAATAAAATGGTATGAGGGATGCAGTTCTAGTAATTTGATAATAGTTATCATTTCGTTATCATATTCAGCCCGTGTCAATCCACTGTTGTACTTAAACCAATCTTCAACTCTTTTTGTCCCATTGCCACTAGTCACCTCACGTAAAAAAATCGTTATTATAATATGTAAATGTATCTTGTCGTGTCGTGCCACCCAGGCCTTGTTAACTTCGAGCAGAACCATCTAGACAGTTGTTGCTAGTATCGACTATGCAAGACGTAACTAGAAGCTGCTTTCTCTATTGTTAAGTTTGGAATTGCCACCAGTCACCTTACGGAAAAAAAATCGTTATTATAATATGTAAATGTATCTTGTCGTGTACAGTAGCCACCCGGGCATTGTTAACTTTGAACGGAACCTATCTAGACAGTTGTTGCTAGTATCGATTATGCAAGACGTAAGTAGGTATAGGTACACACTTTAAAATAAGCTGCTGTTTCTATTGTTATGTTTGGAATTGCCACTAGTCACCTTACGTAATAAAATCGTTATTATAATATGTAAATGTATCTTATCGTGTACAGTAGCCACCCTGGCATTGTTAACTTTGAACAGAACCAATCTAGACAGTCGTTGCTAGTATCGATTATGCAAGACGTATGTAGGTATAGGTACACATTTCAAAATAAGCTGCTGTTTCTATTGGTAAGTTCGGAATTGCCACCAGTCACCTTATGTAAAAAAAATCGTTAATATAATATGTAAATGTATCTTGTCGTGTACACTAGCCACCCGGGCATTGTTAACTTTGAACAGAACCTATCTAGACAGTTGTTGGTATCGATTATGCAAGACGTAAGTAGGTATACACTTTTCAAAATAAGCTGCTGTTTCTATCGTTAAGTTTGGAATATATCCGCTTCCTTGCTAACCCACAATGTTATGTAATAATAATGCAAAAAAGTAGAATGTTTCGACTTGTCTTTCGGTGACTGAATATTCTAGTTTCGTTTGTCATTCTCAGAGTGTGTTACTTGACTTTACAATTAGCAGGACAAGGCTTGAATACATTAAAAGCAACGTGACTAAAAGAAATTTCAACCTCCACTCGGCCAGTGTAGTGACGGTGGGCTTAACGCCGGTGAACCACCATTGCGACGCCGAGATAATTAAGACGACTTCTTGGCGAGGAAGAGAGTCGCCATTTTTGAATTCTTATTTTTTCTTCATTTAATAACTACCGCATATCGTGTGTCTGACTAGCCCTTCAGGGATAGTAGTCTTGATTATATGTATGTATATCGTGTTAGACACAATTTTTAAGGAATATATTCGAGATACTATTTTCGATCAGAAATTTCATTCAAAACTTTAACATCTGCGCGGGTGCATAAAAGCTGTCACCGCTTCCTTGATGTTTCCACTTATTCGGAAAAACCAAACGGTGAAACAGAAAATTTTGTAAGAATGAAGGTTTCCAGAATCGCTTCACACTTCAGACAAGTTTATCAGCCTTCAAGCCACGAGGAAAGTGGTGAAAGTGCAGCTAAATTTGAAATTCCGTCACAAGAAGCGGCTCTAGGTGTCGTGTGGCGTAAGATAGCTTTTATCGGCGCATAAGCTATGGCGTACATAAAGCTATACTGCAAAGAATGTAACACAGTAAACTGGTGTCTAACACTTACAGATAATTACCTCTTTCGTTGCTCTTAGGTAATTGCTAAATACAGACAAACACGTAATTGTGTTTGTTATCGAGAAAATGATAAATTTTTCTTAAGTAATCAATAAAGCAGTGAAGTTGTGAACCAATTGATACGTAAGTTATTGTACAAATATTTTTTGCGGATGTTGTATTATAGGAGTTAGTAACGAGATATAGCTACATAGATTTATTTAGGTATACACAGTTCTTTATCAGTTAGGGAACTATTTTTTTCCAAGGTTTCACCATCGGTTTTATTGCCACTTATTATCAAAATGGCATGACGGCCAAGCGCTTATTTTTAGTGAATTATAAATTTTAAAAAAACACATTCTTTTGTTTTATGTGGCTTTTTAAAATTAGAACTTTGTTGTAACTAGCTTAACCGAGTATTTATCTGGTAAGTTAATATATAAACTATTTAGCACCTGTCAAGACGACCTTCACTGAAGTTTTATGGAAATAATGGCTATGACGTCACTTATATGCTCCATCTAGTGAGTATTTATTAACTTCTGTTTATGTCTCATAAATACGTGTTTACCTCGATTCGACAAATTAGTTAACATTTTGAAGAACTGTTATACGATGTCATTTAGTACCTACTGATGATTTAAAATGTGTCACTGTTGTTGTCAACATTCCATCTGTGATCATCTACACAACTTTCTTGGAGACTTCTACTGACACCTAAAAAAACATCTACGTTACTCGCTTGTCAACGTTAAGTAATTATAATTATGGACATTTGCATGCCTACATACTTATGGCAGAATATTGTTGATATGTTAAATCATTGTCTTACAAATCAAGTCTCGTAGTAGTAGTAGTAGTCTCAATGTTGTATACATGATATTCCGCGAATAAATGACTTAAGATTTTAAGCTTGATATTAGAATTACAAATCAAATAAAGGCTATGACGTCGCTTATATGCTCCAGCTAGTGAGTGTTTATTAACTACTGTTTAGGTCTCATACCTAACAGGTCTCATAAATACATGTTTAGCTCGATGCAACAAAATGTTTAACGTTTTGAAGAATGAAATCAACAACCCAACTGTGATAAGTTTCTTGGAAGCACCTGATAAAACGTCTACTTCACTCGCTTGTCACTGCCTACCTCTGTTAATCCGCAGATAGGTTCGCAATAATTAAAAAACACAATTACCTGAAAATAATGGTAGTAATCGATCTGGTTTCCTAGAAGAGTAGATCAGCCAAGTGCAGTCAACTGTTTCACATCGTCCAACTGAGTCAGAACAAGACAATCTTCGATCACATGTCAAAACTAGATGCACAATAACGCTCTCAAAAGAGCCTCTCCAAAAGAGTATCTACCTAGTGAAATATTAAGTTACTTTCTTTATTTTTTTCTTTAAGGCAACCTAACAGACATTGACACAAACAGATAAACTTAAACTAGTTCAGCGGTTTACTTTATCACTACAAATAAAATCAAAATTAACTATATTAAATATTAAATTCTGTACACAAAAATGAAAAATAATGTTTAAAAATAATATAAAAAATACTAATAATAAATCTGATATTAGAATTACTAGGGGCCGGAAGCAGCGCCGAGGAGGATTTTTCGATTTTAGATTTCGTTTGATAGAGTGTGTGTGTTTGTAATAAATAAATGTGTCAATGCTAACAACTCCCAGCCACGATTTAGTATGAGATCGTATATCTAGTTCTTATATATGACCTAAGAAGATAATACAAATATTAGACACCACAAAAACACAGGCAAGCTAGGAGTATTATGTGCGACATACGACAATGCGCTCGGTAGCTTACCGTTACAAAACCAGAAGAGCCTCGTACACAGCATTGTTTATGGCGGCGGAACGATGACACGGGACCGTGACGTCACTCTAATACTTAGGTGCTTTGTAGTACTTTGAATTAATATAACTAGAGCAGCTATTCCGTACAAAAAATTTGCTCAGCTGAAATCGGGCAACGCGTGGATACAGAGTGGGGCTTTGTTGTCAGTTTACAGCCCATAGGCCGCTACTCAAAAGCTTGCTTAGTAGTGTCTCTAGTTATAATACCTACCTTAATGTTGTACTGACGTACTCTATTGTCTAGGTACCTATACGCAACGTTGTTTCCGAAAGGGCATTCGATATAACCAGCTTAGTGCCGTCTGTGATTCGCTTCTCTTTGAAATTAAATGGATTTTTCAACAAGCAATCTCTTATAGTCAATCTCATAAAGGCAATCTCGGGCGACACATAAATAGTAGAAAATGTGATATTATGAACTACCTATTTTGTACTCCTTTTGATTTGTGGCAGGTAAGCTTTGAGCTTTAACTGTTATTATTATGGCCCAATCTCTTCATTTACTGTTTTCCATGTGGGAAATATCTACTGTGCCCGGCAGCCGGATGTTCATGTTGTTGATGAAACGTTGAGAGACCGTAGTCTATGGTCAACATTAATGATGTTCAACTGTTCTGTGTTAGATCCTTAGGGCGACTTGCATACCACTTACTAAATGCGATTAACGCTTAAATGTAATCATTTGTCTTTGTCATATGTTCGAAATAGATAGAGACAAATGATAACTTAATACATTTAAGCGTAAATTGTATTTAGTAAGTGTTATGCAAGTCGCTCTTAGATCCGTAGAGTCAGTTTCTCAGAGATGACTGCAATTTCATCGCAAATGAATCGCTGATTGAAGAGAAAAAAAATTTCAAGCTAAGACAAATCATATATTTCAAAATCTAAGTAATAATATAAAAATAAAATAATAAAATTTCTTTACGCTCACACTAATTATCTAGACCAAGATGAGTATTCTTTTGAAACTCGTTAATATGGTAAGATAACGGATAAATATACATAAACATAGAAAAAAACACCCAGACCCGAAATCAATTCAGAAAAACAGTTTTTCTGAATTGAACCCGGGACCTCAGACCCGGCGTGCAAACCACTCGGCCACGAAGGTCGTCAAGAGTCGTAAGTGACCTATGTTTATGACATTGAAAATCTTTAAAGTGTAACTATTTTAGTTATTTATTATTTCCCGTATTGTTTCGCCCGTTAATTTCGCGATATAACTGTTTTACTAAACTTTCGCCAATTGAATTAAAAATCAAACATTTTTTAATAGAATATGATATTTTATAATAGAACTAATTTTATTACAGCAAGCGTAGGCATTGCAACAGCATTGTTACCACTGAACGGAAGAACCTCTTTTTTCTGTTCAGTGATCGCTATACAGACGCGCCGTAAAAAGTCGTTTAGTGTCTACAGGTAGCCAGCTAGCGGCTGCATCGCTACTGCATCACAACTGAATTGCGTTTGCATCGCTGCTAAACGACGCAATGTGTAAATAGTATTAATCACAAATTTTCTAAAGTCAAGAATCCATCTCAGGTTGCATCGCAGGCCAGGCCCACGCTAATCAATGCCCATATTGGGAATCGAAATTGGAACATATAGATATAGCTCTTTGAACCACAGTGGCAGACGAGTTACGTACTTTTCAAACTAGGTACTAGGTACTGTTATAACGGCTGAAACGCCCGACTGCATCGTGACTTTTTTGGCCGGTCGGGTCAATTTAGAAAAATGCTTTTTCTAAATTTGATTTCGTGTCTGGGTGTTTTTTCTGTTTATGTAAATTTATCCGTATAGTTTATCGAGTTTCAACAGAAGATTATAAATGATGTGAGCGTAGAAATTATTTATTTATTTTATTTTCTTGCGATTATATCGATGCTAACACGCGTTTGTAGCGTGTTTGTATATTTTTTTATTGTGGCACGCCAAAATGTCGTATCGACTCAGACCAGTGGAATTGAACAAGCTGCATCGCTACAGACGCGCCGTAATTTGCATCGCTACTGCATCGCAACTGAATCGCATTTACATCGCAACTGAATCGCGTTTGCATCGCTGCTGAACGTCGCAGTATGTAAAGGGTATTAGCCTTCGATCACATATAAAACTAGTTACACAATCCTTTACTAAATCGTAGTGTAAAAGTGGCAGCTTTGACATATACTTTTAACGCATATTATGTGTTTTGGCAGAAGAGTAATTTTTGAAGAAGCAATTCGTTATGTTGTTTATGTTAAGCTTGCACACTGCCAAACGAAATTGCGTAGGTACCTAAACATCTCTGTACTTATATATAAGTAAAATTTTTAAACGCTGAAAAAAGACGAAAACCTCAGGCGGGAATCAAACCACGCACCTTCCGCATTAAATAAACCACAAAAACATAACCATCAAGCACTGACAAATTTCGACGAGTGAAAACCAGACCTCGGTAGCCAAGTGGTTAAGGCCGCCCGGAAAGCGGAATGTGCGTGGTTCGATTCCCTCCTGAGGTTGTCGTCTTTTTTCAGTGTTTTGAAATTTTACTAAAGTATATTTAAAGTATATAAGAAGGCTAAAATTTATATAAAAACATTAATCTCGATATATACTTTTTTATTCGTCAACTCGCACACTTTAAACTCGCACAGATGTGCGAGATGGCATCTTGTAATTTTACCTATTATTTGTGTCATCAACTCGCACAACAGTTAAAATCTGAAGTAGTTATGTACCGTCAATAACAAAAAGGTTCGGAAAAAGTTATAATACTTAAATGTTTAATACCAGACAGTTATCATTAAGTAGGTACAAAATAAAACGAAAAATTGTTACCTAATCTTGTTTCCAATTTTTTATTCAATTGTACTTTATACGTATGTGCGAGTTGACAACTAAAATAATAGGTAAAATCAAAAGGTGCCATCTCGCACATCTGTGCAAGTTTAAAGCGTGCGGGTTGACGAATAACTCTTTGAGAGTGTTGATTGTGCATATCGTTTTTATAATGTATAGATATATAGGTGTATATAAAGGTATTAACCCAAACTTTCTACAGTCGAGAAGCAGTCTTAGATCGCGTGCAATTACAATTGAATCGCCATTACTTACTCTCGCCCGCTGACTCGCAGCCTTCTTGCTGACACTAAGCGTTGAGCGTGCAACGCCAACGCTGAAAGAAAACGAAAGCTTTTGTAGTACCTACGTCGTTTCGTTTTGTGTGTGTACCGAACGGCTTGTAATAATAATAAATGAGTAAATTCATTTGTTTAAATCACACTAGCGGCCCGCCCGCGCTTTCGTCTACGCTAACTTAGAAAGGCCGTCATGGTTCAGCCATTTAAAAAAATATATCTATAAAATATAAACAGAAACCATCCTCAGTTAACGGTCTATATTTTAGTGAATACCGCATAAAAATCTATTGCGTGGTTTAGGAGAATAATGCGGTGCCACAGACAGAGCAAAATAGCGACTCTACTTTTTTATAATATGATGATACCTAGATCGTAAGAGGGTGAGAAAAAGTCAATTTGACATTATAAATTTAATTACTTAACACCTTAGATTAAAACAAAAAGGGAAGATACGGCATTAGCGTCTCGTGAGTAAGCCGCTAAAATTAGGCCTAATGGCACAATTTCACTTCAGTCGCAATTTGCCGAGCGTACAGGCTACATCGTACTATTGCGGACATTCTGCTGTGATAAAAAGAGAAAGACGCTACTCCGCAGTGGCGTCGGAATCGGTCGTACGTACTCGTCTGTTGCGAAGCGACCGAGACGTCAACGCGCTACTTGCTGACTCCCTCGCGCTGACGTTGAAACTTACTGCTCTGTCTCGCTCGCTCGATTTACACTTTTATAAGTGTGCGTTTGTGAGTGTTTGCTTATGTAGTTGAGTAGGACTATATTTTGATTGACTACAAGTAGGAGCATGCCGTATCTTCCCTTTTTGTTTTAATCTAAGCTTAACACTAATTCAATTATAAAAAATGATACCTTTAGGTGTATTATTACTAAATTAAAATAAAAATAAAAACACACAGAAATACAATTATGTTGCAGTAACTACATGAACAGTCACCAGCATTAAGATGTGATGATGCAAAAATATCTGATCATTGGTGGAAGGCATATTATAGGCATATATATGCCTTCCACCAATAATCAGATATTTTTGCAGGCCGTCAATAGTCACATCTTAATGCTGGTGACTGAACCATGGCTGTATGATTCACGTAGTGACAGACACTTTCTATATTCTTCTCTCTGTTCGCGAAGACCGTTGGATGTTGGCTTTCATTTTCGCTTCATAGTATTTAAAATAAGATGATTTAAATTTAACAAAAAACGGAGGGTTTTTGTTTAAGTAATTTGTATACATTTTAGTATAAATACAAAAATAATTCTACGAACCCGCATTATTAATTATAAACCACAAATACAGTCCTAAAATACTAGCGTTTCTCCGCGGCTTCGCCTATTACATCTCGACTGTAATGTTTGCGTAAAATGCCCAGTTGTATTTACCGTTTTTATCAAAATATGATAATAAATTCATGCGTAATATTAAAAATCTCCACAATGCGAGAATAAGCTAAATTCGGACGGCCGGCGTATTGCTTTTTGCAGTAATTTTGCAGTTGTATTTATCATTGTTATCGAAATAGGATAATAAAATCATTATAAAAACTTTATTCCACAAGAACTAACAATTATTCTGGTATAAATCTTGCACAATAATATATCGTAGATAGGAGAAATTCACAGTTAACTTATAAAGCGACTTTCGAAGTTTTTTGGTTTAGTACCTACTTACTTATAAGATTTTTTTTCTATATAAAATCAATGACATCTAAAAATTCCGAGGCCGCTACTAACTATACGACCATACTATAAAAGATAACATTCTAATTTTTTAATTTCATTTGTTTAGAACAGTACAGTTCAATCTAGGAGCTCAAAAAAGTGCCTTCGCACATTTTACGAAAATCTTTCTCTGCAATTTTGGGTTTATTTAAAAAGTTTAGCAAAGTTTACAAATAGCGAGGCCGCTACAAACTATGCCAAATCAATGAGTCAAAATTGTTAATTTATTTTTGTTTCTGAGATCAAGAATGGCAAAATTATTCTACGCATTTTACGCAAAAATCACAGTCAAGATGTAAGTAATAGGCCTCTTAAGTTTTAGCGTAAAAAAGTAGCCCATAATTGTATTCAAGGCCCCGTCTGTCTCTATACCAAAATTCATCATTATCGATTTAGCGGTTTAAGCGCGAAACCGCAACAAACAAAAAACAAACTCACTTTCGCATTTACAATAGCAGTAGTAAGGATTACTTAGTTCCACTAAGCACGCAAAACCCCAAATGTGCACCTTCGCAAACGGGCCGATCTCAGTGCGAAACTCTACTAACACAATTACACGGCAAATAGCGCCGCAAGCCGATCCCCAAACTCAGCTATAACTCATCCGATTTTTTACTAACATACCAAATGAAATAAGCAACATCATTATCCGAAATTAAACGGAAATTAACACGTGAGTCTGCCGCTCTAAGCAAATAAAACAACCTATCTATAAACGTTACACCTCACCAGACATACCCGATTATATAGAGGCAAACATCCCGGTAGGCCCTAGGTTTTATTGCATTTCTGCTCCACGTACCGCTCGCTCGCTTCCACGCGCGGCCCGCACTATTGGTTAGAGTGGGACGGGTAGCGGCCGCCGGTGCTATCTTATTTTATTCATGTCGGCACGAAACATGCGGCGGCACGCGAGACGGCCTTACCTAAACGGACGTAGGAGAAGAAAGGACGCAGGATGCCTCTCAAGACCGTCTGCAAACAAAATGTAGACGAGGGTGAGTGGTTACCAACAAACAATTGTTATTCGACTTATGTAGTGGCGTCTACAACGGAGGCATCATAAAAGCCACCATAATAATAATAAACAGGAAAATGCACATATTGAATAATACGGTTTGATCATCTACGGGATGTGAACGTCCTGAAGAGGTTTGACCGTTAATTGTCTTATAATGATACTTAATCGTAATAAAAAAGATCTAGTAATGTAAGTATTTACTTCTTTAAAAAAAATCTAAAAAAAACATTAAGTATTTCGTAAAAAAATAAAACCATATTTTATTTCAATATTACTTAAATAATAGGTAGTTAAGTCCGATATCATTAACGTCGGTTTGCAAAATCACCACAGTTAAAAATAAACAAACATTTAAAAGTAATATCTATCGCTTCTCAATCAAACAAACAAGCTGTTTTACATTCTCCTTATAACAGAAAACCGATAATACATCACTATTTATTTACTCCACAATAGTGAAATTAGCGAATGACAAGACTTTAAAGTTCGTCTGCAAACTCTTTAGATACTTACCTATATGTAAAAATCAGCATGCTTTGATGTAGCGCACTAATGTTGACTAAGCACTAGAATAATAGCCTTTACATTACATTCCGCGGCTACTAACGCTATCATTACGAGTAAACACTGTTATTACGGTAACTACACGTAAGCATGCTAACGGTTTGAATTTGTAGAACCTCAATGGAAAGGAAAATGGGTTTAACAAACTTTATTTTTCCAGACATTCTTCAATTATTGACAATGTTATCTTATTAAATTGTGTAAACAGTGAAGGAGGAAACGAAAGAGAAGCTTGATGGCGAAGCCACATGAATAATAGGGTAGTTACTCATGTGGCAAAGCGTCTAAGAGAGAGAGTGTGAGAGATATATATAAATTGACACAAAAAAGTGTACCTATAATAAATAAATAATTAACACTATATAGTCAATTACTGTCAATCAGGACCGCGCCTTAAGAGGAAACACTACGTTGTAGTGGCATGCAAAATTCTCATACAAAACACGGAAAACGACGTTTCGTAGTCCCCTGTTTCCTCCTTCGGAACTGCACCAATTTTTATTACTTTTTCAGCTTCGGTTAAAAAAGACTTTTCTATGTCTGTATGTTTAATTTTTTTTAAACCAGCCACTTAATGTTTCTGAAGACGCCTTAAAACGGAGTGATTTCGCTAAATTTAGAAGGCTCCTGGTTATAAATTACATAGAAAATCTCTTTATTTAACCGATGCTAAAAAAGTAATAAAAATGGTCCAGTTCTGAAGGAGGATACAGGGGACTACGAAACGTGGTTTTCTGTGTTTTGTATGAGAATTTTGCATACCACGTCGACGTAGTGTTTCCTCTTAACTAAGGCGGCATTACCAGTTTCACGGATGGGTGACCAAATTAAAAGCATCTCGTACTCCTCCGTGCTTCGGAAGGCACGTGTACCTGTGGGACAATTTATAGGCTTTTTCTATATAAAAAAGAATATATCCATATAAAAAGAAAAGCCATGATTTGCTCATTAACTGACAACAACTACCTTTTCTACAAAAAAAATCATACGCAAAACTATAATAATTATAAAACAAATCTGAAAGTTTTATACTCTCTATGAACACAAGGTATAACGTCGGAGTTGTAGAAATTTCTACCAAAACACGGGAAGTTACGATTTAAATATAGCAGATTAGTACTTACATTTTCAGTCATCATATCATCACAATTTTCAGTCTTTCCCAACCCACTGCTAGGCACAGGCCTTTGATAAGCTATCCGCTTCGATTCTGCTTATAACATCGACCCATGCGCGGTGGACGTCCTATTCCCCCCATTCACTGTATCCATCTCTCATATTCATCATATAAGTATACTAATATTATACTATGAGGAGCTCGATGGCGCAGTGGCTAGCGCGTTCGGCTTGCAATCTTGCCCGCTAAGCAACTTTCGCAATGCCGGATCGCTGGTGGGTGACATTTAAAACATCTCGAGCTCCTCCGTGCTTCGGAAGGCACGTGAAGCCGTTGGTCCTGGTTGTTGTCGTAAGATGACAGCCGTTAAAACCCACTAACCCGCATTGGGCCAGTGTGGTGGGTTATGGCCCAATATCCCCACGTGCTGTTGTGCACGTGGGAATCCTGTGCCCAGCAGTGGGATGTTTATAGGCTGATGATGATGATGATGATGATGAATATTATAAATTGAAATGAAACACTTTTTAAGGATCTAATTTGCGTTTATTACTACTATCAGGTTTTTTGTTATAGTCCTGATGTTTCAAACCCTTTACAGGGTCCGTGGTCACAGGACTAGATATAAAAATAAAATTGATAGACGGTAGGCAAATAACTTTTAACTTTGAGACGACCATACCTCAGTCTCCCTGTGACCACAACTGTGAAACTATCTATTCCAGATACGTTTTTAGGTACAATATAACCCCGTGGATGTTTTTTTTATTTTTTTATATCTCTTCACGTAACGAAAGAAATAAAAGTATTCCCATGCTTGGGCAGCATTTGGTCTAAAATAGTAAATCTCCTTTGTTATGGGTTAACGCGGTGTTCATGCACGAAGTCGCGGGCGGGAGGTTAGCATTTAGGTACTTAAATAAAAAACAATTGCTACGAATGTAATATGGTCGCACATCACTTCAAAACGGCTGCACCTGTATGGCTATTTCATTTTTCTAATTGGCAATAAGTATAAGCTTTTTATAATTTTTTTTTTGGAATTCCTAACAGGACGTAACATCATCAATATTCAAGGAAGTGTCTTCGCGCTGACGAAGTCGCGGGCGGACCGCTAGCGTGTAATAAAACAGTTACAGGAAAAAACTGAAACAATTCTGCTAAACCCATATAAGCTCGTATATACAGTATAACAGTTATCTGGTGACTATTGAAAAGATCATAAATAATAAAATACATTTTGCTTATACTATCAATGAAGTTACGATGTTACGGTCTTTGTTAAAAACACAAGTAAAAATCAATGTTTTTGTAACGTTTTTTTGTTATAGGATGCTCTCTTGATCAGTGGTAAGGTAGAATGAAGACTCATTCAAAGCTTTTTAATTTATTTAGCTGTTAGACACAATACCAATATGACTTCTCTAAATAATTTCTCTAGAAGATAACTTACAAGAGTTATGGCCGTAACAGCTGTAACGCACATTTATTTGCTTCAGCTGCTCTGTGCAAGTAATCTTTACTTATTTTAGTATTGACCAAGTTTCGTCATCAGCCTATAAACATCTCTCTGCTAGCACACGATACTTTTATCTGTGTTTAAAACTTTGTTTAATGAAATTTTAACGAGAAATCAAAAACTTGCTTAAAATATTCCAATTTTTTTTACAATAATTTGTTACCTATAGGTTACATAATATGCTATACAGAATAGTGAACATTTCAGTTCAAAGTTTGCAAGTCACATCGAAAGATAATGGACCTTGTTGGCTGCAAGTTTCGGGCTGAATTGGCTTGTACGTAGCCAGAAGCGTTAGCGCAACTTCAAACAAAAGAGGCTTTGTCTATTCAACGCCATTGTTCGTCGGCGTTACAGTCGACAATACTGTGACAAGCCTCCCGCCCGCCCATACGTTCTGTAAGTTGAATACATGATGAGATGCAAGCGAATTTGTGCCCAAAACTATGAGCCAAGTTAAAAAGTAAAGGGGAAAATAATAAAAAATATCTTTATGAAAGAAGTCGTGACTTTATAAATAATGCAAGTCTAGTTTTGTGTTCGGCAAAAGGGAATTCGGTTTATAGAGCTTTGAAGTATCGTCTCCGTTCGGTACCGACTACGATGTTTAATTTGCATACGTTAAATATAGGGTCCTATAGCACGGTATCGTACAAACAACAGAAGGACATTCCTTAAGTTATGCAAATATGAAAGTTCTTTGCCTACTTTGTTACTCTAACGTTAAGTTTTAATGTTGACTTATGTATCAAATTATATTAATGTTACTATAGATTTTTGTTATCAGGCAATTATAGAGATTTATAAATGCAATATTGTTCTAAAAAATACTTAAACAAGCTTTATTATGTGTCCCAAGTCGTTCCTCAACCATTTACGGTGATTGATCATCATCAACAAGGTCAACATCAATAGTGTCTAGTACTTATACATTTTAGCTATGAAAACATTTTTCTAATAATATTTATCTAATCTGGTTTTCGGTAGTAATTCTGGTTTCTGGTGGCCGACACCTAATTGGCAAAAAAAGCGGAAAAATAAGGATGATTTTTTTTTTATTGTATTGTTAAAATAAAAAAAAATCTGTATTTCTACCATTCACACGAATCACACAAGCACAGCGATTTGGCATGCTTAATACATAACAGTTCATCATCACTTTGATGATTAGCCGCCAAGGTCGCATAACAGTTCATCATCACTTTGATGATTAGCCGTCAAGGTCGCATAACAGTTCATCATCACTTTGATGATTAGCCGCCAAAAAAGTCAAAAAGTTGTTGTTAGGTGTCTACGCTCTTTTATAGAAATTCAGATTGACATTAACAGTAAAGTTGACTTTCCATATTTTAAACAATGTAATATTTTTCATTATTAACGTGAAATTCACTAAACAGAATCAATAATAATATTCCAAAAAAGTTTAAATATTTATTCTATAACGCAACGATACTTTAAAATGAAGTTAATCCCTAGACATTTTTGATATTGTGTGTATGCCATAATGAGGCGTCTACTTTCAAAACCCCCTAAAACAAATATTGGTCAAAATTGAACTATTAGGTCAGTACCAGAAAAGTAAAATACAATGAATTCCTTCCTTGATCCACTAATTATTCCGTAACAAATCCCACCAAAACACGTTTATAAGCCTTTAGGAAAAGTGACATTTGTATCAGAACCCACTAAAACACCCGTCTGTCACTGTCAAATTCAACTAAAATAGAGTTGGCCAATAGCAGAGCTTTATTACGACACGTGACTTAGAACAGTATGTCCCTATTGGGCGTTATTGTTGTAGTCGCGAACGATGCTCGGTGCGGTTTTCTAATACAATTTAAACATGCCTTATCTTAGTTTGTGAAAAAGTGCCTTTAGGGTGTTTTGAAAGTAGACCCCTCAATATGAAAGTATAAAATATGTCGAATGAAAGCAAACATTTAAGCTATACAAACATTTTTGCTTTAAAGGCAATCTTGCTCAAAAAAACTTAAATCAACCTGCCGCGTAGCGGTGAAAGAATTCTACCACCCCTTCTCTTCCCTTGGGTGTCGTCTAACGGATTAAAGGCTGCACATACATACATCCAATGGACTCACCACCTGTCACGCTGAGCACATGTGCAGTCGTTATTTGGTGTGAAAAGTGGACTATGGTATACTGCTTTTGCTGTCATCATTTCCTAGTCTCTGACTAACCCTTCGGGGATATAATAGTCGTGGTTGTTTGTATGTACAGTCACGAGCACCAATATGTATACACTTTGACTCTTATTCCATTGTATTAAGAGTGACAATTGTTTACATATTTTTACTTAAATAGTCAATCTGGCTGTAAAAAAAACTTAAACAAACCTTTTACCTAAGTGTCCCAAGCCGTTCCTCAACCGTTTATCGTGATTGAACGGCAATAGCGAGAGAATCGCGGCATCTCTCGCATTCTCAACGGATGAAATGCAATACACTCAATACGTTATTGCGGCGCGGTCTCTCGATGCTGCGTTCACCGTTCGCCATGAAATATTGAGTTGTTACGGAATCAGGAGCGTTATTACGGGCTGAGCTGTATCCGACCGATCGCTCCGCCGCCCGTAAGCGCCGATACGGGCTCGACAAGTATTATTGTGTACCTATACGCCAGCAGGTTAACGTATCCGGACAAATTTCCTTCGATCACTACATAAAGCTAACCATGCCGCGTAGCGGTGAAAGAATACTACCATCCCTCTCTTCTCTTGGGTGTCGTAAAAGGCGATTAACGGACTGAAGACGGCACATACTTCCAACCCTTAGGTTACTTTTGAACGCAAACTCAATCTCAATACAATTCTAATGCGATTAATATGTATCGATATTGGGATAAGTAAAGATAATTCCGAAACGCCATCTCGATTATAATTTGTTCAATCAATTTCCACGCAATTTAATTCCAATGTGGCGCTATTGTCGCTTACAAAAGTGCCATTTGACATTTTTTAGATTTGTGATTGGAAATTGATTAATGCAATTGTGTTTCAAGAGTAAGCCTACTGCATGGAGCGGCGATGGGCTCACCACGTGTCACGCTGAGCACATTTGCAGTCGCTATTTGGTGAAAAGTGGACTATGGTAGAGGACTGCTTTTGATGTACACATTGCCTAGTCTCTGACTTACCCTTCGGGGATAATAGTCGTAATTATATGTGTGTAGGTATGTACAAACACTAGATGGTCAAAACGTCTCAATCAAAAGAGTTCCTAGCAGAATGTTTAGGTACTCACCTACTCATTAAACCCCCGACGCAAAAAGAGGTTGTAAGTTTGACGTGTCTGTGTGCCTGTGTATTTGTGTGCAAAATAAAATAAAATAATATTAATGCCTTTTTTGGAGTAACAAATTTTTTTAAAAACAAGGTTTAGAAAGTATTAAACTTGACTCATAGTCTCAAACACACAAGCGGTCATATTGTTTTCGCTAACAGCTTTGGACACTTTTGACTCTACGCGTTGTACTTTTATTTCTATTTTCATTCGAAATAATTCAAAATAGCAAAAAAACATGAATGGGGCATCGTATTGTTAAAAATGTTTTTATTTTACGAACGCGGCACAGTTTTTTTTCATAGTTCAGCATCACTATACCATCTATGGAACACAGAACGAAAAAAATGTGGTGTTGTCATCAGAATCTGTCACAGACTACTAAGTGAACAAGTTGGATCTGTGGTCTGACTAGGGATACAAGTGCCTTCAAAATCGATATCTTAGTGTATCGATATTCATAGACCCCTGATAATTATTAGATATCGATTTTTTTTCGTACAAGTTGAATCTGTGGTCTGACTAGGGATGCAAGTGCCATCAAAATCGATATGTTTGAGTATCGATATTCTTATCGACCCTGATAATTATAATTTTTTTTTTTTCGTAATGTTTAAATGCATTTATGCAGAAAATACGTTAGGCAGACGTATACCGATCTAGGCGCATCCAATTAATACTCTATGGGCGCATAGCTAGAGTATTAATTGGGTGTATTGGATTCGCAGTATCAAGTACACGGGCGGGATTCTCACCCAGGCCTGACTGTACTGTAGGTACTACCTACCTATTATTATAAAAATATAAATATCCCTAATCAATACAATTAGGAACATTTTTAAGCATAAACTATCCCATTTTGAGATTTTTCAATACTATTTTATAGTTTAAAAATTGTAAGTTCTACGTCGTTTTTCTCTCTTTCAGTGAATCTGGGTACTAAAAAACATGTGTTGATCGTTTCTATAGCCTATAATCTACAATATTATGAGAAATACGTGAAAATTTAACAGTTCACATCAAGCCCTAGCGATTGTCTTAAAGGACACAAATTCACGTTTTCATACTCATACTAAGCATTCAGCATGACAATTCTCTAAAGCTCGATCGTAAACTCGCCTCTTACTTCGACCCTCCAACGTTCGTTCCAATCAAGGGTGACCGTTTGACGATTGTGTAAAGTCGAATTTGGTAAATTCGGATTTGATAACTCACTGCGAATTCAGGATCAACTTTTGGATCGACCCTTTACAGAATCGCACCTGAGTAAGCTTAGCGTGGAGTTTGTATAGCGTTTTCAATCCCTTTCATAGTTTTAGTAAGACTACCGGTCTTAGTATCAAGAGATCCGGATTTGAATCCCAGCGGGCCACATGTTGTGTTCGGTATGGTTAGTGGTAGCCAGTTGCCTTCACGATAACGTCACTTAAACATTGCTTGACACACATGCAGACAAACAGACACGGGCGTCAAACATATAGCATTCCTCTTTTAGCGTCAGGTATTGAGCTAAGTAGGTTTTCTGTTCCATAAAAATGCTAGTCGAAAGTGTTTGTTGTTTGGTATACTATATAATATACAATGATTGGTTTAAGATAAACGAGTATAAAAAAAAATAAAAAAATAACTTTTTATTTGGAACAAAAATAGCTTTCATTACAATTTGTGCTCGTAAGTGTCTGCTATAGTATTATACTGCAGCGCAGCCACAAACGCCCACCTCCGGGTAAAATGGCTCGTTCCAAAATGAAAGTACAATAGGTTTTAAACTTATTTACTAAATTACTTTAATAATTTTATATGTATGTGTGAGTGCGTGTGTGCGTGTGTGTATTTGTGTGTGAGTGTTTGTGTGTGTGTGTGTGTGTGTTTGTGTGTGTGCTTGCGTGAGTGTAGTGCGTGCTTGAGTATGTCCACACATCGCCTTAAAATATGCACTATCTTATTCATTAAATAATAATTTAAAAAAATTAGGTAGTAAAGTGATGAGACCAAATTTTTTAACAACATTTAGTTGTAGATTCTCGGAATACTTTTGCTTTTTTTATAAGAAACGATGTCTTATTTAAGTTAAAACACATCAGTTTTAAATACCCTATTTGTATTTTTAAAACTATATTCCTTATTTCACAAGAAAATCGTTTTATAAAAATAGTCACAGTTATTTTTTCAGGCGATATTTTCAACTCTGAAAAAGTTTATGTTTGCCTCAAATATTATAAAAAAACGAAATATCTTTAAACACTTTTCTTTTTTTACTCCAACTGCATAAAGCGGCGATGGGTTGACCACCTACCACGCTGAACACATGTGCAGTGGTAATTTAAAAAAACATGGACTGCTTCTGCGGTACTCATTACCAAGTCTCTGACTAACCATTTGGAGATAATATATTATGTAGTTGTTGTAGTTGTGAATATAAGTAAGTATGTAATGTTTGTTTAAAAGTTTTTTTCGCACTTCTTGTTAAAGCTAACGTAACGTTGAAAAAAAATCCACAGATCTCGTGCTCTACACGACTGAAAGGGCATTGAAAATGAACGCGTAATTTTTATTCCGATAATTTTAATTTTTTTTCAGAACCAAAAAAAAATATGGTTTTTCGAACACAACTTTTCCAACATATTTTTAAATCATCTTAAAACCCTTCGAATTCCGCGTCTTTTGAGCTATCACGCGGCTAAGGGCACCTTTAACAGCCTCAACCGTAACTAATATCAGAAAAGTGTAATAAGGTAAAATGTTCCTTAGTTCAATACCGAGGTGCTTTTTTTATTTTTTTTATTCGGCCTCGTTCTCGAGATATCAGGAATTTTCTGGGAAAACCCACGATTTATCGGTCAAAAAAAGTCGGTTGTTTTCCATTTCCAAAAATAGTTTTTGACTTTTCCAAAATATTTTTACATAATTTTAAACCCCTTCTGATTCCGCGTCTTTTGAGCCCACATACGTCCTCGTGGTCTTAACACGGGCGAGTCGCACTTTCAGCGAAAATGGGGGCCCTACTAGAGCGAACGAAAAAACATTTTCAATGTTAAAATGTGTACCTCAGGCGCATGCTCTGCAATCCGAACGGCTGCGTTGATTTGATTTGAGCGTTTTTTTCCGCAAATAATCAAATATTACGAATATCTCGTTAAATAAGCATTTGCGGACTAGTACCTTACGCGTGTGGCCGCTGTTATCCAGAATGCGCGCTCTGTGCACATCGTTACCAACACTCAATTAAGGGTTAACTCCTCTAACTCCGATGTGACACTAACTACGGTTTAAATATTAACACGCCACTCCGCTCGCAGTGTGAAATGCACCCTAACAGAAGGCGGTAGAGCCGGTAATTGAATTGGGATAAACTGCTTTCACGGTTGTCGCGAGGAAAAGAAAGGAATTCCTGATACCACTATTTTATAGTTACACGGACTTTTTTTTATCAACCTTGAAGTGATTTTTGTTTTTATTTGTTGACGAACATATTTGATTGGAAACATAATAGTTGTATTCGACTCCCGCTTAAACCGCTAAACAGATTTTGCTGAAGTTTAGTATAGAGATAGACGGGTTCCTGAAGACTGTTATAGGTTACTTTTCCCTGCGAAAAAATTAACGCGAGCCAAGCCGCTGGCAAAAACTGGTGAGTAAACAAATAAAGACATTTTCCACACGAAATTGATCCTTATACACTAAACGTAAAAAACATTTTGACATTTTGTGGAAGGTTGATCTGCTGTCGTCTATAAATGTATATAAAACACTCAAACCTGTAACAATTTGGAAAAAACAGTTAATTACTAAATTTGAAAATTACTAAAGTTGTAACTAACGCTTCATTTTGTATTAACGCCGACAATTAACTGCATTTAGTCACGAGCTATCTCCACTTTGACAATGCACGAAGAAACTTCTGAATATTTAATTGTTTAATCGGGATGATTCTGGTGACGTCGCGGTCGCCGACCAATCGCGTGTTCGGGGAATTACATGGCACTAGCGACGTCGTTTCATAAAGTTGCTCTTTAGACCCGTTGTAGCTTTGCTCATGCTTTAAGTTGTTGTTCTTGAACGCTCAGTTGTATTATAAGAAAATGTTTATATTAAATAAATGAAAAGAGATTATTGATAAAAAATTCTCCTAAGATCCACCAATAATTCTGTAACAAATTCCACTGAAACACATTTAAAAGCAATTAGGGAAAAGTAAAATTAGAAAGTATCATAACATAACTCGCTAAAACAGCTCTCAATCAAATTCCTCTAAAATAAAATTGACCAATAGCAGTACTTTATTTACGACACGTGATTATTATCGTCACGATGATAATAATAATATGCTTTTGGTATTTTATTAATATTTTCACAAGAATTATCTTTGTTTGTGAAAAAGTGCCTATAACGAGTTTGGAAACTAGAACTCTAATTGTGAAATAACTTTCAAGAAAAATCAACAACATTAGAGCGTTATGGTACATAATATAATCACACTCGTTGCTCGTACACAGAAAACACAGCTAAAAGCTAATCCTGTTGTTTGTCCTTCTTTATGATCCATATATGTGTTTGATTTCTGCTGTGTCGACCCATCGCTTTCTTTGGGTATCATAAATGGCGACTAAAGGACTAAAGACTGCACATACATCCACCAGCATAGAAGCGGCGATGGGTGATGGGCTTACATGATTTTGAAGTCATAGTCATAAGTTCTTTAACTCCTCGTCTGTGGTAAGGACTCCTAGAGCTCGATAACAATAGAAATTCTATTGTGTATGGTATTTCAACAGATGACCTATTAATCAAATAACTTAAAAAGTAAGTGTTTTCGAATCGCCATTTTTAATTTTATATTATTTTATTTATTTTTTAAATATGAAATCCCTCGGGTTTCGTCTGGTTTCGTCAGATCATCTCCATCGACTTTAATGGTTTGTACCGAAACAACTGACCTTATTTGATTTCTTTGCGTCATGGACGTAAATATTACGTCCATGCTTTGCGTAGACTGAGGTTTCTTAATGTGCCGTTATGGCTTTATTTGAAACTTTTTCTTTTTCATCGAGGACTAAAATAGGAGGACTTTCTTTAGAAATACGCGGACGCCCACTTTGTTTACATTATCTTGATCACAGTCAATATCCAGCAATTGAACAATATGCCCAAAGTAGAGCTGAATTGCGTCATTGACATTTATTTATTTATTTATTATTTATTATTATTTTTGGTAGGTAAGTACTTGGTTGTAGCACAAACTTAAAATGAAATAAGTTTTGCCCTAAGTAACATCGGAGCTTAGTTATTATGGCTCTTCAAAAATGTTACCTGTTAGCATAATATATATAAATAAAAACAATTGAGGAAGATACGGCATGCCCTTATTAGTATGAATAAAAAAAATATTCCTACTCAACTACTTACACATAACTCTTTGTAGTGTGACAGAAATACAATCAAGCGAGCGAGACAGAGCTACGCTGAGCGAGAGGGTCAGCAAGCACCCTGAAGTTTCACGAACGACGCACTATAAATTAACCTCGCTCATGACAATCAATGTCATAATAAATATTTTCTGCAATGAAAATATTATTGTTATGGTGTACTTTACACGTGAAAAGTTATTCCTTGTGCCTTGTTTTTGCTCATTAAGTCGTTGTGCACCGTATAAATGAACAGCAAGGCCTGAATACCTGAACTAAACTTCACTAGTACGAACGAGTTGCTGCTGTATTGACAACTGTCACGGTATTCGTTGCTATTAGGACTTTTAGTCCTAATCAAGAGGCGCGCGCGGTACTTATGCTGGTAACGTACTTACGAGTATGTTCCTCTATTGTTTTTATCTATGCCTGTTATACAAGTGAATACTATCTACTACAGGTTAAGAAGATAGTGCCAGGCGTCTACTGGCTATCTGAATACGATTGATTTTGCAACATTAAGGAAAACGCTTAGTGTAATTGGTAATTAGCTGACTTCAAAAAAGATCAGGTTCTCTGTTCTTGTGTGTCAATATTTGTTATGCGCGTTCTTAACCGATTTTAATTGTTTTTTTTCGCAGCCAATAATTATAATACCACTCCAATAGCTATCCGTGGCGTTGTTGTAGTGACACTGTAATTTACTTACAAAAAGGTAGGTGTCAATTTGCAGCATTCGTGTAGTTGTAATATAGTGAAACGTTGAGTGTGGCAGTGGACTTCTTTTACAACCACCGATGCCATCGACCGATATTTAACAGTAAAAAACACACGTTATAGACCCACAATACAAAAACAGTAGGTAAATTTCAAAATCAAATTAAAGCAATACCTGTTTACCTATTTTATCCTAAAAATACATTATTTTTCAAAAAATCGATCATTTTAATATTCATTTTTAGTTTTTATATTCCGATTTAAATTTACCGCAAAAACGCTTATGACCGCCATGTTGAGTAAATGACGTCACGCCGTGCCAAACATCCGGTACGTTCGAGGCTTGTTCTATGGAAATGTCATAACAATAAAATGACATTTGGAACGGCGTGACGTCACGGCTTTTGATTTCCGTTTAATGTCATATGACTTAATGCATATTATTGTCGATTTTTTTCTTTAAAAATATTAATAATCTCAATTTTTTATAATGAATATTTTAGATATTTTGTTTCCATAAATAATAATTAATCATTAGAAACGCCAATCCACCTGATTTATTCTTAGTGGACACAAGCATATTGAATTATTTTTTGTTATAATTCGGATATTTTTACCAAACGTCTGTTCTGTACATTCGACTCAAAATAAATCTCTCCGCCAGCAAGCTTCGTATAATAACATTGTCACACGCGCAAGGCAACCCTGGACATGAAAGGTGCTATTCCTATTCGCTGGGATAGCATTGAATGAGTAGAGCCGAGTTTCTCTGTACATTGAACATCATAATTCCGTGCCTCCTGCGAAAAGTTATACATCTCAGTATGACAACTTTTCAGTGTCTACTTTGCAGTGATTAAAAAAATACAAAAGAGGTAATATAAAAATTAAAATTATAAAAAGAATAAGGTTTATTTAATAAAAATTACTACACTCATTCAATCTGCATGAAAGTTTTGAAATGATTTTCCCTGTTTTACTATTTTTTTTTATTTCATTGCACTGAAAAGTTGTAATTTTGAGATGTTAATAAATTTAATAAATAAATTTTGTTTACGCTCACACCAATTATCTAGACCAAGATGAGTATTCTTGTGAAACTCGTTTATATGGTAAGATAACGGATAAATATACATAAACATAGAAAAAACACCCAGACCCGAAATCAATTTAGAAAAACAGTTTTTCTTTAAATTGACCCGACCAGGGATCGAACCCGGGACCTCAGAGATGGCGACACCATGAAAACCGGTGTACAAACCACTCGACCAAGGAGGTCGTCGCATGTTGGCATCACTATAATATTCACAGGAGGATTTTTTATGTTAAAACTAAAACTTAAAGCCGTACCAATGTTACGGTAAGATGATAAGCTTATAACCATCACCGATCAGTTAGCACCCAAGCATTAGCCAGTCATCAACTTTGATGATTCAGCGGCAAACATCTTGCAGCGCATCGGCGCAGGTAACTTTTGCGCTAGTTCACAAAACCTATTAAGCTCAAGACGCTGGCATTTTAATAACCGAGCTCCGTAAACTTGAAATTAACTCCGCGCCCCCGGGAGCCATGCCAGCCATGAATACGCTCCTACCCATTGTTGCAACCGAGCCCCGGTATAATTACGTCGTATACATATGTGCAACGGTATGTACCTATGTACTTTGATACATACTCATCAACTTTCAGGCGTGTGTGCATTGGCATGTAGCTGAGGTTGAGCATGGAATTTCTAGGCTAGCTACTAACATAACAACAATGGATGTCGTATTTTTAGTTTTAACTGTTATAGATAAAAAAGGTAACCTCAGTATTTGAGTTTACTAGGTAAATAATGTCTGCAGTGTCGTCGGCGTTATGGCCACTTATCAGCCACCTAGACAAGTGGCGATCGCTCCATGTCGATTCAATTCCGTTAATTAAGCGTTGTCAATTGCTAAATGGTACACAATTTCACAGATACCTACTTGGCGAATGCTCTCCCTATTCGATAGCTATCTACCACAGAATATACAGGGCGTCCCACGGATATGCCACATGGAGGGAAAGTATCTTGAATATTGTAGATGGAACATTTTACTGAAAGAAGACATTATTTGAATTTAAAAAAACAATTTAAATTGCATTCATAGATATTTAAATAATTACATTGTTGAACCGGGAATCGAACCCGTTACATGAGAAAAATAATAACCCTGTAGCTTTATCATACCGATCGAAAGGCTTCATCATAAGGATTATTTTTTGCTAAATAACATAGTGTCACAAATAAAAGGAAGACCATGAATTTTAACATTTGATGTGAAATTTTGTTCAGAAAATGAAAAGCTGACATTGTCTTAGGGACATATCTGACATTGAAATAAATACATACATAAATTGATTAATTTTGTATTAAAAATGTTAAAATTCATGGTCTTCCTTTAATTTGTGACACTATGTTATTTAGCAAAAAAGAATCTTTAGGATGAAGCCTTTCGGTCGGTATGAGAAAGATACAGTGTGATTATTTTTCTCATGTAACGGGTTCGATTCCCGGTTCAACCATTTAATTATTTAAATATCTAGGAACGCAGTTTAAATTGTTTTTTAAATTTAAATAATAACTTCTTTCAGTAAAATGTTCCATCTACAATATTCAAGGTACTTTCCCTCCATGTGACATATCCGTGGGACGCCCTGTATAATTTACAACGAAACACCGAATGAAAAGCTATTGAATAACATTACCAGTCGCTGAATGACGTAATGCTGACTGTTCATCATTCTAACGGCTAATAACTAAAGCATAGAAGTAGTGCTATGACATTTGAGTGGGCACTCCGTTTGGTCACCATTCGAATTGCATTTGTATGGTCGCTTTTGAATTTTGTATCATAAATGGTGACCGGTTTTTTTTTTCGCTAGACATTTGACGTTTTGAGCAACTTATTTAGTCTCTTTTCTTTCAATGTTAATGGCCCATTTGAAAAAATAGGACAATTATACGACTCTTATTTAGACTCCTTCTATGCTTTAGTTATTATTATATGTCTAATCTACAAGCTTTTAAGCCACCTGACTAAGCCACTTATCTACACAAAAATGTCAAGGGCTAACAGTAAAAAATTAAAATAAAAAAAATGTGTGTAGCACGCCCCCGTTACCTCGCATATAACGATCCAGCAACATTTGACGCGTCGTGGAGTCGCATAAAAAACCTCTCCCGTATTCAATATAACACCATACGGGCTGCGTTCACAGCTCATTTCGCCGAAATTATTGGTTGTTTCAGCTTTTTATGTTCAATGCCGGCTACCTGTTGCCGCGGGCCGCATTTCATTAATGCTACTTTTTAACCGGCTACGCTCCTCCCACGCAAGTTTTTATTCATTTTTCACTCTCATTAGGTAACTTCGATCACATACCTACAAAACTACTTATATACCTACACAATCTCGTACTAAATCATAGCAGAATAGTGGCAGGGTTGACTTATACATTTAAAGTAAATGTGTTTTAGAAGAAAAGAAAACATCAAACCATGATAAACTATAAACTAAATCGAAATAACATAGAAACTAAAAAAACCATTAAATATCTTATAAATAAGAAATATCCCTAAGGCCTCTTCCTCACCGGATCGGTGCGTTTTCGTGCTAAAAACATTTGCTGACGGGCTCTGTATGTTTTCGGCTCAGAACAGTAATGCTTTAGTTATTGTTCTGAGGTTTTTGGTACTTTATTGTTCATTCGATATTGTACAGTCGCGTCAACATGACTTTTTCAGAAGATGATGTGTAAGTGAGGCGCGCGGCGGAGCTGGCGGCGGTGAGACGGGTGGCCGGCAGCTCTGTACAGATTCTATGCAGAGGCGCGCTTATGCGCTCGGTTAAAAATCTGTAACGAAACGGCTCGGTCTAAAACTGTTATTTGATAACATGCGCTTGGTAAACAATCTGTAGATGCAGTGCAGTGGCAGTACCTACCGTAACGAAAACGCACCGATTCGGTGAGGAAGAGGCCTAAGAGAGCTGCTACCGCGCGGCAAAGTCCCTAAATTAATGGCTGACGGCGTTGCCCTTTTATTTAGATACATATTTTTGTGTCATTTTATCTTCTTTTCTAGGTTTTATTCTTAAAATAAGTGATTTCATATTATGAGTTATTTACCAAAATGAAGTTCATAGATAACTTGAGGTATTATAACAGATCTTTTTTTTTTTAAATTACATCTATCATTTAAAAAAAAATATAAAACGGGCCTTTTTGTGCCGCTTCGCTGTTATACTCGTCCCTTACCGTCGTACCGTCGAGAGAGCGAGAGAGAAGCGCTCGAAATACTTTCCCTTAAATCGAAATTATTTCAATGAAGGCCGTTACACTGCACGGAATACCATGGGACAGAATATAGGCAAATTACTTACAAACTTCTTCACAAGCGGCGCGCCCGACTTAGCCGACGTGAGCACCTTGTTTGTTCATCGAGCTCGGAAACTTTCGCAAGCGGTGCTCACAACAACTAACCAAAGTTTCATCGCACTTTGATGAACGGTGAAGGAACACGTACGGAATGTACAAGACATACTTGGGTACCTATTTATTTTATAAGTATGTTGTTGTTTAATTTTCAGATATAAAAAGAGATATTGGTGGTGGTGTAGTCACACTAATATTATAAAGGCGAAAGTTTGTGAGTTTGTATGTTTGTTACTCTTTCACGTAAAAACTACTGAATGGATTTGGATGAAATTCGGCATACAGATAGTTTTTAACCTGGATTAACACATAGGATACTTTTTATCCCGATATTCCAACGGAAACATCACACTAATATTATAAAGGCGAAAGTTTGTGAGTGTGTATGTTTGTTACTCTTTCACGTAAAAACTACTGAATGGATTTGGATAAGATTCGGCATGCAGACAGTTTTTAACTTGGATTAACATATAGAATACTTTTATCCCGATATTCCAACGGGAACGACACCGCGAGCGGCCGCTAGTATTATATAATTAGGTACCTCTAAACAAAAAAAAATATATCTATTAGGCTACATCCATATACCGGTTGACTGGTAGAGAACGCCATGTTGCGTTAAGTCCGCCTTTTGCATTTTTTTACGCAATTAATTTTGGGTTTAATTCTCAGTTGGGGCAAAGTGTGTTTCATATTTGTCGATGTATTTTTTTTTTATCGCCAACCCGAATTGGGCAAGTAAGGAAGCGTAGTGACTCAAGCCTGAACAAATAAGTAATCAATCTACTTATCTGTTGTTTTCTTACCTACTGGAGTTTGAAATTTTACTCAAGTTTCATAAAAAAATATGACAAAATTCTGTAGGCAAAACTAAAAAAAACTTAGGTTGATTTTTATTTTAGCTTAAGTCCTGCACGAAATTGTAAAATTTTACGTATTTTTAAGTCACTTGTACTATGCGCGGAATTAGTGAAATAAATACATTAATAGAACTTATGTAAGTTAGGCTGATCATTGCACAAGGTGATGGCATTATTGAAATTTGAAACAAATTCTTTATAGAATAACAAAAAATACATAAATCCAATGACTCCTAAAAACATATTTCTTCAACAACTTTCTTAATTTTACGCATGAAACAATAATTCTTACATGAAAATATTTGTAATGATATTCCGCAGCGCACCCCTTTCTTTAAAAAGTAAATTTAAATTTTTAACTCAAGCGCGTAATGGTTTTTTTACATTTTGCAGAATAAAACATTGCTTTAATTAAATTACTAATTACTAGGTCTGAAACTTCAAAGCAGATTATTGTTCTTATTATAAATATCATTAAGATTGATTTTGCTTTGAAGTTCATTAAGTAGACCTTTGCCAAACAGTGGGACAGTATACATACTGCACTTTGTATACAATAATAACGAGTAGGTATAGGAGAGTAACCTATATTGTACCGACTCCTAAATAGTACTTCAAATATCCCACTAAACGGTGCCATTATTCTACACTGGTAACACTAAACGAGGCGACTACAGCGCCACTGTCACTGGGTCATTTTGTTTCTTCCTCAGACTAAAGAAGACATAGTGAAGCGACAAATTTCTAACCTATCACGTGACCTAAGGAGTAGGGCAGCTAGTATTTCTGTTGTATAAAACGAGTATTCTACTTTGTTATTAAAAAATCAGAGATTCTCATTCACATTTGTATTTCCTACTGAGACTCTTTCTTTTCGAAAAAAAAAACCCAGAGATGGAGAAAACCCAGGGAACGAAGAATTGTACGTACAGCAACAAAGCATTTTTATAAAGTGATAGCTATCACTTTATTTTTGAATAACAAAGTGGAATACCTACTCGTTTTATACAAATTCGTGTACCATGTTTTAAGATCCAAGCCCTCTCCCCTACATAGATAACTATCTATGTAGTTATATTTAGTAGGTATCTTTTTTTGCGCCGTCTATCTTCTTTCTTCTTTTTGTACTGGTTGACTGGTAGAGAATATTTTTAGCATTAAGTCCGCCATTTGTACTCGATTTTGTGCAATGAAGTATAAATAAATAAAAATAATAGATAATTTTATCTATGTTGTTTTATCGACTACAAAACGCCGTGTTCCATTTAGTCTTTTCCGTTTCAGGGGGTACAAACTCTTTTGTCGGTATCGATTACACGTGGTTTGGGCCCACTGCCCACGTGGCCGTTCCCACCGCTGAGCACGCACGCCGGTGTGGTCATCAAGGCGAATGGCCAATTTGTAAGTCGAGCCGTCATTGATTTGACGACACGCCGCTTTTACTGTACGGAACTTCGATCACGTATTAAACTAGGACGTGTGGCGATAATTTTCCGAAAATCGAATTTTACTGCAAGCGATTTTTGCATTCGCATAATTTACTATTTTTTTATTTTCTGTACGTTTTTTTTCCCGGAGGGTATTATTCTGAATATTTTTTTTAACTTAAAGTAATACCTGTAGCCATTTTCAAATATTCCTAGTCACGTAACTTACACATTCGCTTACGTGATCACTAGGAAATATTTACTATAAGCAATTTTTCCTATCTAATTTCTATACTATTTTTAAAAAAAAGTAGGTACCTACTCAGTTAATATTAAAAACAAAAACTAATATTTTTTTTTATCAACGTCTGGAAAAAAAATTATCAGAAAAAGATTAGATTGGGAAATAATGCGAAAAAAAGCTTTTTAATAAAATCCACCTCTGGAAAAAAATATGTCAGGAAACGATTCGATTGGGAAATTATGCGAATGCAAAAATCGCTTGCAGTAAAATTCGAATTTCAGAAAGTCATCACACTCAAAACTAGAGACAATCAGAAGAATTCAAAAGTGGCAGCTTTGACATAATACATTTGACGTTTAATGTGTTTTGACAGTATAGCAATTTATGTAGGAGCACTTCGTTATTTTTTATACTAATACTTAGCGGACCGCTCGCGACTTCGTTCGCGTGGACCCCGTACCCCGTGACGAATTTTTGTAAATATTGTATAGCCTATGTCACCCGGAGAAAGTGTAGCTTCCCAACGGTGAAAGAATTTTTCAAATCGGTCTAGTAGTTTTGCTTTTGCTAGCTATTCAATGCAAACAAACAAAAAAAACAAATCAAAAGGCTCCGTAACTACTGGACCGATTTACAAAATTCTTTGACCTATAGAAAGCTATATTCTTCCCAAGGGACATAGGCTATATTTTATCCCGACATTCCCACGGAAACTGGTACCACGCGGGTAAAACCGCGAGGATCCGCTAGTATTCATAACAAAGCTCGCGTGCTACCAAACGAAATGTGTGCCTAAACGGCTCGCTAGGTACCTACTCTTTAAATGCGAGGGTTTTGAGAGCATTGATTGTGAACCTAGTTTGTAAATGTAATCAAAGGTATGATCTACATTTCCAATGACGATAAGTTTTTTTTAATTCCTAGCATAGAAAATGTTTTATTGGCGCACTTTTCACACGTATCAATATCTACTAAGTAGAAAAGAGAAAAAGACAAAAACTCGTCGCCGCCACAGTTCTAACGAAACGAAACGAAAATGCAAACGATATGAAATTTATTTTTAGTGAAATTTGCTTTTTGGAAAAAAAGATTATCTAACGCCAGTCTAGCTCAACAAAAAGTATTTAAAAGTATTTTTAGAAACATCGGCATTGTTAGAAAATAAAGCAAAATAAATAATTGACTATGAATTTTTTATGCTAATTTATCCAATGCAGTTCAATTATAGTCCATCTAAAGCAAAGAATAGAAAAGATAAATGGCGTTCGGTCACCCTCTCACGAATTGACAATTACTAAAGTTACCTAACGTTATTATTTACCGTGCTATAGTTGCTATTCCAAGGAGTTCCTACACACGTTGCTCACCTGTTTTTCGAATAATACTTCCACATCTGTCATTATGTAGTTTACCGTCTGTCATTATCTACCACGGAGTTTATGAGTTACTCGTAATTGCAACAAACTTACCTCAGTATGGATAATGTGTTTAGTGGCACCTACAAAGTCAACCAGAAATACACTTGATAACTATCCTACTTATAAGCCGACTTGCAAATAATTACCTCGTGGTGTGGGTACACAGGAGGTGCAGAGTAATACACCTCAAAGGGAAAACTTTTCACATACATACATATTAGGTACTCGATAATCATGACGATTATCCCCGAAGGATGAGTCCGAGACTAGGCAATGAGGACCGCAAATGCAGTCCTTTGCCATAGTCTATATTTCTCCAAATAGCGACTGCACATGTGCTCATCGTGGCAAGTGGTGAGACCATCGCCGCTCTATGCTGTTGGATGTATGTGCAGTCGTTAGTCCGTTAGTTGCCTTTTACGACACCCAGGGAAAGAGAGAGATTGGTAGGTAGTATTTTTTTTAACCTATTCAAATTCTAAATTTAAATAACACAATTACGTCACAAGACTAATTGCAGGTCTAGCGCACGAGCTCTATCAGGCATTCATTCGAAAGACACGATAATAATTCACTGGAAGTATGGAATGTTTAGGAACGGGACTTGGAGTTTCTTTGGACAGTCAGCGTCGTAATCTGGGTGTCGATTCTCTAACGCTCGATCGTAGTCTGGCGCTGCGATCAAAATTGTTCTTTGTGACGTGTAGAGTTACATCTTTGTGACGATAGCATAGAGTCGAATTTAGAGAATGCGGATTTGATAATTTGCTGCGGATCAAGCATATTATCGTCATCTAATCCGCATTCTCAAAATTCGACTCAACACTAACGTCTGAAAGGCCACTTTTGATCGGAACGTGTGGGTTGAAGTGAGTGAGAGTTAAAGATCGAGCGTTAGAGGATCAACATGCTGATGGTTTAGTGAGAGATTTATTCATCATTCGTCATTCGATTACGTCAGTAAAAACGCAAATTATTTTGTAGGTACTTACGGCATAAAAACAGAGAACCGAAACGGGTTCGGTTAACGTGTTCGAATGGTTAAGAAAACTCTGAAAATATGAAACTTCCAGAGGTAATGTAAAGTATAGCCTACTAGCTGCCGCTCGCGGTTTCACCTGCGTGGTTCCCGTTCCCGTGGGAATATCGGGATAAAAAGTATCCTATGTGTTAATCCAGGCTATAAACTATCTGTATGCCGAATATCATCTAAGTCCATTCAGTATTTTTTACGTGAAAGAGTAACAAACATCCATCCATACTTACAAATAATATTAGTAAGATTCTGTATCGCCGCTGGGCCAAGGCCTGCGTCATTAAAATCAAGTCTTCCCTACAACTGATGGGTATTCGTTTAATCACCACGCTTGCCAAATGCGAGTTGGGTGATCGATCACAACCGGGGTTTGCATGGAAAAATCCGAAACACAATAAGTACGATCTGATAATTGGCTACTTGACAGTGACCGCGCGAAAACAGTTGGTCACGTGACTTTTCGCCCTGTGACGTCATACTTCAATAAACAAACTGTTCAGCTCACTTTCACTTTGATGCTCACATAATTTTTACGCTGACTGTACGCAGAACAAAACCTACTTTCTACTGTTATGTGGACTTTTATGGATGAACATTTCTTTATGTAGAATAGTTGACCAACGTTTCTAGACAACTCGTTTTGTATTAGAAACGACTAGCGGCCCGCCCGCGCCTTCGTCCGCGTGGACCCCGTACCCCAGTCGCATAAGTAAAGAAACGGAACAGAGACAGAGCTTCATACAACCGCGCCGTCGCGAGTCAACCACTACAAGCATACGGTGCATGTGTGCGTGTCCACTAGCCGCTGCGTCGCGTACGCGCCGCCACTGGAAAAACCGGTTTACTACAGTATTTACGCTCGCTCGGCCAGTGGACAAACGGAGTGACTCGCGACGGCGCGTTGTATGAAGCTTTGTCTCTGTTCCGTTTCTTTTTCCGTTTCTTTACTCATGTGCCCCAGTGACGCCTACATCGCATATAATGGTCCTGCCTAGCTATAATTCTAATACGTTTACATGTATAAACTTGTTATATCTTTCGAATAAAATGTCTAAATTGAATAATTCAAAAAGTTATATAAAGGTATTGAAGCGGTCTTGGATATGATTTATTTTGATATGGATTAATACTATAGTACAAATAGATAAAAGGACACCTGTAACATACCTTTAACAGTTAGACATATTATGCTGTCGCGACACATTTTGTAGATAATGATGTGTTCTATGCAAAGTCGTATTACATTATTTTGTTCTATGTAAAGAATTTTTAGGTATTTTTTTTTGAGTTACTTTATTGGAGTTTTTGTAAGGATCCCTATTTTTTTTATTATATAACCTACGTCACCCGGAGATAGTGTAGCTTCCCAACGGTGAAATAATTTTTCAAAACGGTCTAGTTTTTTCGGAGCATGTTCAATGCAAACAAACAAACAAACAATCAAATCTTTCCTCTATATAATATTGGTATAGATATAGATTATTAGTATAGATATAGTATACATATAATATTAGATATAGATATATATATTTATAGATTTGAGGCGTCGGTAGCCGAGCGTATAGATGCTCGGGTTGAATCGTGGTCCAACCCCCATAGCTCCGTCAGACTACTGACGTGAACCCACTCCGACACAGTCGTTTACATTAACAGGATGGGTTAACAGGACTATTATTAGTAATGTGTTAAACGCACATTAATAATAATCTTTAAAGAAAAAAAAATAGAAATAGATGTAGTTTTGTTTTATTTTCTATAATTTGTGTTTTGTCGAATATTGATGTGAAATAATTTGTGATAAATAAATTATTAATGTGAAATAATGGTGGATTATTTACTGTGAAGTGGTCGTGAACGTGCATGAGTGTTAGCAAATAAAACAAAACAGTGCAACATCACTTTTCAAATTCTCTCAAGAAGTCCGTGTGAGACCTTAATAAAGTCCTACAGCTTTATGAGTCTCGGGGGGTTCGGGGGAAAATCATTGACCATTAAACGTTAATTATCACTCATTATCATCCACTTCATGTTAGAAAATAATAATTACTATTAAAAACTTGACACTGGCTAAATGTGCTGATCGCACGAAGAAAAAAAACTATCAATTAGAACTTTGGACTGTCATGTGGTAGTTGACCTCTTCTGCGTTCCACATTGCCTGGTCTCTGACTAGCCCTTCGGGGATAATAATCATCAGTAGGTATATATGTATAGGTGAACTAAAAATATATTTTTTAATGTTACCTCAAAAGCACAAGTGTTTCGCGAGGTGGCGTGGAAAAGAACAAATATCTCCGAAACGCGTGGAGTGTGGTAATTAGAATCACGTGCTACTATGATTTGGGGACACCGCTTCCGGCCGGCAGCACGCGATGCGATGCAGGGGTAGCACACCTTTTTGTACGACTTAAGAACCTTTAAAGCAAGTTACTGTTAGGCATCATGCAGTTAATATGTTTTTAAACACATAACAGTTAACTTCTTTGTCTATTCCGTGGTTTTCTCTTTCCGAAGAAAACATAATCAAAACAAAATCCATGTTTTTTACAAAGCTCTTCATATTATTAAGCTGACGTAGGAGTTCTATAGCGCAATGCGTTTGGAAATCTTGCAATTTATGTTCACTTAGTACTCGAGTTACCTGGAACTTTGGAAAGCACGTTAAGAGGGTTTACGCATTTCGGTTTCCCATCAAACTTCGAAGTTCAAATTTTTAAAAACTAATTATACAATTTTATTTAAACTATGCATGTTAAATACATGTAAAATACAGGGTTCTAAATAGTCTGTTGAGAACATTTTTAAAAAACGTTTATTTAGCTGAGTTATTGCGATTTAAAGTCCACTATAGAAAGTTTAAAATCGCAATAACTTAATTAAATATACGTTTTTTGATAATGTTTTTTACAAAATACTTAGATCCCTGTATTTAACTTTACATGCTAAGGTTCATTAAAATTGGCTTATTGGATTTTAAAATTTCGACTTGTAAATTTGTATGGAAAACTAAAATGCGTAAACCCCTTAAGCAGATTGGTTCCGTTTGTTGTGTAAGATAGCAGTGGTGGAGCCAATCGTACTAGTAGGTACTAGAAAGGCAAATTTGATTAAACATAGGTTAAACATATTCCTTCCTTCACGAACAAAACCATTCCATACAGTTCGAAAGACAAATAGGTCCTAATCTTGAACTTCCTTATAACTTCCACTTAGCGTACGGTTGTCCAGCCATTGTCAAAAACAACTAAACAACCAATCTAAACGCAAACAAAAAGAACAGCAATGTAACAATTTGGGTTTTTCATGAGCAGCTTTTGACCGGAACTCCAGTCTCACCGGCCAACTTCCAACGACAGCGCGTCAATAAAGCCAATAAACTCATCGAAACTTTCTTAAGGAGCTTGAGAACACAATTTATCGATTCGATACGGCCTTTGCCACCCTATACGTCAGTTTACAGCCAATATTGATAGTCGGTGACAGCTGGCTCAGTGACGTCCCCTACGACAGCTTAACAAACTTTGGACGAAAACAAAAAAAAAGTCAGCCCTCCAAACTAGACCTTACTACGACGCGTTAAGAACCGATAACTTTGTGACTTCGGTAAACATAGGTTGGCGAGTTAAGCGAAACTTACACGACATCTAAGAAAATATTTTTCTTTGAAACCGTACTGAGGTTTTCCTCGGCGGCGGCGGGCTTACGTGGATTCTTTTCTTTCTCTCATTCTTGGATGCGGCCTTTTCATAACTGTCGAGGATCGATCCGGTCAATAGATTTGGTTTAAATCCTGCTTCATCCGGTTACACGCGGCTAGCGGGGAGTGAAAGTGAATGGAAGCGGAGTGCGGCTTATGACTGACTTTACAGTATCATGTGTAGGTATATTATTTGAGAATGTAGTGAGCGCAAGGGCAGTTAGAGCAATGGATATCACTCGATGGGTTTGAGATGTGTAGTTCAATATAGCAGACATGTTACATTCACATAATATTACTTTTACGTTAAACTAATTTTTTGCAACGTTAATCTATAAAGGTTTACCACTTTTAGATGTACACCTTCTTTTTTATCTTATCATAATTTTAAATTTAAAAAAGTGATCTCCAACGTGAAATCGTATAAAATTCTCGTAAATAAAGCAAAAAAGGAGTTGCTTTTAAATTTTACAGCAGCTGCAAACATAAAAATAAAAGTTTAGGCCACCGGAAAATTCACTTAGCTAAAACACCCCGCAAAATGTTTACGAGCCCTGCATTTTCGTGCGCCGCAACCGGAAGTACGTAGTTATACAAGATGGCCGGCGGTCACGTGCCCGCGCCGGATTCACCCCGGCTTCCGGCGCACTTTCACAAACATGTCAAGTGTATTGCGGGTAGTTTGATAATTATCAACGTCATTACATCTACCCCTTGTTTTCATTGTCCGGGTATGACGTGCGCATCTGTTATTGTTTTGAGTTTTTTATTTTGATAGATTTTAATGTGTGTTGATGGGATTTTGAAGTACCTACCTCGGTTAATTTTAGTATTGCATACTGCAATGTTTTTTTGGTGTTTGTTTGTATGGCGCCTCTGTGGTCGGGTGACAGCACTCGACTCGAGTTGTGGTTTGGTGATCAAGACAACACCTTATTTTAATAAGGAAAACCTTTGCCGACGTCCTGAATCGGTGGTAGGTTAAAAAGATTTGGACGATTCAAAGTACTTATTAATTGAGTTTATTACATAAATATATTTTGAATTTGAATTTGACTTTGAAATTTGTCCAGCAGTGGGACAGTAAGACATAGGCTAATTACTTTCGTATTGTCTATCGTATTGCACATTTTTTTACTTATAAGGCCGCGAAAGTATCGCGCTTCACCTGGAATCCTAAACCATTACGGAAATGACTATCTTATTATCTCTAAACTATCGAAACAAAAAAAAATCTATTAACATTATTCTTATGGCGCCAGACTTCATATAAGATGGTGGATGTCCAGTCCATTCGGACTTAACAAGCTCTACCATCAACCAAACCAAGTAACTACTAGACCGTTAAAACAGTGGTCAAAGGCGGTTAAAAATTAAAACATAATTAATATAAATGTTATATCCACGTCAATTTGATATTCCACATTGTCAATATGGGATTAATTATTAGCCCAATCAATCTAATTAGGATACAGTAGATTTAAAACTTAAAAATATGCGTATTTTTATTATATTTGTTTTGTCTGTACAAAAGAAATCAATAGTCAAGAGATATCGAGTTGCAATATCAAGACCTAGTAAAGATAACGCGTGGTCACTATTACCTTTAGAATGGAAACGCTAGTAAAGATAACGCATAAACATAATTAAATATAGAGTAATAAAGTTAGTAAAAATAACGCATAGCAGTTATTTATTATAGACCTATAGCAACACTAAAAAAGATAACGCATGGTGGACTTCTTGGCGGGAAAGTGAAGTGTCTTGTTTGCAGTTTTGTTTTATTTTCTATAATTTGTGATAAATAAATTATTAAAGTGAAATCATGGTGGATTATTTACTGTTAAATGTTCGTGAATGTGCATGAGTGTTGGCAAATAAAACAAAACAGTGCAACATCACTTTTCAAAATCTCTCAAGAAGTCCGTGCGAGATCTCATTAAAGTCCCACATCATCATATTATTTAGCATTAAACGTTCATCACTCATTATCATCAGTTTAAACATAATCAATGAACTCTAATATCATGACAGAAGGACTAGTTTCCATGGTTATGAAGAAATTATAAAAAAAATAACGCGTGGTCGTTAACTAGTGTCGTTAATAATGACTACAAACCTAGTTATTATTATAGTATTGAAACACTAACTACTTAAGATAATAACGTGTCTGTCCGTGCTTCGGAAGGCACGTTAAGCCGTTGGTCCCGGTTGTTGTCGTAAGATTGCAGTCGTTAAAACCCACCAACCCGCATTTATTTATTTATTTATTTATTTATTTTTAATTAATTACCAGTTGCACTTACAGCAACGCCAAGGCGTGTAACAGGTCTTCACATAACATAAAAAATTACAAAGTAAGTAATTAAGTACATACCTAACATATTTTACAAAAAAAAAACAAAAAAAAGATGGACAGCTAAACAATACAAACATATTTTTAGTTAAAAATATTTTTTTACTGATTACCTACTTAAAAAACTTATACAATAATTTATAAATATATTTAATTTCATATAAAATATAAAATATGTCTACCTCTGGTTCCTGCGCAATCAAGGCGTTGAGTAGCCTGATGGCTTGGGCCGTAGGGGCGAATTGGGCCCGCGTGGTGGGTTATGGCCCAATATCCCCATGTTCTATTGTCCACGTGGGAGGCCTGTGCCCAGCAGTGGGACGTTTATAGGCTGATGATGATGAATAACGTGTCTGGCACTGGCTAGATTGCATGTGAGTCATCGACCTGCACCATGCGCCGTGCATTATCAATTACCGATTATATCTGACCGCAACCAACGTAAGGTCGCAGCCAAGCGACCTCGGCAATTCTCTTTTCATTGCTTACCTTCTATGGCCGTTGTATTAAACTGCTGTAGCATAACGCGTAGTAAACTATGAGCCGTATGAGGCGTCGCGACGCCTCGCAAGACCATCGCACCCGTGGCCCTGACCTGACACCAGTGTATCGCTTGTGTAGAAGAAAGGTATAATTTATATTACTGCGTCGAAATCAACATTTGGTATGTTTAAACCGTACGTGGATCAATTTCAACACACTCGAATTTTGCCTAATTACGGTGGCGAATTTTTATATTCACTTTTAACGATTTTTTTCGTGCTAATATAATATTTTGAGAGATGTAAAAATAAGTCAAATAGTATAGGGATGGAAAAGCAATACTTACTTTTTGCGGTATAGCTATTTGAAATTTTCTAGAGACACCAGAATTAGTATTGTCCCACCGGAAATTCGAAGCATCCCACCGAAATTTATTATTTCCACCATGATTAGAAATGATATTGACAGTATAATATACATACACGAAGACTTTTTGTCATATAATCATTCCTCACGTGATCTCGTGATTAACAGTACCTAAAGATCGTAGACGTATAACATACATAGGTACTTACATTATACAAACAAGGCAATGTGGACCGCAGAAGCATTCCACTGCCACAGTCCACGTATCACCAAATAACAACCGCATCGGAGCGTTGAAAATGCATACAAATATCAGCGAAAAATAAATATTATTTTGGTTAACACAAGTTAAATAAAAAAAACAATTATCGAGATATTCTTCCCTAAAATTACACAACTACATTACTTACAAATATAATTATAACATACGAATGTATAACACTGGCACACTGCACAACACAGAGAATAACATTTTCTTTTCTAATTGGCCAAAAATCACATTGTAATTGTTTTTCCTTTTGTTTTTCTACATTAATGTGTAAAGTTTATGAGAAATAAATTCTTTAATTCTTTAATTCTAATTCTTTTCTTTTACTACTTGTGAATTTTATTTATCGGGAGCCTGATGAATATCACTTCGATTTTCGAAATTCCAACACGAATGCACTTCTCGCCCGCCTCCGCATCTTTTACCTCCATTACCGATCGACCGATCGGTCAATAATCATAGAAGCTACATCACTTTTTTATACGGAAATACCCGTTTTTCCACAATTCCAAACCTAAAGGGGAAAGGAAATAAATAAATAGGAAATTTTAAATCACCTACACAATTCACAATAAATTATTAACCAATTTTCAAAATTGTTTCTCTATTTTGTAGCTAAACTAATATGACCCCTATGACCCCTTTTAATATTTTTTTAAGTCTGATTTTTTAAATATTTATAATTTAGTAAACAAACCCCAAAAAACCCATTTTTTTACATTTTTCAAAATCCCAAAAAATGTTACCAGCCGATTTATAAAATTGAAACGCTCAAGGGTAGAAATGCAAAAAAGTTGGAAAAAAAATTTTGTGTTATATTTTTTTTTTCTCCAGGTCGGTAGGGAGTAATGTGGATGTTGAGTCTATGCTACGTTAGGTCGCTGGCAGGTTTACTTTGAAGTATTTTAAGAATAAAACATTTAATTTGAAAATGACAATGTCAAATCTATAAAGAGTTGAGGAGCGATCTCCAAAAATATCGATATCTGAAATGCCAACGTGGGTAGACTTGCTATGAGATTTTTATATTAAATTTTAATAGATTTAGCTTCTAAATAAATAATGTATATGTTCCCAATGAAAAGCATGTTGTTATTTAGTAACTACGCCCCCACAACGTGTATATTTCACACGTGTCTCGGTAAACTTCTCAACTCTTGGTACTATTCCTATCTCGATCCTCCCAAAATCCTCGGAGCTATGGCCTAAAATACATCCCAGGCGTCATAGGAACTCTGTAATGAAACGACGCAACCCCATCGAGTTTCGGCTTGTTTCATTCGTCTTGATGAGTACTTTGTTTTTAGATGGTTCCCAAGGTACGATCTGATGATGGAGCTGAAAGGTGGTCCTAGGAACTCGGTAAATAAACGACGCAACCTCATCGAGTCTCGGCTCGGTTGATTCGTCTTGACTGGACGAGTACTTTGGTGCTAGATGGTAACCAGGATCTGATGATGGAGCTGAAAGATGGCTATAGGAACTCAGTAATTAAACGACATAACCAAATGCATCTGATAACCATTTTCAATGATAAAAAACACAAAGAGATCGAACCGAACGTCTGTATTGGGCCCACTAAAAACTATCTCTAATTCCAAATCTAAATTCTGTAAATTTTCGTACGCGTTTTGTTTTCCGAAGAAAACACTTTTTAAAAAAATATAGGCAAGACTGAGGGGGTTACTTTCAAAATCCACTAAAACGATTTTTTATGAAATTCTTGTTAATATTTGTATTGACACTATAATGCATTTCTTTTCATATTCACCAATCAGTTATCACCAAAATCCACTATAACCTGCAAAATCGACCAACAAAATCAATGTTTGTTGCAAACACCACTAAAACCGCATGGTTGCGTATCAAATTCCACTAAAACTGCGAGAACCAATCATATCGCAGCATTCAAATCGGGTGACGCTTTATACAGTATGGCGTTGCATCTAAGTTATTAAAGACCTGTGCGTGGATTTCATTAGTTTTTACTGTTTTAAAATAGAGGAAATGTTATCAAACATTGAAAAATGTGATCCAAAACATGCAAGAAAAAGAATGTCTGACGTGACAAAGGGTTAACGTAACACGGAGTAAATAAAACGGTATGTTTAAATCCATTAAGAAACTACCAATACGAAGTTATGCAGAATGAAGCCTCTAATTTAAGCATACTATTAGGTACTCCAATCCAGACCGTATGAGTCCAGTGACGTTTATCAATTTATATACTTACAGCTTTTCATAATACTTAATTAAAAGGTTTAAGTTATAATTAAATTAAAAATAAGGTTACGAAAAAATAATTGTGAACATGGGTTTGAGGATAACTTTTCACATATTTAATTGATAATGGTATAACTAAGTTACACATAATTTCTTTTTTATTTTAAAAATATTCACTGAGTAGAATTTTATTATACTTATAATAAATATTTAATTTTTTCGTACTACGTATTTCATTAATCATAATAATACATTTCATTCATGTAATAATGGTGTTCATTTTGAATAAAACCATCCATGCGAAAAAATTTGTTCGGATCAAAACCCGACAAAATGAAACATGTCAGTTTCAAAGTCGTGAAATGAATAGTGCATATCAAAAGCCGGTAAAATTTTTTCATTTTTAGTTATATTTCCCTAATTAATGCCATTTTTAAATTCAAAACACAGTCAAAGTGTTGCTACATGAATAATACTATATTTTCCAATTTCTTATCTAATAACTTTTTTTTCAAAAGCCAAACATAAACTAAAATTTTTAGTTCCCCAATACTTAATAAAAAGCGTTTTAGTGGATTTTGAAAGTAGGCCGCTCGTTTATTAGCCTGTGTTCTAAACATGAATGCATCTTTGGGTTACGAAAGTAGTAGTAGTAGTAGTAGTAGAAAGTATTACAGGTATGGCGTTAAGTTGCTGGGTACCGAGATGGCGATGGATTTTTTTTATATAGTCTCCATACAAAATTTCAAGGAAATCGTCATTTTTAATGAGTAATCGGAAATAGACCGGGAGTAATAAGGAAGTAGTGACACATGCGCCTATAAATTTCTAAAATGGCCGTAGCACACAAGAGGTATAAGGGCTTTCTCTATGTTATTTTCGCGCTCGTGCAACCATTATTGTAAGAATATAGTAGTTGGTATGACATAGTACTATTTAAAGTGTTAAGGTCCGACTGACTTAAAAACAAGTTTAGTTTGTGGTTGGACTTGTAGAATGCACTGTGGTATAATTTTGCTAAGAACCTGACAGGATAGCGCGCACCAGGCGGGCCTTGCTTGTGTGCCCACTCACTAACAAAAACATAAATTAAAAAGGCTTTACATTACAAGAACAGTCTGTCGCCATGGCAACATCATCGGTAGCATTACTGTTTGCCAGCGGCTAGAGAAAAAGTTGCCATCTTTCCCTTCACCTTTATCTTTATTATCAACTAGCTTTTGGATGCGGCATCGCTCGCGTTAATTTTTAGCAAAATAGTCTTTAACCGTTTACAGGGCCCCATCTATTTCTACACCAAAATTCATCAAAATAGTTTGAACCGTTTTAGCGTGTCAGCGTAACAAACAAACAAGCTCACATTTGCATTTACGTTATAATGTCCATCAGCTATGAAAGCCAAATCCTCAATGTAATAAAAAAACAAAATAACCTTTTTCACGTTTCACTATACGCAAAATTAAAGCCGATATCTAATACATAATAAATGCAATTGGAACTCAATGCTGCATAATATTGAAAGGCATTTACGGTATTACCGAATGAGCGGAAGATTGTTTCTGAAAGGATTAAACTCGTATTTGCAGTCGGTAAACAGACCCGATTTGTTCATGTTAAGCTGATTATCAGTTTCGATACTCACATAGTTAATGAACGAGATCCATTGAGATGATATTCGTCTAACGTCCATAACCTGAATAGATACGTACTGCATAAGCGTACATAGAATGGCATCAAATATCAATTTAATTTTCTCATCATTTTAAATGTGTCGCGTAGCAGTAAGAAAACACTATTACCCTCTCTCTTCCCTTGGGTGTCGTAAAAGGCGACTATCGGACTAAAGACTGCACATACTTACATCTAACAGCATAGAGCGGCGATGGGCTCGCCACCTGTCACGCTGAGAACATTTGCAGTCGCTATTTGGTGAAAAGTGGACTATAGAGGACTGGTTTTGCTGTCTTCATTGCATTGTCTCTGAATAACCCTTCGGGGATAATAGATATATATCATGATTTTTATTGCATATTATAAATAGCCGCTTTCCTGTGTCTGTGGCCCCGAATCCTCTTTCTAAACCACGTAATGGATGTTTGCGCTGTTTTCACTGGTAGAAAGATCAATATATAGGACGATGGGCATCCTACTAATTTACAAACGCGAAAGTTTGTAAGTATATATGGATGTTTATTACTCTTTCACGTAAAAACTACTGAATGGATTTGGATGAAATTTGACATACAGATAGATTATAACCTGGATTAAGACATAGGATACTTTTTATCCAGATATTCCCACGAAAACGGGAACCACGCGGGTGAAACCGCGAGCGGCTGCTTGTTTGTATATAATTTGTAGATACAAAAATATATGAAGTGTATCGGTGTTTTTAATTAGAAACTAGTAGAGTTTATAACTTGTACTTGGTATACTTAGGTAATATGTGAAATAACCCATTTACATGATCGAAGGCATTTGTAAACATTGTGGTTGAAATGAATATTGAATAAATTAAGTTGTTGGCATTTTATCGTTTAATTCATTACATATAAACGTTCCACTGCTAGACACGGGCTGTCCCACGTAAGTGCATTATGGGCCATAATATACCACGCTGGCCCATTCTTGGTGGGTCATTATCCACTACGAGTACCTATTAATTATATCCAATTTCGACATGGTCTTCTTAATTCTGTATGCCATAAAACATAAATATGTAACAAAAGAGTCAAAACAAACTTCAAGAATCATACAAGCATAGTACCTCGCTTCTCGTACTGTTAGCATAACCTCAACCTACGTAGGTGAGTAGTCAGTACCTAGTAAACATACAATAGCGCACTGGTATTGCATATATTGACAGAAAGTTCAAACAAATTTAAAATATCTACTGCAAACGTAAACAACTCACAACGTGCGCGCATTGAACAGAAAACCAATATTCAGATTTCGATTGAAAATTCTTTATTTATTCAAGGCTCCTATGAATGTCTCTAACTTTATCTGTTTGTTATAGACAGAGACCTTTTTTGAGCCGGCCACAAAGTGTTGCTGAGTTTAATTTTTCCCTTTAATTTATGTCGTCTCAATATTGTTAATGTTATGCAGATCGCCTTTACATATTATAAAAAAAATCCATTACAAAAAAATAAGTAGTACTAGGTTATATACATAATACAAACCTCATTCTAAAGAATAGCGACCCAAGGCGCCTTACACACATCTCCTACGCAAAGACAAACTCGAACACGACACACTCGAACATGGACGTATTATACCATGCATTAAAACTACCGCAACTACTGCAAGAAAAAAACAGCTGTTCCACACAAAATAATATCTTTATTATCTGTCGAACACTAAAAAATCATCATAACAGTTTAAAAAAACAAAACGAATAGCATTAAAACATGACGTGCATATTTATAACAAGCCAAGTAAGCCGTCGTTCATTTAACTCGTCTCATTTAAAATGGAAGCTGCATACAACACTGCAACGCAACGCAACCGTACTGTCAACAAGCAAATTAGAGACGACGCATCAGGTGCAGAAGCATAGCCAGATCGCCAGCGGCCGCGTAACGATTGCATAAACGAAATCAGCGCGTCGGAACTCGCAATAAAAAGCCTCCGTCCGTCGGCCGTGTCAATCAATTAAGCCGGCGGGCCCCCCGCCCTGGGCCCGCCCCCTATCGATCTGCCCCGCCCCCATGCGCTGCGTCTGTGCCGACTCACCCTACGGACTCTGCTCTGTAATGAATTGGGATTTTCGGTGGATCATGACTGGCGAACGACGACAGAACGACCCGCATACCCGTCGACCATAATTTCTGTGGTTATAGAACGCTTAGAACCTACCGGCTGTGCATCGCTCTGTGTCAAGTCAAGTGGTTGAATCAGTCGACGAGAAAACGTTTCACCTTTCACCTTCTTCGACGGTTAGCGGGTGACGGTCAAGGCGAACGGCGTTGTTGTGAATAGACAATTAATTGGATTGACCGTTTACATACGCTGTAGTTGTAGTTGGCCGTGGCAACTTATGTTTGAACCACGTTTGTGGAATCTGTGGTATCTGCCTTCCACTCTGTGGTATCTGCCTACCACCTGAAAAGCGGGCTTGATGTGTATTTATTTGTGTTTATGTATGACTGTTTCATGACTGGCCGAATGGAGAGACAACGATAAAACAAGTCAACTAAAGAACTTTTGACGACGTTTTCTACTGTCGCCTGTGCGTTTTTGGGACTAATTTGGAGCGCGACATCCGCTTGCCGTCTTTGCCATTACAAATTCCGAATGACCGTAACTTTGGAAAGACGTCTCATGGTAAAAGCCGCTGTAAAGTAGGTACTTCGGCAGCGCCATGAACTTCCCCCGCCACTTTGTCAGCTGTCACAATAATGTTTTGTATTTACTTTTTAGTGGCGTTCTTTCGATATAACGCTCCAATACGATGTAATACGGCTTTCTTTCACTAGGAAACTGGACAGGCTCATAAGTCTTGTTGACTTTCATGGTAGGCAGCAATTATGTGCAGTTGCGTGTGTTTCAGTGGACACAGTAACGTGGTTAGTACCTACAGCTTCGTTAATTGTCACAGCGTTTAGTGGCCAGTGTTAACTTTTGAATGCCATAGTTTATAAGCTGAAATACAGTACAATTATTTTTAAAGTAATATTTTAAAAAGTTCCTTTTAGGCAAATTTTGTTTTTATTGTTTCGCTAGCTGCCCGCCCGCGTCTTCGTCTACGTAAACACTCCGTATCTCTTGACGAATTTCCAAAAAGTTTAATCCTGGCTTTTGGTAGTTTCTAATTAGTAGTTTTTCTTTATGAAAGATTTTTTAGACTCAGTACGGTAATTCCAGTTTAAGCCTTCTACAGACAAACAAGCCAAGTCGACATCTATATGAGCGCAGCTGTCGTAAAACCAGATACAATTACCAATTAAATTGTTAGTAACCTAACTTGTCACTTATCGTTAGTGCTGATCAGAAAATCCTCGACATTTAAAGTTGTCATAGTAATCTGTTCGTACAGTACTTAATTATCTACTTAAAGTTGTCATTGTCTGTTCTGCCTGTCGTTTTTAAAGGCTGAATTTAATAACACAAACAATGGCGTTCGGCAAAGAGCTGAAATTCAACTGCAATAAATTCAATAAGTCTCTAACAGAATTCTGGCTCGACACATAGGTATTAAATTTATTAAACTTACTATTAAATTTTTACTCTTCACTTCACTGCTTTCCTAACAGTAAAGAATTGGTTTGCACACGCGTGTTGAGTCGTGTTTGCCCGTGATCGGTGCAGTGGAAGCATTGACCACCTTAATTTACGCTGACTTTCCTACAATTCAAGCGTAGTAGAACGGAATGCTTGGGTGAAGGCAAGAAACCTTGGTTCAATCTTAATAAACTTCTTAGACTCCTGAGTCTTGACGTGAACGGATGGGTTATAACACGATTTTATCATTTCCCTAAAGAAATCTAGGGATTTGAACAAATACCAGAGCTGGTTCCATGTCTCCGTGAAATGACAAAATACATGTGACCTACAGGAGTAGGGTAGCTAGTATTTCTGATGTCTAATAAAAAAATAGCTTCGAAATTTAAGACTTTAATTTTTTTTCTTAAATTTCTAACTCATCACGGGCAATTTATGTGCTAGTTGTGATTTTTGAGGTCAATGTTACAATACTACACTAACTAATTATTATAATTATGCATGTAATTACAAATAAACGACGTTTAAAATACCATAGAAAAACTGTTTTGTCATTTCACGGAACCAGTTCTGGTATTTGTTCAAATCCCTAGATTTGTTTAAGGAAATGCTAAAATCCTGTTGTTATTGTAACATCCTCCGTGATTTGATCAAAACACTTAGGGAATTGACCAAATCTCTGTTTTTATCATATCACTGCGACATATACATAAGTACATACATTGAGGACTATTAGCCCAAAAAGTTAGTCAGAGACTAGACAATAAGCCATAGTCCACCTTTCGCTGAGCCGGTGAGCTGTTGGACATAAGTACGAGTATGTGCAATGATTAGTCTGTTATTCGACACCCAAGGAAAGAGACGGTTTGGTCTTCTTTTGATGAACCGCCACCACACATCGGGTTTACATAACCATTAATAATGTCATAATAGCATAGGTACCTATTTTTTTTTTTTAAATAAGCCGGTTTTTTTTTTGATGCCTCAATCCCCTTTAAGAAAAGAGTCGTTATTTACATTTAATTTCTTACTCACTAATCTTAAGGCTAGAGTTCTTACGCTATACAGTTTTATTCTCTTTATCTTTCAATATTTTTGTTATCTATACTACTATTTTAAAGACAAAACATTTGATTTAAATTATTCATTCACGGTTGGGAAGCTACGCTATCTCCAGTTGACGTAGGTTATATTATATTTTCAAAAAAATTAGGGATGCTTACTAAAACTCAAAAAAATCCTTAAATCGCGTGCGCTAAGAACACTATTGATGATGTAATAAAATAATGTACTATGGCTTTGCAGAACACACCATTATCTACAAAAAGTGTCTCGATAGCATATGTCTAAGTATTTTAGTTACGTCACAATAAGTGTTCATGGGAGGGGAGTCATTTTGAAAACTCGTCACGGGGTACGGGGTCCACGCGAACGAAGTCACCGGCGCGCGGCGGTCTGCTAGTATTAAAATAAATAAAAGAATAATATAAGTAGGTATATAATAAAATAATAGTCCGGTATTAACGCAGGCACTGGTCGTATGGCTGCGAGCGCGGCTGAAGCTGTCGCTGCGATGTCCGAGCAGACCCTCGATTTCTGAAAACCCCGTTAGTATATCGATCGTTTTTTCTATATTTTTTTGGTCTACAAAACGTGATTACGATCTTGACTTACACAGGTATATACAGGATGAAAATGACATAAATTGTAGTAATTCCTTATTGATGTAAACTCGACATGCATAAATTTAATAAAAGGTACTTACTTACAATATAATACTCTGTAAAAATTCTTAAAACGTGAGCATAGAATTTAGAAGAAAAATAAGTTTGAAACTGTACATATTATAAAATAAGTAAGCAAACAAGTAATTTTTTTTTACTTCTTAAGTTTATGTTTTAATCTGGCGTTCTCAAAGCTCCGGGCCACAGACCACTCCGGGCGAACGATCGATATAGGAGGTTTGGAAGGACGCGTGCAGCCAGCACTACAATGTCATATTTCATATTACCATGAACGTAATATTACCAAAAATAATATTCACTTGCTATCTTTTTAATAAAAATTCTCAAATGTGACACCTCGGTTTAATGTGACGCTGTCTCGTTTTTGCTACAGAAGACAGATAGAGACAGTGTCAATTTAATCCTACGTGTAACAGGGTTATAGTTTAAGATCCGGTATTAGAATTGAAGTTATTTTAACTATTAGACAGTACTAGAAAATATAAACATTGATAAAATAGATTGCCTAGCCACATCGCGCGCCGATACTGTTAAAGAATATATAGGTAAGCTAAGATTTATAGTTTTACTGAGAGGAAATCAGACAACCTATAGTTTTCCAATTCTTTGTGACACAACTTCCCATCTAATGCTGGACTAAGGGGAAACTAATAGAAAAAAAATGTAATTTATATTACTTAGGTATTAGACGTATCATTTAGGCCACCCATTTGGAAATTATTAGTTTATATATCACTAGTGGCCGCTCGCGGTTTCACCCGCGTGGTTCCCGTTCCCGTGTGAATATCTGAATAAAAAGTATCTTATGTGTTAATCCAGGTTATAAACTATCTGTATGCCGAATTTCATCCAAATCCATTCGTAGATTTTACGTGAAAGAGTAAAAACATCCATCAATACTTACAAACTTTCGCGTTTATAATATTAGTAGGATATAACATAACTAGCTGACCCGACAGACGTTGTCCTGTCTTAAATTATGAATATATCAATAACATTTCGATTTTTTTCTTTTATAAGAACCTTCTCCTGACAATAACAAACACAAGAAAGAAAAAGAATTAGCGAAATCGTTCAGCACGCACTAGGTCCAGCCGTTCACGCGTGATGGCGTTACCAAGGGAAATAGGGTTTTTTTAAAAATAGATATAACTTTTGTCATCGCCAAATAACATATGAGGGTATACAGTATTACTGACATAGAGAATACAAATGATTTCTCACAAAAAACTTCAATTTCTTGTTAAAAGCCTATATCTAAAATCAATTGAATCGCGCCTCACTTCAGAACGGGTGCACCTGTTTAGCTAATTCTTTTTAGGGTTCCGTACCCAAAGGGGAAAAACGGGACCCTATTTACTAAGACTCCACTGTCCGTCCGTCCGTCCCGTTTGTCTGTCACCAGGCTGTATCTCATGAACCGTGATAGCTAGACAGTTAAAATTTTTACACATGATATATTTCTGTTGCCGCTATAACAAAAAATACTAAAAACAGAATAAAATAATTATTTAAGGGGTCTCCCACACGACAAACGTGATAAATGTTAACGGTATATGTAAACGGAACCCTTCGTGATGCGCGAGTCTGATACGCACTTAGCTAGTTATTTTTTTCAATATTTGGCATACATTTTTGGAATGTAGGGTAGGTAGCCTAGATAGTTTTCTATCGAGAAAAGACCATCAATAAGCTCTAAAGAATGTTAATTTTCTTTATATTTTTGTAGGTGCTTCTAACAAAAGACATAAGTACTTATATGTGTTAGCGCATTAATAATGCATTAGAATAAGTCCAATCCCTAAAGCAGTTTTACATACACAACATAATCATTATTTTATCGTCAGTTACCGACTAACTGCCACAAGCAATAACAGCTTTTAATGTCACGTATTTAGAGCTCACTTCACGATATGTTAAAGACTTAAGATAGACGAGACAAACTTGCCCGAACTAGTGTTATAATCTCCGTTTTACTTAAATTAGCTCTTGTACTTAAAATGTCGTAGCGTTCATGAATGCAAATGCACCTTAAGTTATAGTCAAAAGGTCGCTTTTTGAATAAAAACTGATAAAAAATACATAGTGAATTATTTATTTTATAAAAATGAGCTGGTGACCACCGCCGCCCGAAGACACCCACCCGCAAACTAGAGGAGTCAGAGATGATTGGCCGGCCTCAAAGGAAAGAGTAGTAAAAATTTAATTAATAAAATAAATAACTTTTTATTTGGAACATAAATAGGTTACATTACAAATTTGTGCTCGTAAGTGTCTGCTACAGCGCAGCCACAAACGCCCATCTCTGGATAAAATGGCTAGTCCAAAAAAAAAGATCAACCAGGTTTTTAAACTTACTTAGTTACTACTAACTTACATTAATGATTGTGTGTGTATGTGTAAGTGCATGTGAGCGTGCAGTGTGCGTGAGCGTGCGTGTGAGAGTGTGCGTGCGTGTATGTATGTGGGTGTGTGTGTGTATGTGGATGTGTGTGTGAGTTTGTGTGTGTGTGTGTGTGTGTGAGTGTGTGTGTGGGCCTGTGGGTATGTGCGTGTGTGTGTGCTTGCGTATGTGTGTGAGTCTGTGTGTGTTAGTGCGTGCTTGAGTATGCGACAGCTAAACAGCAACGAGTGTTTTACGTCAATATTCCGCGGGAGCATGGTATTACCACGTATTACGCCGGGTGAGGCGGCCCAATTTGTGCCGCAACGCAGCGTGGCTCTACCGCTCGGACAGTGTCACTCATTTAGCACCACCCAGGGGTCACGTGTAGGGTCTCAGGGGTAAACCTACGGACGCGTGTTACTATAACCCCCCTATCTAAGTGATATTAGTTAATCTGGATATTTTAATAGTAGTTTAATCAAACGGGTTTTTACGATTTTCAGCTTTCAGTCCCTCTCTCGTAGCACGGCTTGAGATATTTTAATTTGATCACCCATTCGATAACTCGACATTACGAAAATTGCTTAACTTACACGATCGCAGCCCATCCAGTTCTACTACACTTACCCAAAGGCTATTAAAACTTATCTTGCCTCAAGACAAATTCCACGGAAGCGCACCATGTACAGTCGCTGCCAGAATACGCAAACACTTTCACAATTTTTGACGCTTATCCCTCCGTATTAAGAGCTACATTCGTTTAAGCAAGCGTCGGTAGTACATAAAGGCGGCGTAATCCCTCATTTAGGGGTCCGTAAGCAATAACAATTAGCGTTAGCGCTAACGATAATGCGGCCTGCTAATGCAACGGTGTACGGAACCGCGCGACCGATTCTAATGACGGCGTAGTGTCTCCCATATACTTTTATGTGCAACACTTTTGTTACATTATATATTTTTAGATGTTCCCGATTGGGATGTTGTTTCTTGGAGTACCTATGTACGCTATAAGACTAGTGGGCCGCCTGCAACTTCGTCCGCGTCTGTTTGCCGTAATGGTTTTACTTATACAGTTGTAATATGCAGCCTATTTCCATCCTTAAGATTTATTTTATATATTGTGAAAGAATTTTTGAAATCGTCTAAGTAGTTTCGGAGTTTACCTCTTACATCCAAACTTGATATCTATTTCTACGTAATATTATAGAAATATAGATTCAATAATTGTAAATAGTCACAAGTCTGCTTTCAAAATCCATATTCTTCCTTCATTTCATGTTCCTATATCCTTTAGAAGTGCCTTTAGGTTTTTCTCTAAAACCTCCAGGAATGTAGTAGATAACTTGAACTAGGTAGCTTCATCAACAGCTGATGGACATCCACTAATGTGCAAAGGCCTCCAAGGATCTCCACCATGACCGATCGTGTGCTGCTCGCATCCAACGGCTACCCTTCGGCGGCGGCGACCTTCACCAGATCGTCGTCGGTCCTCCTTGTTGGAGGCCTGCCTACACTGCGTATTCCGGTGCGCTGCCTGGGTCTAGCTCGCGCGATGATAAGGATCTTATGTGCTGTATGTGTCATAAGGCTTGAGGAAATAACTTAAGTTTCTCGCCGCCTCTAAAATCCGGTTAAGCAAACCAGAGGTTTATATTGAAAAATCAGAAACATACCTGCGAATTGAATTTTGATCATTTGGGTATCGGAATGAGCGCTAAGCAATTTAGTCCGCTAAATAAAGTATTTACCCGTAGGTATATAACCAAAGATGCTTAACAATCGAGCCAAGTTCCAGTTTACACTACAAAACTATTCATAATATTAACAGCAAATGCGCGAAATGAATTAATTGAAATCATTATGATTATTTTCAAATTTTCACATGAAAATAACTATAATTTTACAAATTCACCGCGGAGTAATAGAAATTACACGTGACTTTTGTGAATACTTAAGAACAGATAAATGCGATGTGGGAGTATTCTAAAATGTTGTTTTGAATGAATTTGTGTGAATGAATAATTGAATATGCTTATAAACTTTATTTACATTTTTGTTTTCATTTCCCGTTTAATGTAGGAAAGAAAAATGTAACTAATCCATAAAGTGAAGTCTTTAGTTTCTAATGTGAGTTAGATGATAAAGATTTTCTAGTCTTGTAGTTTATCTCATTCCGGGAGTGGGTAGTGAACTTGAAAAAATGTTCAACGGTTAGAATGTTCAGGGGTCAAAATGTCCCTATGGGCCGGTTGTCTATATGGCAAAAAGTATGAACGTCAAAATACTCCAGTGTCAAAATGTACATATCATAATGGTCACAATGGTTAAGTGACAAATGGTACACATCTCTCTTAATGTCAGCCATATTTTTCTCTATTGTATTAAATAGTAATTTTTGTCATAAAAAAATCTGAGACGTAGGCAATCTTTAAAAACAATAATTTTCCTTAAATAAAAAAAAAACTTACCTGTAAGTATATGAAACCTACTATCTACCACTATCCAACCGTACCTGTGACATTTTAAGTACCTATAGAGAGAAAATACACAACGCAGACCACCGAATAAATCCGTCGCCCTCACGCAAAACCTTTACCAATAGAGTGCACCCAAATTATCAATTCACTGAATCTCCGGCGTCCCTCCTGCCGCCCTCCCGAACATTAAATACAATATCTTTAAATTGCTCCTAAGTACCACCCCCCTCATCGGGGATTTTTACACTCATTATCATAATCTGACGGTTGCCTCTTTCGCACACAACCGATTCGTGATCGTGCTATCCCTCTCGCGCAGTCTTAAAAGTCCGCACCAAGTAAATGTTCATTCTCGAATGATTTAGGTGATATTGTTCGGAACTCTTAGCTACTTTTGGCAATTACGCCGCTGTAATTGCGCGGAATGGGTGTGCTTTTTAAGTGGTTCATAAGTTTATTGCTTGTTTCTTTTTTACGTGGAGCTTTCCTTGTGACCCGGCCCAGCATTTCACGAAGACGGACGGCGTGGTGAATTGTACACTAATATTTTACATAGGTGAATTCACGACTATGTATTATACCCAAATTGTTGTGTTCTGTTAGAGTTTAGAGATAAGATAGCCAAATGCCTCAGTGGTTGAGGATTCAGATGAAGGAGGAAGATGAAGCCATGCGCTTATGTGTTGTTATATAAAACAAAGGGTTAGTCTTTGACTATTTAATAAGGACCGCAGAAGCAGTCCTCTTGCCATAGTCCGCGTTTCACCAAATTTTATGTATATATTTTATTTTTCACCGCTTTATGTTGTTGAATGTATGTACAGCCTTTTAGTTCATTAGTCGCCTTTTACGGCTCCCCAGGGAAGAGAAGGGCTTGGTAGTATCTTTCAGAGAGCCGCTGTACACGGCTCTACTCATATTTCGTATAAATAGTAGTTCTAGTTCTTAAACACTATTATATTTTTTAGATGAGTAAAGTTTGTAAGTTCGAATTTACGAGGTTATACCGAAACTAGTTCTGCTCGAAGGACCAGAATGTGCGTAGCAGGAATATATTCTACTAACGCGCACTGGGTTTGTTTTACAAATTATACACGCACAATATAATTTGAGATGACTTTTGATGCCTTTTATAGGATAAATAAACTGAATTACAGTAAATTACTTATTACAAGTACAAAAGTACGTAGCTACGAATATCGCATGGTTACACAAGATGGAGGCAGAGAAGAGAGAGATTTACATCTCTTACGCACTAAAAAGAAAAAATAAATGCAAAGGAATTAATGATTATGTTGCCAACAGTCGGCCAAATAAAAGAAAAGAAATTAGTAACAATAGTCCAGTCCCGCCTTTAGCTAATAAGAATAAACCTATATTCAGCTGTGAAATGACACAGGGTGGTTATGTTAAAGAAATTATGCTGAGGGACTCAATTACTTGTTGGATATATACATCGTTTACATATTAACCCCGACAGTCAGCTTTCAAAAGCTGGTTATTACTGCATTTTAAAGTCGGCAGGTAGATAGGTAATTATTGTCGTGGCAACCAAATTAGAAATGCAACTTGTTTCTTGTTTTTTTACTTTGGTGTATTTAATTCTATATTAACACTTACATTATTTTAAAATAAATAAAGGACAATTTTTTATTGTCTTTTATTTTAATTATGATACAGGACTAATCTAAGTACTTACTTACAATATAATGAAAAATATTAATTTGTTGCATTAAAAGTAGGTAGCATCATTAAATCATTATTTCATAAAAACAAAATATAAACTTTACATTCTTGCAAAAAAGCAAGTAAAATTTTTTATGCAAAGACAGCTTAGTCCGCTACTACAGAATTTACCTATTGTAAGTAGGTTTTAACTTATTTTTTTATAGTTGTAAGTATGGTAAGTGCTAAATTAGTAATTCCGGTTATATATTCATTTCGTATTGTTTCGGTAAAACATGGAGGTGTCCATTCAAAGAGGTGTTTGTGCGAACCGCTGCAGCTGTAGGATTTAGGCGCACCGCACACATTGAGGTAGTATAACTAAAGCAGCTATTCCATACAAAAAATGCGTTAAGCTAGATGGCAGCGGGCAACGCAAGGGTAGTGGGGGGTCAGGTGTGGCTTCGTGGTCATTGTCTGGCGTTTGCAGCCCATGGGCCGCAACTAAGTGCGCAAAAACTTGGTTGATGGTGTCATCTCTAATTATAATACCTCAATGACCGCACACCAAATGCGCAACTAATTTATCGAAGACCTATATTTAAATACCAGCGCACCGACAAACAGCAGAAAGCCTCTTTATTTCAAAAGTGTGCGATAAAATAATTATAAAATATGTTGTAGTATCGTCTTCGATGTGAACGGTTTCTGCATTTATGCTCATTTTTGCAACGCTTGCAAACGCGTATATGCGTTTTTTGGCGTATTTTCAATTTGCCTTACGCATAACACTTGGCAAGTAATTTAGTCAAAGTGAGAGTACCCATGTGGACTTCTACCTATGCATAAAAAGATATAGCGGAAACGCGCGAAAAAAAAACGTTAGACTTTGACCGCCCTTAGTGAGACTCACGTGTGACAAATTGTCAGGGGTGTATAAATATACGCCGCGGCAACCTTCCTTGTTTCGTCGTTCGCGTCGAAGCGCTTTGAGGTTTTATTGGCCTTGAAATATTGAACCGAATACATGGAAAGTCGTTGTGCATTGACAAATTTACAAAAATAGTTTTAGTACACATCACCGGAGATTTGTATTTAGGTATAGAATCTTTTCAGACGGGTAAAAAAGGCAGCTACCACCTGCACTGCACTGTAGAATACTGCGTTTGGTTTTAGTTAGTATTCGTTGAAAAAAGTCTAATGCTTATTGAATCTGCAGTAAACGTAGCAAGTACTGCATTAACTTCTGGCACATGCTCATTAATGCAGATTATGTTAGCAAAAGCAACATTTTTGTGCAAGTACTGCGTTTCCCAATAAATAAAAAACATGTTTATAATACAACAAAAACATTCAAAATATTTTTTTTTGTATAGATTAGCGCCTTGAAATGCCATTTTTGCAATAAAGTGAAAATCTCAAAAATGTCGATTACTGCAAGTGCAATTAGCAGGGCAGACATTTGCTACGATAATTTGCTACGAGTATTTTGCTACGATCCTACTTCTCTGCACATATAAGCTCCTATATTCATCCTGCGTCCTATAACGGCTATTTATGTTACGTAAACGACACCATGTAAACGGCACCAAACGACACCAACGAATTAGTAGCAATTAAATATTAAGCTATCATCAGATCGTTTACGTCACCCCTGGGTGGTGTTACATGAGTGACACTATCTGAGTGACAGAGCCACGCTGCGTTGCAGCACGTATCGGGCCGGCGCGCTCGGCGTAATAGCACCCTCTCATAGAATATCTCCGTGAAATAATGGCATTCGTTGGTGACGTAGTAGACGTAGTAAAGGCAGCTACCATATTTGCTACGATCATTTGCTACGAGTTTTTCACTTGCTACGATCCTACTTCTCTGCACATTTATCCTTCTTTAATTATCCTGCGTCTTAAAACGAGTATTTATGTTAAGTAAACTATACTAAAATGACATTTACTCATATCGGTTGAGGCATCCACAAAATCATGTTTGATTAATTCAGAAAAAATAATACCTACTTATTTGAAATGGCTAAGTAGGCAAAAATATCTCGAACGCTCAAAGAAGAACTATAATTTAGTGTAGATAAATTTCACACTATTTTATTTAAAAAGTTCTAAATGCATCTTTTACCAATCTCCTTTCTAAACAAGCATAACCATAAATTAAAACTTTACAGTGATATTTTAGAATGTATACATGTACCGATTGTGTCTGTAAAATTACCAAAGATCATGACGTGACACATACGAATTTTAAGTGATTTTTTTTACATTTCACATGGTGTGTTTTGAACTTTTGACACAATAATATTAATCCTGATAACCCATCCAAAAAACTGTTGAAATTCAGGAATTGAGAGGGCGGCGCTTCCATTTCAGGCTAATTTTTACTTGACGACCTCCATGGTCGAGTGGTTAGCACGCCGGTTCTGGCGTCGTCGCGCCATCTCTGAGGTCCCGGGTTCAATCCCGCTCAGATCAATTGAGGAGCGACGAAACAAAAATAGTTAACTACTCAAGAGGCAGAAAATGACATGGCACATGTTAAGGCGTCAATTTTTAAATACTACCCGATGTTGATTTAAGTCCAAACAAAATCAGTTATTTTCGATACAAAAGTACCTCCAAATCCGACTGACGGAACTAAAATGTTTATAAACGATTTTGTTTTAACAAAACTGGATAATTCCTATACATACTATCTATCAACTAGTTAAGTGCTAATTGTTAGATCAAAATTAGTTAAGTACGATATTGTTGTATCAAAATTGGTTAACTGCATTTAAAAAAAAATCCTTTTTAATTTAGATATTATAGGTACTATATTTAAATAGCAATAGGTAGGTAATTTTTTTCAAAAGCTTCACAAACAATGCTTTTTTTCTACTATTTTTCCTATCATAAAGTAAAATTCATCATTAGTATGGTATACAACTAACAGTTTTTTTCATTTTGCCACAATCTAGACATTTTGTACTTAACTATTTTTGATTCGTCGTTCCTTAATTTGAAAAAAAAACTCTTTTTTTGGATTGATTTCAGGTCTGAGTTTTTCTATGTTTATATATATTATTTATCCGTTGTCTGGTTTAACTATTTCAACGAGTTTTACGTGGGCTAGATAATTGGTGTGAGCATAGAAAGTTTTTTATTTATTTCTTTTATGTACTTATCATCTGGCCATCGCGAGATAAGCGCTTTCCACTTTTATTATTCATATTAAAAATTGCTAACAATCGATAATTACCTATACGGAACCAACAATGCATTATTTTACCGCCATCTTTACGTTTTGACATTTCGTCACCAAAGAGTAACGTAACACTGTGAAATAGAGAGGCACCACCGTGCGGTGACACTGAACAAACACGGTCCGGCAACTACAAACTAGTCGTGCACTTTGGACGATCCCAAAACATTCGTGTCGTATTAAAACTTTGAAGTGGGGATAGCACCCTTTGTTTAGTCACGCTATTTAACAGCGCAAAGGGCTAAGTATAAAATATTCAGGGTGAGAAGATGCCGCTGTACCTACCTAACGTTTTTTGAGGCAGGATTTTGGGATCCGCGTTTTGATGCGATGCAAAATGGCTGACGGATGTCGGTTTGGTAGCGTGGTATGTTTGACGGGTGTGCTTTTATATCTTAAATAATGACATGGTGCGGTTTGCACATTTAGCCATTTACTGAGATAGGACTTCTTGAGAGAATTGAAGAAGTCCGGGTTGGACTTCTTGGCGAGAAAGTAAAGTGGCGTGTCTGCAGTTTTGTTTATTTTCTAAAGATCTTACTTGAAACTGTCTAGATGTGTTAACCGCATCAAGCCTGGGTTCAAATAAAGTTTGGGGTGTATGGTTTGTTAAAATATTTTAAGATATAGCAAACATTCTCTTTAGGATACATAGTACCAAAGAACTAGTTAATTTAATGTAATTTAATCTTCACCTACTTATTTTTTTAAGTTATCGTTAAAAATTAATACAGAAATTAGGCCTCACGCTGTTCAATACTAACTTGATAATGAAAATTAGAATAAAGTATTTATAATAAATAGTAACAAAAAAAAATATGACTGGTATAAGTAGGTAAAAGTAACAATCAATATTATTGCCATTAACAAACAGCCAGCGACGATGCGCCTATATACAGCCGGCAATAGTCCTTGAAAAGAAATTGCATACTTAAAATATTTACCTATGTTGCTGTACAACGGCTAATAAGGCTACTTACTACCGCTTAGCGATTCACTGTAGCAATGGTACTCAGTGTCAATCAAACCTCCAGCGGGATTGACGTAATTCGAAAATATCACTCCACTCACATACGTAGCGTACGCAATTTACTGCCTTAGTAATTTCACAGCAACACGGCACAATTTAACAAATTGGTATGTTGTAAAACTTACTTTTGGGTTGGAAATCATTTGCATTCACTTACCGAATGACAAAAGTATCGATTGTGTGTTTGATAGGAAAATTGCAGGTACACTACGGCATAGCATTATCGCATATGTAAGAAGGCTTTATTGGCTTCAGTAAGTAATAACAGGTTGTTCCTTTGTTGTTAAGTTCTAGTTTTAGACATCCGTTTAGTTCCTATTAATGTGTTTGGTTAGTCGCATGGTATCAATTACCGACACATCATTTATAAATATCAACTACTTACAGCAGATATTTAACGTAAAATAACACGATAATAATACGCTCTATAATTACAAAAAGACCTCTTGAACTTGCAAATATGTACTTGATTGCTGAATGTTAGTAGTCTGTTTAGCCTGGAAGAGACTAAGTTAGGTTTATTGGAAGCTTCTGTATTATTATTATTTTTTTTAATTTTTTTTTTCTTTACGGTATGTCACTAATACTGCGGAATAATAATGTGGAACAATCTTAAAAATATAACTAACAATTTGTAAATTTTAATTATACTTAAGTACAGCCCAATGTAGTTATTTATTTATTTAATAATAATGTAATTGCTAACATATTTTGTATATCTGGTAGGTCCGGTTTATTAATAGTATAACATTATTATTACATACGTATATTATGTATTCTATGTACGCATAGTTTTCGATTTAGTTTTAATTTGGTTTTTAGTTAGCAGTGCTGTCTGGAACCACTTACGGAAGAGCAGCGTCGCGGTGTGTCCGCATACCATGACATTATGCTCAGTAAATGCCATTTCAGTGTCTTTTTTATATTGAATCATTAGTAAAATATTTAAGTACTGTTTTTGTAAATAACCTCGCAAATAAGTCTGAATAAATTATTTTCTGTTCTATTCTCTAGCCTTAACTTAGTATTATATTAAAACTTACAAATTCGATAAATTTTGTCCAATTCCCAAAATGTCCAACTGCCAATTCTCAATTACAAAATACTAATTAAAAAAATAACCTCGAAATTTAAGACAATCTCTACGCTGCGCTTCGCGATTGTATTAAATTTCTAACCTATCACGTGACCTACAGGAGTAAGGCAGCCCTGGACATTTTGGGAATTGGACCAATTGAACCTAAACCTTTTTAAGAAATGCTGTTGTAAAACATTTTTAAGTAAAACAATGTCACAAAACATTGCACACGTTAAAAAAAACTATTGTGACGTATCTATAAACAACGTATTTGAACAGAAAACGTTATAATTATTACAACATGTATTACAATGGTAAATTCTAACTTTTGTTGGATATCGTTTTCCTTTCTATGGCTATGACTATAGCCACTATGATTGCTAGTTCCGTTAGTTTACTGAATATTAAAAGAAACATAGGTAGAGACGCTATATTACGTTATAGAACAACGATTTTACAGATTACTTTTTTTGTGTTATCATCACACATAGCTTAACTATACTAATATTATAAAGCTGAAGAGTTTGTTTGCTTGAACGCGCTAATCTCAGGAACTACTGGTCCGATTTAAAAATTTCTTGCAGTGTTAGATAGCCCATTTATCGAGGAAGGCTATAGAATATAACTTGTTTAGGTAGGTACGGGTACGGGTAGTAACCCGTGCGAAGCCGGGGCGGGTCGCTTGTCGTTAATAAAGCCAGATACTAAGAACTTTCTCGATTGACCATTTAACTAACCCATTACCACTTGATCAACTGATAATTGTGAATAGTACCTAAATTAAATGTTACTGTCACGAAAATAATCCATCGAAATTCGAGAAACGAGTTAGCAACAAATTGAACTACCAAAACGGCCAGTGTTGGTAATACGTAAAATATTAATTTACTATTTCTAGGTGCGCGCGTGAATAGCCGGGGTCAATTAAACTATAGGTTGTGGTTCAACTGTGAATTAAGGCGCACCAGTATTTGTGCAAACGACGAGGCGCTTTAACTATTCATGTCGCGTTCTAGTTGCACGCGGAACGCCACAATCGATGTAGTGTATAACGAATTTACCTTAAACCCTTGATTAACTATATCCAATGTGATCGGTAAAATAATATTTGAATTTAAAAAAGTAATATCTGTTTTACAATTTGGTTCCAGCTGCACGCGGATCACCACAATCGATGTACCGGTTAACGAATTTACTGAAACCCTTGATTAAGCCTTGATATCCAACATGGGCTGTAAAATAATATATCAATTTAAAAAAAAAACAATAAAAAGATTCGTTATCTTAAATTTTATGTAGATAAGCGTTATTAACGTAAAAATTAAATGTTAAAACACAACAGTTAAAATAAAGTATGGACTAAAAACAAAAGAAAACAAAAAGTAAGGCCAATTTTATTGCGAAGTAAAAAACTGTTTCACAATTTTGTCTTAATGTGTACTTTTTTTGTGTTTATGATTAACATTTTGATTTTCTTATTCACTTTTTATCATTAAAATAATCATTGTTGTAGTAGGGATAATCGCGCTAACTTAACATTTAGTTAAGCAAACACACTGATTAAAACAAAACAGTACCTACTATGTATACCTATGAAACACATAAAAAAAAAATAATAACATTTGACGCATGCAACACATAGGGTACTCTAAACAAGCCCAGATATTTCTTTTCAGAGTCGAATACTGGAGGACGCGTCGTTGATGTGCAACTCATGGTCACCGAGACACAATGTAAGTTGCATCTTTCTGAAACTAGAAACTTTTTGTCTTATTTTTTCTTTTTTTCCTAATTTAGACGTAGTTTTGCCAAGCGAGTGTACCTTAGCGAACATCTTTGGCCAAAGATAACATTGTCTTGTTTTGTTTGCAAAGCGATTTTGTATCAAGTACTTGATTTTTTATCTATTAATATTATTTTTATTATATTTAATTAACAATTATTATCATATTTTCAGCATGGAAAGGTAATGTAACAATGGTGCTGCAGACATCCATCACGTGTCATTTATTTAGTAACCTAGTTTTAAATTATCCTCGATCTAAAAGAGCATTTTTAAAGTATTATTTTCTAAGGTTTACGTGAACACTTTACATTGAAATGAAACACTTTTTACGGATAGTTCGCGTTTATTTAGTACATTTTACTTACTTACTTACTTACTACTCTGGCTCAGCGACCCGAAGTGGATCTTGGCCTCCGACATTAAAGTGCGCCATTCCTTCCTGTTTTGTGCCAAGTAAGACCTGTGGGGCACTTCCAGCTCTTTAGTACATTTTAGAGTTTTGTTTTAGTCCTGACGTTTCGCACCATTTACAAGGTCCGTGGTAAAAGGGAGTATCCTTAAAACTAAATAAACGCGAGTTACATCCGTAAAAAGTATTTTATTTCATTTTTAAAGTGTTGTTAATGAGCTTTTAGTGAGTTCAGTTACATAGGAAACAGGCGGCCATAGGTAAACTTCCTTGCATGCATTATTAATAGAAAACCGCCCGCGCCGACTTCTACTGAGGTAATAATTGGTGTGTAATTTACTTCGGTACACAGTTTCTGTTAACAGCAAAACTCGATAATCGAAACCAGAATACTTACAAATACTAAAGGAAACAAAGGTTGCGACAAAAATGATGATGTGCTATCAAAAGTACGCGAACAGACAGTGTAGATTCGGGAGATACTTCTAGATTTTTTTATAACTCACTTAAAAATTGATAAAGTTAATAAGCCAAGCTTTGACCTCGCTCAATAAATATGTCGCGCCATTTACTAGTCAACCAGTATATACCTAGATACTTTTAATACCAAACCAAATTCCTGAGTAGATAGTCTCACACATAAAAAGAAATTACTCTCAAACCTGCTTACGTCAGATCTTTTGTTTCTTGAATGATACGCGTCCATTCTTAGTTTAGACAGCATAGATGAGCTCTTAAAGGGAACAAAAGAAATTGAAAATACTAATATGAGAAAAAGAACTTTGAGTAGGCTTGTAAAACAGTATTTCTCTGAGAACTAATCTCCTTTACATAATTACTTATGCTTTTATTATAACACGTTCGTACTGCATTCATGTAGGTAGATACCTAATTCTGTATTGTTCTAACAGCCAAACTAACTACGATTTCGGCAATTAGGCAAATTTTTTTTATCCGCTGTAAGGGTTGCACGTATAAACAGTTAAAAAAATATCTAAATACATACTTACATTTTTCTACTAACTAAAATTTATTGATGCGAAATTGAGTTTGTTACATTTAGTAACTATTACTCTGTGGATGCAATTTCACCGCCCCGGTCATCATCATCAGCCTATAAACGTCCCACTACTGGGCACTAGTTTCCACATGCACAAAGGACCATGGGGACATTAGTCACCACGCTGCGCTGGCCCAATGCGGTTTGATAAAGTCAGTGCAAACGGTATTAAATCTTCTTCATACAGTATTAAAAAAATAGAATAACATCGAAAGTTTCTACAAAGTCTAGACATGTAATTACTTTCGTAGTAATATCAATAAAAGGCACACCAACGTAGTCCACTTTCATTATGAACTATATTTTAACAGTAAAGATAGTTTTTATTCAAGTAAGCGTTGGGCCAGTGTGTGGTGTAAGCTCACTCTTAAAAGAAGTTGTATATTGTGATTCTACCAATCCCACATGCATAAGTAATAACAAACCAACTATAAATGCAGCTTATGCTACGTAGGTACCTCAATCAAAATAATTTGACGGTAGCGTGTAACAAATTAATTTTGTAACGACTTACCTCGGACTATGAACCCTGCAGAGGGTTCGAGACGTGAAACGTTAGTTCGAAAAGCAAGGTTTCTTTAAAGGAGCATCGGAACAAAAACCGATAAATCACATTTGTAGTTTTTGTGGTAAAATGTAAAAAGTGGCCCAGTTCATGGTTTTCTAATTTAGATTATTTGTGTTAGCATGACTGTTTGGAAACCTAAATTCTGCATTCGTGACTGATAAGGTACCTGTCGCGTTATTAAAAAAATTAAAAGGGATACATTGGTTTTTGACCAAACCAACTGGAACACTGTATAATATCGGTATCGGGTATATCGGTATTTGATGTTGAAATTTTTTATTTTTTTCGGGGTTTATCGTTCGTATCTGTTCCGATCGCCATCGTTGCTTAGTACGATTGATGTAATTATCGGTTTGTGTGCAGATCCGGGTATTTCGCAGACGGATTAATAGCGTATTTTTTAGTTTTCGACCAGGTTACATTATCCATAGAGCAAGATATGTACGAGAACAACCAATTGGCATCAAAAAAGAAAAAATGTCAAAATGTGATTTATCGGTTTTCGTTCCGACGCTCCCGAAGGTGTCTGACTATTTTGAAGAATTAGTTTAAAATTTACATTAGCCCGGTTCCTGGTAGCCACATAGAATATAGAAGGTGTGCTATGACATTTGAGTGGGCACTCCGTTTGGTCACCATTCGAATTACATTATCTATGTCGCTTTTGAATTCGGTATGGATATAATGTCATAAATGGTGACCGGTTTTTTTTTATTTTCGCAAGACATTTGACGTTTTAGCAACTTATTTTGTCTCTTTTCTTTCAATGTTTATGGCCCATTTGAAAAAATAGGACAACTATACGAGTCTCATTTCTCTTTCTATGCTTTAGTTATTATTCTATGGGTAGGCAGTAACCACAGCTTCACATTTGTTACGGTCTGACAAACTTCCTATACTTCATCATAGATGCTCGTTGGATTTTTTTCATTAGAAACGGTACTATAACTTGATATTTCGTAAATTTTCACATACTAGGTCAAATAAGAACTAGTGTTGGCCAGCCAGGACTCGAGTTCTTTAAGTCCTAATTTAGGGACTGGACTCATTTTGGCAGAGATCGCAAGACTCCGACTAAAAATTATTAAAAACATCGAAAGACCAAAAAGTGTTGACCTTGTAGTTTCGTAATAATAGTTCATAATATTTTTTGCGTTAATATAAGAATAAGAAATTTTTTTATTATACAACATATTTTTATATATTACAACAGAAAATTGTATACAAAATAACACAGTACATTATGAAAGTTACAAAATAACAAAAAAATATATGAAAAAAAAGAAACAGGTGGTAGTGTGTGTGAGGCCAACAAGGACCCTGTCTCAGCAATATGCTGCCACGTCCCCCAAACTTGGGCAGAGTGAAGCGTTTTGAAGTGAGCGAAGCAGCGCTGATATTCTGGCAGAGCCTTATAGTCTGAAATCCGAGTATAGAACGACCTTCATCGGGCCGGTTAATGGATAAAAAGTATTTTACGAGTGGGTTAGCTGAGAAATTTCAGTCCAATTCCTATATTGATTAATTGATTTTTTTTTAACATTGCACTGGTTTTGTGTGTGTGTGTTTGTAATGAGATTATCTTTATATAAACATAAATTATATTTGTTTAACCAGACGGTTGCAAATTACTAATATTGACTTACCTGTTTACACCTGCCTACCCAATGTTATGACGGGAAAAAAATAGTCAACCTAACGTTTGCATATTCTATACTTTCGATTGGTACCTATGTAATTTATCTATTATCCAAACCAGTGCAATGTTTATAATAAAAATATTTTTGAAATATTTAATTAATCAAATACTGGACTGAAATTTTTCAGCCAACTCACTCGCAATATATTTTATAACATAGGTATTAAATTTGATATAAAATACTTCTCATCCATTAACCGGCTCGGTAAAGGTCGTTGTATACTCGGATCCTCTACTACTAGGGAGTTGACGTAAAAGAACAGAAAATAGTAATATAACGGCTAATTATTAATATTCCAATCTAACGTAGTCATATTTTTTTTAACGTTGCCTCATCTTCGACATTGTAGTTGTTAAAAGCCGACATGATTCATGTCGGCCCGCTTTAATTGTAAGCCCTAATGACTCTCCATAACCTTTGGAGTCCAATTGGTGTAGTAAAAAGTCAATTAATACTAGATACTTACCAGGTAGGTTCGATTCCGTGATATGTCAGGTCAGGTCGCGAGATCCGAACAATACCGGTGTCTGTATTAATCGGACTGGAACCTTTAAGTTGTAATGGCGGCTGGGTCGTTGACCTACCGCGACGGTTTAGCGCTGAGATCACTGGTTCTTACACTTACAGGTCCCTGTTTCGATTATTTTTCTTTATAATGGTAGGGCTGGTTTTAAACATTCGATCTAAGGGTATCAACTCGCAACAAGACAATAGCATGTAAATTAAAACCAAACTACAATTTTTTTTCTTGCGACGCTCAGACGATATACAGTCGTCTCCAATTAATTCTTTGTAGGTAGGTTGTTTGGTGGCTCGTTTAATAGCGCTCGCTGTTTACGCTGCACTTGAACATGTTATATTTGATTTGATTACACACTAAAAGTGTACAATAATGTAAAGTCAGTTTCTTTTAAGATTTTTTATCGAAAAGTCTTCAAATGTTAGCTTAGCTTTTAACAGTATTATTCTTATTTACTTGTTATTATGTACAATATTAAGCAACTTTCAACAATAATAGCATTAATTATTTTCAACACTATTTTCATTTATTAAATATTATTAAACCGTCCGCGTAGCAGTAAAAAATACTACCACTCCCTCACTTCAAAATATTGCACATACGGCAACTGCACAGCGGGTTGGATAACCGTTTAGAGCGGCGATGGGCTCACCACCTGCCACGCTGAGCACATGTGCAGTCTCTTACTAACACTTCGGGGATAATAGTCGTGATTATATGTACGTATACAAGTATTACACAAGAATGTAAAGTGAGTTTATTATAAGATTTTCTGTCGAAAAGTCTTCCAAAGTTAGCTCATAAAAATAGCTTTTTGCAGTGAAAACGCAAGTTTAATTTGGTAAAATAAATAATATATTTAGGAAGACTTAGCCGTAGCAGGGTAAACAAGCGGTAGGCAGAACAATAAAAGTGACTGTATATAAAACACAATATTTAAAATAACGTCCTATAAATAAACGCATTAAAAAAAACTGTCAATGTCCGTGGTGGAGTCATTTTTAACAGTAGTTTATTCTTAATTATTCTTTTTTACTTGTTATTGTGTACAACCCAAGTAACAAAAGCTTCTATAACCAAAATTTTATCACCAAACAGAGATATAGTAGGCCTATAATGGTAATCATTGTGACTGCTTGTACCATAAAGGTTTTTAACAGAGCGTTTTGCATCTATAAGATTAAAAACCATTTAAGTTCTATAATTTTGATGATTTATATTTTAGCGTTTTATTAACGCTTAAATATACTTAAGTAAAATTCTTTAAACACTGTAAAAAGACGACAACCTCAGGCGGGAATCGTCTTTTTTCAGTGTTTAATGAATTTTACTTAAGTATATTTAAGCGTTAATAAAACGCTAAAATATAAATCATCAATCTATAAACGCAGCTTCATCTTAACCGAATGTTCTAATATTTGTAAAAATATTACTTTCGGATCGCAGAGGTGAAAACTTCTAAGATTTGATGAAGCAATGTTGACTAAAAACATAAGCATCAAGCACTGCAAATTTCGACGGTTGAAAGCCAGACCTCGGTAGCCAAGTGGTTAAGGCAGCCGCCCGGAATGCGGAAGGTGCGTGGTTCGATTCCCGCCTGAGGTTGTCGTCTTTTTTCAGTGTTTAAAGAATTCTATAATTTTGCTCTAAGAACGCCAACAGGACTATACAAAAGTATCATTTAAGTGTTGCACTGTAATAGAAATGATAAAAGCGATTATTAGTACTATAGACGACCGTATTGACAGTTTTGTGTATCTATTTTGCAATAATAATGCGTGAAAATAACTTTCACAGTACTAGTATTGTAGGAGTGTCGAAAACACTATTACAGGATTAATGCACTATAAAAGTACTTTGCACAACCATTACGTCTTCCATTACAATCTTCTTACAAGCTCCCTCAAAATCACCATGAAGCTATTCTGTAACAATCATGATAACTCCTATACAGTACTGAATAGTACCCTAGCGACTCCTGGTGCAGCTGCTAAATAACTTCATTTCTAAATAGCTCTATAGGTAAGTTTGTTTTTACTGCTACGATACTAAACCGTGACAAAAAAGTACTTAAACAGCAGTCATAATAATTGAATTAAATATGGCTGCTGTTTTCTGCCATGATAGCACATTAGCAGCACGGCTGGTGCTAATGTGTACTATAGCAGCCATAGTCGGGAAAAGTGTTTATTTTATTAATTTAAAGTTAATTAAAACAAAAAAATTCCGAGGGCGCATTGAAAAATTTGAAATTGGCATGAATGATTTTATCAATACAATTAATTTCGCAAGTGCAAGTTACGGCAGAGCTACGTAGTGTCGGCAAATGAAATAAAGCATACTTAGATATTTGTTGTTGTTATTTGTAGATTTTTGTCGAAGAACACACGACACGACCACAACATGAATAAAATGATTGAATAATTGTGATAAAAAAGATCACTGGAATTGTTTACGGTGCAAAAAAGCACTCTAAACATGTTTTGGTTACTTTTATAGTTCAAATTTGTGACCTAATTGCTGCAGATGGCACTATTTTATTACTAAAATCGTTTTTCGACACTTTTAGGTTTCAACTACAGAAGTGATTTATTACCCTTTATGTAATATTTATAAAATAAATCAGTGATAAAACTATGGCCTATTAGGGGTTCTATAAACGTTCTTAACATCATTATAGTGTTAATCATGTACACTAATTAGCACATTCTAAAATGTTGTCAGGACTTTTATAGTAATAAATTTTGTTGCTTGGGAACATTAAGCAACTTCCAACAGTAATAACATTAATTAATTTCAACATTATTTGCATTTTTTTTAAATATTAATTAATATACTAAATAATTCCCGTTCGCTCCAATATCCTGTCAGCACTAACAAATACACGGCGTACCTGCCTTTAACTAGCGAATTCTCTACAAACGTTAATTCTTCATTTACGGCACGCTTTGATCTCTATTCACAGTTTTCTACCTTTCTGTCTTAATTTTCCGAGGGGCTTGTTTTAACTTCAAAACGAAATTCTGAAATTATAATTTTATCCCCTCCCATCCCCCCCACCTTACCCCATGTTCCTCCCCCCACTTCCGCCCCTGCTGTAATCGTAGCGACTAAGTGCGCATCGCATAATCCGAGCCAGTCGTAAAGACGCGTGAAAAAGCGTTACACCATTTTTAGATAATTTAAATATTTATTCTTTAATTTACGAATACAGATTTCTTTTATTCTTAGGTGATCCTTGGTATTTGTAACGCAATGTTAAGATTGAATGTCATCGACGTAGTTATTTTTTTTTATTAACAAATAATTTAGGAAACCTTTAATAACGATTAAAGAAACTTTTAATAAGTAGATAATTAAGATTGATTAATTCTCACTTTGGCGAATAAAGTAAGTACCTAGATAGTGTAGGCTGACTTATTTTGCACTTTTGCAAAGGGTTTTGCTAAACCACGCTAGGTTAATTGGTAGTTACGCGGATTGTTAGTAGGTGCCACAATACAGTTCGTGAAAGTATTTACATAAATAGTTTATACTATTGTCCGAATAAAATAAAAACAAACACGGAACAAATTGTATTTCGCTTAGTTTGTATTGCGAATGCAATTTGCGCTGATTTCCATGTGGAATTTCGTTATCTGTATTTAATCCATCAGATTTAACTGTTGACATACGGATTATGTGTAGATTGCGGCAAAAGCTATTGCATTTGGTACTTTACGAGAATAATTTTTTAACGTATCATAATTTATTTCTTACTTAAACTTTCACATTTTTTTTAATATAGAATAATAGAATATCAATTGAGGCGATGATTTGATCAAAGATGGAGGTCTTTGCCCTGCAGTGGGACAGTATACAGGCTGTTCTAGTTGATTCTCTAAATAAAAATATCAGATTTGTTTTTTGAAGTTTGAGCTCTTTAGTTTTTTTGTCGTCGTTTAATTAATACCTACTATTTTTAACAATATCGTATTCTTAACTTTAATTTTAATTCTAAAACAGCATAAACACCAAAACAGTTGTTCCCTATCACAAAAACAAACGACATAACAAAATAGCTCAACTTAAAATTTATCTATAAAAAAATGTAAAATTTTAAATTGATATTTATACAGCAAGCCGTTGTACTTTTGTACATGTTTGTACACAGCAGCGTCTATATAATCGTATCTCAACCCTCTCGGTTCTCTGTCACTCGAGCTGGCGTCACGCGGCGCCGAGGGATCAGGCGATGTCGTCAGTTAACCCTAAAATGGGCACGCTGATGAGTAATAATAGTAATGGATTACTCGCCTGTAAGGCCTGCTCCAGTCTAACCCTGAGAAATTAGAGGATAAGCACTGTGACAGTGTTGTGCTTATTGTGAACGTGACTTTAAGTACACTCAAACGGCGCGGCGTAGTCAACATTCATGAGCTAATAATCAGAATTAAATTGCCAATGTAATGATTCGTATACAAGTTTATTTTTTTTACTACGCGTAAGCTCTTGGTCTTCATCTCACCTGATGGTAAATGACGATAAGGCCGAAGGTCAAAGCGCGCTTTAAACGGAATTCTCAACCACTGGAACCTGGCTATCTTATCTCTAAACATTCGGAAATCAACAATGCCATTAACATTGTTGTTCGCTTGACTTTAGACAAGATGGTGCTAGCAAGCCAGGCGGACTTAACTAGCCCCACCTCTAACCGAACCAAGTACACAAAGATGTGTCCCCGCTGGGAACAGCCTCTGGGACAACTAGCTATAAAACCGGTGGAAAAATTAGTAAGCAAGAGAGTTAAGTAACTTCCTCAATGCCGGTTCGCAATACTGTATGACCAAACTAAATATCCGGTTGCCGTCAGAGGACTCATTTTTAGTTGGTAGGTAGGGGTTGTTAAGTCCGCCTAGTTAGCTACAACCTCATCTAAGTCTGCCGCCATAACCACAATGTTTGTTGTGTTCCGCCAGTTTAGACATAAGATAGCCAGTTTCTTAGTGGTTAGGTTTCTGGGTAAAATGCGCTTCCTCCTTGGGCCTTACCGTCGCTTACCATCACATAAGATGGAGGCCAAGCGCTTCCGCGCTGTAGATAAAAAGTACAGTTTTAATTACAATTCGAACACGTCAATGATAACGTTAGTCGTTCAAGCGATCTCATTAATGATAGGTCATTAATCTCATTAGTCAGTAATTAATTAATTATTAAGCAAATGAAAATTGTAACCTAATTTTTGCTGAGTCTATGGGGGTCATGGTTTTAGTTTCTTGTATGCATAACCTTAAGATCTATATATTATCTAGATCTATCTATCTATTCTATCTATTTATCGCTATCTATCCAAAAGGGCACACAAATTGTAGTCGATTTATTGTGTTAACTCAAGATAAGAAAAATTTCGGTTTACTTGCGTTTCGCCACGTGCATTACAACGCACTCGTACTTTGCAATGCAAAATTGCAACTTGTCTCGTTTGCCACCAGGCGGCGCTGCTACAACGCTTCACAAATCGCACTGGGCAATCGTTTATCCTCAGACTAAAAACATCCCACTGGGTGGGACTGTGCAGCAGTTATGGCCACAGAAGTGGTTATAGCCCAAGACGACTCCGTGTTCGAGTGGTTAGCACGTTTGGTCTGGCGTCGCGCCGTCTCTGAGGTCCCGGATTAAATTCCCAGTCGGGTCAAATAGAGAAAAACTGTTTTTCTAAATTGATTTCGGGCCTGGGTGTTTTTTTCTGTGTTTATGTGTATTTATCCGTTATCTTACCATACTAACGAGTTTTAAAAGAATATTTATGTTGCTCTAGTTAATTGCTGTGAGCGTAAACAAATTTAATTTAATTTTTAATGTCCCAAGTGCTGACGTCCATGCGAAAAGGTCCGTGCCTACCGCATGGACATCAAATGGGGATATTGGGGCATACATAGCCCACCCACCACGCTGACCTAATGCGTTTAGGTAGGTTGGGCAAACGTTACCACTTGTACCCCTCAGGCCCCAAGCGGTCGCATGAGACCGCACCTACAAAAACACACTTAACTTTGTACCGTGCTTTCATAGACTTACAGACTACTTTAGTATGAACAAGTTTGATTATTTCGGCTCTGTGGTACATTTTATGCATCGTGATCGCAAAATATCGCATAGTCTATGCTCGATGCTGTCAAATTTGACGTTGACAGTTGCGCCAATTTTTGTGTCAGAAAATTTCCACGAGTAGTTAAATCTACGTACCATTTTTGTGATACAACGGGCGACGGAAATTATCGTCTTATTGATCAAATAATTTAATTCTGTTAAATGGCTCAAATATTAGGAAGTTTAATAGTTCATTTAGTGATTTTTCACTTCAATTCGCAACAGACGCAATAAAATCGCACCCCGTTTCATTATGTCGTCTTCCCGCTCAAAACACAAAATGCAAACTTGCTCTTCCGCATAATTGTCTTGGCTGAAACGAGCGAGCACATTAAACAACAGAGTGCTTAACGCAATTGACAGTGAGTGAATTTGATACCTCAATTCCCGTAGAGGAGTGCGCGTGAACAATGTTGTTGATTGTTTTCGTTGTGAGGGCGCGGAGTCCCGGGTTGGCTTCGTGCCTGCTCGCTACGACAATGCGTAATACGATATGATGAGCGAATGCAAAACGGTGCGATTCAGTTCTGTAAAATGGGTTTTTAATTCATCATCGTCATTAGCTTATACACGTCCCACTGCTGGGCACAGGTCTTTGATACGTCAAAATGCATAAACCGTAATCAATCATATTTTTTTTTTGCATAATCTAATTAAATAAGAAAATCTGGAAAAAATATTTTACTTCCTTATAGTTAGTTATTATTTTTCTTTTTATGTTTAATTTTTTTTTATTTTAATATTAGGAACCTATTTTAACTTTTGTTTCATTTTATTTACCTAATTTAAAATCCACCAAAAATATTTTACATAGTCCTACTATATCACACTAATATTATAAAGGCGAAAGTTTGTGAGTGTGTATATTTGTACCTCTTTCACGTAAAAGTACTGAATGAATGTTGATGAAATTTGGCACACAGATAGTTTATAATCTAGATTAACACATATAGAATACTTTTCATCCCGATATTCTTACGGGAACGGGAACCACGCCGGTGAAACCGCGATCGGCCGCTAGTAATATTATAAACGCGAATGTTCGTAAGAATGTATGGATATTTGTTACTCTTTCACGTAAAAACTACTGAATGGATTTGGATGAAATTCGGCTTACAGATAGTTTATAACGTGGATTAACACATAGGATACATATAGGGAACCACGCGGATGAAACCGCGAGCGGCCGCTTGTACTCAATATTATGACTAGTTCATTAGCGGCCAATCAGTGTAGCTGCTATTGCTAATATTCGTAACAAATGTTTCAATTTAACAATATATGTATACTATTTTTTTATAAATATATTTAAATTCTCAATACATTTTTTTTACAGTTTGTCGCTCATACGTCACGCGCGCGCGCTGTAGCCGGCTTCAGTCGCGCGGGCGGCGTAGTGGGAGGGACGCAAATTATCATGTATCTCGTATTAAAGCAGGCACTTGCTTAGCTGTTGCAATTAGAGGAGGGCGGGAGTTGTAATTCGACGATAATGGCGGGCAGGGTGCGCCGGCAGTCATTTTCCCACGTCCAATTGTCGCTCATTTTTTTCCCCGCGCCGCGCAGATTAGAACGATTGACAGTAATTTACTCTTAACGCCTCGCGAGTCGCCCCCCGAAATGGATTATTTTCAAGTGTATCACCTATTTTGTGATGCTTATCCGCTTTGTGCCGTTTCGTTTTATTGCTTTCTTCAAGTTTTTTTACATGCTTTCGCAATCGAATGAGATAAATTTTATTTCGTCTAAAAAGTAGGTCCTTTTTTATTTACATTATTTACTGGGAGATTAACACGGACGCCTCCTTTATGAGTATAACAATTGTTAAAGTAACAAGCCTTAAGCGGACTAGAAATGTTCTAAGAACCATACATATTATGTATACTTTATATCTTTTTTTGCAAGACTTAATAATAATTTGTTTACATTTGTTTTATTTATTTGTTGTCGTATTTTTTTCTTGGCAAATATCACCTTTTTATGTAGTCATGCTCTATATCTTATAAAGAGATAATTAAATATAAACAAACAACATACTTAGATAATTACAACCCCTGTGTTAATAAACTGAACACACCGGTAATACTTACTAAGTTTTAATATTTCATAATTCCATGAACTTTAATCTTTCACGTCCAGTTCTTTGAATCTCTGATTCTTCGAATTTTTACTTCATACCTCAGAATTACTTAATTGTTTTTTCATACAAAAGTGGGTAAGCGCCTGGCCTTCATCTTACATGATGGTAAGTGACGATAAGGCCGAAGCTCAACCACTGAGGAACTGGCTATCTTATCTCTAAACTGTCGGAACACAACAATACTATATACACGGTTGTTATGGCGACAGACTTAGATAAGACGGTGGTAGCTAGCCAGGCGGACTTAACAGCCCATATACATATTATTATGTATACATCTTTTTATTAATTACTTACAATGTGTAAAATTCTAACCTTATGCAAATTATAAATTGGATATAGGTATATCAATAACTATATTCGGTACAAAACACAACATGAGCCCAAAATAAATAAATTGAGAAGAACACTTATTACCAATTAGCCTTTGCTCAGTACTAACACAGAATAACTAATAGTACTACGGTACAGAACGTTCACTCTCTAACGACTTTCACACGAAATTGAAACTTATCGTGTGACCCGAGCGTTCATATTCCTTTAAGCAACGCTGACACGATATCGTTTTGACGTCATGACGTCACAGAGCGTAGGGTTTACGCGCGCGCGCAGGGTTTACCAGTTAAGCGACTCGGCGGTGCTCGGTGTTCGGTGCGTCGGCTAGCGGCAACCTTTACTGCCATATGCCTAGGCGGCCTGCCTGGAAGGCGCGCCAAACGAACGTACCTACCCAAACTGCGGAGTGACACACCCCTGGTACTAATAAAGGCTTCGCCAAACAGAAGGTGTTCTTAGCGCGCGTTAAAGCGCTAAGGCGCCGCGTCTTGAATCGCCGAATGACGGTATTGTCTAATACCGTCACAGGACGGTATTATGGTGTCAAACAAACTGTGTATATACCTACTGCTAGCGCTTAAGCTCTAATTATAATAATAATAATAAAAATCTTTATTGCAATAAAAACACGAATACAAAAAAGTGTGCACGATAGAGCCTGCATAAGTTTAACTGTGTTGCAGACTCTAGTGACCACCTCCGAAAAAAACAAGTTGTAAAAAAATTTTGTAATACAACCTTTAATCTATAATTAGGTAACATAAATCTTTGCTCAGCAGTAGAACAAAACAAGGGTAAATATAAAAGAAAGATAAGTAATTTGAAATAATAATATAAATTTTGGTAATTATGAGTAAATAATAATAATTGACCAGTTAATACCGCCACAGTACAACACAACCCGGCGCTACGAGACGCGGAGCTTTTGCGCTCTGACGTGCGCTAAGAACGCCTTCTGTTTGGAGGAGCCTTTAGTCGGCGCCGTTTGTCGCGTCACTGGTTTTCAGCAGGTGACTTTGTTTTGACCATAGAATAATAACTAAAGCATAGAAGGAGTGCTATGACATTTGAGTCGGCACTCTGTTTGGTCACTATATGATTTACATAATTTGTTTAGGTCACTTTTGAATTCGGTATGAATATAATATGTCATAAATGGTGACCGGTTTTTATATTTTCGCTAGACATTAGATGTTTTTAGCAACTTATTTTGTCTCTTTTCTTTCAATGTTTATATTTGAAAAAATAGGACAACTATACGAGTCTCATTTGGACTCCTTCTATGCTTTAGTTATTATACTATGGTTTTGACTAACACTATCGACATTCTAGAATCAATCACAACTAAGTCTAGTCTGGTTACGTCTTCTCTTCGGCGTGTTGTCGTCCACTGCCATCCTTAGTCTTCTGTGCGGTTAGCACATTTAGCTAGTGTCAAGGTTACTTGACACTAGCTAAATGTGTTCGTTAGGAGATAATAGGTTTTTACACTAAGCAGTTAATAATGAGTGATAATATGTACGCTTAATGGTAAATGATATTCCCCCAAACCCCTTGTAGTAAATGTAGGTAATAATAAAAACAACAACATAACTTAATTTCTTAAATAAAATTAAAATATCTAAACTTAAAACTAAAGAAAATAAACCTATAAATAAAAGATGTCCTCCAACTGTGGGCTCATGTACGGTACCGAGAATGCTGGCAACTTTACATCTTTGGATTGCCAGAATGCTACGCTTTCAGAGGTAGCTGCCAGCCTTCTTGTCACCGGAGGCCTCAAAAAGGCTAGTACCTAACTCTCTAACCTTTAAAATATCTGTTTTGCCTCCGGCCCCTATGGACCCATTGTCTCCACCGCAAACGGAACAAATATATAGTTGCGGCCTAGATCGCACTTGTTCTGTTTACGACTTTCAGCACTTACCGCAGTAGCCCCGACATGAAGCGAGGTAACGCGCACATGCAAGGGAGCCGCAGTGTCTGCACAGGTCGCATCCCACACCAGTGGCCTGCCAAGCTTTCAAGGTCCAATGGCCATACTGTGAGGCCTTTTGCCATTGCTGCGAGAGATACCAGCTGGCTCTAAGACAGCCAACACACCAACGGATCCAAAAGCACTGCGGATGATGCTGTTGAGTGAGGGGGACCAGCACTGCGAGCGCATGACAGGCCGTGGTGGCCAAGCTCGTCAACAGCCTCCCCACACATACAACAACGAGGGTGGACTACCCTGGTGCCAAGACGGAGGCAGACCGCTAGAGTGAGGGACAGCCCGTCCAACAAGGCACCGACATTGGCAGATGGTAATGCCAGGAGCCAGTGCAGTCAGTGCAGCCAGTGGCCTGACTCGCGCTCGGAGACTTTAGTGGGACTGTCGTATCAGCAGAAGCGGATATAAGCTTCTCAAATTGCTCCTCTGCGACTGTGGTAACAAAGGGAGGTTTGAATTTGGATAGGTGGATAGCCAGGCGTTTTTGGCATCTGCCATACACGATAACTCTACGGAACCCAAGTAAGGTTTGATAGTCTTGCGGTAGAGATTGTGCGTGCTATGAGCAGAAAAAAACGCCGGCAGGGCCACACTGCTTAAAATTTTAATACCTAGCCCCCGAAGCATAGAGGAAGGGAAGCCTGTACCCATCCGCGATCGCTCATGGGACTATTTAGGATTTCAACTTGAGTATCTGTAATCAGAATATCTAAGTTTGATAAAAAGTTTGGAAAAACCATCGAAGTACGTAGGTAAATTTTGGAACGAAGAGACACAAACGAACAATGAAAAGTACTCTGTGAGGATTAATTTGGAATAGACGGTCTGAATTTAAATTCAATTTAGCGATGGCATCATCAATAAAAGCCGGCATGGCAGCATTGAGAAGTGGTGCGCCTAATAAAAACAATGTGTCGACGCTGAGAATTTCGATGTTGGGGGCCAGAAGACTAAAGTCAGAAATAATTTGATCTTTACGGTCCGGGGTAACGGTATTCGATATGTATAACTCACACTTCGAGAAATTTTGTTCCAAACCTACGGTGCCAAATTAAGTATCTAACCAAAGTCGGAGTTACGTCCTAAAGTGCCGGCATCGAGGTACCAGACGTTAAATTTAGAATTTAAATTTAGCATTTAAAATTTAATTCCTTGTAGTAAAGTTTTAGTAAAGATGTGGGACTTTACTGAGATCTCAAACGAACTTCTTGAAAGAATTTAAAAAGTGATGTTTGCACTGCTTTGTTTTATTTGCCAACACTCATGTAGGTACGTCAATGGATACTAAACGGGAAATCTACCATTCTTTCAAATGAATATACATCAAAACCATTAATAAAAAAACCAAACAAAACTTCTGATACGACGCTTCACTTTCCAGCCAAGTGGTCCTGAAAAAACTTCCTCACCCGACCTTTTTTCACTAAAGGCCGTTCGACCATTTAGTGCGCGCCAAACTCGGATAACCTCACCGAACCGAACACGTAAGCCGCTCTCTTATTCCTATGCCGGGCGCATAACGAATAGGGTCCGGTATAAACCGCAAACGTGCACGTCGGTAAATCGAAAAACGAACTTTAAAGGGGGCTTTGCAGTGTGTAAAGCCTGTTTGGGAGTCAGGGCGTGCGGCTGCAAGGAGCGAGGTCACGGCTACTCATAAATAATTTAAAGTAATCCGGGAAAAACTCTTGTCCGCGCCCGCAGCCTGAGCGGCCATGACTATTTGATGCGGCCGGCGTGCCGTCTCCAAATTAGTGCCGCGAGTTACGCTAGCCCTTTGTTTACTTCTATGCCATGCCGAAGAGCAGCTCTATGGCGCCGTGAGCTAAGCTAGCCCATTGTTTGCTTCTATAAGGAGCCGGAGATTAGCTAAATAGCGCTGCTAGTTACTCTAGCCCTTTGTTTACTTCTGTGCAATGCCGAAGAGTAGCTCTATGACGCCGCGAGCTAAGCTAGCCCTTTGTTTGCTTCTATACGAAGCCGTAGATTAGCTTCATGGCGCTGCTATTTACTGTAGCCCTTGGTTTGCTTTTTTGCGTTGCCGAAGAGTAGCTCTATGGCGCCACGAGTTTAGCTAGCTTTGTTTGCTTTTATAAGAAGCCGGAGATTAGCTCCATGGCACCGCTAGTTACTCTAGCCCTTGGTTTGCTTCTGTGCGATGCCGAAGAGGAGCTACATGGCGCCGCGTGCTAAGCTAGCCAATCGTTTGCTTCTATACAATGGACGAAGAGAATGTCCATGGCGCGGCAAGTTAAGCAAGCCCTTGGTTTGCTTCTGTGCGATGCCGAAGAGTAGCTCTATGGCGCCGCGAGTTTAGCTAGCCCCTTGTTTGCTTCTGTTCGATACCGAAGAGGAGCTTGATGGCGAAGAGGCTAAGGCGTTCAGCTTGCGATCATCGTTAAGCAACTATCGCAATGCCACGTCACTGGATAGGTGACCGAATTTAAAACATCTCGAGCTCCTCCGTGCTTCGGAAGGCACGTTAGTGTCGCGGTCGTTGTCGTAAGATGGCAGTCATTTAAACCCACCAACCCGTATTGGGCCAGCGTGGCGCGGTGGGTTAAGGCTCAGTCTCCCCAAGTGTAGTCGCTTGTCCATGTAGTCCTCCCACTCCTACTTCCTTGTGCCCAGCCGTGTGACGATTGATAGGCTATTATTACAGATTATTTTTCATCATTGTCATGTTGTGTTTGCCTAAAATTGTTGTTGCATTGTAACAATTATTATTAACACTATTATTTTAGATATAAGCTGTAATGTAACAATGTTGGCAGACCTAATAAAATAGTATAATAAAATGAAACAATGATGATGCCGAATAATGGCCGATAAGGTGGTAAACGTTAAGTATGTCTTTTCATCAGAGCATTACCCATTTTATAAGGAACAAACTTTAGTTACTGCAATTGCCTTGCCTTTCTTGCAAACTGAGCCAGGTACTTTAATGGTAGGTAACCATTAAAGTATAATTATTTATCTGCAGCTTCGTTAAGAAGCTTAGGAATTTATTTAAAATGGCAAGTGATATAAACTTAAGGCTTAAAAGAGACCCATATAAACTTGTCTTAAAAGATACACCAAAATCTGCCAAGTACAATAAAAGCTGCTTGGCAATGTGTGTGCATATTTTTAATAACATTCATAAGGATCTCAAATTGCTAAACACTAATCTTTTTCAAAGAAAATTGTATAATTGGTTAGTTGAGAATACATTTTATGACAGAAAGGATTTTTGTTTTGATAATTAATGATATTTACTATGTAATTTAAAATGATTTACTTGTATAATGGATTTTAATTATTGAAAATATTTGAGTATTAGGTACTGAGAGCATTTAATGTTTGCATGCTATTATAAAATGAGCTTGATATGTGAGATCTATGTATTTTATAACGTAACATCTTTATACCATGTCAAAGTGCAAATAAACAATTATCTTATCTTATCTTATAAGTACCTACTATATGAGTTCAGATGCCAGAGTAAGTGTTATTTAATTACAAAGCAAAGATTAGACTTGTTTATATTTAACTAGCGGGCCGCCTGCGACTTCGCCCGCATGAAAAACGCATAAAAAAAATTCATTCTAAAAACCTTGTCCTGATAATTACAAACACAACAAAAAGGAATTAGCCAAATAGGTACAGTGGTTCTGAAGTTATACGCGAACAAACATTTGGGCAAATTGATTTTTATTCATATATAGATTTACTGTCGCGTGTAAAATTACAGAAAAATGTCGCTAACCCTGCCAAACTAGACGACAAATGGAAAAGCGGTATTTTTAGAAAGTGCATCCATATGTAGAATTCCTTTTATAACTTCACGGTTTCTTATTATTAAGGCGGAAATGTCGGAAAAAGGCTTTTATCTGCACACTTGACCGCGGATACGTTAATAAGTGGAATGGTCGACTGAATTAGTCGTGTTCCGTGTTACAAAGCTGTAAGGTCTACTTTCGCTTGTCACGGTGACCTGACATCCTTTTTTAGGCGTCAGCGTAGGACTGCGCTTTATTGAGTACAAAAACATGTCAAAAGTTGGACAAAGTTCACTTTTTCTCCAACGCTTTTAGACAGAGACACAACATTTAATTTTAATTCTTCGATCACATTTAAATACTGTTTTGTAGTGCCTTTTACAAGTATTTACAGAAAGTGTTGCTAATAGCTTTTGATTTCATTTTTCATTTCATTTCATTCATTTCGTTTCAACCTTTTGTGGACCATTTAATGATCAACTGTAGTTTAATTGAGTTTCATGGATTGTATGCAGCCCTCCGCTGTCATAGTTAGGTAAAATTTTAATAAATTGTTATTTACTTAATGTAAACTTTTATGAAAAGAAATTAGGACTACTTAAGTACGAGTATACCTTTATACCTTTACCTTTTATAAATAAAATGTCATCAATTATTATTTAATGGCAATATAATATTGTTATCCTTTATGTAGTTATTGTAGTTTTTATCAATAGAAGCTTTTCGATACCTTTTAAAATATAAATAATTATCCTTAATATTGTACCTAGTATTGAGGAGCTCGATGGCGCAGCGGCTAGGGCGTTCGGCTTGCGATTTTGCCAGCTAAGCAACTTTCGCAATGCCGGGTCGCTGGATGGGTGACCAAATTAAAAAACATCTCGAGCTCCTCCGTGCTTCGGAAGGCACGTTAAGCCGTTGGTCCCGGTTGTTGTCGTAAGATGACAGTCGTTAAAACCAACCAACCCGCATTGGGCCTGCGTGGTAGGTAATGGCCCAACATCCCCACGTGCTATTGTACACGTGGGAGGCCTGTGCCCAGCAATGGGACGTTTATAGGTTGATGACGATGTACCTTCGAAATTCTTCGTGATACGGAGCAAAACGGTACGCAGAAGGCGTTGCAAACCAAATCTGAAATACCAAACTGGTATTCGCAGTCGTTGTTAGACCTTTCTGTTTCAAACTGAAACTGAACAACTGAAACTTTCAGTTGTCAGTAAATTTGGGCAACACTAAAATCCTAAAATATACCGCGCGTACCGGGTATACAGCATATCCGCAGAGCACTTCCCAACTTTGATTTCGAGTGGCGTCGCCATTATATAGGTAACTGTTTGAATTTTTGCCTTATTATAATGAACAAATCAAGTGCATTAATACCCGGCACTATATTGCCTGTGCCCAGCTGTGGGACGTTTACAGGCTGATGGTAATGATGATGATGATGGCTATTAACTTATTTCAGGGGGTGTCACTCCGCAGTTTAGGTACGTTCGGCCGCGGCCGGCGCGCCTCCCAGACAGGCCGTCTTCGATTTTTTGTTCATTATAGAACCCAAATAAACGTTTTGATGAATAATAAAAAATGCCTTTTAGTTTTTAAAACTAAAAGGCATTTTTTATTATTTATCAAAACATTGCAATCAATGCTTTACTAGTTATCTAAAAAAAAAAGCGCAACTTAACAAAAACTTTTCAATTTAACAAAAATAAGAGGAAAGCCCTATCGCTCAATTGGCGCGTAGGTATATAAAACAACAAAAAGACCTAGTTTCCGTACTGCTTTAGCTTATATTTATACTGTGGCCGAGGCGTACGGCAGTAAAGGTTGCCGCTCGCGCCGCACGCTCCACGTCGCGCGTCCACGCTTTACTCGTAATCCCTGCGCGCGCGCGTAAACCCAAGCTCTGTTACATCATGACGTCAAATCGATATCGAGTCAGCGTTGCGTAACGGAATATGAACGCTCGGGTTACACGATAAGTTTCAATTTCGCGTGAAAGTCGTTAGAGAGTGAACCTTCTGTACGTAGTACTATTAGTAATTATTCTGTGGTAATTCGTAGAAATTAAATTAATAAACCTTCTGTACGTAGTACTATTAGTAATTATTCTGTGGTAATTCGTAGAAATGTAATTGATCCGTGACCGGCGCGTGTTAAACACGATTACACGCCAACCAGTTCTCCACAAAATGTCAAATGTCTTAAATCTTGTAACAGTGTTGCGTAGCGGTGAAAGAATACTACCACCCGCTCTCTTCCCTTGGGTGTCGTAAAAGGCGACTAACGGACAAAAGAGTATACATACAACCAACAGCATAGAGCGACGATGGGCTCACTACCTGTCACACTGAGCACATGTGCAGTCGCTATTTGGTGAAAAGTGGACTATGGCAGAGGAATGCTTTTGCGGTCTGCACTGCCTAGTCTCTGGCTAACCCTTCGGGGATAATAGTCGTTATTTTATGTATGTATGTAATTTTGAACTGCATCGTTGTGGTAAACAGATCAATATCGATTACAGTTTTTTTTTAGTTTGGGACACGTCGATCTTCTGGCGTGTATACACTCGCCTCTTTAGTTAGAAATTTTTTAATAGTTGTTTTGACTCAAAGCGCTTGAGAGCAAAATAAGTTATGTACCTATTTTGCGATGAATTTACGCTAAGACCTACAGGTTTTCGTACATGACCATAAATAGATATAGTTACTGAAATCCACTATTGTGTTGGATTTCTCTTTATTTCTCTTCTTCTCTCTACGCATATCACTAGATAACTAGAACAGCTATCGCCGCGAAGCAATTTCTCGTGCACTGATTTTCATCAGCAAGATCCACAATGCTCGTCGCCACTATTACTGAGGCTATTGCTGCCTGTTCACGATGGGAACAATAATTGAAACGATTTTACTAGCAAATAGACTTGTAATGCATAAAAATTACATTAAAATAAAAATGGCTGATTGACGTTGGCGAGCGACGTGTACGCGGTAGTAGCTAGGATTGGCGCTCGGGCATTGCGGGCGCCCCAGAGCCGCCGCCGTCTGCGCACGCGGCGGTTTCGGGAACTATCTTCTTACGGCCCCCGCGCGCCTCCACCCGTGCGTATAGCAGGGCTCGGCGCATACACTGCCCACGGGTCGCCACTAGGGTTGCCACCCGTACTCAAAAATAGAGTTTTGTCCTCTTTTTCATATAGGCGTAATTTATAATCTACAACACCAAAAAAGTACGCTAAAATACTCTATTTACGTAAAACTGCTTACGTAAGACAAATATTTGTTAAATGTCGCAGAAAGCAACAAAAATACGTTTATAAGGACAAATAAATTAATCCTTTTTAATGATGTGTACTTTATTTGAAATTTTTTATTAAAATGAAAAAATACTTTATTTAATAAAAGTTGGCAACCCTAGTCGCAACTCAGTGCACAAAAATTTACTTCGCGGTATCGTCTCTAGTTATAATATCTCAATGGTTTAAATGCAAAGATTTCTATTGAGCTGTCCTCAATGGCAGCGGCTCCATGAAAAATTAGATAAATGTGCAGAACGAACCAAAATCACGCATATTTCATTCTGTATATAGACGAAACTCCGAAAAATGTCACTGGAAAGGAAAACTATGCATTTGAGACAATAAGTTCTGATTTGTATCATGATTGAACACAATTGCTCATTTTAGTTGCAGCGTTGATGTCAAAGTTATTTTACTCTAGATTTTCGAGAAGACCGACGTATTTGACATTATATCACTAAAATAAGGATTAGCTTTTCAAGATTAAAGACAGATCTCCTAGTGCGTCGTTATTTTTGATGAAGCGTGATTTGTTAATATGAAAGTTCATTATAAAATATAGAGAAAAGTGACGCAAGTCTGAGGGAAGTCATTTAAATCTAATAATATAATCTGTACAAAATACGGGACTGTGTGTTTATTTATTATATGTTATACATCTCAGGTCTTCCTTCATAAATGGCATCTACCAGATATGTTGATGATGCGAGTAGGTGTTTTCCACCATTCGATCAGCCAATAACTGTCCTCTGTACACAGGGTGACCTGTTCGGCGGCCTCAACGACGGCCTCCTCAGCCGGGCAGAAGCGCTGGCGGTGGACATCAGCAAGCACCAGTCGGGCCCGCAGCCCGGGCCGCCGCTGCCACAGCTCAAGCACGACATGGTGTACCACCACGGCGTGGGGGGGCCGCCACCACACAACGCGAGGCCGCATCAGGTACATTTGTAGCTGGCACAGTGTGGAAAGCGGTGGTCTCTTGACACAACTCCCTACCGGTGACGTCGACTGCGATAAAACAAAAGACCAGCGCATCCGAAACTTTGTTGGCCCGTAATTCGTCGTTCTGCTGGTTTTTTCACAAGTGATTGGCACAATACATACATACACACGTAGCAGTGTACGACAAATTACAGAACAACTAAGGTTCGGATATACATAGAGTGCCCAAGCACGACATGGTGTACCACCACGACGTGGTGGTCCGCCGCCGCACAACGCAAGGTACATTTGTATCCTCTTGATCGCGACGCACAACTCGCCTTACCGGTGACGTCAACTGCGATAAAACAAAAGAACAGCGGCCTCACTCTCTAAGCTGTGGTCTATGCTCTAAGCGCATCCGAAACTTCGTTAGCGGGTAATTCGTCGTTCTGCTGTTTTTTTGACGAGTGTACAAAAGGGTAGTTTTTAAATATTTGCCTATTTCATCTGCCAGATTTTTTTAACTTGTGAAAATTTAATTTTACGGTTTAGGGCAACGCAACTCTAGGGTCAGTTGAAAGTTCATTTGCTACATCAAGGCAAATCCCTTTAACACACTTATAAAGAATGAGTGAACTTGTGTAACTTCTTTTTCTAATTAATCTGCGTGTCAAAAGCACGAGTATATGAGAATTTAATACATGAAAATTATACATTAGAGATAAACAAAATGCAATGAAACACTTTTTCAATGAAAGTCCAGGCTACAATCTCTGTAAACCAAGAAAGTAGGAAAGCAAAAAAGAAATAGTTTTTGTAAACAATAATTTCTACATCACCTGTCACCTTAAATATTTTCAATTGGTGGCAACACTAATTGAGCACGGAGTCCGTACCTGTCCCGCTACGTCGCTTCAGCTGTCGGCTAGCGGCAGAAGTGGTGAGACATGTGCGAGTATATTTATTATGACCAAAAAAAATCATCGAGTTGTCGCCGGTTGTGTACAATGTTGTGCAAGTTTGAGTCTTCAAAAATTGAGGCTATTCTTAAATAAACAGCTAAAAGGACTTAGACTCATTGCGGCCTTACTATAGACTGCTTGTGTTTTTGCTTGTAGGTCAACAATGGGTTGACTAAAAACTGTCTCTACGACTATAGAGGAAAGAAAGAAACCAAAAAAGAATTAGAACGAACGAAATACTAAAGATTAAGGGAGATCCAGTATTACACGCTCAATATCAGCTAAAAAATAAAGGTAACTATGAGAAAAGGAAAGCACAGAAAAAGGTGATTTCTATCAAAGATATGACACCCAGAGCCCGAAGAGTGCAAAGGAAAAAATGGCGTGAGGCCCTGAATGCCTGTTATAGAAGAAAGACAAATTCAAAAGCTGAGTGAGATTTATGAAGTCACATAACCCTCCAGATAGTGAAGCTGAACAGAATAACGAGCTACAACGTATAAATGTAGCAAATAGGAACTCTCCTTCTCCTTTGATTTTCGCCTATTATTCAATTTTATCAATTTTTTCAATTCAAGAATCACAAGATCGCAAAAAGTCTACTTTCTGTTTGTAGATCACTCTCATACGTCACAGAAACCTCTTCAACTTCCAGCAGAGGGAATTCGCCTTCCCAATCAATCAGAAAATTAAAATACAAAAAAGATAAAGAAATTAAAGCACTTAATAATTGGAAGGAAATAAGAAAGTGAACGAAGCTTATCGGAAGAAATTAAAAAGGCTACCAAAGGAGAAAAAAGAAATCGGTATGGATATCATGAATAATAAATTCATCATCATCATCATCAGCCTATACTCGTCCACTGCTGGACATTGGCCTCTCCAAGAATACGCCACTGAGCACGATCCGCGGCCACTCTCATCTAGCTCTTGCCAGCCACCTTACGAAGATCGTCGCTCCACCTTGTCTGAGGGCGTCCTACGCTACGCTTGCCGATACGCGGTCTCCGCTCTAAAACTCGTCTACCCCAACGGTCATCGGATCTGCGACTGATATGGCTGGCCCACTGCCACTTCAGCTTGCTAATCCGGTGGGCAATGTCGATTACCATGGTTCTCTGCCGGATCACCTCGTTTCGAATCCGATCCCTCAGAGAAACACCGAGCATAGTCCTTTCCATAGCCCGCTGAGCGACTTTAAACTTGTGAACCAGCCCTACCGTCAGTGTCCACGTTTCGGCTCCGTATGTCATGACGGGTAGGAAGCACTGATTGAAGACTTTCGTCTTTAGATATTGCGGAATTGGCGACGTAAAGACCCGACGTAGTTTCCCATATGCAGCCCAGCCCAGCTGTATCCTTCTGTTGGCCTCTTTCTCGAAGTTGTTTCTACCCATCTGTAAAATTTGCCCGAGATAGACGTATTCTTTAACAACTTCGAGAGCACTGCCTTGTATTGCAATCGGTTCCGGCACGACACGTTCGTTGAACATAACCTTGGTTTTGTCCAGGTTCATCCGCAGACCGATGCGTCGAGAAGAATCAGCTAGGCCGTTCAGCATGTGTTGTAGCTCCTGCAACGTTTCGGCCATGATGACGATGTCGTCTGCAAATCGCAAGTGTGAGATGTATTCGCCGTTGATGTTGATGCCACGTCCTTTCCAGTCCAGCGTTTTAAACATATCCTCTAAGGCATTTGTGAATAGTTTTGGGGATATCACATCCCCCTGTCTCACACCTCGTTGTAAGTGGATATGTTTTGTCTGCTGGTTCTGTACTTAGACGGCCGTGGTGGCGGCATTGTAGAGCCACCTCAATACTTGGATATATCGCCAATCGACTTGGCATCGTTGCAGGGATTTAAGAACAGCCCAGGTCTCGATAGAGTCAAATGCCTTCTCATAGTCCACAAATGCAAGGCACAGGGGCCGATTATACTCTTCGGCCGTCTGTATAATCTGCCGCACTGTCAAAATGTGGTCTATGGTGCCGTATCCTCCTCGAAACCCGGCCTGCTCCGAAGGCTGAAATTCGTCGAGTCTTCGCGCAAGGCGGTTTGTGATGACTCTTGAAAACAGCTTGTAGACGTGGCTCAGGAGCGAAATGGGTCGGTAGTTCTTCAGAATGGTTTTGTCTCCTTTTTTGAAGAATAACACGACGACACTCCTACTCCATGCCTCCGGAGTTCTCCCATCAAAGAGAACGGTGTTAAAGATGTATTGGAGCTCCTTTAACACAGGTTTACCGCCTGCTTTCAGGAGCTCAGATGCAACACCGTCTTCACCTGGGGCTTTTCCGTTTTTAAGCTGTCCAAGAGCCAACTCAATTTCGCCTAGGCTGATTTCTGGCAAGTCTTCGGTAAAGTGGCGGGTCAACGTGGCCCTGGTTTCCTCCTTTTCGGGATCAGGTTGAGATGCACGCGAGGCGTATAGCTGGCTATAAAAGTTTTCTATTTCCGAAAGGACGTTTGGCCTTGAAGCAACGACTGCCCCGCTGGCCGTAGTCAACTTCGTCAGATGGCTTCTACCAAGAGACTGGACAAACACTTTAGACCCCCGATTCTGCTCAATTACTCGTTTAATCGAGCGTGTATTGGAGCATCGACGGTCATATCGCACCATTTTGCCAATCTTCTTGTTGAGGGCCCGTTGGTCGGACGAAGTGACAGGTGGGTCTTCGCGCCGTCTCTTCATAAGCCTGAGTGTTTCTTCCGAAAACTTTGACTTCCTGCCTTTACGCTGAACTTCGCAAAATCTCAAACCTTCCTCCCTGAGGATTTCAGACACGTTTTTGAGAGCCTGGTCAACGTCAACAGCATTTCTGGTTTCCACGGCAGCGAATCGGTTCTCGAGGTTTGATTGGAACGTTTCAGATCCCATGATGGTTTGGAGCAGATTAGGACGGAGCCTGGACTTCATCAAGCGAACGCGTTCAACCTTAAAGTTGATATTCAGAGAGCCACGTACAAGTCGGTGGTCACTGCCGGTATTGAACCTGTTGATCACTGAGACGTCTCTGAATATGTGCTTCTTATCCGCCATGATGAAGTCGATCTCATTTTTTGTCATAGTATCGGGGCTCCGCCATGTCCACTTCCGTTGGGGTTGTTTCTTGAAGAACGAATTCATCAAGAAAAGTCCCTCCCGCTCAAGGAAGTTGACAAGCATCTGCCCCCTATGATTCCTGCTGCCAAAACCATAAGATCCTACTACCGATTCGTCGCGATTCTGTACTCCCACTTTAGCGTTGAAGTCCCCCATGACAACATTATAGTGGGCTTTGGTGGTGAAGCGTAAGGCCTTGGATATGTCTCCAAACATATCCTCCACTTCTTCGTCCGAGTGTGTTGAGGTCGGTGCGTAAACTTGCACAACCTTGAGGCAATACCTCTCGGTTAGTTTAATTACGAGGTACGCAACCCTGCTTGACACACTCGACACTTCCACAACGTTGTCACAGAGGGCTTTATTTACCAGGAATCCTACGCCACCTTGGGAAAGCTGGTCTCCCTCTCGGAAGTACATGAGGTGACCCGATCTAAGGGTTATAGTGTCCTCCCCCTCTCTTCGGACTTCACATAACCCAAGGATATGCCAACTAATCCTCCCGAGTTCCTCTTCGAGTTGCGCCAGGTGCTCGTCTAGCCGTAGCGTGCGTCCGTTATACGTCGCCAGGGTCAGTTGTTTATGGCGGCCTTTTGTAACCCGGGGATTCTTCGCACCCCCTATCCTGCCGTTACCGTGACCGCCGCCGTGATCCGGAATAGCAGGGCGGCCGGGAACTGGGGGCCGTGGTCTTTTTTGTGTCGCCATGGAGGGTTTGCCTATAATTGCCACGCTGGGCATGCGGGTTGGCAATCGCAGTGCGTAGCTTATCGCACCGGTGTCGCTTTTGCCCGACACCAGTCTGTGCACTTATTAAGCTACGCATGGGCTGTGATGGTTATCCCGCCATCGATCGGTCGCTAGAGCCTCGTTCGTTATTCGGCAGGATGCACCACGAGCAGGAGAGGTTGACTTGGGCTCCGATTGGTCAAAGATAGAACCCCGTTACCCCCCATAGAACCCCGTTACACCCCAAGTAGTATATTTTGGAGGAAGTCGAAAGCAAGTGACTTTACGTACAAGTTTATTGTATTTCTTTAATAGCAACTATACCAGAACAACACCATTTTTTGCCACAATAAGTCATAATTTAAGACATGTTGCTGCTGCTGTTTGGGCGCATTTAGCCCCTATTCTTAAATATCTCAAACAAAAGGCATTCCAAATTACGACCCTTCACTTTGTGTCAGATTCTGCCACAAGCCAATACAGAAATTATAAGACATTCTTTGTTATCGGCGCGGCGCCTTGAAATAACAATATCCAAGACTTGTCTCTTTGACGTGGAACTATGCTGAGTCAGGCCATGGCAAGGGGGCACCCTGACCCGACGGTGTGGGTGGAACTTTAAAGCACACTGCTAATGCGATTGGTTGCCGTGGCCACGATATATCCGATTTCGATACTTTTGTTGAATAATTAAAATCAAATACATAGAACATAGTAATTGAAACGGTATCCTTCCGATCTACGTTCTTTCAAAGGGAAATCCTCCAAGCTATTTGGAATGAATCAAGTGATAATGCGAAACCTAAGTTGTGTCGAAAAGGCTTGTATCATTCAACCTCGCTTCTGTAGTCACGTCAAGTATCTCAGCTCACATGTTCTTAGATCCGAGATATTGTCAAACCCGGCGACTACTTTCGGGGGGGTACGGGGGCCCTTCCGTCCGGCGGGTCGATTAATGTCTTACCAAACAACTACATGCACCAGTTTATGTTAGTCTCCCACACTTTGTCTTTTCGCCCTAGCCACCACAGCATCTCTTTTTACTCACGCCCCCATCCAACCACCATGTCAGTGTCCAACAACAATGCAGGTCAGACAGCGGCATCCCACTTCCCCACCACCAAGTCGCTTTTTGAGGTGGAGTTCACTAACATCCGTGGACTCCATTCAAACCTCAACGCCGTCCACCAACACCTTGAGACGGCCCGGCCTGCATTGCTCTTTCTGACGGAGACACAGGTCCGCCGTCCTGCCGACATTGCATATCTGCACTACCCCAGCTACGTGCTTGAGGAATGCTTCCTCGCGAAAGCCGGAGTATGCCTTGGACGGACGTTTGCTGTCGACGTTTGCGCTGCTTGGAGGACTCCTCCTTCTCCATCCTATGGGTACACGTGAATCTTGGTTCCGAGAGCCATGTCTACGCTTGCCTGTACCGTTCCCACTCCGGAGACCACGAGACAACTCGGCTATTCGATTACCTGAGCCAGCAGTTGTCGACGCACAGGAGCGGTTCCGTCTGCCGATGTGGTGCTTTTGGGAGATTTTAATGCCCACCACCAACCTGGTTGGGCTCTTCCAAAACAGACCACGCAAGCCGAACTGCCCATGCATTCACTCTCACGCATGATCTGACACAACTGGTTCTCCAGCCCACCAGGATTCCAGATATACCAGGGCAAGCGCCCTCCTTGCTGAACTTACTGGTGACGAGTCCATCAGCCGGGCACAGAGTGTCGATAAGTGCTCCGTTGGGCACTTCTGACCATTGCCTGGTTGGTGCCACCGTACTGCGCCGTAAAAGGTCATGTTGGGGATGAAATATTACATTCCTTACACTAATGTCGTCAGCGGAAGTAAGGCGCGCCTTTGGTTCAATCGCGAATGCGCCAAAGCGGTTGAACTTAAACAGGCGGCGTATCGCGCTTGGACCAAGGCTCGCACGCTCAACGATCGTAACATCTCTTCACTCAAGGTAGTCTTTAACAAGGCTACCAAAGTCTGCAAGATAGCTCACTCGAGAGCGAATGCCCAGCGCGTTGCTCGCGTTGGCCAAGAGCTTTTGTCGCACCCAACGGGTAGCCGAAGTTATTGGCGACTGGCCAAAGCGGTGCAAGCCAACTTTTGCGCTTTGTACCCTGATGTCTCGTTGGCCCATCGGCCGCTAGACAAGGCTAACCTCTTAGCGAAGCTCTTTGCGGCGAATTCGCGCGTCGATGACTGCGGCGCGGAACCACCTACCATTCCTTACTGTGGTTCCTCAATGCCTGACGTCCAAATCAGACAACGTGACGTCCGTGCTGTGCTGCAGTCACTTGATGTGCGGAAGGCTAGCAGTCCTGGCGGTATACCGGCAGTCGTACTTAAAAAATGTGCTCCAGAGTTGTTTCCAGTACTGACACGCCTATACCACCTCTCGTACTCTACTGGAATTGTACCGGCTTGGAGAAAGGCGAACGTCCAGCCGGTCCCCAAAAAAGGGGATAGGTCCGACCCAGCCAACTATCGACCTATTGCTGTCACCTCTGTCCTTTGCAAGGTTTTTGAGCGAATCATAAACATGCAACTCATTCGCTACCTAGAATATCACTCCCTGATTCATGATCGACAATACGGGTTCAGACCGAAACGATCAACGGGTGATCTCCTGGCGTTCATAACACACCTGTGGGGTGAAGTAATGGACAAGCACGCAGAAGCACTGGCTGTTAGCCTGGACATCTCCAAGGCTTTCGATCGAGTTTGGCATCGTTCGCTTCTCTCCAAGCTTTCGTCATACGGCTTGCCACCTCGCCTATGCGATTGGGTCGCCGGGTTCCTGCATGAGCGCAGCATTCGCGTACTCTGCGAAAGCAGTGCCTCGCAGTTTCTGCAGGTGAACGCTGGAGTGGCGCAGGATTCTATAATATCGCCCACGCTGTTCCTTCTGCATATCAATGACATGTTATCCTTGGGTAACATTCTTTGCTATGCAGACGACAGTACAGTACATCAGCGTTATTTGGGTCACCCTGCGGCAAGCAAGCCAATGTAGTGGAGTCGAGACGGAGGATTGTCATTGAGCTGGACGAGGTGTTAGACCGCATTTATAAATGGGGCTCTGATAACCTGGTCCAGTTCAATGCCAAAAAAACACAGATCTGTCACGGCTAATAAAGTCCGCATTTCTCCCCCAACTTTCCTTCCAGAGCAACCTATTACCCATCCAGACTGGTCTCAGTCTCTTAGGTATGGACATACACAGCGATCTCTCAACTCAACGTTGTCTTTTGTATAAGACTCAGGTGCGCTCCTGCGTGGAGTATTGCTCTCATCTGACGGATTCGCTAAGTACTTGCTCGAAGCTCTTGACCGATAGCTTGGGTCTATCCCCGCTGCCGGTGGCAAACTAGGTTATGTTTTTTATAATATTTTAAATTGTAAATATGTTTTTATATAAAATATAGTAAAAGCATAAGATATATATGTTAAATAAAGAGAATAATAATAATTATTTTTATTTGGAACAATATACATTGGTACACTTATCTAGTACCTACGTTAATAACTGCAATCGTATTAAAACTACCCGTAGGTTACTGATAAGGGGTCAAAATGGTTGCAACAGACCTCCCCTATGACCTCTTAAATGGATCCGGTCTAATAACCAGTAATCCTGTATATATGTATAGTATCAACTATGTAGAAAAAAATAAACTCATAAGTATATGCTTGATAAACTTTACTCATTGGTTTTCTACTTCGCCGCCTGAAAAAAGTAGTTGCTTGGGAAATTCACCCAAATAAAGGGTGTGTTCAGCTCAGGAAATCTTTATTTTTATTAAGTAATTGTTGTTATTCTTATTTAGAATAATAAGAATTTATTTTTATAAGTAAAATTTGCTTTTTTCTATGTTATAAATAAAACTTTCACTCTAGATTTTACGGTTCGTTTCTTCCAATCTGTAGAGCGACTCTGCAAACTCATTTCAAACCTCCAAATGCTGATTCCACAATGATATAACTTAGATAACGCCGGGTGCTGTATATGTATGGTGCATATCCGTGATGCAATCGAAGCCCGCTTTAAGGCCTATTCAAACCTGAGCGGTAGTCGCTGCCGCTGTGGGTAAAAGTATATACCGCGCGGGTTTCGCTCAGGTAAGTACGTATTTAGTATCAAGTTCCGCGGCTAGAGCGACTAGCTACCCCATCGGCTAAAAAATATGAATATGGACATGAGCTTCATTTGACATTTGAAGCCCATTATATGCCCATATAACGACAAAATATGGGCTTCAAATGTCAAATGAAGCCCATGTCCATATCCATATTTTTTAGCCGATAGACTCGCTAAGCGGTATTCGCTGCCGCTGTGGGTAGAGCGTTAAATCTCAGGTTTGAATAGGCCTTAAGTTTGTTTTCAAAATAGTAACAAAAAACTACCTATGTGGTGGCGGCACATTAATAAATAGGTACTACCGAAGCATCACTTCCCTTGGGGGTCGTGCACTGAGTGCACTAAATCAAACAGCATGGAGCGACGACAGGCTCACCCACCTGTCACGCTAAGCACATCTGCTGGTGCTTGGTGTGCCGTGGCCTGTGGCAGAGGACTACTTTTGCCGTTCTCATTGCCTAGTCTCTGACTAACCCTTTAGTGAATAACAGTCGTGAGTTTATGAAGCTCCGCATAACGCCCTATTGTATGACGCAAAACGCCCTAGATGCAAAATGTCCTCGTTACAAAACGCCTTAGACGCGAAATGTCCTAGACGCAAAACGCCTTAGACGCAAAACGCCCTAGTCGCAAAATGTCCTAGACGCAAAATGCCTTAGACGATCCTAGACGCTAAATGCCTTAGACGCGAAACGCCCTAGTCGCAAAATATCCTAGACGCAAAATGCCTTAGACGGTCACAGACGCAAAATGCCTTAGACGGTCCTAAGCGCGAAATGTCCTAGACGCAAAATGTCCTTTCCGGTGCAAATATAACAAAAAACTATCGAAGAAGAAAAATCCTTACGAACCTTTGATGCTCATTTTTTCCACTGAACTATGTTCATATTAACCTAATAATAAATAACCTCTTTCAATGAATATTCTGCATAGATGTACATAACTAACATACTTTCGACGCGCATATATGATCTAACTCGAGTAAACATTTCAATGACATTCTATTATTTGGGGAAAACTCAACAAACGGGCACCAAATATTTAAATATTATCTCACTTTTCTGCTGTATGAGTTCTTGCTAAACCTCGTATGCTGATGATAGGAAACAAACAAAGTGTTTTTTCTCTACAAGTTTAACATAAGTGGAACTTACGTTAGACTACGTAAAGAGCGACCCGTCCGCGACTATGAAGTCGCGGACGGGTACAGGGTCCACGCGGATGACCGCGTGGACCCTGTACACCCCCGTGACGAAATTAAAAAAAAATCTTTTACATAAATCTTGTCCTGATAATAACAAACACAACCAAAAAAAATTTAGCCAAATATATACAGCCGTTCTAAAGTGATGTGCGTACAAACATTTCGGCAATTGATTTTTATTAATGTGAATTCTCAAAAACAATATTTTAATTGTTGCATTATAAAAAATGCTGATAAGCTAAATACCTATTGTGCGGTTGAATGACCGTACAGCTGCAGTTGTAACATTTACTTATTTAAGATCTCCAGACTGAAATGCCAGTAGGGACACCTTAAAACTTATTAATTTATTTATTAACAAAAATGCTAAAATACATTGTACGACCAAAGGGAGAAAAATGGTACAATTTTAATGACATTAAACTAGATTGTACAAAAAGAAAATATGGCCTTATCTTTATGCCATTTTCATTTCGAATGACATGCATTTTTACTTAGTTGTAGATTTTATTCATAAAAAAGGAACTTTTTTGTAGATAAACTTTATTAGGATGACCACACTGACCTGAGTACGCCTCGTTGGCCGAGAGTTAAATCGCTGGGCTCAATATCTTGGAGATCCCGTTCAATTCCCACATCGGGCATAGTGTGTTTTATATTTTTCGATGAGTAACCAGGGTCTGTGATTGCCCAACCGCATTTGGCAAGCGTGCATACAAATAAGGAGGTGATTAAAACATTACTATCAATTGTATCGATGCTTTGATAACAAAGATAGAGGCAGTTGCCAGTGGGACAGTATAAAAATAAATAAATAAATATATAACGTAGCGGTCAAAGAATACTGCCACCCCCTCTTTTCCCTTGAGTGTCGTAAAAGGCGTCTAACGGACTAAAGACTGCACATACATTTAACAGCATGGAGCGGGGATGGGCTCACCAACTGTCAGGCTGAGAGCATATGCAGTCGCTGTTTGGTGCAAAGAGGACAATGGCAGAGGACTGCTTTTACGGTCCTCATTGCCTAGTCTCTGACCAACCCTTCCTGGATGATAATCGTGATTATAAGTATGTAAATATAGAATGCAAGCAAAGTACTTTACGGTGATAGAAGTTAAACCACCGACAACAGCAGGCCCGTCCAAGCGCCGCCATAAAAATACCAAAAACAACTTTTGAACCAATAAAAATATTCTGCACCCTCAAAATCCACAGCAATCATACGAATCGAGTTTTACATCGATAAAACTAAGGTACACTCGTAAAATTGTGCGCAAATTGATCCGCTCGCCGCCTCCGTAACGCATAAATAATAATAATAAAGTATATGCAGTGGTATATCGAAATCTTGGAGGGTCGGCTCCTGAGGGAGGGGGCGACGCCGTAAAGTGAGGTAATTTTATGCACTATTCTACGTAACGGTGGCTCCACCCTTTCTTTCGATGTCGCGTTACGCCCTTTGTTGGCATTGAGAGAAACTTTTACCTGTTTCCATTTGTTTTTCGACGTTGTATTTTGTGTGAAGAACCTTGCTGCAGCGATTACTTTTTTGAACACAGTCGGTTGTTGTTCTAAAGTTCCACCATGGAGGTCGTCGCAAGAGGAAGGAAGTCTATGGTCGCGGAATATTCGGGAATTCTTTTTCGGGCATTTAGGTTTCGTTTGACCCAAAATTAGTTTCTTTCGGTCTTGCAGTGCAAATACACATTTTAAATACCCGTCATTTAACCGACTTAGCTATAAGGCTGTTCGGTTGGCGATCGATCGCCAACAGTCTTACCAGTCAAGCAAGTTTTCCAATGGCGCGTCACTCAATTGGTGAAAAAAATAAAAACATCTTGAGCTCCTCCGTGCTTATGGAGGCACGAAAGCTGTTGGTCACACGAAAAGTCGTTGGTCCCGGTTTCAGTCGTAATATGGCAGTGGTTAAAACCCAACCAACCTGTAGGCCAGTGTGGTGGGTAGCCCGAAAAATGTTTAGTTACGTAAAAATAAACTTCCTAAAAAGCAACTCTAACCATCATTAAACATATTAACAGTACAAATGAAGCAGAAGTGTGTTTAGAGTCGTAGTAAATACAAATCTGTGGCCTCTACCCCTCCGTATACTTATGTGTATAATTATGTACAAAGGACACAGTGTATTTTATTTGACATAAACTAATTACTACACACTACACAAATTAACCCTTCAACGGGGACATCGTGTACTTTGTGTAAAGGTTTTAAAATTATAGTGTATAATTTATAGACAGCCAATTAATTAAATGCACAGCAACACAATTACCTATTTAAAAAAGTGTATTTTTTACTTAAAGCTCAAAAATGAATGAAATGATTGCAATATTTTAAAATTGAATTTATGTGTGTCAGTTAGTCCTTCCCAAACTTATTTTTAATGAAACGCACGTCCTTGGGAGTTTCCGCATAATTTGCGACTTTGCGCCAAATATTCAAAAAAACTCTAAATAGCATTTAAATATTTCACAAATACAAATAAAAAGATGATGATTTTTTGGATGTCCTTGCTTTTCTGAGCACAGATCACAGACAGGCGTGTCGTGTTGTGTCGTGACTGACAGTCTAGAATAATTCCGCGATGAACGTCCTAGGCCATAGGGCGACCCGCGACGCACATTTTGAGAAGCCCTGACTTAGACAAGTTAACAGTCACAATTTTGCCGCCTCTGTGGTTTAGTGGCTGAGTCACTAGCGGTCTTAGACCCACAGGTTCCGAGTTCCGAGTACAGGGGGTACATCTGTGTGTAACTTGGTCTGGTTGGTGACAGGGATTATTAAGTCCGCCTAGCAAGCTACCACCATCTTAACTGAATTCTGGCGCCATCACAACAATGTTGTGTTCCGACAGTTTAGAGATAAGATAGCCAGTTCCTCAGCAGTTGAGGATTCCGGGTGAAGCGCGCTTCCACCTTCGGCCTTATCGTCACTTACCAGTTGAGATGAATGCCAAGTGCTTAACTGTGTTGGATTTTAAAAAATGTAAACACACTGGTCGAATCTCACATCGCCACATATCGTAAAAGAAGGCAATTGTAGCGGAGGGTTCCGTGACAACTCCCCTAGACAACTGGAAGCCGCTTCAAGTTGATTCTGTTGCATTAAACGCTTACGCTATAAGGTTTTCAACAGCATAGGATAAAGTGATTATTAATGATTAAACGAACTTACCTGAAGTGATGTTCTATCACAATTATACGAGTTGCTTCGTCCGAAGAGATTAGGTAACACTTGTAGTAACACGTATCGTGTCGCCTTTCATCCACTAAGTTAAAAGCAAAAAAAACAATTTTTTGTAGGGTAGTTCTCGTTTTCCTCTGTGCCTCGATTGTACGACCGCTCATATAGTTGAAAGCCCTGAGCCTAATATTTCACGCAAAGGGGATATCTAGGGAGGGAGGGACCTAATCTCTTCGGACGAAGCAACTCGTATAATTGTGATAATAATTGTATAATCGTTTAATCACTAATTATACATTCGTTGTTTCGTCCTTTGAGATTAGGTAACACTTGTAGATTTTGAAAGATAGTGAAATATTAAAACGTCTTTTTCCGTGTAAATCAATAACTAGGTATATTAAATAAATATAATCAAAAAACAAAACCTAAATAAAGCTAGAGGTTTATAATATATTGTAATCAAATCTTATTATTAACATTTTATGATTAACATCAATCTCTGACAATGGACATGGCAAAGTCTGGTTCAGGTTGGATGTTTCTATGGTAGTGTTTTGCAAAAACAGAAGAGTTAGCACTCCACCCAGCAGTTTTGCGAATAGTATCGATACTGACGCCTGCTCTATGTGTAGCTGAGGTAGTAGCATGCCTCATGGTGGAGTGAGCAGAAAATAAAGAAGTGTCAACTCCGCTAGCTAATAAAGTATCTTTTATCCATCTACTAACAGTAGTAGAATAAACTGCTTTATGAGGTCTTTTGAAACATAAAAGGATTATTTTCGTTGTTTCTTTCAGTTTTCGTCCTCTTAATGTATGTCATTAATGCTTCCGCTGGACATACTTCTGAAAGTTCTCTGTAAAATGGAATATTCAGATGAGGCTGTATTGAACGTGGACAAGATGTCTTAATAATGTCCTGTATCTTTATAAAAATGCAAAGCTGATTATTTATGTGCACCTTGTGTTACAAGTATAAGAAATGTAACTTTTTAAGTTAGCTGTTCTAGATTTAAAGAGGTATTGGGATGCAATTTTGATAGGAAATTTAAGACTATTGATAGGTATACCATATTTTGGGGCTGAAGGACGAAGTCTGTAGAATCCTTTGAATAGTTTTGTGATACGGTCATCAGACTCTACTCTTGATCCTAAGAGCAAAGATAGAGCAAAACGATGGCTGATTAGTGAACCATATTGTAAGCTCGAATAGAAAAGCTTTGTTAAGAAATAAATCACGTGCGAAGTTGGCGCCTCGTATAGATCCACACTGTGATCGTTATAAAAGCTTACCTAGCAACGGATTGCAACATCACATCGTTTTATTGAATTATAGGACAGAGAAGCGATCATGATATTTAAGGATGATGGTGGTACACTCATCTTCAGTAATGCCGTTCGGATAACCTTCCTGCAATCAGTGTCCGCTTGGGTAGTGTTGGCGCTTAAGGCACCAACATGCGGCGGAGGAAAATGATAAAAGAGGATAGCTGGGGCTTACTTGGTTCGGGCTGGAGCTGGTTGGAGCTGAAGGCAGCTGGCGCTCTAGGCGCGGGGTCGCAGGCTTGAGGGCGGCAACACACAACACAGTTCACTCAGGGCACTGGTCGGTGGCGTTTTAGGGGTAGTTGAGCTGGTAAACAAGCGCTCTCAATGCACATACACTTAACACATGTCTGGCGTGTTCACGGGCTGATTTCTTGCGCGCGCGCGCGCGGGTTCGCCTGGAACGCTCTAAGCACACTGCGTGGGCGACCGCGCGATCCCGCCAGTCTAGGAGGTTCGTCTTGTATATTTGTCACCTCGCTCTGATTGGCCGATCATTCGTTGCACCAATATGCACTTTAATTGACCGGCGCAGTGACGTTTATCCGTTGCGCTGTGGCGCAAACATCTTCCCGGGCCCCAGAGGGTAGGAGGGGGGGGGGGAAGGAATGGAAGTTAAAGGGGGACTACAGCCCCGATTCGTGCTGTGTTGAGTTAATGTCGAGTGGGTGTGTATATGATGAGCTGAGAGGAATGCACGTGTGTGACTGTATGAGTAAGATCGTGCACTGAGCACAGCAACAAATAGGCACAAAAACAAAAACAAAAAAGGGCTGTACACTGGGCATACCATCATGTAGTCACGTGAGTCGTGCACTGAGCATAATGGCATATAGGCACAAAACAACAACAAAAAGGGCTGTACACTGGGCATACCATCATGTAGTCACGTGAGTCGTGCACTGAGCATAATGGCATATAGGCACAAAACAACAACAAAAAAGGCTGTACACTGGGCATGCCATCATGTAGTCACTTGAATCGTGAACTGAGCATAATGGCATATAGGCACAAAACAACAACAAAAAGGGCTGTACACTGGGCATGCCATCATGTAGTCACATGAGTCGTGCACTGAGCATAATGGCATATAGGCACAAAACAACAACAAAAAGGGCTGTACACTGGGCATGCCATCATGTAGTCACTTGAATCGTGAACTGAGCATAATGGCATATAGGCACAAAACAACAACAAAAAGGGCTGTACACTGAGCACGATAGCATATAGGCACCGAAAAGCGCAATGCGCGCTGTGGCGCAAAGAGCAAAGGCGCAATAAAAAGCGACCGCAATAGAAGCAAATAAAAAGCAGACTGCATGTGTGTATGTGCTGCAGGCTGATGTGTGGGTGCACGTGTGTAGAAGTACTATGCTCTTGTGGTGAGCACGCACGAGATTGAGTCGATTGCCAAGGCAAAAATTAAAAGCAGAAAAAATATAAAATTAACAGGAGCGAAAAAATAAAGCACGCTATTTGGCACGCGTGGTGAGCATGCACGAGATCTGAGCCGATTTAACACGACACGACCATAAAAATTTCATTACAAAATAAAACGGGAAAAACAACAATATCGTCGTCTAGACGCGGGTGTGTCATACGTAACTAAAGTTATATGTGCAACCTAATTAGTAAGTAAAAATATAACACGAATCGAACACTGTTCTTGGAACACGTTCTTAATTTATTTTTGTAGGTAGGTTAATAATATTTCGCAATGCACTTTGCAACGTCTATCGTGCAGAAAGGGTCATGTAAGGTAATGAAATTAGGAATGTTACGCGACAAAATTTAAAAATCAGAAATTAAAATTAAGCTACGTGATAACTACGAAATATGAGTAAATATTATTTTAACGGGTCGAATGACCAACATGTAATGAAATAGTTAATGGGCTGAAATGGTTATCCTATATATATATAATAGCGGACTGTATTACCAATGTGGGGCTACGGTAACATGTACCTACTCCTGCGACCCCTGATGCGGCTGCTGTGCATGCGCGGACGCATGCAGCGTTCTGTCGGTGGGTCGCTTTGCCGTAGTGTCCCGCAGCTGGGGCGGAAGCCACCGCGCCGCCGATTCCGGCTGGTAATGCTGCGTGGCGTCGTCCGGTCGGTGAAGGGACGTGTGGTGGTCGGCGATGCCACACACTGTGCATGCCTTCACCGACTTACATTCGTCCGGTCAATGTGGTCCGAGACAGCGGGGACAGCGCTCGCGCGACACCACAAAATCCCACCGGCCCTGCGTCGGCTGGGCATTGTAGGTAGCGCACGCTATTAATCTATGGCCCCTAGTCCTGCAGTAAGGGCAGTAAGGGGTGTTTGGGCTGGCGTGCATTGTGTGGGTGTTGTGTGCAGTTGTGTAGGCGTGTATGGGTGGCGGCACGAGTCGAGGCAAAAAGTGGAATGTGTAGGGTAGGGTTTAAAACTATTGGACTGTATGTATCCGGCTCGAAGGACCAAAAATGTTGGCGCTTAAGGCACCAACATGCGGCGGAGGAAAATGATAAAAGAGGATAGCTGGGGCTTACTTGGTTCGGGCTGGAGCTGGTTGGAGCTGAAGGCAGCTGGCGCTCTAGGCGCGGGGTCGCAGGCTTGAGGGCGGCAACACACAACACAGTTCACTCAGGGCACTGGTCGGTGGCGTTTTAGGGGTAGTTGAGCTGGTAAACAAGCGCTCTCAATGCACATACACTTAACACATGTCTGGCGTGTTCACGGGCTGATTTCTTGCGCGCGCGCGCGTGGGTTCGCCTGGAACGCTCTAAGCACACTGCGTGGGCGACCGCGCGATCCCGCCAGTCTAGGAGGTTCGTCTTGTATATTTGTCACCTCGCTCTGATTGGCCGATCATTCGTTGCACCAATATGCACTTTAATTGACCGGCGCAGTGACGGTTATCCGTTGCGCTGTGGCGCAAACAGGTAGGCTGTTGGAAATCGACATTAACACGTTATCGCTGGGCACAAATTGTACCAACTCCCAACAGAGAAGATCTTGGAACAACAACAATGCCTTCTGCGTGATCCGTTATTATTTTTCTTAATACTTTTAGTATAACAGCGAATGGCGCGAATGTGTAAAATAAAAGATGATGCCAATTTAACCTAAATGCATTTGTAGCGCAAGCTCCAGGATCTCTGTTCCAAGAGACATACCTACTTCTTACATTTATAATTTGTTCTGGATGCAAAAAGATCATTATCAGGCTTACCTAGAACTCTTACTATTCTATTAAAAGCATTATCTATCAACCCCCTTCAGTGTCAGGATGTAATTTTCGTGACTCTGCATTTGCTATTACATTATCTTTTGAGCTGGTGTACGAGTACGAAGCGAAAACGAATATTTTTCAGATTTCGCACCAAAGCCACAACCTCTTAGTTATTTCAGTAAGGTGTGGGAACCGAACTCCGCCCATACGGTTTATATAAGAAATAGTTATATTATCAATACGTAACAAAATTTGACAATTTTTTAAGTTTCTTGCAATTGTTTGTAAGCCCAAAAAGGAAGCTAAGAGTTCTAAATAGTTTATGTGCTCAACTGATTCTACAATACTCGACTGACCACTAGCAGTCCCCACAGCACCTGCCGGCCCCCCCTTTTCTTGCTTGCATCAGAAAAAGAAATTCTAAGCAGTAATTATCTTGCCTGATAAGATTATCCACCCTTCCAATAGATTTTAACCACCAAGAAAAATCGTCTTTCAAATACGGTAACGACGTGTAACTATCGTAGATAATCGTATTATAAATTGCAAGATATTTACACGTTTCCATTTGTTTGGTGTATAACCAACCATATTAGACGGCGGGGCAAGATGCAGTGAGAAGTTCTACTAGTCGTGCGAAGTGCCTAATTTTACATCGTTCTTTAATTTTAAAATGTTGTAACACATTTTTGATTATGTTTCTTTTGTCATTGGTTAAACTTATTTGAAATTTTGTCGTATCTATTTTTAAAAAACTAAGATATTTGCAGACTGTATTAGGGACTGTACAGCTCTTTTTGTCATTAATAATGAAACCTAATGATTCTAAAAATTTTCTTGTTACCAAGACATTATCGAGACAGTTTTTATAATCTCTAGCAAGAGCGCAGATATCCTTTTAATAGATCGTTGATAAATAGCCCAACGACCGAAGAAGACACATAACTGGTTTTAACAATTTCGTAAAAACAAACGGTGCTGTGTTAGGACCAAATTAAAGTAATGAATTTCTTCAAATCGGATTCGCAAATATTTTTATGACTGGGTGAATGCTTCCTAAAAAATAAGCATCTTTTAAATTCAGGGTAGCCCTGAAGCTATCCTTTGAAATTAGTTTCATTGTTGTTCTTAAATGTTTAATTTTAAAGTGTGCAGTCGTAATATGCTTATTTAGTAATTTAAGATTTAATATAAACCTATTTGTGCCGTTGGGTTTCTTGATCAGAAAATAACTAGACAGAAACTGACCTTCACAAGGTTGGCAAGGAGAAGTGGCGTCTGAATCGATTAATTCAAAATATGGCCACTCTGTATTATAAGATAATGAAAGTAAGCGTGGTTTGTGTAACTGAGAAACACGTTTAAAAAAAGGGTATTTTATAACCTTTTACCCAGCAAAAAATAACCGGATCGTCGGTTATTATTCGCAAACTATCGTAAAAATAGAACAGCATACCTGCAGAATGTACCGGATCCAGCGACGAGGGCCGGGCTTCTGAAAGCGCCGCGGCGATCGCGGCGGCTGCTGCTGCCGCGGGCGTGGTGCAGTGCAGCTGGAGGTGCCAGTTCCGACCGCCTCGCAAGTCCCGTTTGCCTGGCTACCGGAAGTGGAGGCCTCTGGTTTAAAGGCCGGTTTGGAGTTTGTTTGGTATACAGCTGATCCTTAAAATCTTTCTTTATTGTTGAACATATGAAACTCCTTCTCGTCATAGACTCATTATGCTGTGTATCGCATAGCTGATGACTAGTTTCAATCAAGAACTTTATGACAGCTTGGTCACTATGTTCCAATGAAAGCAACTTAGTCAGAGAGCCTCCAATGCAGGAAATGGCAGCCGCCAGTTGAGCTTACTTATATTCTAACGCTTTGTCTTTCTTGATCAGCGTTTAAGCTGCCAGATAAAACTGCCTTTTTCTCTGGCTTTTGCATTTTCTCTTTGGGCTTTGTCCCAAGAGATTCAGTATCCCTTCGTCAAGTTCTGGACGAACAGTCACAACATTTGGAGGCGGTTCTACTTGCATCGAGTGAATGGAAGTGGCTTCGACTTCTTGCGTAGCTGAAGTAGACGGGCCTGGTCCAGGCTCCTCTAAGAGAATCGGTCCCCAGTCCGCCTCAGGCTGCATTTCGTTTTCGCCTTATTGAACAAGGTCGAATGTTCACTTTGGTACGTCGCTAGAACGTTATTTTATTCACCTAAGGTGAAAGTTATTTAATCCACAATCGTTCTTAAACATAAAGTATACAAATTGAAGAAAACATTTCTTCTGAATCATCTTTAATTAATTAATTTAATTAAATAATTAAATAATTATTTTAATTCTTATCTTGTCAAAATACGGTAATAGTCCTTATAAACTATACACACTATTTTCAGATAAGTAAACATTCCTTCTGAATGTGCACATCACTAATTAAAGTAACGGTTTTAAATAACGTGAAGGTAACATCCCATTTAGATGTACACAACACAAATTAAAATTATTTTAGTTCTTATCTTGTCAAAATACGGTAATAGTCCTTATAAACTATACACACTATTTTCAGATAAGTAAACATTCCTTCTGAATGTGCACATTACTAATTAAAGTAACGGTTTTAAATAACGTGAAGGCAACATCCCTTTTAGATGTACACAACACAAATTAAAATTATTTTAATTCTTATCTTGTCAAAATACGGTAATAGTCCTTACACACTATTTTCAGATAAGTAAACATTCCTTCTGAATGTGCACATCACTAATTAAAGTACGGTTTTAAATAACGTGAAGGCAACATCCCTTTTAGATGTACACAACACAAATTAAAATTATTTTAATTCTTATCTCGGCAAAATACGGTAATAGTCCTTTTAAACTATACACACTATTTTCAGATAAGTATAGTTGCACACCTTTCTTTTAGATGTACGATTGTCAATTTAAAAATACGGTACTAGTCCTTACAGCTACACATACAATTTTTTCTTAAATAAGTATAACGGTAGCACTCCCATGATAATGCACAAAATTAATTATCATATTTGAATCGTTTTGATTAAGTAACACACTGAATTACCTTCAGATCGTAACGATACAGGCTGCGGCGGCGGCGAGTCCCACGCCGACAAACTGCTGCTTTCTATACGCAAACGTTTTTCTTTCTTCCTCATTTTCTTTCTATACAATAATCACTATCGTCGTTACTATAAACACGTTTAGGCATCGTAACACTACATGAGTATGTTAAAGGGGAAAAATCGTGGTGATTGGCGAAGCACAAAAACGCGAATGAGCGGTCGTACAATCGAGGCACAGAGGAAAACGACAACTACCCTACAAAAAATTGTTTTTTTTTTGCTTTTAACTTAGTGGATGAAAGGCGACACGATACGTGTTACTACAAGTGTTACCTAATCTCAAAGGACGAAACAACGAATGTATAACTAGAAAAAAAACAACCAGTCTCAGGACAGAGCAGTAGACCGGCAATCCAAAGGTCATGGGTTCGATTCCGATTCGACCTTACCTGAGACTGGTTGTTTTTTCTAGTAAACATTTCATCCTATATCTATATAGCATTGTGAATGCAAGAATTTCATTATAAAGATATAAATATAGCAATTACGTCTTTATCGATTGTTAATTATACTTGCAATAATGTTTCTTTCGACTGTGAGGGTAGATTTCATAGTGACGTAATACCGCTGGCTTGCAGCGTATCACAAACTACTAGAAAAAATTCAACGAGTCTTCTGGGATCTCGGTAGCTTAGCGGTTAGAGCAGTAGACTGGCAATCCAAAGGTCAATGGTTCAATTCCCATTCGAGCTTTTCTGAGAATGGTTGTTTTTTTCTTGTAGACATTATATCCAATATTTAATAGCATTGTGAATGCAATAATTTCATTATAAAGATTGTCAATAGTAAATTGGTAGACTAGTGCATAGATACTTAGCGATAAATCGATTGCTACCACATAAGGAATATAAATAAATAAAGAATGATGTTTATGAAGTAGCTAGATAAAGTTTAAACAATAATTTATAGTTCGCCAAATGACGTATCATAGACGAAGCTCAATCCTATACATTTAACTTCATGGTCTACAAGCGTTCACGCACTTGTCTAAGTCCTGAGGACTTATGGGTGATCAAATTAAAAACATCTCGCCTGGTAGAATTCCACCAGAAGTGCAAATGCACTTCTCCCTGATTCCTCAACTGCTGAGGAACTACCTATCCTAAAAATCTAACTTATCTTAAAATTACTAAGTGATATCTATAGCTTAAATTATCTTTTTTTTCCTAGACTACACTTTCCCACTGTTGGGAAAAGTCCTCCCCTAAGTCCTTCCACCCATCTCTATCCCTCGCCACCACATGCCAATCGGTCAGGTGTGCGTCCAGATCGTCAACCTCAATCTGGGCCGACCTCGGCGGCGTCGTCCATGCAACCCACTGTGTGGTGACCTTTATCCAGCGGTCAGGAATGCGGCTACAAGCTGGTAAATTCATACGTGACAGCCCTAAGCAAAACCAGTAGCGCCACGACCTCGATGCCTTCGACGAAAATTGGTTAGAGCTGGCCAAGGAAAGAGAGAATTGGAAAGAAATGGGGGAGACCTTTCCCCAGCAGTGGAACACTGTTAAGTAAAAAAGAAAAAAACAATACGGGTAAGCACTTGGCCTTCATCTTACCTGATGTAAAGTGACGATAAGGCCTCAGTTGTAAGTGAGCCTCAAATACCGTATGACAACCGCGGGTCTTCGGTCCGTGTGCTCTTTGTTTCGAGCGTGTCTACGCGGGCGAAGTCGCGGGCGGGCAGCTAGTATATTTATAACTAATAAATTATTTCGTTATAGTTTTGAAAGCGTCTGTACCATTAAACAATTCGGGTGAAAACGACACTAGAATTTAATGGGGGAAGAATGGGGGAGGGGTGACATAAGTGTATTGTAGCGTATAGTGTGAGGTAGTGGTGTAAGAAAGTTCCTACTACGCTGTCTTTCGTCTTTCCCGCCCCCGCAAACATTCATCCCGCCGACCATAGGACTTTCACGTATGAATTTAACCCACTTATCTGAAAGCAGTTCAAAATTGTGGCTCATCAAACGGGATGTTACCCTGACGGAATGTAGCCACAGCGCTCAATCTCGAACCGATACTAGCGGCGTCGATCGCGAGGGTTCTCCTCATCTCGTAAAAAAGAGGGAATTTTCTAATTTCCCTCGCACGCCGCCCTACCGGAGGGCCCTGCCGCGTAATGTCTGCTTTACAGCCCGCGCGCCGGGACCCTGCGAGTCCCTAATCGGTAAATATACTCGGGCAACACAGTTCAGACTGATTTGATTACGTTTTTATTGTCCACGAAAGGGATATACTTACGGTACAGAAACTTTGAATTGTGTGTGGCGCAGTACGAGTTATGTCTAGGTGATATTTTGTGTTACCTAAGCATGTGTGTGACAAACCATCATCTAAACCGCTTCAGAACCAACCTCGGGAGAACAAATCACCACCTTCACAAATGGTGTCTAAGGGAGTCACCAAATTGCGACTGTGAAGCACCTGACCAAACTCTTTCCCACGTTGTGAATGAATGCCCACTTTGCTGTTGTCCCGGAGGCATCGCCGAGCTGCACAACTTCACCGCTGACGCAGAAAGCTGGCTGAGAAATCTGGACATAGACATTTGATCCAAGCAGGGATTGCCATACGCTATAATGATGATCATCATCTTTATCACCAGCCTATAAACGTCCCATTGCTGGGTAAACTCCTTCCTTTTCTGGGTTACGTTAGGTCATATCCCTTAAGCCACCACCACGCTGGCTAGATGCATGTCGTGGGTTTCAACGACCGTCATCTTACGGTAACAACCGGAAACAAAGGGTCAACATGCCTTCGTGCGACATAAATCATTATTATTAATTTTACCAAGAGTTTTTGTAATTTCATAAATGTAACTTTATTGGAGTCTAAAATACATGTTTTACGAGGATACATTATTACACTTTCCATTTAAGGCGAGTCCTTTCGAGCGCTTCTCTCTCGCTCTCTCGACGGTACAGGACGGGTATAACAGGTACAAAGCGGCGCAAATAGGCGGATTTAATGAATTAGCAGGTTCTCTGTAGTACTTCAAAATAAATATTTACATGTAAAGATTATGTCAAAAATATAAAAAAAAATGTAAGAAATCATACGTTTTACACTTTTATTTGGCCTGTTTTCGGGATTTTTTTAATAATCTAGTAAATTACATCTAATCGCGTAACAAATAAGCGCATTCTTAATTAAGGCAAATAATCCTTTAGTGTATTATATATTTTTTATAAAAGCGTAATTTAATTGAAAACACATAAACCATTTGATCTAGCAAAACAGTTTTGCCCGCATTTACCGGTGACTTTCCATAAGTACTTAATTTTAAAAAAATATTTAAACAACTTCAATAATTTTAAATACCTCGGAGATTTCATAAATTGTCAAGGATCCGAAGAAATTGCTAATATACTTTTACTCGAAATTTATAAAATCGGAACAATCAGTATTACCTTCATTATGAATGTGAAGTACCTACATCCATAATGTTTTATTCGTCCTATTTTCTTTAAAACATCAAAAGTAAATCATCAAAAAAAAATTATGGGCAGGCAACCAAGAACATGTTAAATAGTTTATTAAAATAATTTTCCGCAGCTTCGTCGCTAGTTTTTTGCGGTATGCTTTTAAAGGACTACCATAGTTTGTGTTTTATTTGACAAAGCTCTCAGCTTTTCTGTCGTTTTATTGTATGAGTGGCTAGGCTGTTGGCTGTCATAAATTATTATATTAATAATTTTAAAAAAGTACTGTTAAGAGCGTTCTACTTTGCCTGTATGACATGGAAAACAAAAGAAATAGTTTAGTTTTCGGAAATGGGATTAGAGAGGAATGGAACCACTATTGTTTACAGTATTAGGGTTGAGGAATCGGTGATTTGGAATCGGTAGAAGTAGATGTAGAGGATGCAAAGAGAGGAGAGGATTTTATTGGTGTATTATGTTAGCTTGAGGAAGAGAAAGATTGTGAATCACTAAAGAGTCATTATCAATCACTGAAGTCCTTACAACTAACTTCCGCATGAAAATTTTGACAATACTTTTTCTCTTTTACTCTTGAACTTTTGAACACTTCGTGTAAAGGACAGGACACATGATAACTTTTTGCAAAAGACGTGAATTCATATATATAAACGGGGTTAAACATAAACAACTCAGTAAAGGGATCCTTTTATACTCGACATTGTGACTTAGTTGCACCTGGCGTAGTTACATTAAAACCCTGTTTAAATATTTGGTTTATAGTGGAAAAGCGAAAGTTTGAATATTTCGTTAAGAAGTTTGTATCAATTATTTGTTAAGAACAAGCAAACTTTTTAGTTTCAATTCGATTCTGAATAAATTAATCAACAAAAATTGTGGCTGGTATTTCGTCCTTTGCAACTTGCAACATAATTTCACACAGCATTCGCAACCGTAACCAATGGATTATTCATACCGGCCAGACCAAAGAACGACCATATTCCGGTAACGATCCCAGCGTAGTACATTCTATTAACAACAAATTGCCACACGGTTGAATTTAAACAACATTCAAGCACAATGGCCCAGTCCCCTGGGCAGCCGGTGACAATTGTTGGGGACAAAAGCTCACATGTCCCCTCCCAGGAGACGCCGCTGTTTGCCCCGTTCCAGTTGTGTACAGCTTTTTTTATTCCATTTTGTTGAAGTTCACCCTGTTTGTTCTTGCTGCGAGCCTCGATATTTTCATAATGGACTAACAGGGGAATAACGTTTCCCTCAGATGTGTACATCAAAGTCGTTCTGCCCGAAAATGCGTCTATTTTTACGTAACCAACGGTAGGTATTTTATATATTTTTATCTTTTATTATCCCTTTTAATCAGCTCCGGCTCGTTTTGGCGTGGCTCGAATGCATGGGTGATCGTTTGACGATTTTAATATAGAACGACGTTGGTCGGTCAGTACCTACTATTTGTAAAACTTCTTGCCTCGTTTATCGAAATATAAGTCATTAGCGGACCGCCCGCGACTTCGACCGCGCAAACCCGTGATGAACAAAACCGTGATAGTTTTACTTAAATACAGTATAATAAGCTAATGTCCACCCTGAGTGTCTAATCTAAATATTGATAAAGTAATTTTTATAATCGGTAAAATACTTTCAGAGATAAATCTAAATTTACAGACTCCTTTTGATAATATTAGTGTAGATAATTACGAAAAAGTAATACAATTAAGTCCAAAGAGTAATAGACAATTAATTGTGTCGTCAAAAATTAAAAAAAAATATATAAATAACAAATAATCAAAATACTAACATAAAAATTAAATTAAAATTAAATTGAGCATTAAAATTATACATGACAAAAATAACATTTTTTTTTTATTTACCCTATAGTGTCCCACTGCTGGGCAAAGGTCTCCCCACTTCCTTCCAGTTCTCTTTCTCCTTAGCTAGCTCTAACCAATTTGCGTCGAAGGCATCGAGGTCGTCGCGCCACCGCTTCCGAGGACGGCCTCGACGCCGCCGACGACGTCGGTAATCATAATAATAATAATATGAAAATGAATTATAAAATTAAGTATACAAAATAAACAAAAACATTGGAAAGTTAAAATATTAAATTAGATTACATTGACTTGATCAACAAATCATTCAAGCTGTAGTAGCAGTTCTCCAGCGATAAGTCTTCTAAATGTTTTTGAAAAAAATTGGGGTCAACACAAGGATTTGCCTAATTTAAAATTAAGCTTCTTGAGTCAACAATTATAGACTTCAACGTAGTTAGCAGACAGTTAAACATTTTGACAGGATGATACCTTACACTGTGTTTTTCAATATCAAGCTCAATACACAGTGAGATAATTTTTCTGCGAGTTTGCAATCGGTTGTCTCTATTTGCAGGTGTTTCAAACTTTTCAGGTTTTTATATTAAATTCGATAAAATTACTAAAACGAAAAGACTAGAAACAGTCAAGAATATTTCTTTTTATTATTCTCTGTATGATTTCTATTGCTTAATACGTGCTATAGTTCTGATAGCTCTTTTTGTTACACAAAAGCTCTATTTATATATTTATAAGAATTTCCTCAGAACCCAATACTATACTACAGATGGTATTCAAGTAACGCGTAATATACTGTTTCAAGTTGCTCTATTATGATGTCGTCGCGTAAACTTCTTAAACAATAACAAGCAGAATTAATATTTTTCTCAATTTTACCCAGTTCATATTTCCAATTGAGATAAGCGTCGATATAAATTTCAAAAAAATATACTGACTCAACCAGTGTATGTAATTCTCTTGCAGTTTAAGGTTACATCTAAATTCTCTTTATTTCTTGCCGTACTTAGTTCTAAACAACATAATATTGGTTTTATCATAATTAAGAAACAAAATCATTAACACTAAACCAAGAACAAAAAGCTGAAAGAGCCTGCATGGTTATACAATTTAACCCATCGCTAGTGTTAGCCGAGTTAACAGAATTAGTGTAATTTTCAAAAAATGTTACTTTAATATCAATATCAGTACTATAAATGTAATTAACCAAGACATTAATAAACACAATGAATAAAATTAGTTCCAAAATGGAGCCCTGCGGCACACCTTTCTTTATATTTACCAATTTGGATTTACAATATAATAGACCGTTCCCTCATCCATACTTCTCATTTCTACAAATTGTAGCCTGTTTTCTAAATAAGACTGTAAGAGCTCTAAACATTTTCCTCTGATGCCATAGTGTTCAAGTTTTATTTAAAGAATTTTATGATTAACCAGGTCAAACGCAGAACTAAGATCTAAAAATATTCCAACTACTTTCTTTTTTATTGTTATATTTACTGCCACATCATTTAAAAGCGTTTCTATTGCCTCTTCTGTACCAATGTCCTTTTGGTAACTAAATTGTCGTTTATTGATAATATCATTGTTAACAAGATGCTCAAGTTGGTTTTAAATATTTTTTTCAAATAATTTTTATTTAAGTAGGTACTAAACGGTTTCGTCATAATAAAAACCGTTTAGTTCTTAATAGACCGCATAAACGGTAAAGAATTGAACAATGCCATCGTCTTTTAAGTTATTAATGTGGTTGACATAAATTGATGAGTAAGGTTGAAATGCACCTCCTACATGATTGGAAAATACTCTTTGCTGTGTTTCGTGAATACGTACTGGCATTTAGAGCACTTTAAAACTTCACTTTCAAAACTCTTTCTAGAAGTCTCAAGTTCAAGAGACTCAAAGGGCTTCAGGGGAATATGTGGCATGGCTGTAAGAGATGTACTTATCCCTTTCTTGTTCTTCCCATTTCGGAACGAGAGCTAAAACGTACAAATTAACATACTGGCGTATGTTGTGATGTACTTTCAGTAGTCCATAAATAATAAATTTATGGATTACCAAAAAGGCCATTGACAGTAATAATGCGTTTACATGCAGCGTGCCATAGAGCCGACCCCACGCACGGTAGCGGGGGAAAGCCGTGTGGCCACAGGATAAGACGACTTCATAGGCGGAAGCGGGAGTGGGCAATATTATATTGATTTACTACTGATTTCGGGAATTAGTTTGCTTCACAACATGGTTTTTAAAAACTTTTTATTACGTAGATTTATATGTATTTTTCATAAAGTACGTAAAAGTAGTATGTATTTGTGTTCGGTTTAGTTTTGTACTTGTTTAGTCTTTATTTTGTCTTCTGTTTCATTTTGTGAACTCAATGAATGTGAAGTCAACGAGATAAGTTCACTTTTAAACAGCTTATAAAACCAGCGCCTTCTAATTAATTACCTAATTAAAACAGTAAAATATTTAAAAATCGAGACAACTTGTACATTATCGTTGAACGTACTGAAGTAGGTACGATGAAAAATATATATCTGAAAAAGTCGGTCTGGCAGTCCTTAAATATATATAGAAATATTAATGTGTCTTGTGGCCCAGCTTACATTCAGAATAAAGCAGCCACTTGTCCAAATCATAACGTTGTGATACAAATCACTATTAACGAAATATAATTTATTTAATATCCACTTGCTATCGCATCGTACATGGCTCTAGTGATGTGCAAACTTATATCGACGTCTATTGTCGATATTAACAACTTGGAGGTGAATATAAAATAGTGATTTTATTTTGTAAATTAATTTTAAACATTGTTACTACAGACTGGACTAATATTCATAAAAATTAACAATAGAATATTAATCCTGATAACCTGTCCAAAAAGCTAACGCCTGTGTAGGCGTGGTTGCGCGACTATAGTATAACGAAGCAGGGATTTGTGAGCACGTTTTCTCGCATTCAAAACTAGCATGTATTCGATTAGGTGCTTCAACAGAAGGAGCGTATATTTAAAATTACTTTGTAAAATAGGAACAGTTAAATGATTTCCTTATAGAATGAAAAGGCACATCAATTAAAATCAAATAGCCAATCGATGCATAGGCCGTGTTTATGATAACCGATCAGTATTTATCCAGCAAGCGTGGTGATTCAGAGAATACCCATAAATTGTCCATTTTTGTCATGTTTAAGACGCTTGACCTGATCGGCCCTTGAAGTTTCTTGCGGTTTCTGGCAGTCACCTTAAATAATATAAACTTTCTTTGTTTGCTTTTATTTTCTTAAAATATTCGGCCACTTTAAAAATGACTGTCTTGATTATCTCGTGATAATGCACGACCCATTTTTGGATATTTTATCTCATGTGCGTCTGACACACTAGTTGCCGCCGTGAGCGATGACGGCAGAATAACTAAATGGAGCAACTGTTTCGCCCCCCTCCCCCCCCCCCCCCCCCCCCCCCCGCCCCGCCTCGCCGCTCGCGTGCCCGGGGCGCGGTGCGGCGGTGGCGGTCAGACTATAATACATACTTTTTTATCCAGAATTTAAACTATTATTTTCTATGTCTTAGATGGTTTGAAAAACTCAAAGCGCGACCTATCTAGCCTTAACTTGTAAACCCTACGCGCGCGCGTAAACCCTGCGCTCCTGACGGACGTCAAATCGATATCGAGTCGGCTTTGCTTAACGGAATATGAACGCTCGGGTCACGCGATGGGTTTCGGTTTCGCGTGGGAGTCGTTAGAGGGTGAACCTTCTGTACGGAAGTAATATTAGTTATTCTGTGCTTGTACCAAGACGAAAAACGAAACAATTTTAAAACACACAAATTTATGCTTATTAATTTTTGACGTTTTCTATGCTTAAGTTTTTATAAAAAAAGATATTTGAATGATTAAAAATGTCAACCTTATTGGTTAGGTACTAATGTTTTCCAAAACTCATTTCAACCGTTACTTTATTTTACTTTAAAAAGTTAACTGTTTTTTTATTATTATTATTATTATTATTGACGTCAATAAGTGCCTGTAAAGGTTTACATTGAATAAATAATTTGACTTTTGACTTTGTACCGATGACTGGCTTTCAATTATTTCATCAGTAGTACAGCACAAAGACTATTATTGAGTAAATTAAATATGGAACTATCGACAACAAATACAACTATCGATGTCGATAAAGAATCATCGGCACCGTACAATGTAATTGAAGCGCTGGTAAATGACGGGGGTTGCTTGTACCCTTATTTTTGTACAATGCATGGCTCACACACATTATGCAGGGGACACAGTACTTCAAATTGCAGTGTATTATCTGTGGTACACCTGGCCCGCTGCGGTTCACTAGAAGGTGATCAGGTAGAGTTTTGTTTATATTTTTGGGGGGAAATGGTGCGATGTCTCACTCACTCCTCTCTTGTTTTTTACATTATGTTAGGGTTTTTAAAGAGTTTTGATGATTTAAGGACAGATTATAATGAGTTCTCGTTGTAGAAACTAGTATTTAAGCATAATTGGCTTTAATACTGAACGGTGTTTAAAGATTTCCCCATTTCCAAAGATTCCAAAGATATTGTTTAAGATAGACAAATAAAATGCTACTACTCGTATAATCGTAGTAAGCTTACTTACGTTAATCTTTTTTATTTTTCTCTCGCCCTCACTATTGTTACGCAGGAACACCAAAAAGATATAATTACAATATTAATTACTTAGCTTTCTTAAATTGAAATTTATATATTTTTCTACTGCTTCTAAAGAAACATAGTTTTGATGTATTTGGAAACAAATTGATGAGATACGAAACTTAAGCGGTGAACGCTATACCTCCGCTTCCGAATCGGCTAAAGAAACTTCAAAGTTGAAACTTGGGTTCATCGAAGTTCTACGAAAGTTCAAAGTTGTTTACTGAGACTAGTCTATCAATTTCCCTGACCAAATCACAGACTTCTTATGCAAGATAAACAAAAGAGAAATAACAGTTGAAAAGGAAAGTTACACGTCGGTTTTTCACACTCCTCTTTCAACTTAGGTCATAAAAGGCCCTAATAATAAGGCTTATGATGCAACAGCTTTTCACCCGGTATTCTTATCCTATCCTCTTTTAACTAGTCTTATAAAGCCCTAAAATAAGTCTTACGATGAAAGAGCTTTTCACCCAGTATCCATCCTATCCGTCCCGTGTTAATATTGTACGTTGATAGACATATACAATTAAAAAAAAATGTGTAGCTTTGCGGTGAAAGAATATTACCACCCTCTCTCTTCCCGGTGTCGTATAAGGCGACAAACGGACTAAAGACTACACATACATCCAACAGCATAGGGAGGCGATGGGCTCACCACCTGTCAAGGTACCGATAGACATGCTCATTACTAGCACGAAAGCATGCCACTATTGAGCAATTGCTACTTAGTAGTATGTGTGCCAAAGCGTTGCTAGTAATTAGCATGCTTATTACGTATACGCTTGTAATTAGCATGCTAATAAGCTTACTTATTTAGTAGCATGTCTATTAATACCTTCACGCTGAGCACATGTGCAGTCGCTAATTGGTAAAAAGTGAACTATGGCAGAGGGCTGATACAGAACAGATACAATTCAACATCAGCTTAAACATTCCACTGCTGGGCACAGGCTTTCCCACATGGAACATGGCTGATTGGACTGGGATGGCCCAATGCGGGTTGGTTTGTTTTATCGATTGTCATATTTCGACGACAACCGGGACCAACCGTTTTAAATGCCTTCCAAAACACGAATGAGCTCTAGATGTCTTTAATTTGGTCACCGAACCAATGACCCGGCACTACGAAAGATATTGCGTCACTCAGCGTCTTTTACCGTTTATACCATGGCGAGTGCTCTGAAGAACTCTTTGACCTCATCCCTCCTTCTCCCTTCCTCCGTAGGAGTACGCGTGCTGCTCTCCGGAGTCACCAATATACAGTCTTTAATATTCCATCACGTACAAAGAAATTTGGTGACTCGTTTCTTTGTCGCACTTCCAAAAGTTGAAATAGTCTACTAGCACATGTATTCCCTCCAACCTATGACATAGGGTCCTTCAAACAAGGTGTGAAGATGCACTTTGTGGGCCGGCAGAGTGAGGGTGACTGATGCTACGTCTCTTACGCTGCACCAGTTGTCCTTGCGCCTGGACTTCATTTCCACTTAACATCAGGTAGAGTGGGGTCATTTGCCGGGCTTAGTATATAAAAAAGGTGTTTTTAATTTGGTCATCGAACCAATGACCCGGCACTACGAAAGTAGTGAAACTGACAAGATCGCAACCGATCCCGCTGCGCCACCGAGCTCAGAGGAAACAAATAAATAAATAAAATAAAAAAAACACCAGCCACTAACTTCTCGTTACGAATACCACTGTGCGCTTCTATTTCATATACTTTAAATGTAGTGTCCAAACGCAACGCACGCTACGTGTTACTCGCGCGTAATTGTGATATACCGTGCCCCTGGGAGACGGTCACTCCCACTAGTAGAAAACAACCTTACACACCAGTATTAAGGCACAAAATCGAATGGTAGGATGCCTTGTACATCACCCTTAGAAGTGGCTCGGAAAATAGTTAGCGAAAGACTTATGGTCCGCTTAGCCCGCTCCAGATATATGGCCGTGCGTCGGTCAATTGTGCCGGTATCGTTTGCGCAAATAATTATTCTTGGCGCATCTTTAGATTAACGGGGAGCGTGAAAATTAATTTAGTCTCAATTTCAATAATTAAAGTTTATTTGCTTCTTGCAAAAAGCAAAAAGAGATATTTAAAAAACACTACTACGATACGAGGCAGTCGATTACGCAGCAGCCAGCGGTTTCTGGTTGCGTTTTTTTATTAATGACGGAATACAAACGAAAGTAAAAACGTCTCTAAGAACTCTAAGATACTCGTAATTATTAATGTTTTAACAGCACGGTCCACAATGCAAATAGACGGATGTTCAGGTCGTTGCTAAAATATTATTTTTAATGTAATTATCAGCCATCCATGGTGGCCGTGCACCAGCATGCCCGATAATGCAACTGATTAACAGTTCCCGCACATGCCCACGTGCCACTAGAACGTTCATTTACGTAACAAAGCCAACGACCGAAGCATATTGGCAGAACACTTACTCCCAATCAACGTCACAACAGACTCGCCCCCTTATGAAAAAACAAGTGTTTGCTCTCATAAAGCATCACTACAAATCTGTACAAAGATGATTGTTTATGTTTCATACGGCCCCGAGTGCCATTGTTGCGCGGAGGGGGCACTCCACAATGAAACGGGCGATTTAACATGAATACGGGAGTTAATTCGGCGTTACAATAACAATTGTTAGTTTTAATCCTCTCAACCGGGTATTGGGCAGTACGATAAAAACGAATTACAAAAGTCCTTTTTCTCGCAGATGGGCCACCACGGCATGGAGGGTCTGGACATGCTGGACCCGCTGTCGTCGTCGTCGATGACAACTCTGGCGCCGATGGGCGAGGCGGCACCGCCACACCATCAGCTACACGGCTATGGCATGAACCACGTCATGAACCACCATCACGCGGGCGCGCTGGCGCACCCCTCCGCGCACCTGGCGCACCCCGCGGCGGCGTTGCACCCCGACACCGACACCGACCCGCGCGAGCTGGAGGCCTTCGCCGAGCGCTTCAAGCAGCGCCGCATCAAGCTCGGCGTCACGCAGGCCGACGTCGGCAAGGCGCTCGCCAACCTCAAGCTGCCCGGCGTCGGCGCGCTCTCCCAAAGCACCATCTGCCGCTTCGAAAGCCTCACCCTCAGCCACAACAACATGATCGCGCTCAAACCTATACTGCAAGCTTGGCTCGAGGAGGCGGAGGCGCAGGCAAAGAACAAACGACGCGACCCTGACGCGCCGAGCGTGCTTCCCGCGGGCGAGAAGAAGCGCAAGCGCACCTCGATCGCGGCGCCGGAGAAGCGAAGTCTCGAAGCGTACTTCGCGGTGCAACCGCGCCCCTCCGGAGAGAAGATCACCGCCATCGCGGAGAAGCTCGACCTGAAGAAGAACGTGGTGCGCGTGTGGTTCTGCAACCAGCGGCAGAAGCAGAAGCGCATGAAGTTCGCGGCGCAGCACTGACCGGCGGGCGGCGGCGCGGCGCTGCTGTACCCCGGCGGCTACGGGTACTAGCGCCCCCGCCCGCCCGCCCGCGCACCGCATAGACAACTCGTTTCGATCTCAACCCTTCGACACCCCCTCTCGTCGAACAGCAACTATAGACTAGTGTAGATATTGTATATGAACCGATTTTACGTTCCTTTGTACACTGTACGATGACTTTTATATTTTTCGAGACACAGGGTATATAATTGATTATATACATATCATTACAATAATAGAAGTCGCTTGTCACACCGTTTCGTTTCGACGTGCCGCGTTTTGGTGTTTCCGGAGCATTGAATATAATATACGTGAGAAAAAAAAAGAAATTCAGGATTTTTAAGAGAATGTGCCTTGCAAATATCAATATTCTGTGTTTAATGTTAGTGACTTCATCGCTGCGAGTCGCAGAGTCTCGGACACGGCCGTAGGTGTCCTCGAATACATCGAATACAATAGGGTGTGAGCGTGGACGCGCGGCGGCGGCATGCGGCAGCTCTGCAGTGCTCCGCTGCCCGTGGGCGCTGCCCGTGGGCGCCGGAGACCAAGTGTGAGCGCTGGCCCGCGTGTGGGCACGCATGCATGTCGCTCGCCTCGGATCTGCCCACGAGTTTATCGTTTAATATTATATTTATTGATACATTTGTTAGGTGTTTTGTTCTCATATAATTGAATTGTACAAAATAATTGTAAGAATACTTTTTCGCTTAAGTTGTAGATAGTACTCTGTAGATTTACCCATTACGTTCGTTGGTTTGTTAGTTTTGATATTAATTATTAATATTTCACAAAATGGCACAATTTTAGATTAAGAAGTTATTAGTGACATTTAGCCAAAATAGTATTAAAATTCATTTGTAAATAATTCATATTTGGACTTACAACTAGATATTAGAGTTTTAATACAATATAATAGTTACAAATTGAGAGGAATTAATATAACGCCGAAGGATTCATGAACTTCACTGGAAACTGAATTTTAAAGTTGAACTGTTAATGTTCGGATTAGGGCAGCAAGCGCAGGAAGCTTGTTCAGCGTTTGGACAAACGAAACTTCTAAAAAATATCGTAATCTTTACCTGGCCGCCGTTGTTGTTCTAAATTAATTCTAGAGGCCAAATTCAGACTGTTTCGATCAGTATGCTCAAACTTGTACAAAGTTTACGACAAGTAATTCCGCGAGCCGACATTATAACGACAGTGCCGGTGTGGTAACCCAGATATTCAAGTGTGGTAACATTTTTTGAAAAAAAAATAGTCTTATTCTGAATTGAATAAAGAATGGCAATAGTTGAAAATAATTTTAGGTGCAATTATAGTGACGTCAAAATATGTCGTAACTTGACACTCACCTTAAAAAAGGGACATCTCGAAAACGGGACAAAATTGATAGTAATTTTAATTCCTCAGCGAGGACATAATAAGAGAAAGTGCAAACTGTTATCTCTGTTTCCTTTTATATTCTTTATAAAACTAAGTAAGTACCTATGTATTTACTAATGTGAGTTAGTTGTGGTGATACTATTGCCCAACAAAAAACATAAAGAACTGTCTTAATTTTTTTTAAATGGTGAAATTTTTTCAATGTAAAAAGAAAGCAAGTCCGTTTAATAAGGATCAGTATATTATTATATCTACGAAATATCCAAAATCAAATTAAAATATTTCCTACTTACTTTTAATTTTGAAAGATCTGAAAAAAGGTTACTTTAAACTTAATCTTGACGCTCTTTTTATAAATAAATTAAATGTTTCAATTCTCGCCCCGGGGAGTACAGTCAGCAACAAAAGTCGCTGTACAATTTATTGCTGTTAGTAAAGCATTTTTCTATACAATAATTTCATTATAGACTTGTTATTAAGACATTATAAGGAATCCGGTTAACCCATACAAAAATTTAAAATACCTGTGTAGGTATGTGTCACTTTAGTAATTTAACAGAGCTATAGGGTCTATTCCCTCAGATACCGCCGTTTCAAATGTCAATTTTACGAAATGATACTAAAATGACCTGCTACTTTCACTGCTGACTATACTTACTACTAGTGCTACCTTGGGGCCAGTTTTTTGTATTTCTAGGATTCACTTAAATATAAGTACCAAAATGAATTGTTACCAAAGATGTTAATTTTAAAACAGATCTTTACAGCCACGCTACTAAACCGGCTTATCAATTTATGACATGATGTGGAAAAAGTTATTATGAAAATAATACAGAAATGTACAATAATGAAATAAGTACTATTACGAAACAAAACCAACCAAATAAAATTCGCACTGCAATTCTTTCCTGAATATTAAATTATGACATTACAGAGATACCGATTCCCTCTCAGCCAACTGGACGCAGAGGATTTGCTTAAAACGAACAATGAAAGGAATAACAAGTTTGCGAATTATAAAATAATATTTTTAAAAGATATTTTGTAAATATAGATTTTAATGAATAAGTTAATAAAACGTGCAATTTAGACCTCGGTAATTACTAATTATAACTAACTGCTAGGAATTAATGGGTTAAAAAAGAATGGACTACCGATAAATCGACGCTTTACCTAATGTCAAGTCTAGTCATTGCTTTAAATAATTTTTTAACTTGTTACCTACTGTGCAACTTGTGATAAATCACATTTCACTATTAATTAATGTAATCAATGTTTGCTGGACTTTCATTTCTCTTATCGTATTATTTACACCTTTGAATGGTAAAGTCGGCTACGAAGTCACTGAACCTTTAAGTACTTTGTCAAAGCAACTAGTAACTGTAACATCAGGAGCTTGCTAACTTCTACTAGTAAAATTACTATGACACAGTACATAAGTCTTGATCCTCTTTTGTTGGTGACCGCACACTGTAGCATACTTTTTATTGGTTTTATATTGCCATCCACAGTCAAAGGCATAGAATACTTAATAGCCAAAAGGATAAAAATAAATAGTCGAGCAAAAATTTTGTTAAGTTAATTGTACAGTCAAATGACAATCGAATTTTACGCAGCAAACTTGAACATTGTTTGTTTTATTGATTTGTCATTGTAAGCGAAAAATGTGTTTTAGAATACTAAATTACGGACCAAGTACTTACAACTTTTACTAAGACCTAGTAATAGCTGTCAATGTAATGTGTTTATTTTAAATTTTATTGTTAGTGTAATCGCTTTATTAATTTTATTGTTACTGACTGTACAATTAACAGTAACCACACTATTCGAATGTATTATTGGTCACTGCTTCTTAGGTACATTTCAAGATACTGTCTTAAATGTATGCATTGAATCCTACCTGCCATTTCTTTCAACGGATTAAGATTATAAATCGCTAACTTCAGACTTAAATAATTCAAATTGTGAATACCTTTAACCTAAAAGAATGTATATTAATAAATTTCAATGAAAAATAAATTGTGTTTAATTACTTGTTTCTAATAACAATATGGCATTTGCTAAAATGTAGATGTTTAATTTTAATAAAATCGAAGAATTTACTCTGCAAAAACACCTAAACCGTTGAAAGAAATGTTTCGAATATAAATTATTTTTACAACGATAATATTTTTATTTGTAAATAAAAGAAATAATAATTAACTGTAGACCGATTGTTGCTATTAGTTCACATGCTGACCACCTGTTTGTAGTCGGACTGCTGTCTTTGATACTTGAAATTGTGCTCAGTAAGCAAAATAAACATTGAATAATAATCACTATGATAGTTTTCATTACGACTACAAGTAAGGCGGTTGAACAAAGATAAGTTAATGGTAGTCTTTAGACGATTCTCTTGCATTATTACTTCTTAATTAATTATTAATAATAAAAAGAGACAATCTTATTTCGGAAACCAATAAACAATAAATTGAAAATAGAAATATTAGTAAAGATTTGATGTTTTATTCCACCTCACTCATTACTGCTTAGTTGAATTATTGATTTAGATAAAGGTATTCAGATAATGGTAAGTACGTTTGGACGTACCGTAAGTAGTACAAAATACTCATAAAGGCTTCTTAACTAATTCGCCTCTTCGGATGAAAAGTGTACAATGTCTAAAATTTTCCAAATTCAACTAAGTATACAAAAACATCAGAATCGCCTATATTTTCTCTCGAATAAGTAGTGGCAAGAAAAGATAGTTCCACAAATCTCCACTGGGAGCGCCATTGGTTAGTTTTAAATTAGTGGGATTTTGCATCTCTTTCGCGTCAAAACAGTACACAATCTTCAGTATTGCTCAGGCATCGGCGCAATCCACACGCCATTTCACTTGAAAAGTGTACAAAAACGAAATTAAAACTTAAAGGTAAGTTTTGAATTTCTGAAATACTATATTTCTTACTAAGACGAAGATAGCGAAACCGTTGGAGGTAGCCTACCTTAAGTATCCCGGCTACTCGCATGAGCATAAGTTCAAGAAGCAAGCCGGGGTCTGTGTGTATGTTCGCGATGACGTGTGCTGTCGACGTCTCACCAGCTACTAGGTTTCAGGTTTATCCACACTATGGTTGCTGGTAGATACCGGCATAGAGAAAACTCTCTATGTCGGTGTCTATCGGTCGCACAGTGGAGATCAGGAGACGACTCGGTTGTTTGACCACCTCACTGAGGCAGCTGATCTGGCCCAGTGAAGGTATCCAACTGCTGCGGAGCTTGTTTTTCTGAGGGGACTTCAACGCTCACCATACTGATTATGGCTATTCCCGTTCCAGAAAACGGACCATGCTGGAAGAGAGGCACGCAAGTTTGCGTTATCGCAAAATCTCTCCCAACTGGTAAAACAAGCAACCCGCATACCTGATGTTGATGGCCACACACCCAATTGCCTAGACCTTCTGCTGAGAACTGATCCAGACAGACACTCAGTAAAGGTCTCGGCTCCGCTGGGACTTCTAACCACTGTCTGGTAAAATCCGTATCAATATGCTCTGCTCCGGACACTACCCTTCGGGGATCAAGATGAGTATGGAAATATGGGTCGGCAGATTGGGACGAGATGCGGCACTTCTTCGCGTCTTATCCTTGGCGGCAACTGTGCTTTTCTTCGAGCGAACCTTCTGTCTGCGCCGGAGCAGAGGTGATACGCCAGGGAATAGAATATTTTATCCCATTCTTTGACTTCTCGGAAGGAGGCAGCGTACCAAGCCTGGGCCCAGGCTCGCGGTTGCAAACGCAGGAACGGCAGTATCCACGCGTTGTTAAAATTAGATTAAGAGCTGTGGATTTTGAAATAAATCAAAATAAAATAAATAAATAAATAAAAGAAGAGAGCCTTTAAGTCTGCCGCCAAGATCTGCAAACGGGTGTTAAGGAAGGCACGTTTCGATCATGTTGGGGCCAAGTTGTCGACCTACCCACAAGGTAGCAAGCAGTTTTGGTCCCTGTCCAAATCGATTGAAACCAACTTTTGCCGTCCTTTACTTCCTCCCATGCTCAAACCAGATGGGACATTGGCCCACACCGCGTTAGAGAAGGCGAACTTTTTTGCATCCCTCTTCGCGAATAACTTGCGTCTTGATTCGGGCTCTAAATCACCACCTAGCATACCTTACCGTAACTCTTACATGTCGGAGATCACTATTCACAACAAAGAGGTTCGTAAAGTACTCCGAAATCTCGACGTCAATAAGGCCAGTGGTCCAGATGGAATACCAGGTAGAGTTTTGAGGAATTGTGCACCTGAGTTGTCTCCTATTTTGACGCGCTTGTATCGCCTCTCTCTTAAACAGGGAGTGGTGCCGAAATCGTGGAAGCGGGCTAATGTACAGCCTGTTCCCAAGAAGGGTAGTCATGTCGACCCTGCAAACTACAGACCAATCGCCATAACCTCCATAATCTGCAAAGTTATGGAAAAGGTCCTAAACCACAAACTGCTAACGTACCTAGAGCTCAACGATCTCCTCAGCGATCGTCAGTACGGCTTCCGCCAAGGACGGTCTACTGGGGACCTCCTAGTGTACGTCACACACTGTTGGGGCGGAGCCATCGAGAAACAGGGCGAAGCCCTTGCCGTATCCTTAGACATCTCGAAGGCTTTCGACAGGGTTTGGCATAAAAGTCTGTTAAGCAAGCTTCCCGCGTACGGAATCTCTACTGGCTTCTGCAATTGGATCACAGACTTTTTGAGTGAGCGGTCGATCAGAGTAGTCATTGATGGCTGCTCCTCTGAATTCATGGCTATCGACGCCGGAGTTCCTCAAGGGTCTGTTCTTTCGGCAACTCTTTTCCTGCTTCACATCAACGACCTGCTTCAGCCAGGGATAGTTGGGTACGCAGACGATAGTACTGTTGCAGAAAGATACATTCCCGCTGCGGGAGCCAGAGAGGGAAACATTCACTCTCTAAGAGAGGCCATGGTTGAGCGAGCAGACGCAACCTTAAACCTCGTCTCCAATTGAGGAGACGACAACCAGGTCCGTTTCAACGCCTTCAAAACACAAGCGTGTCTATTCTCCGTCAAAAGGAGTCCATTTCATCTGACTCCTACTTTCCATGGTACGTCGCAATGAAGGGCACCCTTGAGCTGTTAGGCATAGAGTTCACTGCAACTCTCAACTTCGGCTGAACCATCGAGTCCAAAGCTCAGACTGCAGCAAAAAAGTTGGGCATCCTGAACAATGTGCGGCAGTATTTCACACCGGAACAGATCCTCAGCCTGCTCAACCATCGAGTCCAAAGCTCAGACTGCAGCAAAAAAGTTGCTCATCCTGAACAAGGTGCGGCAGTATTTCACACCGGAACAGATCCTAAGCCTGTACAAAGCTCAAGTCCGATAGTGCATGGAATACTGCAGTCACCTTTGGGACAGATCTGCCAAATATCAGTTGGCCGCACTCAACTCGGTGGAACGCAGAGCTATAAGCACATGAGTCATGTGCTATAAGGCTCATTGGTGATGACGCGCTTATCGAGGCCAAGCTTACCAGCCGGCGTCGTGTCGCCTGCCTGTGTGTCTTTTACCGACTTTACCACAGAGAGTGTGCAGAGGAGCTTTTCCAACTCATACTACCATCGCCCTTTTACCACCGTACCTCCAGACGTACTGAAGGATATCATCCCCAGCTAGTAGAAGTTCCACTATGTCGCACTAAACGCTTCATGTCATCATTTTTACTGCGCACTGGCAAGGAGTGGAATTCTCTGCTATCGTCTGTGTTCCCAAAAACTTATTACCTGAATGCCTTCAAGGCGAAAGTTAATAGGCATATCTGGGGCAGCTCGCTCCATCTTAGACCTCATCTACGCTTACCATCAGGCGAGATCGAGGTCAAGAGCTGTCTTATTAAGCATTAAAATAAAAATATTAAATCAAAAATTTTGTATATTATTTGTCAAAATTATACCTAGCCTAATGCATGCACAGCAATCTCAAAATTCATTATGAGCAGATTTTTTTCTAAAAATATCGCTTAAGTCAAAACGAGTTGTTTTAAAACTAATTATTTAAACCTTCTCTTTTAAAATAGGTACTAACCAGTAAAAAGCTATTTGTGAAGATAAAGGATTCAATTAAGTATAGTAAAATAAAAGAAGCAACTACTTACTGAACTTTGTAAATAACTTATCGAACTTTCAAAACGCTCTTCTGTAAAGTTAGTATATTTAGATATTGTACACTTTTCATCCGAAGAGGCGATTATTATAGATGCGAAAGTAAGTTTGTTTGTTTTACACTTAAAACGCGCAACCGATTCTGATAAATTTTTGTATATATATAGTGGGATGAGATAATGATGGGGCTCTGGAGACGGTTATAGACTAAATCTTTCTGAGATAAATTAACGCAAGCAAAGCCTCAGGAAAAAGCTTGAAGTTATATAAACCTGCGCAAATCTATGCCTCGTTTTGTTCTATTGTAAAACGTCTTCGTCAATCGTGTCTCAGAGATCTGACTTTACTAGTCTATGGGGAAGCTACTAAGGTACTCCTTGGTTTATTGGGTAGACCACAAGTCTCAGACTTAGAGTCCAGGTTCGATTCCCAGTGTAGAGGTCGTTTTAATTCCGCTTGGCAAGAGTTCCTAACTTAGTCTAAACAACAATGTTAGTGTCGTGTTCGGGCAGGTACCTAGAGATAATAAAGGCGTGTGAAGTGTGCTTCCACCTTCGGTCTTATCGCCACCGCCCACCATCAGACTCAACTGAGATAAAGACGGCTTCTCGTAACAACGAGAAGCGGTCCCTTTATTTTCTTACTGTTATCTATTTTTTTTTTAATGTGACACGTCATGGTGACTACATCCTGTCTGATGGTAAGCAGCCGATGCAGCGCAAAATAATGAGAGCGCTCCTCACAGTGGAACAAGCACGGTAACAAGCGCACCCATTCATGACGGCCTGCATAAATGCCGTTTCACGCCCCGTTTAAAAGACCCGGGGTAAAGGAGCTGGGAAACACGTGCGCTGGAATTCCAAAGTCTTATGGCCGGGTCCCACGGCCTGTCTGAAGACAAGCCGCGCCGTGGGAACGCTTAACTGCAACGCCTGTCGCGGCGCGTCTACAAACGGGCCGTGGGACCGGCAATGCCTGTCGCGGCTTGTAGCGGTTTGGCGAGGAGTGCCACGGCGCGGCGCGGCGCGGTGCGACCGATGGGTAGCACAGGCGACGACACACCGCGGCAGGCTTCATCGGATGCGTTGATTCCCATGGCCTGTTGGCGCGGTTGGGCGCGTGGAAAATCAGGCCGTCGGACCGCGGCTTTGCAGAGGAACGACTTGCCAAATTTTTTGGTCAAGTACTGATATTCTGCACAGTATGATGGTGGTTCCTAAGACCAGCACGTTTAGTTCGGGACAGGAAAGGAGAGGGCAGGATTAGATCAAAAATAATAATTGTTGCGTCGCTCTATTTGAAGCTGACTGTAAGTAGTGGCATATCGGTAGACAGCCTATACAGGGTTAATTTTGGACCCCCCGGCAAAAGTAAATATGGGGGTAAAAAAAGTAATAATAAAATATTTGACGTAAAAATCATGAATGTTTTCTTTATTCAATTACTATTTTTTGCCTACTTTTTAGGTATATCCTATAGTTCTAGGTGCGTGCGTTAACGTTAAATATTCATGAACTTGCATGAAAAAAACGAAACAAAGCAATATAACTTTTCAAATTCTCCCAAGATGTTCCATGAGAGTTCTCAGTAAAGTCCCACATCTTTATTGAAACTAAAATGGTTTGGAGGATAGAATAGAATAGAATAGAATAAATCTTTATTGCATTACTGTTACATTTTTGTTTGCTAGGTTACATGGCAATTATAGTAAGAACAGTTACCCTTAACGGGCATACAATAGGAAAAAACATAAACAATTACATAATTTTGAATTAAACAATTTCACCACATTCAATTATACATTACAAACCAATTCATTATTCTTAATCATTATTATTATTATTATTCATTATTAATGTCATAATACTCATTAACAGTATAAAATTCTTAACTAAGTAGCCACTCTTTAAACATTCTTGTAAATTTATAATCGGGATGGCATTTTAATTCAATAGGCAATTTATTGGTTGGAATATCATTTACCATTAGACATTTACACATTAAACTATAATTATTATCTTTTGTACTTTACACTTTCTAAATATGCCAACCACACCAAGCCACAGAATAGCAAGCCTTAGAAGTAAAAAATTGTGACCCGGTATTTGGAATGTTGTTTATTTTGCAAGATTGTAACAAGTACACCATCAAATTCTCCCTCAAGCGGGGTTAAGGCCAAACAATTTGCCATTGTGCAATATATCGCAACTAAAAAGGAAATTACGTATTCTTTTGCGACTATCAGTGCGATAAAAACGTAACCTAACCATTATATTTCGGCAACCTTGGGCATAAAAATAACGTGCCATTGTCAAGTAAGTCTAGATCGTAGACTGTGTCAAGAGATACACTAGTCTAGACTCATCATTACCATAACAACGAATCCTTGCATTAGCTTCTGCGCCTACTGAACTGATGGTCTCGAATCCATGACTTTCATGTTTAACAGTAGCTTAAATCTGACGAGCCGAAATGTTTTGTTTTGAATCTAGCACAACTCGTACTAGACAAATTTCCCGTAACATACGAGTATCTCCAAAATTTTTCTTTCATACAAAGTTTGTCCTGACGATTACAATTACAGATTACCACAAGAATCTGTAATTCTGGGATTGATAGTAGGTCTCATGTCAAAGTACGGGTCATGCTCAGTACTCAGTCTATGTCATGGATCTATGCAATGATATTATATTAGAAAGAGGATCTATGTGTCAAATATCCAAATCGAACGAAGAGGCTGTAATTTTTACTATTGAAATTTTACATTCACAACGCTATAAAGATATAGGATAAAATGTTTGCTAGAAAAAATCAGGAAGGTCGAATGGGTTTAGAACCAGAAGTTTGGATTACTGGAGACCCCAGAAGACTAGTTGAATTCTTTCTAGTAGTTGATGATTTACGCTACAAGCCAGCGGTGTTACGTCACTGGGAAGTTTCACCCACAGTTTGCAAATTTTGTTAATATTTTTATGATTCGATTCACTCGACCCGATAACCGGAGGTTCGGGGTTCAATTCAAAGTGTATGCCGATGGCAATAGCGACGGCCAAGGTAGAAGTGTCTGTTGAAATACGTGTAACTGTTTGATTGCATAACAACTGACCGCACCGAAACATTGGTAAAATTGCTACGGTTTGTAGTTACGCAATCCCCTTCCCATGGTTTATTTTCCATTTCGTGGCCAGTAGGAAACATTGACAGCCTTACTTATAAACGTTACTTATGTTTTGACACAGTTAATAAATGACTAATAAGTATTCATCATCAGCCTATAAACGTCCCACTGCTGGGCACAGGCCTCCCACGTGAACAAAAGCACGTGGTGATATTGGGCCATAACCCACCACGCTGTCCGAATGCGGGTTAGTGGGTTTTAACAACTGCCATATTACGACAACAACCGTGACCAACGGCTTAACGTGCCTTCCGAAGCACGGAGGAGCTCGAGATGTTTTTAATGGTCACCCATCAGGCGACCCGGCGTTGCGAAAGTTGCTTAGCGGGCAAGATCGCAAGCCGAACGCGCTAGCCGCTGCGCCATCGAGCTCCTCATAAGTATTACCTACTTAAAATTTTAGGTATTAAGGTCCCGAGCCTTTGCCCTGCAGACAGATACATGGTTTACTTAACTTTTTTTTTAAGTGAATGCAATTATGCATGTTTTCTAGGAATCCTCGTGGCTCGTGGTGATGGATCCGGCAATTTTAACGCCAATCAAACGTTGAGCGTACTCGTATAATTAAACAGTACTTACATTCATTTGCATGTTTGAAGACTCTGTGAAAACACACAGACTGTGAACTGTAGGGCTGCCTACCCATCGGAGCATCTTACAGCGCCGTACATCTTACAGCGCCTTTGTAAAGTGTACGGCGACATTTTCCGACAGCTTGAGATAAGATAGCCATTTTTTTATGGCAACGGGTGAGCGCTTGGCCTTCATCTCACCTGATGGTAAGTGACGATAAGGCCGAAGGTGGAAGCGCGCCTCACCCGGAATCCTGAACCACTGAGGAACTGGCTATCTTACCTCAAACTGTCGGAACACAACAATGCTATAAACATCGTTGTTATGACGACAGACTTAGCTAAGATGGTGGTAGCTAGCCAGGCGGACTTAAAGCCCTACCACCAACCAAACCGAGCACACAAAGATGTGCCCCCCGCTGGGAATCGAACCCGGAACCTCTGGGTCTGAAACCGGTGGCTTAGCCATTAGACCACAGAGGCGGTTCAATTTGGGATTGATATAATGTCATGTGATACTGAGAAAATCCTCAGTATCACATAATAACATTATGTCAATCCCATACCTTCATCGTTCTATTCTACAAGTTTCCATACCACTTGTCTAGATCCTTTAACATTTTCTTTGCTTACAATAGAATACAGTAGGTACTCTGAGCGGGAGCCCTATACTTACCGCTGCAATACTAGACTTGCCATAAGTTCTGTCCCAACTTAAATGAGGGTACCTATCTATTTTAAAATAAATAATAATATGACGTTAGTACTATTATTAGATATCATTATAGTTATTAAGTAAGTTTTACACTATTCATTTCGATCTAACACATAGCAGTGTAAACATGGATTGGGCTACCACAGAGAACTCTCGTGAGAAGTGTAATACGTAATATCGACGCACGAAATCGCGACAAATTATGTTTGTAATCGTTTTATGCGAATAAATGGAAGATGCTTATACAGTTTTTATCTGTTTTACACTATACATCACTCGTAGGTACTTCTCGAGATTTCGATCGTGAAAGTTAAGCAACGTTCGCCGAGGTGGCCAAGGGGATGGGTGACCGTAGGTTCATAAAATCTCAACATTGCTTAACTTTCACGATCGAAAACCTCGAGTTTTCTATGTAGGTACCTTCGAGTGATGTAGTGTAAAAACAAATAAAAACTGTATAAGCATCTTCTATTTATTCGCATTAAACGATTACAAACATAATTCCTATGTTTTGTCGCGATTTCGTGCGTCGATATTACGTATTACACTCGGTCGAAGTGTCAATCATCTCTGTGATCTAGTGCCTTAATCATTTATGTACAAGTTTTGGATTCGATTCCCAACTAAATTACTTATGTGTCCCAACAGGTAGTACACAATAAGTAGGGCATGCAGAATCGGACCATTTTGAAGAATCTAAAATTTCGATTCCGATTCCATGATCGGAATCGGGTAAGTACCCGATTTTTTTTTGATATTTTTGATTATATTTTGTTTTTTTTTGTAAGTATACATGTTGTTTTAAGTTAAGGAAAAAAACAAATTTTTAATATTTGTTTTTTAAAATCAAATTATATAGGTAGGGGAATCTATCCCTTCCCTCCGTCCCTATCCTCTTCCTCCTTCTATCCCTCGGTAACACGTGAACATCACAGAAACAGCTAGTTCTTATAGGGTCTAGGATAGGTAGGACTCCTACCCTATGTAACTAGTACTGTTTCATCTCTTCTAGTCTTCTCTTACTTTGGTAACAATAAATTGCACAGGATTTAACGATAGGAACTATAACAATCAAACATACAAGGAAGGAATCAAAGAAAAAGTCCTACACATAGCTGAAGTGTGCCTCTGAGGACTTATTTGAATGTGGTGATGATTGGTGGTGATGGTGACGGCCTTCGCAATCTTACAAAGAACACTTTTAGCACTGATTTATTTTTATTCAGACTTCGGATTATGATAATAAGAACGTAAAAATGATACGGCGTTTAAGCTCCTATCGCTCAACGATGTGCGTTGGCGGTTGCAAATGAAGCCTGCCGACGAAAGCAATCGCTCGGGCTCCACACTTGTAGGTGGGATTGCCAACCAATGATCATATACCTACTTGCGTCAGATACCGTTCTTTAATACCACCATTATCAAAAAGTGCCTAATCAAATATTATTGTGATTATTGTGCGCGATATCATAACTTAAGCCGTCTAAGCAATAGGATTGGGATTTTTTTAACGAGAATCGAACGATCAATCGATTCTTACTAATTTAAGAATTGTTTTTCACAGGACATAAAGGAGACGGTATTTCCATTATTTTGGAATCGGTTAAAAGCTATTGCATGCCCTACACTTAAGTATATGTTTGTTCCGGATGAAGTGCGCATATCCTAACTTATACTATCAGATGAGTAGAAGGTTCAGCATTTCACAGTCTGTTGTATAATTTTAGTATTTTTAGCTGACTCTATGCCCTGTAATTTCACCGGATCCCTTCAAAAAGGAACGCAAAAATATAAAAACAATGCTGCAGAAATGTCGCATTCTATGAGCTTATTATAAACTTCAACAAATATCGCAAATAACCTTTTAAGTCGAATTACATTCCTTTGCTTAGTTTAATTATTTTTAAATAAGCAAACTAGCAAATCAATGTACCTACTTGCACTTGAAAGGTATTGCGATAGGTGTTGAAGCTAAACAATTAGCCGCCACGTCAGAATCCAAACAAAACAATCGGAGGATAGTAAGACCTTTTTAAGGAGCTCAGGCTTTAACCCTTCACAACACAAGTAATAACAACAACAAGCGTGCAACTGGAGTGCGCTGCGTGGTCAATGCCACCACCAGGTTCACGATCAAACGGCTAAACTAAACCCGGCCAGTTCATTTTAAATAGTTATTTGCTACTACGTCATATTTATAACGCAACTGAAAATAGCGGGTGCATACTATTTTCTAAGTGCTATTTTCACTGGCGGTTAAGGGGAGGTATTTCGAGCGCTTCTCTCTCGCTCTCTCGACGGTACGACGGTAAGGGCAGGTATAACAGCGAAGCGGCGCGAAAATTAGTCTTTTATATTTAAAAAAAATTACAGATGTAATAAAAAAAACGATCGGTTATAATCCCTCAAGTTATCTATGAACTTTATTTTGGTGGATGTTTCATAATATTAAATCACTTATTTTAAGAATAAAACCTAGAAAAGAATATAAAATAACACAAAAATATGTAACTTTGTGAATTTATTCTAATGAGCCAACTACATCAAATGTGTTTCTGTTGGTTCTATTCCACAGAATAAAGCCTTAACAATATTTCATAATTTTCGCAGATTATAATTTTACTGTTTACTACTTAAAAAATTAATTCTAAGAACGTGTTATTTTAATTTTTCACTAAAACCTAGCCTTAAACCTTTCAACGGTTGATTGCAAATATTTTGCTGTGGTGGTCGCGTGTACCGACACGGCCATCTTAACCAGCGTTTAGCGTCGTAACATCCTGTAATTATGTCTCGAGTCAGTTCATCGAAACGCAGTAAGAATGGAAAACGCCATGAATAATATAGGTAGTTAGGGAGGTGTGTGTTGGAAATGCATTGTGAATGTGAATGATTGAATGAGCTGATGAAATGAGCTATTAAGTTGTTTGGTGTCCCGCTTTACGTCTTCCCAGCGAACTGCAGCCTTTTCTGGAAAGGCCGAGTCATCTTAAATACCGTGTTTGATGCAAATAAAGAATTATTATTATTATAATAAATAATGGCTGTATCATCAGCGTAACAAGCTACCTCGCTGTTCTGGAGTTGAATAAACATAATGTCATTTATATATGAGATAAATAGGGAGGGTCCTAAGATGCTTCCTTGAGGGAAGACGAAAAAACCGAGACAGCATCGATCTTGATCAAGGTGAGATACAATTTTGTCGTTTAGGAGAGTAACTGCAGCTTCCATTGATTTATCTTGGCAAAAACCAAATTGGCGATCAGAGATTGTACAATTACCCTCCAAAAATTTGACATGGCGCATTATGACTACTCGTTCTAGAAGCTTAGAGCAAGTAAAGATATGGGGCGGTAATTACATCATATTTGGTTCCTGACTTGTGGATAGGAAGTACTGCAGCTGTTTTCCATTCACAGAAAAGACACCTGAAGATATGCTCAAGTTAAAAATTGCTGACAAGGGCTCGGAAATAACATGAGCAATGGATTTTAGTAGTTCATTAGTAACCCCATCAATTAATGGGGTTACTAATCAAGTACTAAATTCCCGGAGCACAATTTGCGTCAAGACAGTGAAAGAAATTCATAACTTCATGCGGGTAATAACCCACTGGGGTTCCATGAAGAAGGAGTTCTGAGGGGGAGGATCGGGAATGTGGACTTTGCTAGCAAGAGATTCCTGAGTTTCATTCAACTCTAACATGGTCGAACTCGCCAGCGTGTTACAATCGTCGCGATGTTCTAAAATAAAAGAAAGCTAGGGATTCTTTTGCGGACGTCTTAATGTTAGTCAGTGTTAGATTCGACGACACGACACGCTCAGTATTAGTAATGCGTTAGATTGTAGTCCAGAGATTTTTAGGAGTAGATTTGTGATCATTTATTTCCTTGCTATAATGTTAAATTTTTAGTTAACAGGATTATGGGGGTCTTTATGAAGTTCAGTATGTAGTTTGTCCCGGTGCTTAGAGCATCTGATGAGACCTGGAGTCATCCAAGGTTGCAAAATAATTAGAGAGCGACGGAATGTTTCGAAACTGAGTCCGCGACGGAGTTAGAGAAAAACCTAACCGAGTCAGTCAAAGAATCATTGGTCAGAACAGGGGACCAGTCAGGGGAGCATGATTCCCACCGCGGCTATGATCCGTGAGATCATTTGAACTGACGTAAGATAACGTATAGCTTTTCGAATACACCAAAATATAGTGTATGCATATGTATATGTCTTCTCATTGGTAGCTCGGTCTATGCCAGGGACAAGTCCATGCTCCGCCAGTACACTCAGATATTCCGATGACGAGCTACTATCAGCCGCCGAGTTAAGAATATTAATATTCAGATCCCTTGCAAGGATAAGATGAGGCGAGGAGTGAATAAAATTTTCTTGGTTTGAGATGCTAGGTGACCTGTATACGGCTATGACTGAGAACTGGTTAGCTACCTCTGCCAGCACACAATTATTTGCATCCACTACGTTGGGTTCAGAAAAATGGGGAGTCCATTTGTCTCTTATATAGATCGTCACTGCACCGGACTTATTAAATAATTTCTTGGACGAGAATGACGCATACCCCGGCAATTCTCTAATGGTCGTATTACTACCATTCAACCAGCACTCACTAAGCACATCAAAGTCAAGACCAAACCTTTTAAGTGCAACAAGGAAATCCATCAAAGATTTTTTTCATGCTTCTTATGTTGATGTTTAATATTTTCAGTAAAAATTTTGACGGCATCTTTTCACCATCCTCGGGAATTCGCCTAGTCTCTGACTAACCCTTCGGGGATAATAGTCGTGAGAGTACGTATGTGTACTTACATAATGGTTATTATAAGCTGATGATATTTTGAAATAAGATAAGAGACTTTTTTGTATTTTTATGGCACTTAATCTGATATGAGTTATCTATATTATCCAATAAGTTTGTACGGGCCCCAACCCGTACGTAGCTGGTTGTATGCTGTTGGTGTGATTTGGTAAGTTTGACGGAGTGCCGTCTGTAAGGTAATGTTGTGGAGAGGTAAACACGTACGCTCAATCCAATGTCTTTATTAGCACTAAAAATGTGACAATACATTATGTTTAATGTAATCCGCGCCAGCGAAATGTGAGCTGTAGGAGCTCGCTCGTACATGCTGCCGAATTTAAGAAAAATCTCTAAAACAATCAAAGATGAAATAAAAAATAAAAAGTAAAAGTATAAATAGTAGTTAAGGCGAAGTCGGCCTGTTGACTCGTCTGTTTGAATGACGCTCGTCGATCTGCGTTGCAGCAGCTTGTGAATGTGATACATCACTCGGCGTGCTACATCGAACGCTCTGCAGCTCTACTTCTTGAATCGATATACCATTTTTTCCTTGATGTCGCTTCTTTATCTTGCAGTAAACATATATGGCGGTGATTATAATGCTAATCAGTACTATGAAAGCATAAACCACGTAATGATGCGTGTCGTGTGAAATGTTATGCACACTCAACCTGTCCTGTGAAGCCTTTACTGTGTTTATTTGGCCTTGAAGAACATTAAACTGTTTTTGGTGAGTTTCCGGGATGTATGTGAAATTCAACCCCTTCAAAATGCTGTTGACTCCAGACTCTGGCATGTAAACTTCGTCATCAGTGAGAGTAATTTCTGAGCGATATGTTTTCGGTGAATGTATGATGATGTTGTCTCCTTTCAGCATGCAGCTAGGCTTTAATTCCATAACTCCAGTTCCGTGCATTGTTTCTGTAATCAATGTAGAGTCGGGACAGAAAATGCGTACTGTGCATTCTTGGCAACAGGTAAACAGCCACTCGGCGCGGCTGTGTAACATGATCCAGTCGTTGCGACAACTTGATACTACGGTGCCGCAATGAGATAACTGTTTATTGTTAATAACTTGAGCTTCGCATAGTGTCGATGCTTCCTTTGTTGTTGTATGTATAGGTAGCTGTAGTTTACAAATCAATCTGTTCTCTTTAAAAGGTATACACTCATTATGCATATCTTGCTCTGTGATCGGTATGAGCATGTCTCTTTTTAAGTTTAAAGCTGAGTACTTTGCAGTAGGTATTAGAAATGTTGATGTTTGTTGGTGAATTCGAGGTATAGGTATGACTCTATTCAATTCAAAATGTTCGATGTTGATGAGTGGCATTTTGATTTCAAACATCAGAAACTCTGTAAGTCTCACGTGCACTCTTGAAAGTTTGTACATTTCACGAATGCAATCTGGTTGACTACTAACGCAGGGTAAAGTAACGTCAGAAGAAATTTGAGCAGTAATTATGTTAAGCTGATTTTCAAACTCTTCCGGTTTCAATAAGTGGGTGTCCATTCGTCCGCTTCGCACATCCGTCATGAGATCGAGCATCTGTTGTTGCAGCCGGCGTAGGTTGTCTATGATGAGGTTCGCCGTCAATACTGCTGCGGTAATGTACATGGTTTTCTTATGTTCATCTTCTACAAGATTGTTAAGATCTGACATTTGACGGCTTATACTGGCAAACTGTTTAACCATCGTTTCTTCGTTTCGTTTTAGAATACTGTATTCTCCTTCTATGATCGAAACTTGTTGCTTGTATAAGTTATTTAGATGATTTTCATTCTCTTGTATAGTCTTGATGTCCTGATCGTATTGCGTGGCAAACCGTTCGTCGAGTACTCCAAAAAGTGAGTTGGCAACATAGCCAACTCCGTCAATAAGGCCTCGTTTTGAACGTCTGCCATGTTCAGTCTTCAACATCAAGTTATTATGTTGAAGTTCTGTTATTTCGTGTTGAAACTGTGATGTAATTATTTTGTAGGCTGGCTCGTCCTTGCTGAGGTCTGCGAGCAGGTTGACCTGATATTCAATGTTCACTAAACTGTGCCAATATGTTGTCAGATTGTAATAGACTACCAACTTCCACTCATCCTGCACCAGTTGCATGTCCGCAATCTTATCAAAGTACAGTGGTTGATTTGGTTGTAGGGTTGTCACTCCTGTGTGTTGAGCATATTGTTTCCCAATAACCCCTGTGCAAAAAATAAGTAATAGGAGCAGTAAGTTAAGTAAATTGAATGCCCCTCTTTTTCTTCCCTTAGTTTTCAATGTTTTAGGTTTTTGTTCCAGGTCCTGTTTTGTTACTTGTTGTGTTTGTTCCAGTTGTTGCTGTAGTGTCTGCGGTTCAACAGGTAACCGTATTAATTTACTAATTGGGCGTTTCACTCCATTGTTATTTTTAGTTTTTAGGGTGACGACGCGTACACGGCCGTCATTGCCAGGGTGGGCCAGAGTGACCCTTCCAAGAAGCCAACGAGCAGGTGGGACGTTATCTTCCTGGATGATTACGAGATCTCCGACGCATATGTCTTTTCCAGCAAAGTGCCATTTGCTTCTTGTTTGTAACGTTTGGAGATATTCCGTGGACCATTTTCGCCAAAAGTCTTTGTGCATTTTTTCCATCAACTTCCAACGCGTACCATAGCTGATGTCTTCAACTTCTCGTGAAAGAGGTGGTGCCAATGTTTGGTCTCCAATTAGAAAGTGACCAGGTGTGAGGCATTCAAGGTCTTCAATGCTGTTAGATAAGGCCACCATAGGTCTAGAGTTAAGACATGCTTCGATTTGTGTAAGAAGTGTAGTGAACTCTTCATATGTTATTTTCTGTTCTCCTAGCACTCTTTTCAGGTGGTACTTCATCCGTTTCACCGCAGCTTCCCACAGTCCACCAGCTGTGGGCCATGACGGCGCATTGAAGTGCCATTCGACACTGTATGATATCAAATAGTCCATGACTTCTGTAGCTGTCAGGTAGTGTTCTAGGGCTTGTTTATATTCTCGTGTTAAGCTGTTGGCTGTGCCCACAAAGTTCGTGCCGCAGTCACTGTACATATGCTTTGGCGTGCCACGACGAGCGCATAGCCGTTTGAAAGCAGCTAAAAATGTTATTGAGCTGAGGTCAGACACCAGCTCTAGGTGAATCGCCTTAGTGGAAAGGCAGATGAAGATGGTAACATAGCCCTTTGTTGTTGCTATGCCTCTGCCTTTATTCGACTTGACATCTACTGGTCCAGCTAGGTCCACGCCCGCGTGAGTGAAAGGGCGTGACGGGGTAACCCGTGGTTTAGGGAGATCAGCCATTATTTGGTTCTTGTTAGATGCTTTGTAGCGCAAGCATACAACACATCTTTGTAATTCTCGTTTTACAGCTGTCATCCCGCCGATTATCCAGTACTTCGTTCGCAGGTAAGTTAATGTTAGCCTTGCTCCTCCATGCAATGTTCTCATATGTACCCAGTTAATCAACAGAATACTCAATCTGTCACTGCCGGGAATGATTGCTGGATGTTTGTTTTCAGTGCTCAGCTGAGAGTGTGCAAGTCTGCCACCTACTCTTAATATTCCATTTTCGTCAAGCCAAGGATTCAGACTCAAAAGTTGACCTTTACACTGTAGTTTGTTTTTCTTTGATAGTTGTTCAATGTCCATGTGATAATGTTTATGTTGTACAGCCCTAATTATGTAGTTATGGGCCATTGTTATATCATTCAATGTTAATTTCAATGTTGCTCTGTTATCTCTACTTCGCAAGTTGTGAATGAAACGTGATATCCACGCTAGTACGCGCGTAGCTCGTTCCATAGAGCTATAACGCTCGAGAAGTGTCTCTATTAATGTTGTTTCAGGTTTGCAGTTAATAACACACACATTTAGTCTTTTCTCTTCTGTTGGAGTTGGGATCCCCTGGTCTGTTGATAGTTGTGTTATTCTGTTGTTATCTATTAACCATTTTGGACCCTTCCACCACAGAGAATGAGTGAGTAGCTGAGATGGCGACAGTCCTCTGGTAGCGCCATCTGCGGCATTGTCCTCGGACCGAACATGTTTCCAACAGGCCGTCGGAATGCTGTTTAGAATGATTGCAACACGGTTAGCCACAAAGGTCTTCCAACGTCCAATGTCGCCTTGCAGCCACCCCAACACAACCATTGAGTCAGTCCAGCCTTGTATTTTGACTTGGCCTGTCTCAATGTTCAATGAGTCTATGACCTTTTTCATAAGTCTTGACAATAGCAGTGCCCCGCATAGCTCTAGTCTGGGCAATGATATTGATTTATTTAGTGGTGCAAGTTTTGATTTTCCGGCTATCATTCTGATTATCTGTTGGCCATTGTGATCTACACTTTTGCAGTAGATGACGCTTGCGTATGTGTTCTCTGAGGCATCACAGAAGCCATGTAGCTCAATGAGTTTGCCTGCGTTTCCCATCCAGCGTGGAATTGTTATATTATTAATGCAGTCAAGTTCCATTATAAATGATTCCCACTCCTTTTGTATACTGTATGGTAGAGGGTCATCCCAGCCTGTTGCTAACTTCCAGACTTGTTGAAATATTATTTTTGCCTTTGTTGTAATTGGAGATAGCCAGCCCAACGGATCGTAGATTTTTGCTAAATCTGATAACAATGTTCGCTTTGTTATTGTTCTATTTTTATCTTCAATGTTCACGGTATGTCGGAATGTAAATTGATCCGTGCGCGGGTTCCATCTGATACCAAGTGTTTTGTTTGTTTCGGCGTGTTTAAAATCGAGCATGGTTTGATTTAATAGATTTTGATCTAAGTCTTGCAATAATCTTGAGTCGTTGCTAGCCCATTTTCGTAGATTGAAGCCAGCCCCTTTCAACATGTTGATAAGTTGGTAGCGCATCTTTAAAGCTGTATCCACATCATTGCTGCCGGCCAAGATATCATCGGTGAAGAGTTGATTGGTGAGAATGTCAGCAGCGAGTGGATATTGGCAGCCATCGTCCATGATCAGCTGTTTGATGGTGCGCATCGCTAAGAAGGGGGCCGCTTTTGTACCGTACGTTATGGTACAAAGTTGATATTCCTTAATGACGTCATCAACTGTGTCACGCCACACTATTTTTTGTAGATGTTGATCTGTTTCTTGAATTAGAATTTGTCTGTAAAATTTCTCTATATCCGCTGTATAGACGTACTGATATTTTCTCCAGCGAAAAATCATTGCTTGTATATCCTGTTGTAGGTTGGGCCCACACTCCATCAGGTCGTTGAGGCTGTAACCCGATTTAGTCTTGTTGGCCCCGTTGAATACCACGCGAAGTTGTGTTGTAGTTGACTCCGGCTTTACTACTCCGTGATGTGGAAGGAAGCAGCATGGATCTCGTGGTGATTTGCATTCCTTCATATGTTGTAGCGTTAAGTATTCGTGTATGAAGTTTTTATAAGCGCCGGATAAATTATCATCTTTGGCTAGACGCCTTTCTAATTGTTTGAATTGGGCTATCGCCTGCCCTTTCGATACTCCCAAATTTTTTTCAAAATTATTTTTCATGGGAATTCGTACTTCGTATCTTCCTTCAGTGTTTCTAAATGTTGTATTTGTATATAATTGTTCGCAGTACTCTTCTTCACGTGTTAATGTTTTTGTGTTTTCCAATATTTCTTCAGATTCCCAAAATCTTGAAATTTCTTCGATATTATTGATTACTGCGTGACAGTTGAACGTTTGTATGTTGCCCAGTAAAACCCATCCCAACCTTGTTTGCTGGGCTATGGGCGCTTGTGTGGGTCCTCGCATTATCCCATCCATTACAATTTGTGCGTAAATTCCTGCATCCAATAAAATATCTACTGATCGCGAGACATTGTAATTTGTGTCCGCTAGGTTAACATGGTGTAAATGAGGCCAGTTTTGTCGTTCGAACGTGTAATTTGGGAGATTGTTAAGCATTTTCGGCATTACCATTGCTTCTGTAGTAAATGTGTAGTCGCCATACACGGACTCGCCTTCCAACAATACGGTCCCTCTTGTCTGGTTGCCAACAATCCCAATTCCGGACACAGTAGCATTTTGTTTGCGTCGCGGAAGGCCCAGGCGTTGTGCTGCAGCCTCTGTTATTAGGTTGATCTGTGAACCTTGATCTAGTAAGGCTCTGAGTTTTATCAAGGTACCATCGCGGGTTCTCACGTTTATTTCCACGGTGGCAAGTAAAACTTCGCTATTCCCAGCCACGTGGTGGGACTTGCGCGGCATAGTACTCGGCGCTTGCTTTGTGCTTGTAGGTGTCGAGTTCGAGCGTATTATTTTGTCCTGTACATGGAAAATATCATGTAGTGTCGTATGATGCGCATTGTTACAAACCCGACACCGCTTGTTTGAATTGCATTGTTTTCCATTGTGGCAATACATGCAGTTTTGGCAAATGTCATATTGCGACATTGAACTTAATTTAATTTCCGTTGCCATGTTCTGAAATTCCTTACAGTAAATCAATAAATGATTTGATTTACATATGGGGCAAGTTCTCTCTGTAGTGGCATGGAATGTTTTAGGTGAAAGCCTCTTGAAACCTTGAGTCTGTTGTAATGATTTTGACGAAAATTCTTGATTTTGCCGATAATGTAGTTTCTGTTCGTTTTTCCCGGAAGTAGATGACGTAATCTTCTTAGATATAGGTTCCAATGCTGTAAACTTGCTTTCCAAAAATCCCATTAGTTCTTTATACGATGGTAGTGACCTTGGTGTCTGTCGGGCTTCCATGTATGCTGTGTAGGTGTCGGGGTCCATTTTTTCTGTTAAAATGTGTACCAAAATAGGGTCCCACGACGAAGTATCAACTCCTAGATTGTGGATTGCATTAATGGTTTCCATACTGATATCATGAAGTCGTTTCAACTCATTTGAACTGTGTTTGTGGATTGATGGTTGGTTCATAAATAATTGGATTTGCTTAGTAAATAGAAGTTGTACATTGTTGTAATTTATGATTCAATTCCTTTTTTGTAGTTTCATAGATTGTTTCATGTTTTGCATACTCTTGTTCATAGTCCAAATCGGAGCCTATGAGTAGGTTGTCAATTTGCCAATGTATTTCATCAATGGTTTTCCATCGCTGTTGAAGCATCTGGAGCTTATCTTGTATTTCCCACTTTTCGGAGATATCCATGATGGCGGTGTTCTTGATAACTCTCATAAAAGCTCTAAAGTTTGTATGTTGTTGATTTATTAATTCGTCACTTTTCGACATCATTCCTTTTTCGTCGGAGGCACGAACTATTTTTCCACTTCCTGCTGCTTGGTCTGCTCCTTCAGAACTCGACGACCCAGGGATCACACTTCTTAACCCCGAACATGTGGTTTCGTATTGACGTTTTATCATCTCGTAAGTGTTCATTGTAAAATAAGTATCAGTTTTATCTTCGTATTTAAGTAAAATGTTATGGTTTTCATCAAACTCACGCCATAAATTTTGAAGAGATTCCAGCCGCTTGTCAATGTAGTCGACGGTCTTGCGACTTGCAGAATCTTTCTTGATGTTTATGTTGATTTTCTGAATAGTTTCAGAAATGATCTTCTGACGCTGAAGTAGTCCTTCCATTGTGGTAAAATGTGTAGAAGATTGCTTCAGTCAGATTTAGTAAACTGTGTATCACTGTCGCTGTTGTTCGCTGTGTAACAATAGCCTTACTACGATATCGTAAAGCGCTTCTCAATCTGATCTGGTGATTTCCGCTTGTGGAAGGCCAGCAGACCGAACGCAACCGTAGTACGACGCTAGTCACACTGCTAAGGCTCGAAGGACCAAATGTACGGGCCCCAACCCGTACGTAGCTGGTTGTATGCTGTTGGTGTGATTTGGTAAGTTTGACGGAGTGCCGTCTGTAAGGTAATGTTGTGGAGAGGTAAACACGTACGCTCAATCCAATGTCTTTATTAGCACTAAAAATGTGACAATACATTATGTTTAATGTAATCCGCGCCAGCGAAATGTGAGCTGTAGGAGCTCGCTCGTACAAGTTTAAGAGGGAGCCATGTGTCGGCTAACTCAATTTTTTTTAAAGTTAATTATGCTACCGTTAGAAAAAAAAATGCCTTTCAATCCGTAAATTTGTTAAATACCTCTGAATAATACAAACGTGTCAAAACCGACGCAATCAAAACTGCTAAGTTTTAAACAACATTTTAAAGTTTGCGCGTAAAAAATGACCACTCCGCCAATTTGTTCGTGCGTCGGAGCTGGTGCAAAGTGTTGCGACATTTTTTTGTGAAATTAATAGTTTTTTGTGTTTAAACTTGTTTCTGTAATTAATTTTACACGCAATATAAGTCCTTAGACACATTGTTTTATATTATAAGTGATATCTAATAAACCTTTTGTTTTTGGCAAGTCATTTACTTTTTTACGTGGTTACTTGCATGGGTGGAGTTGGCAGTTTTTTTTCTTTTTACTTGAATACTAAAGCGAAAGTTTTTGAGGAGATTGCATGTTTTACTTTTTATCTTCTTGTTTGTTGTAATGTTGATATTGCAAAATTCATTTATATTTTTTATATTACTACCTTCCTTAATAAATAGTCAGTTTTTTGGTCTGCCAGTTTCGTTTTCTAAAGCATTATGGATATGTGGGCATACCTTTAGATTTGTTACAGCATGGATTTATCACTATTTATTGGCTTATGACACTACAGTGTTATTGATTTGGTACATACATCATAAGCTTGGTTATTGGGCTTAGCTTTTTTTATTTTGTTTCAGATGAGCGAAAGCTTTAATCCCAAAAGTAATTTAAAATGCTTCTGTGGTAAACGCATTGTTGAGATGTGTATAAGTACCACAACACCAGTTTTAGACAATACCGCCTCAATAACAATGGCTTCAAATATTGTCTCTTCCGCATCTTCCTGTACTAAACAAGCTTCTGAAAACTCACTTTCAATAAACCTGGATCTTAACGAACCTGGCACCTCATTCCCACTTCATATAGCACCATAGAGAGTCTATGGTGTCGACTCAAATATTAGAATTTGGTATACCAACAGTTTTAATGACATCAACATGAGTGAATACAATGATAATGACACTTTATTAAACATACACGATTTACCTCTGTTGATCGAATTATCACCAGTCATTGAAGCTAATAATGTTACTACTGCGAATCCTGAAGGTGGCATTTCCAATTTAGAACCGTCCTTTGCTACTGTAAATTCTGAAATGCTGGATAGCGATAAGCCTACACCGATCAGAGATATATCACTGAATGATGTATCATACCAGCAATGTGTGAACTTGAACGAAAGCGACATTTATGATGTCCAATCACCAAATATTATACAAGATGTAACGCTAAATACAAATTTGCGCCATTAGTTCCATAATCTAATTCATCAGATAGGGATACTGAGTATATGTATGTATGAGTATATATATACCATTAAAAAGTAAAACATGAAACAAAAAAACTAAAGTTGATCGCAAAAACTCGTTTGCAGAAAGAAACAAGACACAAAGAGAATTTGGTTTAAAATACTATGGAAGAGTAAAGAAAGATAAGAAAGAACCAAGATGTAAAAAAATGCTAATGTAAAGGATCAAAATTTATGAAATGTTACAAATTCAACGTTAAACAAAGAGAAGAATTTTCAAAAAGTTCTGGAAGAAGTTAAACTGGGATGTAAATAAAGTATACATTGATGAACACATAAAATGTTTACCGGTTAAACAACAAAGAGACAAAAAAAATGTCGAAGAATCGCGTCGGACACAATCATTGCTTTACTACTTACCAGATGAAAATAAAGAACCCCAATTAAAAGTTTTAAGACTATGTTTCTGAACACTTTAAACATAGGCAGAATGACCATCCTTGGATGGGAAAAAAAGATGAACGATAACTGTCGGCCCAGTGAGCAACGTGTTGCGATCCAAAATAGTCCAAGGATTAATGAAAGGCAAGAAAATCTGTCAGCATTCTTCGATGCTCAACCTAAAACGGAATTGCATTATTGTCGTGCCTCCACTACAGGAAATTATTTAACACCTGAGTGGCAGTCCAAAAAAGCTTTATACAACTTCTGTGTGTCAAACTGGGCTGTTACTGATCATGTAGAACCGCTATCGACAACCTCATTCTTTAAGATAATGGAAGACCTAAATATTTCACTTTTTTGCCCAAAAAAAGTTGAGTGCAAGAAAGGTGCATCGTACAAATCAGGGAATTTATGTGAAGAAGAATATCGTTTACACATTATGAAGAAAGAAAAAGACAACACATTGCTTTGTCTGTTTCCAAAATAAGTACACTGTATTACAAAACCAAGCTCTGTGTGCACAATTTATGCTTCAAATCAATCTAATACAAGTCGCAGGGCTTCCCTCTTTAATATCCCGTTTCCTGGCATAGATACATCCGTTTCGCAGCCAGCAATACTTGTAACCATGCTCGTTCGAAAACATCCTAGCGGAACGAAATAAACTGCGATGGGCGCTAAATACCGAACTATCGAGACCATGACCTACAACGTCTTTGTTTTTCAGAAATCTTCTAGTTTTTGCATGTTTCATGAACTCATCTCGTTTTGCTCGACGAGTAAAAGCGACCACTATAGGACGTTGAAGCACACGGTTCTCGCCTAAGTTAACTTTAAGGGTTGATTTTTTATTTTTAGACCCAACGCGGGATACGTAGTCCAGATCAGTATCTCGGAGCTCAACTCCCAGTTTGGCGGCAGTCGTAACGTAAGCTCTAAATGAAACGGGTTTTCGTTTTTGGTCTCTTCCAGACCACATATTTCCAATTCGTTGCCTAAGGCTGACTGAGCCTGGATGTTAAGTTGGGATTTTAATTTTGCAACGATAGCTCTAAGTATAATATTATAATTTTCCATTATTTTAAGAGATTTGAGTCTTTGATCGTATTCTGACAACCGTAAGCTTATGTCATCGAAGCATTGGCGAAGATAGCTGATGTCTTCTCTGATTTCAGCGCTCAAATTAGACAGCTTAGACTCATGGAGCTTACCAAATTGGTCATATGTTATTGAGCCACTTGCCTGAGCAGGCGGTTTGGGGGGGTTTGAGGAATTTCTATGTATATTAGAGCAACTTGTATCTTCAACGTTGGACACTATTTCGTCACATGACATGTTGGATACATCGTTTGACAACGGGGAGAGCTGTCTCCATACTGGGGTGTTGTCCTTCTAGCGTCGAGTGGCTGGAAGACTGGCATTTCCAAAGTTTTTTTAAGCTTGCTAGGTTATCTTTAAAATAAGACGATGTCATGTTATAACATTTGTAGTGGTAACATTCTTTGCTTGCAGAACATTTTAACTGCCCTTCAGGGTGAACAATTCTATTGCAAGCCAAGCAGTTCATTATCGCGGTTGTGTTGATACAAGCACCGGGGCTTCGTCGGAGCGTACAAGAGCGAAGACCGTAGCAGTGGACGTAGCAGTGGCCGTAGTACGGTCGCCTCGGACACTCACGTCCTCGTAAGTCGGCTGTCTTCGTGTCGTTTCGCCGGCAGGAATTACCAATAAACATTCATATTATCCCTGACTATCATTTACTACTATTAAATGATATAAATTATATATTGTAAATATAAATTATATTTATTATTTATAATATTTAATTATAAATTAAATAGCAAGTCTTTGCCTATGCAAAGACTTGCTATTGTCTCTCTTACTTGAAACTGGCTGAATGTGGTAACCTACTAAAACAGTAGGTAGGTACATAAGAAATAAAAAGAATAAGCCCACCGAAATGGATCTAGTACTTAAATAGAAGCCGCATGTTAAATCCATTGTATGAAAACCAAGCGCGTCACTTTTTCTGTGTCAATTGAATAATAAAAAGGAAACTTGTTGATTATCTCGTTTAACTTTTCTTGTACTTACAGTTTTTACAGTTTTTTTTCCGATTCGAGGCGAGTAGTAATTTTGTTTAAATTCTACTTTTGTCCGGTGCTGACAACGGCTAAATAATACGCGGTCGAAAGATGGGATTTTACCATTCTTTTGGCACTACTTTGACACGCAATGTATGTAAACATGCGGTTTCTATTTAGCTCTATTTCTGTAAATAAACCCCTGTACTTAGTTCTTACGGCCCAGCCGGTCACTACAGCGGGCGTCTTGCGGAGCGGCGAGCGGATCGTTCGTTCGTTCGTTGCGTTTTTTTCTATTACCGTTGACTAAAACTGAACTGAAGCGCAATGAATGAGAAAAGCGCTCGCCGCGCCACAAAAGGCTCGCGGACATGGACGAAGTGCGTGTTGGTGGCTGTTAACACCTGCTATGATATAACAGCTTTACTTGCCTCCAGAAGCAAGCAGGAGATGATATGAGGCTATCAGCGCAAAAGTGGTACCTCAGACTACTTCAGGAAAATAATGAGGAATTAAAATTTGCTTACACCACTCTTGATTCATTCTTTTGATTTAATATGCCCCGTGCAAAAACAGATGTTTTCAACGCCACCTAGTTATTGATATAAAAGGTGGCTTACGCCATTTTGTAATGAAAATTGTGGGTTACACCACTTTTGCGTTTATAGCCTCATATTATCTTTTTTTATATATAAAAAGGAGGCAAATCTGATGGAGAGCAATCACCGCCGGCCAAGGACGCCAGCAAAACCAGAGGAGTCGCAGATGCGTTGCTGACCTTTAAGAAAGGAATAGGGTTAAGGAAGGAATAGGAATTGTGAGGGGAGGGGCCTTCGGAACTCTCACTGGCCGGACGAAACACAACAGCACCAAGTGCCATTATTTCACGCCGGATATTCGTGAGAGGGTGGTATTACCCCGGGCGAGCCGGCCCAATGCGTACCGCAACGCAGCGTGGCTCTACCGTCAGTGTCACTCATTTAGCACCACCCTGGGGTCACGTGTAGGGTCTCAAGCGTAAAACTAAAGACGCGAGTAACTTTTACCCCCAAATCTATAATATCTTCATTACATCTGCTAGTAGTAGCTGCATCACCATCAGCAGCGTATAAACGTCCCACAACCGGGCACAGTCTTTCCCACGTGGACAACATCGCATTTGAAGGTTGGGCCTTAAATAACCCAACACACTGGCTCAATGCTGGTTGGTAAGTATAGGTCGATACACCAATTCCATTAAAAAATACATTAAAGTCTTTTATGTTATTTGAACTCCTACACAAAACCCCGCGGTTATAATTACCAGAGCACACAACCATCTTACGGAATTAAGTAGAGAATTTGTTTACTTAATACAATGTAATGGTAAAATTAAATCATCGGTAACCCATGGGCCTATAAATGAAAGCGGGTGCCGCGGGCAAGAGACATTTGTTTTTGGGGTTTACTGTACACACGCTAGCATAAAACTGTCAATTTTTTCTAAATGATATTGATCCTTATACCCAAACGATAAAGTTCAAAATTTATTCGAAGAAATCTAACAGTTTGTGGTAGGTTTACCTGCTGGCGTCTGTACCATGGAGGTTCAGTTGGTACCATAGAATAATAACTAAAGCATAGAAGGAGTCCAAATAAGACTCGTATAGTTGTCCTATGTTTTCAAATGGGCCATAAACATTAAAAGAAAAGAGACAAAATAAGTTGACAAAAACATCAAATGTCCGGCGGAAACCAAAACCGGTCACCATTTATGATACCAAATTCAAAAGCGACATAGACAAAATTTAATTCGAATGGATACCAAACGGAGTGCCCACTCAAATGTAGGTTAATAACACTCCTTCTATGCTTGTTATTATTCTGAGGTTGGTATCATTGGTTGGTATACCGATCTTTATTTGTGACCATAGAATAGTGACCAACAAGCGGAAGAGTGTTGGCTTTCGTGGCCCTTTGTTGCGACTAGTGGACTAAGTAGTAGGGATTTTTCGTTTCTTACCCTAAGCACTACTGCTTGGCACTACCAGTAGTGTCATGGAAAATTTTGTTTTCCCATGACGCTACTTCGCCGATTGGCTCATTGGACGCATACAACAAAATTACCCGTGATATACTTAATTACCCGTGGCACTACCATCCACTGGATTGTCGCTGGCTCGAACCACGCAATTCTACATTTTCTATCCTGTATGCACATGGTACATGTAATAAAGAGTATATATTTACTTAAACTTAATAATTTTGTAAGTACCTACTAAAAAGTTTAATAAATGTGTAAAAGAACGTAAGTAGGTACCTAGTTATGATTTGATAACGAAACATTTTTTTATTTTCTATTTTGCAGATGTCGTTAATTTTTACTTTTTTATAAAACTGTAGAATTTCTTGCCCCAATCATCATGATTATATGTCCCACACTTGGTTCTAGGCATTCCCACATGTAGGCCGCCTGAAAATGTAGGTACCTATTACGAAACCATTTAGAAAATTTTCCTTACATCGTATGTTCTAGTACCTATTACTGGCTCATTCAACCAATATTACTGGTGACATTTACATTTGATTGGGTAATATATAAAGGTCTATGGAGCAACTTGCCATAACAACGCTTTATGAACGCAATCTTGCTGCTTACGAATCTAATCTCAATGGCGATGGTAGGTATACAGTGTGGAAAAAAAAGACCGTGGTCGGAGGAAAAGTACTCTTAATATTGATGATGGCACATTTTACTGAAAGGAAACATTCCTTTATTTTCAAAAATAATTAAAACTGCATTTGAAGATTTTTGAAAAATTACCTGCTTGAGCCGGGAATCGAACCGCTGAAATGTAAAAAAAAACATCGTGTAATTTATGATACCAACCGAAAAAGCCATTCATATGGATCAATTTATCACGACACGTAACGAATCCAGTCGAAGAATTTCTTTAGACAGTACCTAAGCTTTATGATAAAAAAAAGTTTTCTTGGTCTTACTTTAATTTAAGATACTATAAAGAAATTGATCCTGAGTAATGATTCTTTCGGTTGGTATCATATAAAATCCTGTATTTTATATGATTATGATTCGTGAACAATATGTCGATTATGGAGATAGAGATCGAAATCAAAACTCGATTCGAGACTACATCTCGAAAAATGAGAATTGGGGCCCTGGAGGCCAATTCTCATTTTTCGAGATGTAGTCTCGAATCGAGTTTTGATTTCGATTTCTATCTCGATAATCGACATTTTGTTCGAATCTCCTATTCTCAGCGCTAATCGAAATAGACTTCGAGTTTTTTTTTTGATAAATATTGCCATTCTTTTTAATGCAATCAATTCGGGATGCGTTCCGTTTGACACGTTTCATGCGGTTTTAAACCGGTTGCAACTATGTACCTCAAATATGTTTACTGTAAAGGTATTTAAATGTATTGAACTTGCTTTTTAATTAAAGAAGTAAATTTTTAATAAGTGTCGAAAAATCATTATATTTAATGTGTTGTGATCAAATTTAATTTCCTTAAACAACTTGTATTGTTTAAAACGTGACGTATCGTCGATAAATTTTATGTTTTTTGTTTGTGGTTGTGTGCTTGTTTGGTGACGAAACGATCATTTTAGTATTCACAAAACACACACAACGTCACAATGTCAACAAAAAATACGAAAGTTTTCTTCCACCTTCTTAAAAAAAGAGAGCGAGCTCTGTCAATATTTTAAATCACTTCCACGACAAAATTGGAAATTAACTCCTCCATATCCACCGTAATTTCGCCGCTATTTGACGTTTCATTAGCATCTCGTAGTCGAAATTACGTCTCGACCACTGCCGACCACTCGAAGCAATACGAGCGGCTCTCGTTCGAGAAATGTCGAGTTCGAGATTTTCAGAATAACTAAATTGGATTACCACTCGATAAAGTTCGAATTCCAATCAAACTCGAAGTCGATTAGCGCTGAGAATAGGAGATTCGTGAACAAAATGTCGATTATCGAGATTTTATGGTCGAGAGAGATCGAAATCAAAACACGATTCGAGACTACATCTCGAAAAATGAGAATTGGCCCCCTGATCGTCTGTTGGGGCCCTTTAGACTGGGTATATGAGTATATGAGCGGTTGTTTTTATACTAAGCTGTTTCGTTTCTTTTCTTTTCCTACAAAACATAACAATCGTGGTATACAAACCAGCGTAACATACAAAGGGTCGCGTAGAACCAGCGCAATAATTATTATTTATATAAAAATTATTCGCAACGTAGTTACTTACAAGTCATCATCATTACCATCACCAGCCTATAAACATCCCACTTCTGGGCAAAGGCCTTCTCACATGAACAATAGCACTTGGGGATAGGGCATGGATACCGGTATATCCGTATACCGAAATACCGGTATACCGATTTATTTTATTTTCGGTTATTTGATATCGGTATTTGCGGATTAAATACCGATATTTCGAAAAAGTGATCTATTTTTACAAGGGTGTTAAAGACTATGCAGAACGCTCTATTTCTATGATTAATAGTGTTGTTCATACTGCAGATGAGTTTTTATGGGCCATTTTCAAATTCTCTTCAGGCAAATGTCACTTCTATTTCAAAAAACAAAAATTTTACAAACTCTCTAAACATTACTTTTTCCTACATCTATGCAGAAAGTAACCATCAAATTTTAATATCCTGTAATTAGCCGCGAAGTTTATTAATATATTTAGATGTTATTTCAAATTGAATGTCCTTAGGTGAAAATAAATTACGCTATGTTACCAGTACGAAGTATTTTTTATTTTAATAATGAACTAATGAATCACAAATATTTTGGTATCATTATTAAGTACAGCCTTTTATCTCTAAATAACATGCAAAATCACATTTTGTTATTATTGTTAATGTTTATAAAAAATAAATCTTATACAACTATGTTACTTATATCGGTAACAGTGTGGTCACGCAATAAACACACGCGCCTCCTCCCACGACTCTTGGTCGACTGACTGGGTTTGCGTCCCTCCCCAGGCCCCGCGAACTATCTAGAATGAACTCGGACACCACGTCAATAGAACTGCCGGTACAACAGTAGCGCCATCTGCTTTTTTAGGTAAAATTTGCTATAATAACAGAGTAGGTATAGTTACAAATTTATATGGACAGCAGGACAAACTTTCGAAAAATAGAAAAAAAATACATTAAGTATATTCACCAACTTGTGTTTTAAATAAGTTAATACGTTTTATCAATATCTGTATTTATATAACCCATTAATTTTTTAACTTATAAGTGTGGTATAAAAACAAATTATTAACGATATTTGTACTGCCCTACTGTCTGGGACATAGTGATTTTGTATGGAAAACAACTCTGTTACCAAGAATGACCATAATGTTATGTTCATTTTCGATGCTTAATTTAACAGTTTATTTTGCATTTATTTACTTTACATTTGCAGTATTTTCGTAATTTATCCAAAAAAATTAACATGGTTAGGGACAAGGTTACCTGCAGAGAATTTGAAAATGGCCCTTATATGTTTTTATATAAGTACCTCTTAAGCATTCCTCCCACAAGCGTTGAATCGGAAATGGCCTTTTCAGCTGCAAGTTACATAACAATACCTAAAAAAATAAGATCATCGCTTAACAACGCAAGTTTGAACGCGTTGTGTTTTCTTCGTTCGATTTTCCAACAAACGCGATCTGCCTGATTAATGGACTTTACTTGCGCCTATATTTTAGTTTATAACAAAATAATTACTTTTGACGGTACCTACCTTCATTTTCAATTTGATTTTGTTTTAACAGTACGTTCGTATCCATAGTATAAGCTGAGATATTAAAAATTTTTGTTATATACATGTTTTCTTATCATTAGAGTAAGACTGATTTTAATACCTATTTGATTGTGACACTGTGCCAATGAAACAATATAAATAATTATTGGATTTAATAACGTATTTTCTTTAGGATTCTTAATTACCTATACTTACTTTAATAAATAATTTTGTGGTTTCTAGGGAGTTGATAAATAGTTTGAGTGTTTCTCTGCCTTATAGCGTAGAAAACTGCGTTAGTCACTCTCCGCAAACGAGGCTTACATTCGTTCTTGGAATCATTTAAACAATAACTAGCAGTATTTAAAAAAATACCGAAAAATACCGAAATGTTGGTACACCGCTAAGTGAAATATCAATACCGGTATGAAAATCATCCCGGTATTCCATGCCCTACTTGGGGAGGTTGGACCATAACCCACCACGCTGGCTGGCACCATTCGTACACTTTAGAAAACGAGAAGAGTAGGAAGGTACTTCATAATAATAAGGCATGAAACCCATGTAACTAAAGGAGTAATTACCTAATATAATAGTGTTTATATTAATATATTAAGGGGGACAGACAGGCCAAAGAAAAGCTGAAGAAATTGTGTAAAGAATTATATGAATAACAAAAGGAGTACCTGCTCAGGTGACGGCTAAAGAATAGAAAGATTTGGTTTTTGATCTGACTGAACTTGGACTGAACCCAATTAAAATAGTACCATGACGAGACATGACATGACATTTAATTTAATATCGTCTTGTATGTTAATTTGTTTGGTAGTCGCTTTCAAAAATCTCTGAATAATATATCATTCTATGCCAAAAACCAAATTGAGACTGTTTGTTGCCAAAATAATAAATAAATAAAAAATCACTTTCTTTCTATCTTACTATGATTTACTATCGTAGTGACACTGTGGCTGGGTAGATGCAAGCACAGCTGTTTGCACAGGCCGCCCGCGGCCGCGCCCTCATATCCGATGTATGGAGATTGACTTGCATTGTATTGCGTAAACAATACTAGTTAATCTAACTGTTTGGTTTGCACACTAATTGGATCGGCATTTGCCAACCATCCGAGGCGACCGATCGCTTTTGATGTGTATGCTTCTCAGACCTTGTGGTAATACAGTGAGCATAGTTGAGCGTGACCGCGTTCGTAGGCCTACTGTCATTTCTTAGAGCAGTATCTCTTCAATCTTATTAAGATGTAATTTAGAATACGCATTTTGCATAGTAAGTAATAACTGCTCTAGCAGTATTAATTATTACTTACTTAAATCTTACTAAGTAAGTACCTAAGTACTTATGCCATTTCGAATACAAATGTATAATAAGATTTAAGTAATACTGCTATAAGTAGGCCTTCTGCAACCTTATATTGACGTAGGTATTAAGAGATGTCAATTTACGAAGGGGCCTCACTGTTTAAAGAACACTATTAGTATTTACTATTTAAACATTGTTTTGTATCTTCTGCTCAACTCAAATACTTAGACGTTTTTGTGACGTAGATAAAACAATGTTTAACTAAATAATACACAGAAAGTGTTTATAAGTAAGGCTGTAAAAGGTTACTGACATTTAAATATCTTTACTTCTCACTTTTTCAGAAAAGTCCTAGGACTCTAAGCTAGCTAGATAGCTAGTCCTAGATACAGGGTGGCCAACGTAGAGGTACAGTATACATTTTTTTGCAATTTGACAGCGTATTGGTAAGAAATATTTTGTGTGGATACGGCAAACTCGATATGGAGCATTTTTCATTTCAGCAACGTGTTATAAATATCAAAACGTTCTACTCAAATCATCAATTTTCTATTGCGGAAACGCTGAGAAAATTGCGACCAATTTTCGGTAAAAATCACTTTCCTTCGCGGCTAACAATAACTCGATTGGTGAATAAATTTGAGGAGCATGGCATTGTAACAAATACACCAGTTTCTCAACGTGCCAGAATAGTTCGTTCGGAGCAGAATATTGAAAGATTACGTGAAAGTGTAGTCGAAGATCCGACATTGTCTACCAGACGACGTTCTTAACAGATGGAAATTAAGAGGGCCTCCCTATAACCATTCTGAAGAAAGACCTGGGTGTGTTCCCATATAAGGTTCACGAACCTAAACCTGGTTCAGATAACTCTAAAGCCTAGTGATCATGAACGCCGTCGTAACTTCAGTAATTTTGTGTTAGCCAAATTGGAAAACGACCTAGATTTTCATTAAAAAATCATTATGAGTGACGAAGCCCATTTCGACCTAAGTCGATGTTAATAAACAAAATTCTCGCTATTGGGGCGAAAAACAGCCTTAGTAGATCCACGAACGACCACTGCATCCACGTGGAGTAACAGTTTGGTGTGGAATTTGGTCAGGAGGAGTACACGGGCCCTACTCCTTTGAAGATGCTACGGGCGTTGCTTTGTGTGAATGGAGATCGTTACAGTGAGATGATCAACAATTTTTGTTGCATCAAATGAATCAGTTAGGCTTAGAAAATATGTGGTTCCAACAAGACGGTGCCACTTGTCATATGGCACGAGCCACAATGGAAATATTGAGAAGAATGTTTTCAGGACAATTAATTTCAAGAAATGGTGACATTGATTGGCCCCAAGATCACCGGATTTGACAGCTCCTGACTTTTTTCTGTGGGGCTATCTAAAGGGACGTGTTTATGTTAACAAGCTGAGAAATCTTCAACATTTAAAACAAAATATCCAAGACGGAATCAGTGGGATAAGGGCGTAAGTGTGCGAAAACGTGATGAGAAACGCGATGAATAGAGCTCACATTTGTCATGCTGCTGGTGCTGGAGGTGGACATTTGGCAGATGTTATTTTCCGTAAGTAATTTCCAAGCGTAAAAAAGTATTTTAAAATAAATACCTAGTAATTTGCATTTCAAAATAAATAAAGGGGTTCGTACATTTTTGTACGGAAGCTGGCACATCTAGGGTTGTTAGGTGGGTGTCATGTTCGGCTTTAGTCATAATCTGCTTTAGTCATGTTCCTCACTGGTCACGTTCCGCTTTGGTCATGTTCTACCCTAGTCATTTTCTATCCTAGTCATGTTCTGCGTTGGTCATGTTCTATCTTAGTCATGTTCTATCCTAGTCATGATCTGCTGTGGTCATGTTCTGAATTTATAAAATACAGAGTCAACCTGACTGTACTTTACAACCATAACTTTGCAGCAATAAAAAACAATCTTATTATTAGATTGTTCCCACCTAACAACCCTTTTTATTTTTTCAAGTACCTACCTACTGACCTCTTACTGAAACATAGCAACATAAAAAACAGCTTTTTCTTAAAAATAAAAAACAGCTTCGTGAATTTAATTTAAGCTTCAGCAGATATCCGCTGTTTACCCAATTTGCGAAGAACTGATTTATTTTTGCATCAAATCTTCGTTTAAGTTTGTTTGTTACAGTTTTATAAATTTTGTTTTGTACAGTTTTAATAATTCATCAGAGCAAATTCTCTTATGAATTTTGATGTCAAAATGGATGGCTTCGTTTCTTAAGGCGAGTCACCGGTAAATGCAGGCAAAAATGTTATGCTAGATCAAATGGTTTATGTATTTAATATTAAATTACGCAATTATAAAAAAAATATAATACACTAAAGGATATTGCCTCAAGTGCTAATTTGTTACGCGATTAGATGTACTTTACTACATTATAAAAAATCGAAAAAACAGGCCAAATAAAAGTCTAAAACTGATAATTTCTCACATTTTTTTTAAATTTTCGACTGTACCTGTAATTTTTGCATGTAAATATTTATTTTGAAGTAGGTACTACAGAGAACCTGCTAATTGATTAAATCCTATAAAGTCTTTATAGACAAAAAAAACCTATAAAAATCAACAAAATGCGCCTATTTGCGCCGCTTCGCTGTTATACCCGTCCCGTACCGTTCGTACCGTCGATTAGGTTTGGGACCAAATCTAGCTTTAATTCTGCGATGCCACCCTTCTAACGCACTCGTCGTTCGGTAAACATCCTATGCTACGCTTATGCAATTCATGTTATTTATTTTCATTGCCATTAACCATTGCTTCACAAAATAATTTTTAAATTTCTGTAAATCTGGAATATTATTCACATTTGTCAAAATAAGTAACCACCCTTCGGCTATGTTATTATCGGGCAGAAACGGTAGCGACATGCACATATTTATAATTTTACGGCCTTCATGAGTTTGTCCATTAAACAGAGCTTGAAACTAGAGCTGGAACATAAGCTATTTGAAACTCATACCTCACGTATGACCAAACCAGAACATGACTAAAGCAGAGCATGACTAGAGTAGAATATTACCAGAGCAGATATGACTTAAAAGGACTATAATCATGACCAAACAAGAACTTTACTAAAACACAAGATGAATAAAGCAGAATATGGCTAAAGCGCAATAAAATATGACCAAACCAGATTATGACTAAAGCCGAACATGACACCCACCTAACAACCTCACATCTACATTGCCGCCATTTTGATTTTTTCCTGAAGTTTCCGCGCATGGTGAAAGTGGTTTAAATGGATAGAGGATACTTTAACAAATAAAAAAATGTGAAGTAATATGGTGCCCTAAAGTGTCACGTTCCCGAGATATTTGGAGGTAAAGATCGCCATGTGAAAAAATAACATTCATTATAAACCCAATAATTACGTGCGCATAAACTCATTCCACTGCATTCAAATGATAGTTCCCAGGTTGATTTAAGTATTTATTAGAAGGCAGTACCACCTAGTAGCACGAAAAAACCACTTTTTTTAAATTAATTACTTGCTAATAAATCGCATCACAACGCAATGAAACGCTATTTTAACTCGTTGAATTTTAAATGGTAACTCGAAACGCGGTAGATGGCTTGTTTCCTATCCCGTCGCCGCCACGGTAGTTTTATACCAGGTATTGTAGTTTTTTTCAATAATAATAAACGATTGTTACATTACATCTCATCGTTTTATTTTTAACTGGTTATGGAATGGAAGATAAGCCAACCAACGCTGTTCGAGTTACCTACTTTGACAAAATAGCGTTTAATTGCGATATGATGCGATTTAGTAGGTAAGTAATTAATTAAAGTGCTTTGTCATGCTACCCTTGGTTGCCCTGACTTCTAATAAATAATTAAATCAACCTGGAAACTATAATTTGAATGCAATGGGATGCGTAAATACACGTAATAATAAGGTTTTTAACGATTGTTAGTTTTTCGTATGGCGATCTTTACCTACAAATATTTCGGGAACGTGACACTTCAGGGTACCATATTACTTGACATTTTTTGTTTGTTAAAGTATCCTTTATCCATAAATACCACTTTTATCGTGATCGGAAACTTTAGGAAAAAATCAAAATGGCGGCATGTGGATATGCCACAATCCACAAAGGTTCTATCTCCTTCATAAAACAAGTTGTATAAGTAAGTACCTCTTAACTGGCCACTGTATAAGTTGTGTTATGCAAAATAATTCTTTATTAGTGATTTTTTTTTAATTCTTTTTTTATTATTCACTATTTTTACTATATATACGGAAAGAAGTGACAGCAAGGGACTTAATTTGATGGTTATTCAAAGTTAATTAACGTCTACGGCAATTAGAGCAATATTACTTACTTTAATATTAGGTTGCGTCGTGAGGAACATTTCTTCATTCTTGTGTTTAACGTGCTGTATGATCCTCGTACCTACTCCTTCTACCTTAAAAAATGTTTCCGGTTTCTCGGGGAGGATCACAACCGTGGTCTAAGGTCCAAATTAGATAACGTGCTTAAGAGGAAACACTACGTCGACGTGGCATGCAAAATTCTCATACAAAACACAGAAGAAAGACGTTCGTAGTGCCTTGTTTCCTTATTCACAACTAGACCAATTTTTATTACTTTTTCAGCATCTCTTTTCACCTAAAAGAGATTTTATATGTCTGTATGTTTGATTTTATTGCATTAAGTCATTTATTTGATAACCAGGAGCCTTCAAAATTTAGCAAAATCACTCCGTTTTAAGGCATCTTCAGAAACATTAAGTGGCTGGTTTTAAAAAAAATCTAACATACAGACATAGAAAATCTCTTTCTTTAACTGATGCTGAAAAAGTAATAAAAATTGGTCCAGTTCTGAAGGAGGAAACAGGGGACTGCAAAACGTCGTTTTTCTGTGTTTTGTATGAGGATTTTGCATGCGACGTCGACGTAGTGTTTCCTCTTAAGGCTCCCTTGAGGTCAGGATATTCTATGGATTCTTTTACAGTCCAAGTTACTTTCTTTTGGAACAATATACCTTTCGAAATCCGTCTCTCCAAGTCTTTGTCCATCTTTAAGTCTAAACTCCACAACCATCTTTTGGCTCTGTCTTCTGCTAGTAACTTGTTATTGTTTATTTAAAATGTTTTATAGGTATATATTTATGTATGAATGTTGTTTTATATATAATAGGTATGTAAGTATGTATGTTTATTAATAAATATGTATTCATTTATTGTCCATCATATTAATACATATTTATTAAATTTCTATCTCTTATTCTATCTCGTTCCACTAACTAAAGCTTGTATGGAAGTGATCGCTTTCAGCGATGAGACCGCCTTTGTACTTACTAGTTTTAAGCTGATGTCATGTGAAACTGTTTCTTGTGTATGTGCAATAAAGTGTTTATCTATCTATCTATCTATCTTACTATGCAATGCGTTCTTCCAAAATTAAGCTTATTAAGTAAGTATATTGTTTCTGTAGGAAGTCTTGTGACGTCATCGCTATTTCGTGGACTCAATTAATAAAAAAAATCTATTTGTAGCTTTTTATCAAATATTTATTTACAACTTTACATTTTTATTTGTGTTATTATTACTATTTATTACAGGCTATGCACTCAGGCTTTCACGAAAACCAATGACAATAATATTGGATGCAGCCCCAAACACTTCAGAATCATATTCTACCAACTTTCATCTTCAGGCGACGAATACAATTACAATATCATTATTCACTTTAACAAACTTAATTCTTATGATTCTTTTTAACAATATTTTATATTAAACCAAACTTTTTTACAATACAAAACATTACAAAAAACTTAACATAAGTTACCACCGGCTGAGGGATAGACCCAAACTATCCACACTCGGTGCAGAGTGAGGAACCTCCTGACAATACTTGTGCATTAGTATGAGGCGTCTTATTGTTCGTTTTCTTTGCTTACTGGTCCACACAGTTGCATTACTGGCCAGTCTAGGCCTACTGAGCTGTGAGCGTTTGAATAACAGGACGATGCGACAGGGCAGGGGCGGGCAATACGAATCTTCCTCATTCACCAGCCCTGAGAAAGGCGGCACTCATAGTCCTGAAAGTTTTTAGAATCGTCATAGTCAGCCTATAAGCCCTAGTCTGTCACGAAGACTCCTAAAGGTTGCTATCAATTGAATTTTTATTGCGTCAGGTTGTACGACAGCTGTGCTCATAAGCTTATGTCTTTAAAAATGCACGTTTAAGAGGAAACACTACGTCGAAGTGGCATGCAAAATTCTCATACAAAACACAGTAAAACGACGTTTCGTAGTCCCCTGTTTCTTCCTTCAGAACTGGATCTTTTTTTATTACTTTTCTTTAGCATCGGTTAAAAATCAAAACAAAAATCAATATTTCTTTAGCTTAAAAGCTTAAAATAAGCATTTTGAATCGTCTAAATTTAATTTAATTTCTATGGATGGATGGATGGGCATAAGAACCCACCCACCCACCTCACCCATTCAGGACGTCTTTTAGCTGTGGAGAAGAACGGGCGCAAGAAACTCCACAGCTTTATAATAATATAGAAGTAACGACATTTACAAAACAATATGTCGTTTCCAAATTATACAATCAGTTCTGAAAGAAACAGGGGACTAAGAAAAGTCGTTTTTCTGCGTTTTGTATGAGATTTTTACATGCCACGTCGACGTACTGTTTCCTCCCGTACTACCTATGCGATCACAAGGGCATATTTGATTGTGGGTTAAGTTCGTCATATTGTCAATATTTCGAAATACAATAATGGGATGTACAATGAAATGTAGCAAATTTTTTATGTTATTATTTAATATATTTTCTGTTTTTGTACATACATAGGTACTTATAATCACGACTATTATCCTCGAAGGGTTAGTCAGAGACTAGGCAATGAGGACAGCGAAAGCAATTCTCTACCATAGTCCACTTTTCACCAAATAGTGACTACACATAAGCTTAGCGTGACATGTGGTGAGCCCATCGCCGCTCTATGCTGTTCGATAATGTGCATGCAGTCTTTAGACCGTTAGTCGTCTTTTACGACACCCAAGGGAAGAGAGGGGGTGGTAGTATTCTTTCACCGCTATGCGACGCGGTTATTATAGACCTCAAAAAATAAAAAATAATTAAAATAAAACGTCCCGAACAGTCTGTCCGACATGGACAACAATGAGATTCTGCCATAAACCCATATGAGACCATTATGAGACAATCAATCAGGGTCCTGATTCTGTATGACAACATTACGATTCCTTGTTTCAAAACCACGTCAATTCCTTAAAATGTTACGATATCTTCCAAAAACGTATTCTCTAAGACAATTGAACGAAACCTTGCGGAATGAACACGACGTTGGCGTGACTAGAACTGTCAAAAATTCCACGTTTGTTTACCGCGCGGAATCATTGTGACTCGTGATTATTTCGGTATTTTATTACAAAACTCTGCAAAAAAACTTGAAAAGATTAACAGTTATTGATATTTTGTAACAATAAACACAACACAATACTTGAGTAAAGTGATACAATTAACTATAAATGAATGTAAGTACATATTTTGTGATCCTGTAGAAATAAAAATCTTGCAACTATTTTTCGCTTTTTCTTTTTCTACATTTTATTTTTAAATTACTAATTCTTTTTATACCCAGGTACACGATATTTGATTGTAAAATTATTAATTGTAAAAGTTTTTTGAAACTTTCAATCATAACAATCAAACGTTCAAAAACCGTCTTACCTCTTAGTTTTATGTGAGAGTATTTCAAAGAAACTTATTTTAAAAGCAATTGGTTTGACTTTTTATTATAAACCTTTATACTGAAATAAAACGCAGTTACAAATTATAACAACATTTTCATCTAAAAAAACATGTTTTTGTCAAGTACCAACATCATGGTCAGATAAACTAGAGTTTGATTTATGAACGCAAGTGTGACATCGTAATGTTCCATAGCCAAAGTGTCTTGGAGCATACAGAAATTTACAGAATAGTGTTATCTAGATTCCTTATCGTGGCAAGACGTAGGCAAGACACGAGCATGACGTGGTTTGTGCGCGGTAAGATTTAGCTGTGGAATCTAGTTTGCGATACAGAATCAGGGCCCAGGGCCCTGATTCTGTATCGCAATCTATAGATTCCACACTTAAACCTTACCGCGCACAAACGTCAAACGCATACGTTTTTGGTAAGATATCGTAACTTTTTAACGAATTTACGTGGTTTTGAAACAAGGAATCGTTACAGAATAAGGGCCCAGAGATTGAGCCATAACCCCACTACGTTAGCATATTGGGGGATGGTGTGTCTAAATTACTACCACAGAAAACATAATAGTACAAGTACAGAAGATAAACTCCGCCAAGTCATTTAAATAAATTGCGACTCTTGCAAATAAAGTGCAATTTAGTGCAATTCAGGTCGCACACCGCTCTCATACCTACAGTTAAATTCACCTAGATGTTGCCTCTCTTTCTATCGCGTAGCTCTTATCTCTTCTAACGACTTTAGTCCGGACGCACCCGCGCGCTAACTTGTGGTTTTATACCTAAAGCGCGCCTGGCCTGCTACTACATCTTATGACAACAACTGAGACCAATGGCTTTGCGTGTCTTTTTTTTACCTATTGATTTGAAAATTCTGCAAGGAATATAGTACACTGGTAGCTTCGATCAACAATACAACTAGATGTCAGGTCGGCGCTAAAAATGTGTCTCGGTAATAAGCGCGTACTTGAGAAGTGAGCTCTCATTTTCTCGCAAGGCGTAGCAGGAAAAAGTACTTTATTTATTGCCGCTTAAGGTTGATTTCACCACTAAATGTTATTGACGTCTTATCTTTTTAAGTGACAGGAGTAATTTATTGCTTTGAAAGAGTATTTATTCACGTGGACAGAATTTAGCTTTGATTTTGTAATAATTGAATTAATTAATAATTTAATTCGCGTAATCTAGTTGGTATTGTTGATCGAAGACTATATTATGGTAGTTATAATTTTAGTGTTTAATTGAATGTAACTAATGGTAGGATGAACCAAATGGTAGAACGGCGAGCGTACCTTACTGCATGTTTTTATGGAGGTCGATTTTCTAGTAATTGACTAATGTTCCATTTGTCTTGATCACATAAAAGCTAGATGAAAATGAAATGAAGATGATGTGTACCTACAGTACAAGATTAAAAAATTACAAAGATTCAAAGATAAACACAATAATACATCAAATGTAAAAATGTCAAAGCTGCCACTATTATACGATTTAGAATAGACTGTGTAGGTATCTAGTTTTTAGTTTAGAATAAAATATGATTGAAGATTTTTTGTGAAAATAATTGTGACAATCTGACACAACCATCTGATCAAATATGTTATGAAAAATAATTATAACATTATTATTATTATAGCAAAACGGATTTTGATTTTAAAAATACCTACAGTTTACTGGTCTGGCCATAATCATAATCTGGGTAGGTAATTATGGGTTATATTAGTATTGCATATGAACAAGACGAGAAACATTTTGATATAAAGTATATACAGCACCTAACCTACCTTTGCATAATTCGTACGGAATCACGAATGTTTTCAGTATTCTGTGCAATCCTTTCGAGAGCAGCGCTGGTTCGCAGAGCCGCCTTAGCTCGTATTCGTGAGGATCGCACGAGAGCTCGTCTAGCAGCTTCTTGTGACATTGGTGGGTCAGGTTTTCTCCGCCTGCGCCTTAGCTGCTGTCTCACTGTCGCTGGTGCCGTTGCTGCTGTAGCCACAGGCGCAGTGGAGGGTGGAGGGGAACAGGGTGGAGGAGTATGGCTTTTGTTGGGGGGTGAGGTTTTAAAATCTACAGCAGATGATAAAAAATGTACGGGAACTGAGTGGAGCAGGTATGCTTGAGATTGGGATACTGGAGGATCCTGCTCTTTTACTCCCATTGAACAAGCATTGCCACTTCCTGAAGGCTGCAAATTGACATTGTTTAATTTTTAATATTATTTTATTTTAAATGTGATACTTTCTACTAAACTTCACAGAACTGTGGTACCAACCCGTCTCTTTTCCTGGGTGTCATAAAGGGTGACTAACAGACTGAATACTGCTCATACATCCAACAGTAATGGGCTTAGCGCTCACCACTTATCACACAAAAACATACATACATACATATCGACGGGTCCTACGTATACTAGTGCAAGTGCAAAAGCACAACTTTACAGGAGAGTGATCTAAAGGTTCTAATGCTTATAACTTTGACATATCTCAACATTAATATTCAAAATTTTGAAATGTTTAAATACTTGAACATCATTGAAAAAAGACTGCATACTTAATTTTTAAGATTTTTTCACACTTAAGGAAATAACTTCATTTGCATTTGTTTAACATGTTTTCCATAAAATCTTACAACACGTAAATTGGTGTAGGTGGCCAGTTATACCAGTTAAAAGTGTACAAAATTTTTTGCACATTAAAAAAATATTACAAAACATTACTTTTAACATGAACTTTTGTATAATTTTTATTATTGACTTTTTTGCATTCACAATGCTATATAGATATAGGAATAAATGTTTACTAGAAAAAAATCAACCAGTCTCAGGAAGCTCGGGTGGGATTGTGTATATTGATAGATTTTTGAAGCTTGTTGACAAATATGCGTTATCTTTATAAAATGAATAGGTAATTAAAGTGGAAACTCATTGCAGTTATGCCAGTGTCGCACGTCCTCGCTGTAAACACAGTATAAATATGAGCTAAAGCAGTAAGGAAGCTACGTACAAACGCTCAAAACGACGCACTCCCACAGACGCACGTGTTTACAAGGCCCCCTAAGCGGACATCGCAGTGCTCTCAGTAGCGCGTATCGCGTCAAGAACGAGTGTTCACTGTTGTGTATTGCGGCCGCTGTGCGCGCGATTTTTAAAAATGCCGCGAGTGTATTGCGTAATATACGGCTGCTTGAACTCGGCTTCTTCAAAACCGGAGCTTTCGTTTTTTAGACTTCCTGCTGATGTTGAAAGGTAAGAATGACTTATTATTGCTAAGTAAAAAGCTTTCTCTTTTTAATAATTCGTTTGGTTGTTTAGGTGATAGTTGCCTTACTTACTTTAGTATATTTTATGAGCGCGCGTTATTTTAATGGTGAAAAATAATAAGAATTGATACTACGAAACTTCATCGTTAATAAACTTTGCTTTGAAAATCGATATCTGAGGATCTGTGTGGTTTCTGACAATGAATCCGTTATTAGAATGAGAAAAAGTAGCCGCCAAATTGAACTTTTTAGTTATTTAACCGATTGCTTTGAAAATCGATGTCTGGGGATCTGTGTCGTTTATGAGAACGACTCCGATAATAGAATGAGGAAAGTAGCCACCATCTTTAACTTATTAGTTTTTAATTTCAATAAAAATAAAAGTGACAACCCTTATGCTTTGCTAGTTATCTCAAATAAAGCGCTAACTAGCTGAGATACAGCGCTAACTAAACAAAAACTTTTTCAGTTTTATAAAAATAAAAGGACAACCCTAACGCTCAATTGGCGCGTAGGTATATAAAACAAGTAAAAGGCCGAGCTTCCGTACTGCTTTAGCTTATATTTATACTGTGCTGTAACGGCGCCGCGCGCATATTAGTGTGACCACAGTGTGACGATCACTTGCACTCATGTGCCGCGTGGATCGCAACTACCTACGCAGGTGCAAGTAACTTACATCAGTGTTGAAAGTTACTTAGCTAAAAATAATGCCACTTGCATCAATTTACAAATTTGTATCCTCGAAACTAATCGATATAAATTTTTTATTTTTTCAGGATACAAAATTAACTCTCACTCGTTTCTTGAAGATCCCTAAGTCGTAACGGTCCGGAAATATCGCCGCCGAGAGCTGGTTCCACAACACTGTAGTTCGAGGCAAGAAATTTGGTGAAAAACGCACAGTAGTACACCACCATCCATCTAGTTGATGTGGATGGAATGACAGTTGAATGCATGATGGAAATCAGCGGCAGGGATCAAACCGAACAATTCCTCAGAACACTCCCCATGATACATGCAGTACAATATACAGAGAGACACAACGTCTCTCCAAAGAGCCAATGGATCGAGCCGACCAGAAATAGCCACGTCGTCGACAATTCGAGCAGCTCTGCCTTGAATGCGGCCAAATGGAAGGAGTTGGTATTGGGGCGCTCCAGCCCAAAGACGGGAGCAGTATTCCATATGCGGCCTGACCTGTGCTTTAATTACTTGTAAGCGGTGGGCCAGCATGAAATACTGACCCGCTCTATTAAGCACACCCAGCTTTTTCAAAGCTAATTTAGCTTTACCTTCCAAATGACCTCGAAACTGAATGTCACTCGAAATATCGACGCCAAGGGTTCCAATAGTCGGGTTGGTATCAAGGAGAGACTATGGATTGCCATCTGCAAAAACATGTGCAAGTGATATTGTGTTGGTACAGGGCACTGCTTTTGGAGGATCCGGTCAGCTACGGCCACATTTTTTAAACGGCCACTTCCCGTGATCGGCAACTTCACCCATCGGCCACTTCCCGTGATCGGCCACTTCACACATCGGCTACGTCCTATCGGCTACAGCCACATTCCTTGAACGGCCACAATCCGTGAGCGACCGCTTCCCCTAGCGGCCACTTCCCCATATGACCACTTACATTTAACCACTATCCTACCGCCGCCGCCGCCGTCAAGATTGGCAAATTACAGCTAAGTGTTTATTCTGATCCAATAACTCTTAACCGCAATTCGATAAAAATAAGACAAAACTTGGTTTAGGTAGCAAATAATATTAGTTTTATTTACTTTATGACCAAATTACATTGTATACAAATTAAGCATTTTTCTATGAAAAGTGCTTAATTTAGCTTTACCTTCCAAATGACCTCGAAACTGAATGTCACTCGAAATATCGACGCCAAGGGTTCCAATAGTCGGGTTGGTATCAAGGAGAGACTATGGATTGCCATCTGCAAAAACATGTGCAAGTGATATTGTGTTGGTACAGGGCACTGCTTTTGGAGGATCCGGTCAGCTACGGCCACATTTTTTAAACGGCCACTTCCCGTGATCGGCAACTTCACCCATCGGCCACTTCCCGTGATCGGCCACTTCACACATCGGCTACGTCCTATCGGCTACAGCCACATTCCTTGAACGGCCACAATCCGTGAGCGACCGCTTCCCCTAGCGGCCACTTCCCCATATGACCACTTACATTTAACCACTATCCTACCGCCGCCGCCGCCGTCAAGATTGGCAAATTACAGCTAAGTGTTTATTCTGATCCAATAACTCTTAACCGCAATTCGATAAAAATAAGACAAAACTGGGTTTAGGTAGCAAATAATATTAGTTTTATTTACTTTATGACCAAATTACATTGTATACAAATTAAGCATTTTTCTATGAAAAGTGCCGGTTCTCCTTTGTAGTGTTATATTCCTACTTGCTTCCGGTTGGATATAGGAATGATTTTTAAGTACCAAATAATTTTATAATTAATCACCCCAGTAGCAGTTCTGGCTTCGAGAAATCAGTTAGACGAAATTACAGTGCTCGGGGTTTTTTCGCACTACCGACCGGTTCAACGCCCGCAACACAATTAGTCAAATCTAGGAATTCACGTAGCAGCCTCTCGGAAAAATTTCTTAAGTAGGATTCGCACAGTGGTCTTTCGGGGAAGTGGCCGAAGTGGGAATTTGCATAGTGGTCTTTCAGGGAAATGGCCGAAGTGGGAAAAGCTCTATCAAGGAAATGGCCGATGTAGGAATTTACAAAGTGGTTGTTCAGGGAATTGGCCGTAAGTGACCGGATCCCTTTTGGAGTCCTTACATTGCCTAGTCTCTGACTAACCTGGGGCAATTTTATAGGGTTACATAATGTTTATTAAATCTCACCTGTTTAAATGGATCCACTCGTACAGGTAAGCCCCGTCCAAAATCTTCACCAAGCACCTGTAAATACTTGTTTTCAATTGTGGACAAAGGCTGTTCGGTAGGAACTCCTTCTTTACTCTGGGTTTGTGCATGTACAGCAGCCACTCTTCTTTTTAACTTGGCTTTAAAATCCACCCAGTACTAAAAAGAAACCATAAGTTTTACATATGTCAAATAAGTAACACTAATTGCCAAACAAGTAAAGGACACAATTAATTTGGTACTTACTACTAATAGTTTTAGTACATAAAAACTATAAAATAAATAATTTGCAAGTTACTTTGGACCAGCCTCTCCAGTCTTTGTGGACACCATCGCCTATTGCGTTTAATGTGTACGCAATTTCCTTCCACCTCCTACACGAATTGTCCTTGGCTTGAAGGGACCTGTTGTGGGCCATCGCTACGTCTTTATGGGAATTTAAAAATTCCCATAGTATTTCCAGCTGTCGCACAGAAACACGTCGAGTTCGATGACTGCAATAATAACAATAAAAACCTTAATCCAAAGCACATTGCACTACACCCGTATCAATTATTTATTTACAAAACACTACAAAATTAAAATAGTCTCATACTTTCTATTTGACATTTTGGTAAATAAATAATTTGTTAATTAACTGGCTGGAATAAATTCTAAACACACCGCCTTTTTTAGAACCGCGCTGTCAAGTCAAATTGTCACTGTCATTTTTTTTTAAGTTTATTTGTTCCGTGAAAGAACAGGCGAAGGTCTGAGACCATACTGCCTAAGTCACTAGTTTTTTTATTTCTTTTTTTCCCTTGATGATAATGAGTGGTGATTATGATGATTAATGATAAATGATGTTCCCCAAACCTCTTGAGTCCTCACTGAGGACTCCTCAGTAAAGATGTGGGACTTTACTGAGGTCTCACGCGGACTTCTCGAGTGAATTTGAAAAGTGATGTTGCACTGTTTTGTTTCATTTGCCAACACTCATGCACGTTCACAAACACTTAACGGTTAATAATCCACTATTATTTCACATTAATATTCGAAGAAACACAAATTTTAGAAAATAAAACAAAACTGCAGACATGACGATTCACTGAAGACGCGCGCAGCGCCAGTTCGAAGCAGACCTGTGTTAATTTCTTCTCCACATTTTTTATTGTTTCTACCGGGAAAATTACGTCGTTCAATCAAGTGATATATATCTTGGTATAGCTAAAGTGAAGACCTGGCTAGTGGCGAAAACCTTATTGAAAAATTCGCGTCCAAACCGAAGTTATAAGCGTTTTCTTTTTAAAAGTAAAACAATAACGGCTTAACTACCTACTCCGTGGCTCTGAGTGCCTGCCGCACGGCGAGGGCGACACAGCGAGTCATCGCGTACGTACGTCTCAGCGCAGCGGATCCCCCGCCGGGCGCTTACGTGAGTCAACTCAACGCAAGCTTCACTTCCACTGCTGCGCATCGCGCATCAGGCGACCCACAGATAAGTACGAACTACTCGTATTGCGCTTGCGCTTCCTGCGACGCGAGACGACGCACGCATTGCTTCAGGCTTTTTATAAATAACGCTGCTGTTTGCCCGCTCTTTGGTAACACAGAGAATGATGAACTGCTATGCGTGTGGCGGGCTTATTCGAGGCTTAGATTACATGGATTGCACTAAGTGTGACAAAGTATATGATCTGGCTTGTATAAAATTGACTAAAAATAATTTTAAAAGCTTGTCACAGGAAAACAAAAACAGCTGGTTGTGCCCAAATTGCATTTGCTCTCGCCCTAAGGGTGACAATTCACTTACACCTGTCCGTCTACCAGCAGGCACCTCGGGCGACATGTCCTCAAACGTTAGCATGACTCGTGGCTCTAATCCGAAGGTAAAAACTAGCAAGGATCGCGTTCAATGTCCAGGCTGTGATACTTCACTTTTGTTAGATGAAATACGCCAACTTAGACAGGAAGTGAGTGACCTACGGACACAAAATAATGAGATGACCCACATAAGACAGGATTTCTCTGACCTCAAAGAGTTGTTATCAACATCTATAGGTGATAATCAAAATGCCTTTGCTAAGAAACTAGAAACGTCGCAACTTGAAATAGCTTTCTTAAAGTCCACAGTTGTACAATTGCAATTGCAGCTAAACATATATGAACAAAGCGCCATGAAGAATGAAGTTGAAATAATTGGAGTTCCTGAAGCAGACAAAGAGGATCTTACCCGACTAGTAATATCGACTGCACAAGAGCTAGGAATGCAATTGAATCAATCTGATATCGATGACATTACTCGTATTGGATCAAAACGAACCCGTGGCACGAAAGTTGTAATGCCTGAAGGCCTAATATCACGTCCAGTAATCAGATTAATACGGCGGCAGAAAAAAGAAGAACTGGTGAGAGCCGCAAAGGCAAAAAAGAAACTTTCATCCGAGAACATCGTGAGTGGCACTTCTGGAAAGATATTTGTGAATGAAAGGCTTACCAAAGACAACCGAATGTTGTTTCGCGTGGCTTGGACTAGGTCTTTCTCGCATAAGTTTCGCTACTGTTGGACAAAAAACGGAGGTATCTACGTGCGGGAAGCCGACAGCAAGCCTGCCATCCGTATTTATTCAGCAGCGGATCTTGACAATAAAGTTGGAGCAGTGTCACCCCCTTTCACAGCATAATTTAGTTTTTTACTTATTTTTGTTTTTTTGTTTTGTTTTGGCTATTTACTTTTCTTTCTCCCATGTATTTATACGAGCCTACACTCACCCAAACATCTCCTTTACACAACTTACTTCGATGGCTTTCGTAGTTAGACATAGTACACTCTTGACACTCACACACACAAAGTACAATCATGCCTTACAGAAAACTTTCACATTTATTTCCACTCTAATCTCACAATCACAAATAAATTATTGGCAGGCTTTTAACTTCATCAACGCAATAGGGGTGTGTAGTCTCGCAGCTGTGTTCTCTCTGGTGTTTTGGCATTATATAATATTAAATACTTTCTTCGTCGATGTTCACTCCAGAGTTCTTAGATAACACAGACAATATTCTAAAAATAAACTGCCAAACACTGGAGAGCCTGGAACAGTGCGCTGACTTCGTACCAGAATCTAAATACAATCTCACAGTTTTGACTTTTAACATACGCAGTATCTTAAAAAATTTCGACATGTTTCATTCAATAATGGGCCGTCTGAACATAGATTTTGATGCTATCATACTTACAGAGTGTTGGTTGGGAAAAGACACTCCGGTACCGGTGCTGTCGGGCTATAACTCCTATCGTACACATAAACATATTAATAAGAGTGGCGGAGTTGTTGCGTATGTTTCAAATTTATGGAACCCAACAATATCGGAACCGTTAATAGATGACTGTAACTGCTTAGAGATAAGATTACGCACGGATATTACAATATTCGGAATTTACCGTTCTCCTTCTTTCAAATCAACCGAAAAATTTTTATGCTCCCTAGATAAAACCTTAAAAAATACCAGTAACATAAAATGTATAGTCTTAACTGGTGATATTAATATTGACCTACTTATTAGCCCACATACTGAACAATGTTCGGAATATCTGTGTCTTTTGGCGGCACACCAGTTGTTACCGGCTATTACTCACCCGACCAGGCATAACTCCTGCCTTGACCACATTTTCATAAAGAACCATACATCCGCAATAGGTTTGGTGACACGCTCTGACTTGACGGATCACGATTTATGCATTATAGGACTACCTTCCACTATACTATCGCCGCAAGCGTATCAAAATGGTACTTGACTATCCAGCAGTAGTCTCCACCCTGCAATCGTCTGAATGGTCAAGTGTGGTCGGAGCTGAAAATGATGACAAAGCTGTGGCCTCCTTCACTGAAATTATTGATACCGCGGTCTCAGTTAATTCTAAACCAATTAAAAACTCACGTTCCAAATTTAATATTAAGCCATGGGTAACTCCAGGACTAATAAGATGCCAGAGACATCGCGACTACTTACATCTCCAAGCTAGGAAAAGTCCAACAAATGAAATCGCACAGATTACGTATAGGAGATATCGAAATTTTTTAAACAATTTGTTGCACAGACTAAAAACAGCATACGAAAACCAAGAGCTTACAGTTTCAAAATGATACAAAGAAACTTTGGAAAACTATTAAAGATATTTGTAACTTCACTAAAACTCGTAATGATGCAATGGAATTAACGAAAAATGCGGATCCAGCTCAGTCATTAAATAATTGCAATCGGTACTTTGCTGATATTGGTAAAAGACTAGCTAATGAGACACTTACCAAAATAAATGTATCCGAAGAGGTGTGAGGGTGATGTCTATACTATATCTATGTACACAGGTAATCTTGTAATGCTTAATGATATATAACCGCATTTATTACTCGAATACAGGCAGTTATAATCGAGACCTGAGTGGTATCATTTCGGCTCCTTATCCCAACCTCATATGGCGACCCTGCCACTGGGTTTCGGGTAGCGGCCGGCAGGCGCCGACCGATTTCCGTATAAGGCGTAACAAGTATAAACAATATACCGAGTCAAGATGAGTTTCGTGGACTTTTACACAGTGCAAGTAGTGGCTAAAAATAGAACACTTATCGTTGTGCAGTTAATAAGTTCAGTTGCGGGCGTTTCGAAGGAATTTTTCTATTAAAAATGGGTAAACCACAATCCAAACCTGAGGAAACTCTTGTGCTTGCGCAAACGGCTATAGGCGGAGGTTCAAACCAAGCATCTTTGGACCGAGTTCATCTTCATTTAAGCACTACAAACATCCTGTTGGCGGTCTTAGCACTAGCTGTGTTGTTGGCGTTTATGATATATGGCTATAAACTTTATAAAAGATGCCATAAGGCGTGGATGCGACAAGAGCTTTTAAGAAGCACACTGAGGAGGTCTTTTCATCGGAGGGCTCCAGTGATGGCTTACGAGGGGCCAACCGGAAAGGTGGAAATGGTGTGATGTAAGTGGAAAAAAGTGCGGAAAATCGAAAGTGAAAATTAGTGCAAAAGTGAGTACTTCAATTGTTTAAAAAAAAAAATTATATAGGAACTTTTTAAATGTTATAATATTATTATCTTTTCCATATTATAATTTACTGTCGTAAACATTATTCTATGTATTTTAAACGTTGTTTAAAATTTGTTTAATCTCATAATCAATAGAATAACTGACTATAAAAATATATGTAATAAAAAATGTTTATCGTTCATAACTATTTAGATTTAAACAATGTATATTTTACTGTATTATGGCAGATATATTAGCTAATGTTTTAGAAGAGTTAAAGAAAATTAGAACGTATTTAGTAAAAATAGGAGCTAAACGAAGGCAGGAAGATATATGTACGAAAAAGTTACTTGAAGCTACTGCAATTTATAATGAATATTTGCATACATTCGAATATATAAGTAGAGAGATAACGAATAGTAAAATTAAGGGAGACGATATATTATTATATAAACAAACTTTTTGTGATATTGATTTGATATTTCAGCAAATTAAGCAAATGTGTACTGTTGAAAGTTCTGAGATAAGTGACAAGTCTATTTCCTGCACGATGAATACTTTTGACTTAAAGGTGGCGTTAAGCCTTATACCGAATATGATCACGAATGATGTAATGCACATTAAACAAGTTATTGATAATATTGATTATTATGATAGTTTATTAGAAAAAACAGAATGTAAGGAAAAGTTGGTAAATTTTGTATTAAAAAGCAGGTTGTCTCAGTCTGCAAAATTAAAATTAAATATGACTTATTCTTCAGTAACCAATTTATTACAGGATATGCGCAAACATTTGTTGCCTCAAAAGGGGTCAACGGCCCTTCAGATTAAGTTACAAAATATTAAACAAAATAATATGAGTATTAAAGAATTTGGGGATGAAATTTCGGAATTAATGACTGATCTTACAATTTCTCAGGCCGACAACGACTCAAATAGTTTTAAAGTGCTTAAGCCTTTAAATGAAAAACTAGCCATAAAAAGATTCTCGGACGGCTTAAGAAATCGTAGGCTTAGTACTATTATAGCAGCCAGGAATTTTGAATATTTAAAGGACGCTGTTCAAGCTGCGATCGATGAAGAGGTGTCATCATCGACCTTGACAGGGGAAGTCATGAATATGAGCCGCACTCATTTTTATTATAACAACAATTCCAGGCGGCAGCGAGGTAATTTCTTCAGACAAAGAGGTAACAGCGGAGCCTTCCCGCGGCGTGGGCAGAGCAGTAGCTACGGTTACGTGAGAGGAGCAGCGTACCCGCAGAAGCAGGCTCGAGCAGGTTACCAAGGTGCAGGTCCAAGTAGGTATAACAGTTATATAAATCGTGGAAACCAAAGGATGGGCAGCAACCAGATTCGTATGGTTACAGAACCAGAAGCACCTAGCGACAATGAGTTAAAATTTTTTCGTGACTAATTATGAGACAGTTTTGGCTAGCGACAGTAATTGTAACGTTTATTTATCTTTACATGACCAGTTATGTCCATGGCTAGTTGATACCGGAGCGTCAATCTCGGCGGTAAAATATCAACAATTATTGCATCAGAATATTCCTATCCATAAAGAGAATGTAGTCATAAAAGGAATTGGAGGTAAAGTTGAAGTCATAGGATATGTTTATTTAAATTTATACATACGTGGTGTCAATTTTACACACAAGTTTTATGTTTTCAAATCGTTACCATGCCACGCGTCTGGTATAATTGGAAAAGATTTTTTAAACAAATATCAAGCAGTAATTAATTTCCAAGATCAAAACATAACTTTTAAATTCGATAGTAATAATATTGTTTTAGACTTGCATACAAAGGAAAATAAAATACGATTGCCTCCTAGATGTGAATCAATACACTTTATACAAACAGATAGGAAACGAGAGTCAGTAATATGCACTTCTGAATTAACATCAGGAGTATTTGTAGCGAGTAGTATAGTAAAACCTGTCAATGGCTTGATACCAGTCAAAATATTAAATACGACCGAACAAGAAATATCTTTATCTAATTTTAATGTTGATATACAGGAATTGTCGGAATATAATATTTGTAATTTTCAAAAGACTGAAAGGGATGTAGGCAGGATTAAGACGTTGTTGTCACAGTTGCAAATAAATCATCTAACGGAGGAGGAACGCGTTACAATAGAGAACTTGTGTGCAAAATATAATGACGTATTTTACGTAGAGGGGGATAAGTTAATGACTACGGATGTTTATACGCATTCGATTACATTAAAGCAAAACATAAATCCGGTATTTGTGAAACCTTATCGACTACCTCATTCTCAAAAGACTTTATTAGAAAATGAAATAAATAAAATGCGTAAGGAAGGTATTATAGAGCCTTGTAATAGCGAATGGTCAAGTCCTTTAATACTGATTCCTAAGAAAGTAGATTCTAATGGTAATAAAAGGTGGCGAATAGTAGTAGATTATAGAAAATTAAACGATTGTGTTGAAAATGATAAATTTCCATTACCAAACATTACGGAAATTCTAGACTCCTTAGGAGGGTGTGTATATTTTAGCCATTTAGATCTTTATCAAGGATATTATAACGTATTACTTGATAAGGAATCGAGAAAATACACTGCATTTTGCTCAGGGCAATACCAGATGACTAGAATGCCTATGGGGCTAAAAACTAGTCCCGGGTCGTTTTCTCGTATGATGACTATGGCTATGGCCGGGTTAAATTACGAGAAATGTCTTATTTATTTAGATGACTTAATAATTTTTGGTAGAACTTTAAATTTACATAACAGAAACTTACAAGATGTATTTCAAAGACTGAGAAAAGTAAATTTAAAACTTAATCCTCTAAAATGTATTTTTTTGAAAAAAGAATTAATGTATCTAGGCCATGTAGTGTCAAAAAATGGTGTTCTTCCGGATCCCGAAAAAATTAAAATTGTTAAACAATATCCACGTCCGAACAATTTAGACGAATTAAAACGATTTATAGCTTTTGTTAATTATTACCGGAAGTTTGTTCCCAATTTTGCTGAAAAAGCTTATGACTTAAACTACTTATGTAGGAAAAATGTACCCTTTGTATGGTCAGATAAGTGTCAACAGTCATTTCAATCTTTAAAAGAAAGTATAATATCGGCCCCTGTATTGCAGTATCCGGATTTCTCTGAGGAAAATCAGTTTGTACTATATACAGATGCATCAAATTATGCATTAGGCGCAGTTTTATGTAATATTGATGGCAGACCCGTATCATACACAAGTCGGTCGTTGAACAATGCTGAAAAAAATTACCCAACTATTGAAAAAGAAATGCTGGCAATCGTTTGGGCAATAAAGTATTATAGACCTTATTTATATGGTAAACATTTTATAATAAGGACTGACCATCGACCCTTAGTATATCTTTATAATTTAAAAGACCCGTCGAGTAGGCTCTTGAAATTTAGACTCCAAATAGAAGAGTACGATTTTACAGTAGAGTATGTTAAAGGTACTGAAAATACAGTAGCAGATGCGCTTTCGAGAATTTCTATTAGTAGTACTGAATTAAAGGATATGCATGAAAATATTAATGTAATGACACGAGCGCAAAGCAAGCGTTGTAATGATTTAAAAACCTCGAATCTTTCAGATAATATGATTCCTACTAACGATTGGCCTGATCAACCAAAAGTGGTAGAAACTCATAGTATGCCAAAAGATTCGGTAGAGTTAAATTTTTTACTGGATAAGGATTTATTATTAAAATATAGGAGAAAAAATATAATTGATAAAGAAAGTAAAACTTTTTGTTACGTGCCGAGTAAGCACAATATTTTTATAAAGTATTTAAACTCTTCATCAAAAAGATCACGAGCTGAATTTTTGAAAGAGTTAGAAGAATTTTGTAATACTTTAAATATTAATGAAATATATATAATAAGAAATGAAAATAATAAAACGTTTATTAAAAAGTTATTACAAGAATTAAATAAAAGTAAATGGACCGGTCCACGTATCTGTATTTTACATAATATTATAAGAATTTATGATAAAGATGAAATAAGAGTAATTCTTAATGATTTTCATCTCTTACCCACAAGTGGCCACGCGGGTATGAGACGAATGTATAATAACATTAAGAAATATTTTTATTGGCCTAGCATGGATAATGATATAAAATCTTTCGTACAACGATGTCATAAGTGCCAAACGCAGAAGCACTCGCTTCCGACAAGGGAGCCAATGACAGTCACTACTACAGCAAGTTGGGCTTTTGAAAAAATATATCTTGATTTAGCAGGACCTTTAGATCAAGATCAGAACAATTATCGATATATACTAACCCTGCAATGCGAATTAAGCAAGTATGTCGAAGCCTATCCTTTAGTTTCTAAAAAAACTGACGAAGTCGCTCGAGCTTTGGTAAGTAATTTTATATTAAGATACGGAATTCCGAAGGAAATCGCCTCCGACCAAGGTAAGGAATTTATTTCATCCGTATTTAAGGAAATTTGTACTCTTCTGCACATTCAACAATTACAATCCACCGCATATCATCACGAAAGTATTGGGGCATTAGAAAATTCTCATAAACATCTTAATAGTTTTCTCAGAATCCAAACTGATAACCATCCAGAGGTATGGAGCTCTTGGTTACCATTTTGGTGTTTTTCTTACAATACTTCGGTACATTCAGAACATAAATTTACCCCATTTGAACTAGTTTTTGGCAGAAAATGCATTCTTCCCAGTAATCTTTCAGGTGTTTGCATAGATCCTTTATATAATCACGATAATTATCCAAGTGAGTTAAAATATCGCATTCAAACTTCTCAAAAAGAGGCTCGAGACAACTTGATTAACAGCAAAATGAAAAGAAAAATGAAGTATGATAAAAATGTAAGAAGTATTATGTATAAACCTAATGATTTAATTTTATTAAAAAGTGAGGATAGTAACAAAATGAGTAATATTTACTTAGGCCCATTTACTGTTATTAGAGATATGTCTCCAAACGTTGAACTTCTTAAAGATGGAAAACCATATTTAACACACAAAAACAGAACAAAAATTTATCATAAATAATTTTAAATTAGGAATAACTATTATATCAATGTAATCAGCATATATTCTATGTAATCCCTTAAATTATAATCTATGTTTATAATCATTGTAATCAAGTCAAGAAAAGACATAATTATGTTAGTCTTTTAGGTAAGAAAAAAAAAAAATGTTAATTCTTGCAGTTACATTTTTTCTCTCAAGGGGGGAAATGTGAGGGTGATGTCTATACTATATCTATGTACACAGGTAATCTTGTAATGCTTAATGATATATAACCGCATTTATTACTCGAATACAGGCAGTTATAATCGAGACCTGAGTGGTATCATTTCGGCTCCTTATCCCAACCTCATAGAGGATTTGGCTGCTAATTTTAAGCTTGTCGGTCACCCTGTGAGCTCTCTGTTTTTCCCACTGATCAGGAAGAAGTTTCTCAGTATATAAAGGAACTTAAAGTTGACAGTGCTCCTGGTATAGATAGATGTACCCCTCGTCTAATTAAATAAATCTGCCCAGTGATACTAGAACCACTTACTCATATTTTCAACTTAAGCTTGTCTACTGGAAAATTCCCTGAAAGGTGGAAATTAGGTTTAATAACTCCTATCCACAAAGATGGCTGCAAATCTACACCTAGCAATTATAGACCGATAGCCTTGCTGAGTGTCTTCTCAAAGCTTTTGGAAAAAGTCGTTAGCAAAAGACTAGTTACGTTTTTAGAAAACCACTCTCTCATCTCTGAGAAACAGTTTGGCTTCAGGCGTAATAGGTCAATTGAGGATGCTGTGGTACTGCTGACAAAAACAGTAACCTCGTTATTGGATCAAAATGCTTGCTGCCTTGCCATCTTTCTCGACTTAGCTAAAGCATTCGACACGGTTTCGTTCCAAATCCTACTAAAAAAATTGGAATGCATGGGTGTTCGGGGTCTGGCACTCGACTGGTTCAGCTCTTATCTCAGAGGTCGCTACCAATGTGTTAGAATTGGATCAGATGTGAGCGAGCCCCTTCCAGTTGAATACGGGGTGCCTCAGGGTAGCATACTCGGTCCAATACTATTTCTAGTGTACATTAATGACATCCTAAATCTACCTATACAAAAAGCTTACGCGGACGACACGGTCATATTGTTTCGTGACTCATCTTGGAAAACCATTTTTGAGACAGCGAATGAAGGTATTCTGATTATTTCTGACTGGCTTAATAAAAATCTTTTAACTTTAAACTCAAATAAAACTAAATACTAAACCTTTTATAAAACAAGCGCATCCAAACTGCAAGTTATACCTAAACTTACTATACACTCATGTACTAATACTGGCGACTCCAGTTGTCACACATTATGTAACTGTCCATCTATTAAACAAGAGCAATCGTTTAAATATTTAGGTGTGATTCTGGATGAGAACTTTTCTTTTAGGCAACATATATCAGCTCTGGCTGGTAAAATCAGGAAAACTATTTACATAATGAAGTCGTTGCGGAACTCTGCATGTAAAAAGACTCTCATCATGGTCTATAATGCTATCTGCCAATCATGTTTGCTTTACTGCTACTACTTCCTGCTTGACGTTTCGGCCGCGATGCTGCGTCCGTGGTCACAAGTCACAAGCGAACTGGCGGTCGTCGGCTCGGGCGGGTTTTTTTTCTTCATCCACCCTCACACGTTCACTTAAATTGTCACAGTGCAATGAATTGTCAGTAACACAACTCCGGCACACTACACTAATAGTATCGGAGTTTCTTTTTATAGACAGACGTTGCGGTTTGCATTTGCCAATCACTGGATTCCACGCTGATGATAATTTAAACCCGTACTCCCGATTGAAATTTTTATACTTCTTGATCTCAATCGCTTCACGTACTATCCTGCTATGATAATAACGATCGGTGGAGAGGATTTTAGGATCATGTAAATCCATTTAGTGATTAACTCCAGCTACCAGCAGATGTTCAGCTACCGCCGATTTGTCTATTTGTTGATTTTTGACAGCTGCGATGTGTTCACGTTGTGACACGTTCTGTGATAGTCCGCTTAGTCTGTCCAATATACGAACTACCACAGCTACTAACAATCGAGTTTATAAACTCCCGGTGTTTGGAAAAGTATGACGTCTTTTAGTCGACCACAATTTGTTCGATATTTGGCATAACGGAGAAGTATCTAGCATAATGGAAAAGTTTCTTAGTACTGTTCTAATTTTGTCCGTTACACCTTTTATGTAAAGTAAACGCTACCTGGTGACTCACTTCTGGACGATTTTCCTTTCCATTCTGCTTTTTTTTCTTCTGTGACACGCTGTATCCGTTACGTTTTAGTTCCTTCTGAACATGAGCAAGCTCAGACTGAAGATGTTTAGGGTTACACAGGTTCTGAGCTCTGTTGGTTAGTGAGGTCATCACAGACTGAAGATGCCGAGGATGATGATGAGAAGAGGCGTGTAGGTACCTGTCCGTGTGAGTGGGTTTGCGGTACACAGAGTGTGATAAAGTACCATCATCTCTTACCTTTATCTACAAGTCAAGGAAAGCCAAAGATCTGTTCCTTTCTGTTTCATAGGTAAACTTTACGTTTGGGTGGATTGAATGTAGGTGTATTAGATATTTTTCAACTTCTTGCTGGCCTCCGCTGATAATGCAAAAAAACATCATCTACGTACCTCCTCCACAGTTTCACAATTTGGGGTCCAGTTGCTAATGCTGTGTTTTCAACGTGCTCCATCCACAGATTTGTAATAATTGGGCGAGTGGGCTACCCATTGTAACACCATTGATCTGAAGATAGAACTGGTCTCTGAAGAGGAGGTAATTCCCATCAAGGCAATTTTCAATCAGAACAAAACAAAATATTCCTTCGGCAGCTCCTTATCGCAAAGTTTGCCCTTTATTATCTCCAGGCAATCCATCAAAGGGACATTTGTAAATAGCGACTCCACGTCGAAACTTATCATAATGTCATCCTTACCTTATGCTCTTTACAATGTCCCTGAAATGGTAAGAATCCTTCACGAAAAATGGTGTATTCCTAACTAACGGCTGCAATACTCCAGCAACATGTCTCGGCAAGTAGTAAGCCGGTGAGTCAATTTGACTCACGTATGTTGCTTTTGTGGATCTTTGGAGTCCATAAAGTTTGGGAGGCTGCACAATCCTAGGTTTGTGCAGAAAACTGTACTCGTCCTCCGTGAAGATGTCCTTGTGCTGGTCGATAAGGTTTCGAATGCGTCGTGTGACGCTGGCCATGGGGTTGTAGGACGCAGGTTTGAGGACTGGTGTCCGACAGCAGATCCCCGATTTTGTTGACATAATCATTTGCATTCATTACTACAGTAGCGTTTCCCTTGTCAGCCTTTAGCACTAAAATCTTTTCGTTGTCTCGTATCTGTTGCAGTAGTGCTAGACGCTTTTCCGTAGTAATGTTGCTTTAGCTTTTACTTCCGCAAAAGTACGGCGACATCTTGTCTTAAAATATCAGCGTCCGCAGGTGGTACCTTATTATGTATTAATATGTACTTACTTACAAAATAAAATGTGTTAAGTCCCGTTAAAATAGTTTAAATGCAATGCAACGCGATAGTTTAAAGTCACAACTATAGATGTAAAGCTGGTTACTAACATTTCTAGCCTGGGACGGCTAAAAACGGCTTAGTTGGCTTATTATCATTTCTAGCGATAACTAGCGGCTGGAAACGGCTGCGTACATTTTATTATACAGTATACATTCACATGGTTTAGTTTTTGTTTTTGTTGTTTCTCTCTGATTTATTTACTATACATTAAACATATCTGTACTAAGTGTTAAATACTCAAAATTCTCATACAAAATGTGACACAGCAGTGGAATAGGACTATTTTAATAATTTATTTGTGTGAGATTTGGAAATTGGTATTTATCCATGAAATAAGTGTGGACAGATACCTAGTAATAGTAAGCATTTAGTTGTATTTCTTTAATACACCATAAGGCTGTGCGCCTAAATTTTGCCGCGAGATTCCTGCGTTTAGTTTATAATGAATTTGGATCTAAAGTAAACTAATTTAGCTACCTTTATTCTTATAATTTTCATACACTATTTTACTGTTTCATAGTTTCTTGTTCGTCTATGAATTAAGTAATTTAGTAGGTAGGTATAACGGTGTCTACCGTGTTTATTTAAAAAAAAACAAAAATAACAGAACATAAAAAGTGCTACCTGTATAACAAAAATAAGAGTTTAACAATAAAAAATGCAACTTTTTTTTTCGATGCTCTAGTCGGGTATCTACCCGGTATCAAGCTGCTGGTTATTCGTTTGTAGCTGCTGGTTTCTGTAACTATAGGTTTACAAGCCACTGGCTTACAACTATAGATACAACTCAGCTATCAGGTACATATACATATACTTACTATAGAATCTGATAGCCACTGAAATGATTCAAGTTTTTTCTCTTTCTAGATGATTGTTTATAATTATGAATGTGGACACATGGCAGGAAACGCATTTTGTTCTATTATAAAGGTCCTACGGATGTATAGTGGAAACAGATTTGAATACGAGAAAAATACATTTTATTCTAAATCTCTCTGCATTGGTCCTTTTTTAGAACTCTCTGGGTTTTCAACATTTGATCCGCAATCAATAGAATCTTCAAAAACTCATTATTATTAACTTCTATTGCAATCAGTGAAGCATGACAGTCGACTTCTTCACTGTATTCTAATGTTTGATTTCCAGATTGTCGTGAACTAATAAATTGTGTACGGAACCACTATCTTCAGAGTGGTTAAGAAAATATTCTCACATAGAGCTCTAAAGGTCACTAAAAATCTGTTATTGTAACTTGTACTAAAGAAATGTGATAATATGGCATTGAAAATAATTCTGGTTCAGTAGCTGTAAGTAATATAAAAGTTATTATTAGGACTAGTCGATTTATAACGCTGTAGTCATGACGCTTTTTAATAAAGCGGGCAGCAATTATTCAGCAAATTGGCTCCGATAACGGAATGTTGAGTAGTGGCTGCATAGTTGCGACCTACACAGATAAATAGCTAATTCAATACTCATAAAGCGCTACTATAACAAACTCATGTTGAATAAACGAGTAATAGACACTATTACACGATTGTCGAATAATTGCGGTATAAGTACCTACGTAGAATAAACGTTTTTATACGTCATAATTACAGGGCACAATGGGGAAAATAGCTAAAAAGTCACAAAAAACGCATCTTTAGCACAATATAGTCATTCGGTAGCAATTATTCATATTTTGTAAAGAATATTTAATTCGGTAGTCCCAGAATTAAGCCTCCTTTCGTAATTTATCAATAATTAAATACAAGTTAAGTTTTGCTGGAATTCTACTATTAAGGCGGCGGTGCCAACCTTCCATAGAGTTAGTGGTCCTGTGCCGTTGTTCAGCACAGCATAATAGTTGCTGACCAGCTTGGGATACCATGTCTTTTCAAAATAAGCTCGAAGCGTTGCATTTCAATGCAGTCTGGGGCAGAATGCTATACATGCTGCCATGTCTCATGAATTCGACTTCCAGGTACTAGAGGAATTATGGAGCACATTCAAGTGGAGTTCCTGCCTTCTTTTGTTTTATTAACTTTAATTTCTTTTTTCGCCAGACCGCATCATTGTAATGATGGTAGCATGCGCTTAATTTAGCCGTAGGAAACACTCTTGAGACAGCGTTAATAATTCCGATTTCGTAAAACGATAAGGATGTTATTTGCAGATTAAGTTTCTGTTTTATTAGGGAAAACAAACGTTCATATAATGCTTCGGATTTATTTAAGAGGGCAAATGCCACAGGTACTATGCGTGTGTGAGTTTTACTGGAACCAATGTCCGCATGTAAAGTAAATAGTTGATAAAACGGTCGCGGTGTAGTTTTAAATGTCATCCGCATAATAGTTGACTACTTAGTTCTTTCATAACTTTTCTTGCCAAACTGGTAGAAAAAAAGCAAAATTTCCTCATCTTGATGAATTAAATATGCTTAACTACATAATCTTCGGATATTGTTCAATAACAATACCCCGAAGATTTAAGAAGTTAACCGAAATATTAACAATATGTAGGTTCACTATGAGTTAATATTTCGGTACCCAAAAACTTTTTTCGAGCACAGCGTAGAGTATCTTTTATGGAGTTATAACAAATCTGCAATATAATGTCTGTATTTTCAGAATTTCTATTTTCTGCAATCTTCGGAATAGGCCCAAGGTTTTTACAAACTGCTTCTTTCAAAAACGTTTTCATTGTGCATTAGGTACATTATCTAAACGTTCTATGACGAGATGATTCTCCTCGTAGTATTTTCTTGTCAGATTTATCCATAGTCATCGTCGCAATACATACACTCGTATGTCCCTCTTAACACACCTCCATAATGTTGTTCGCACTTTTTTATGTTATGTGTTTATTATTCTATCTTCACCTTTTAAGTAGAAGGGTTAAGTAACCCTTCTGATTCTTCACAAACTCAAATTCTTAGTCCACCATCATAAACCAATAATATTTTAAATTTCAGATAATTTATTAAAACACACAGCTAAATAATCTGTAATTTTATACCTACTAAATTACTTAATTCATAGACGAACAAGAAACTATGAAACAGTAAAATAGTGTATGAAAATTATAAGAATAAAGGTAGCTAAATTAGTTTACTTTAGATCCAAATTCATTATAAACTAAACGCAGGAATCTCGCGGCAAAATTTAGGCGCACAGCCTTATGGTGTATTAAAGAAATACAACTAAATGCTTACTATTACTAGGTATCTGTCCACACTTATTTCATGGATAAATACCAATTTCCAAATCTCACACAAATAAATTATTAAAATAGTCCTATTCCACTGCTGTGTCACATTTTGTATGAGAATTTTGAGTATTTAACACTTAGTACAGATATGTTTAATGTATAGTAAATAAATCAGAGAGAAACAACAAAAACAAAAACTAAACCATGTGAATGTATACTGTACAATAAAATGTACGCAGCCGTTTCCAGCCGCTAGTTATCGCTAGAAATGATAATAAGCCAACTAAGCCGTTTTTAGCCGTCCCAGGCTAGAAATGTTAGTAACCAGCTTTACATCTATAGTTGTGACTTTAAACTATCGCGTTGCATTGCATTTAAACTATTTTAACGGGACTTAACACATTTTATTTTGTAAGTAAGTACATATTAATACATAATAAGGTACCACCTGCGGACGCTGATATTTTAAGACAAGATGTCGCCGTACTTTTGCGGAAGTAAAAGCTAAAGCAACATTACTACGGAAAAGCGTCTAGCACTACTACAACAGATACGAGACAACGAAAAGATTTTAGTGCTAAAGGCTGACAAGGGAAACGCTACTGTAGTAATGAATGCAAATGATTATGTCAACAAAATCGGGGATCTGCTGTCGGACACCAGTCCTCAAACCTGCGTCCTACAACCCCATGGCCAGGGTCACACGACGCATTCGAAACCTTATCGACCAGCACAAGGACATCTTCACGGAGGACGAGTACAGTTTTCTGCACAAACCTAGGATTGTGCAGCCTCCCAAACTTTATGGACTCCAAAGATCCACAAAAGCAACATACGTGAGTCAAATTGACTCACCGGCTTACTACTTGCCGAGACATGTTGCTGGAGTATTGCAGCCGTTAGTTAGGAATACACCATTTTTCGTGAAGGATTCTTACCATTTCAGGGACATTGTAAAGAGCATAAGGTAAGGATGACATTATGATAAGTTTCGACGTGGAGTCGCTATTTACAAATGTCCCTTTGATGGATTGCCTGGAGATAATAAAGGGCAAACTTTGCGATAAGGAGCTGCCGAAGGAATATTTTGTTTTGTTCTGATTGAAAATTGCCTTGATGGGAATTACCTCCTCTTCAGAGACCAGTTCTATCTTCAGATCAATGGTGTTACAATGGGTAGCCCACTCGCCCAATTATTACAAATCTGTGGATGGAGCACGTTGAAAACACAGCATTAGCAACTGGACCCCAAATTGTGAAACTGTGGAGGAGGTACGTAGATGATGTTTTTTTGCATTATCAGCGGAGGCCAGCAAGAAGTTGAAAAATATCTAATACACCTACATTCAATCCACCCAAACGTAAAGTTTACCTATGAAACAGAAAGGAACAGATCTTTGGCTTTCCTTGACTTGTAGATAAAGGTAAGAGATGATGGTACTTTATCACACTCTGTGTACCGCAAACCCACTCACACGGACAGGTACCTACACGCCTCTTCTCATCATCATCCTCGGCATCTTCAGTCTGTGATGACCTCACTAACCAACAGAGCTCAGAACCTGTGTAACCCTAAACATCTTCAGTCTGAGCTTGCTCATGTTCAGAAGGAACTAAAACGTAACGGATACAGCGTGTCACAGAAGAAAAAAAAGCAGAATGGAAAGGAAAATCGTCCAGAAGTGAGTCACCAGGTAGCGTTTACTTTACATAAAAGGTGTAACGGACAAAATTAGAACAGTACTAAGAAACTTTTCCATTATGCTAGATACTTCTCCGTTATGCCAAATATCGAACAAATTGTGGTCGACTAAAAGACGTCATACTTTTCCAAACACCGGGAGTTTATAAACTCGATTGTTAGTAGCTGTGGTAGTTCGTATATTGGACAGACTAAGCGGACTATCACAGAACGTGTCACAACGTGAACACATCGCAGCTGTCAAAAATCAACAAATAGACAAATCGGCGGTAGCTGAACATCTGCTGGTAGCTGGAGTTAATCACTAAATGGATTTACATGATCCTAAAATCCTCTCCACCGATCGTTATTATCATAGCAGGATAGTACGTGAAGCGATTGAGATCAAGAAGTATAAAAATTTCAATCGGGAGTACGGGTTTAAATTATCATCAGCGTGGAATCCAGTGATTGGCAAATGCAAACCGCAACGTCTGTCTATAAAAAGAAACTCCGATACTATTAGTGTAGTGTGCCGGAGTTGTGTTACTGACAATTCATTGCACTGTGACAATTTAAGTGAACGTGTGAGGGTGGATGAAGAAAAAAAACCCGCCCGAGCCGACGACCGCCAGTTCGCTTGTGACTTGTGACCACGGACGCAGCATCGCGGCCGAAACGTCAAGCAGGAAGTAGATATGTACTTATTTAAAAATAAATCGTGTTAGGTCCCGTTAAAATAGTTTTAATCTATAAGTAGTTCTAACCATTCAAGTTTTGTTACCGACTTTGAATCAGGAACCCCAAAATAACTTCATTTATTAAATATGGTGGTACAGTGTCGCAGGGATCCCCTACGCCACATCGAATACCAATTCAACGAATATCAATTAATCGACAACGATGTATCGAACATTCAAATAATCCAACGTTCATTTTATCAATAGCTCAAAAAATTGAAATGTCAATACATCGAGTCTTCAAAACATCGAATTTTTAAATGATCGAAATTTCAAAATATCAACTATATTATCAATCAAAGATTTATGTACTCATGTTCATTTTTTTAGAAGTATTTTGACCACTTCCCACAGGTGACTTGTAACTGCTCTTTTGAATTCCGCTAATAAAAAAACTGTTGATTCAAGGTTGCGATATGTTTTTTCACAGTTAAACTATTGTATACACATAAATAAAATTATTGAAATGATGTAATTTTTATTTAGTACGTAATGTTTATGCAATAAAAGCCTTTAAAAAAACTAACTTGATGATAATAGATAGTAACCGATAAATTACGAACTTTTGATTACATAAATGTACGATTTAATAAATATTCGATATTATGAACGTTCGATCATTTAACTTTCGATGTTTTGAAGACTCGATGTCTTGACATTTCGATTTGAGCTTTTGATAAAATGAACGTTCGATCATTTGAATGTTCGATACGATTCGATATTCGATGAATTGGTATTCGATATAACCAACATTCGATGTAACCACATATTCATTCACTGGATTTTGCTTGTTATCGTGGTCATATATTCGAACTCCCTAAAATTTTTAATAAATGCATGAAATTCTACAAAATCTCATGTCTATTAGATAAAGCAACCGTTCCACTATCCTGTGACATAATTTTATTTTCACTAGCACATATATAACGAACGTCTACAAACATAATATCAAAACACTGACTTACCCGACTCCTTATTACAAACCACAAAACACCATCGAGCGTCCGGTTTGGACCTTCGCCATTTTAGAACTACGGATCTCAGGATGTTTCCTATGTGACTAGTTGACGTAAAAAAGAGTTGCAAAAAAAAAATTGGGAGTTTAGTTGAAAAGCGCACATTTCTTATTATTTAGAAAAATCGACGTTTTGTTCATTCATTGGATTGGTTCATTCACTGGTGCACTTACCCTACCACGGCAGTTTTGCAGTCCTCATTGCCTAGTCTCTGACTAACCCTTCGGGGATAATAGTCGTGATTATATTATTATGTTTGTATGTATGTATTATATATGTATCCCTTATAGCCCCGATGATCGCAACTTAGCTTAAAAAGTCTCTTCATTATAACTTTCAAGCACTTATTATGGTTGTCGTTAATGGTACCTACCTACTTGACTGCCCTGATTGCAGCATATATCAACAATACCAACAATTCGTCATCATTATCATTCGCCTGAAAACCACCCACTGCTTGGCACAGGCTTTCCTTTCCTACATGGAACAGCACATTGGGAGGGCCATAACGTGGCCACACAGGCGAGTAAAAAAAGCGTCCGTGCGTGGCCATAATAACCCACCGCTCCGGCTAAATGCGGCCATTTTTATTCAGGGACCTTACCATCTTAAGCTGAAATTACATAACAACATTTTGTGTCAGACGACCAACAAAAATAACAGTGAAATAATTAAATATAATATTCAGATCAGAAGCCTCAAACCTCAGAAATTCCTATAGGTACGAATTTTGCATTGTAAGATTAAAGTAATACTGTTGTAATGGGTCAAGGATCATAAGACCGCCGGCGGTCGCGAATCAATTCATTTTTAATTGTGTCTGATTTTACGATCCTCAAAGGAGGTGACAATAGAACCCCAGGTAGTTATAGTGCCCACAATCACACGGAGGTAAGCAATATTCACTAATTTCAAGGCGAGGCGGAGATCACCTCAATCTTGAGTAATGGCTACTGAATCTTAATTTAATAGTAAATTCTGTGACCGTTCCACGCATCCCCACTAAATCATACCACGATTTCTGTACCCCAACGCTAATAAAGTGGGTGCGAAATGGGTCCATGGTATTCTTTAAACTGTTAACAAGCTCAAATACATGGCCCAATTTCTCTACGTGCTGTTTTCCATGGGGGAGGCCTGTGCCCAGCAGTGGGACGTTTATAGGCTGATGATGAAATTTTTAAAGAGTGTTTTGCAGCTTTAAAAAGTATTTTTAAAGGGAATACCTATTTTCTATCATAAAGGTAACGTCTATATAATTAATACTTATTGTTAATCCTACTTCTTACTTCACTCTAATATTATAAAGGCGAAAGTTTGTGAGTGTGTATGTTTGTTACTCTTTCACGTAAAAACTACTGAATGGATTTGGATGAAATTCGGAATACAGATAGTTTATAATCTGGATAAACACATAAAATACTTTTTATCCCGATATTCCCACGGACCCGGGAACCACGCGGGTGAAACCGCGAGCGGCCGCTAGTATTTAAATAATTACAACTATTTATTATGTTGATGAGACACCCACCCATCCTTGTTCATGATAAGGCAGTTTTTTACAATAGTAAAATCTATATAGGTTATAGAAAAGCTCGATAGCACAGCGGCAAAGGCATTCAGTTTGCGATAACTGTGGGGACCTTTCGAAATGCCGGGTCACTGGGATGGGTGATCAAATCGAGCTCCTCCCTGCTTGACCTGAGAAGGTGATCGTAAAACCCTCAACCAACATAGGGCCTGCTTGGTAGGATGGGGTCAAATCTCTCCATGTCCTTGTGGGAGGGCCTGTGCCAAGTGGGTGGTTTAAAGGTTATAGATCAACAACGACACAGATATTTTTATATTTTTATTAATACCGTAGGTATGTGATAAAGATACAGGGTGCGTATCATTTCATACAATGACAAATGAACTAATTTCAAAGGACATAACGTTCATTGGATATAATTTTTACTTGTTCTAAATACACTTCCTATAACAACATTACGTATATTATTCATTTGATATAATACTCATATTATTCTCTAAAAACTTTTTCTATAGAGCTATATTGGTATAACAATCATATTCTATAACATTATTTGATATAATTTTTGCTTATAAATAAAAATAGCATTTAACCCTAAATCGATTTCAAATATTGTCTTAAAAAGTATATACGTTGGGTTTTCGTTGAGGTTGTGCTAAAAATTCAGTGACAGAAACGAATCGCGGCAAAACCGACTCCACGTAGACTTGTCTGCTTTACGCTGGAGTGTAATTTAAGCCTGCGTGGGACCGCTGGAGTCCCACAGCGCCGGAGCCGTGACAGAAACCATGCCTGCTGCATGCTGCATGCCTGCCTGCATGCTGCATGCCTACTTACATGTTGCATGTCTGCCTGCATGCTGCATGACTGCCTGCATCCTGCATGCCTACTTGCATGCTGCATTCTTGCTTAAATGCTGCATGCTTGCTTGCATGCTGTTTGCTTGCTTGCATGCTGCATGCCCGCTTGCATGCTGCATGCCTGCCTGCATGCTTGCTTGCATGCTGCTTGCTTATTACATGAATAATGATAAGATTATTATATCAAATGTATAGTAATCAAACCTACATTATATCAAATGAAATTATAGAATCTAAAATTATATTAAATGTTTATTATATTAAGTCAGTTGTTATATCAAATGAAATTATATGAAATGAAATTATATTATCTGAACGTTACACCATAAGTATTTATACCAAACATTACACACCCAAAGATACACACTTTCTACACACCTTTCATAATGAATAACTTGTACAACCACAAGGATATTAAAACAGCAAACGTAAATCACGTTGTAACACTAGCACCTCACCTCACCCTTAGTTGATTAAGTTCGTTCGTATTACGAAACTATTTTAAGGCAAATACTCGCACTCGGTGGTAGGTACCTCCCGCGCATCCGACCTAAGAATTAACAATAACAATGATTTATCGACGGTTGGCGTAGATTTAGGGATCCCATGGCGTAGTGGACACCCCGGTTTTCTCATTGATTTATTTATAGCCGCAGCGTGGGTCCCGTACTAGGTACGCCACTTACAGCCTGATTTGATTTGGATTGGGGGCTTTTTAGAATGTTCCGCGGCGCGTTCTGCGTTCCATTGGAGATTGGAGAAAGTCACCGATGCTACTTTGTTTCTTTGTAGAGCCAAATTCAAATGTCTGCGTTTGTTAGTACAAACGAGGTTTATAACACGAGCATAGTTGGTAGAATGTGTTTTTATAGAATTTTGCACAGACTTATGTACATATCCTCCTCGTGTGCACATGCTTAAATTTCGTCTTCTGTGATATACTCTGACTCTAGATCGCAACCGTACTCATACATACATTAAATCAATGAAATGAAAATCAATGAACAATTATGTTTCCAAAAGCGAAACCAAGAACGTAGTTAGGTACACTCTAACACTTAATAAAAAAGATTTAATCTAAATAAAACTTAAGTCTTTGAGACGTCGTCGGTAGTTGAACGAGTCGATGCTCGGGTTGAACGCGAGAAATCGTGTTTAATCCAAATAACCACAAAATAAATAATCATGGCTCTGTTAGACTACTGACGTGGACCCACTCCGACACAGTCATTTACGATTACAGGACTATTTTAATGAGCAAAGCGCAAAAAAGTTGATAAAAATCTGTAAAGTAAACAATGTTTCTTTACAACAAGGAAAATGTATAATTGTTAAATCTTACGTATTTGCACACCTATAAATAAACGCGAATAACGCAAAACTACTACCCCTCAAACCCCAAGCGGTCGCATGAGACCGCACCTACAAAAACACACTTGACTTTGTACCGTGTTTTCATAGACTTACAGACTACTTTAGTATGAACAAGTTTGGTTATTTCGGTTCTGTGGTTCATCTTATGTATTGTTATCGCACAATATCGCATAGTCTATGCTCCATTCTGTCAAATTTGACGTTAACAGTTACTGTCAAAAAAGTGTCAAAAAAAATCCAAGAGTGAGTGGCTAATAAAAGCATCCTTACGCATACCATATATCCTACCCGACGACGTTTCGACCGAATTGCACCAGCCGTGGTCACGGGCTGACTGCTTACTTATTTGATTGTTAGTGGTTAATTAAAGTATAACCTAAACAACTATTTTGAAAAGTATTGTCACACCCTGTGTTTTCTTTTTCCACATGCGACATATTAGGTTGACCCCGTAATACTTCATCAGAAGGAAACGCAAGGATTGAACAATCGGCTTAAAATGAAATAATAGGTAGGTAGAATGAAATCCGCTCTCCCGTATTTATTCGTTCACGGATCCGATGTAATACATACGTCGACACTAAAGCGACTTATCAGTCCCCCGATCCCTTGCACTCTCAACGACTGATCCACCAGCACTTCGCCAATCAAAACCGGCCGCAGCTGCACAATGCCACTGAAACAAATCTACGCGTATAGCCTGCATACCGCTGTCCTGCTCTTACAGCACTAGAAATAAGAACGCTTTTTGAACGGCTAACACCACAATGGACCTTAGCTTTACGACCGTCTGTAGTTGGACGCAACTTGCAGGAGTTGCAGTTGACTCAGTCAGCGTGTATAGTGAAGGAGTAAATAGTGAAAAGCATCGATAAAAAATTGTAATGTTAGGTAAATGGCTTTTAGTCCAGTTACTACTTGCCAATTGTTTGCTAACAAAATTAGAGGTTTTTAGTAGTTATCTAAGTAATAAGCATATTTATTTTATTTATTAACATCAATAAGACTTACCTATATTAAAACATTCACTTAAGATAATAAGTACTAATAAATGATACTCGGCAGATATGTAAAAAGAAGTCAACGTTAAATAAAAATATTAATGTATTGCTGCTTGAGAGGTGTGTGGATGTGACAGATTGTTATTTTACGATTAGTCTGCGTGGAAATAGTTCAAATAAAATAAATTATATCTATTATGTAATGATACATGACGTAGTAGGAGAATAAGTTAAGTAGGCAATAGTAAGCTAACGTTTTAATCTCTCCCCACTGTTGTCCATCTGGGAAGGCCTGTGCGAAGCAGTGGGACGTTTATAGCCCAACTAACAATATTTGGTCGTATAGTTTTCGGGACAACGTTTTCGTCACAACTTAAGGTCAGACTGTTTTGGTTATATAGCTGTCGTATAGACGTATATATGATGCGAAATAGGCGGAAATTATAAAACTTTTATTTGTATAACGATCGTGTCAAGGTGGTATTAGTGGCTACTAGGAAGGTAATAGTCATATTAATATCAGATATGCGATAAATATTCGTAAAGCAGTCGTGAAAGTGATTAATATTATGTATAACCATCTTGTCGTGTAGTGATCCAATAGCCGTCGTATAACTTAATAAACATTGGGAAGTAGTCATTAGCATAGCCTTTACCGGCTATGCAGCGGATGTTTGTTATTACAGCGCAGTTCAGTGGGAGTAAGACAACAAAAAACAAACGAAAAACAAAATAACTGTTTCCAAATTGTCACCATCTTATGTCTGCCATATTTATTACTGAATGTTATTGACTATATTGTAGTTGGTGTTAATAGGTAACGATATCTACTTTTCTAAGGGAAATTAAATTTCATGACGATTGTATATACAATTTTTCACAAATTTTTAATGCCCCCTCCGAGTTATTGCAAAATAATAATAATTTATTCCATTTTATTTAAGATTTCTAGTACTTTTACAATTATAAGACTTTAGGTGGCGATGATACCTATTATATGATGTCTTAGGACTATAAGTCATATACTACGATTTTAATTCTTTAGTCGTCCGCCATTTTTAGGGTACCGTAAAGAAGTGAAAACCGGTAGAATAAACATTTTATTGAAATCACAATATAGTGATAATTGTACATGTTGTAAAATTCTCATTTTCATTACTGTTTTCATCATCATCGTCTTGTCTTTCAAACAAATGTTCATCATTTTCATCATCATTTTGCAAATCTGCGATGATTATTTGTGGATTACTTCTTGAAGTTACAAAATTTTTAGAGAAAAAAAGATATGAATTCGAAATTTAAAAAAAAAACATACTAAAAAGATGGCAAATAAATCAGCTTCAAAACTGCGTAAAAAGAATTGACAGGTGATAGATATTATTACGATAAGCTACCTATTTAATATTAAGTTCATTTTGTATATGTACACATGCATCCTTTTTTACAAATACTATTTCTTACTACGGAACCATCTTTTGATTCTTTGACACTATCATAGCTATCATATAAAAAGCTTGTATAGTCAAAGTCACAACAACGGAAAATATACAAGTTCACTTCGTAAAAGAGTACCACGTGAAATCATTAAATAATCAAAATGTTTATAAAAGTAACTTATATAAGCATTTTAAACAATAAGGTTATATAAGACATATAAATCTGAATATTGGGCTTTTAAACATTATCTAAAAGTCGTGTGAAGATAGTCAAAAAATCCTATAAGAGACATGTATACAACTGTACGTTTTATAAGAGTTAAATTTATGAACTTTATATGATTGTCATGTAAAATCTTATTACTGACAAAAAGCAGTGTTATGGTCGTCATTATAACCAGATTATGATTGTCATATAAATTACTTTTATACTACATCAAGAAGGCGTAAAGTGGTCGTAAGCGAGACTAATAAACGAGTGAATATATTTTAAAGGTCACAGCTACGATCTTTATAAGATGGTCATGTAATTTGGTTGTGTAAACGTTTACAGGACTCAATTAAATGACTAAAATACTATACGACTAATCGTTCGTATTATATATTGTAACACGATTAATGGAAATTTGAGTTTCAACTATATGACCTCTATATGACCAAATGTTATTTAGGCTTCATATAAAATGACAACTTTGTTAGTTGGGAGGCTATATAACTATAAGATTGAAATAGAAGACGATGACAGCCTTTACTATTCGATATTATCTACTACTTGTGTTCTCATCTCAATTTCACTTCTACATGAACTATCAAGCAAGCAAGCTTGCAAGCAACCCCTCAAGCCCCAAGCGGCCATATTATAGCCGCGCTGGCCGCGCTCTCCACTTGACTTTGTACCGTGTTTTGATACACTTAGAGACTACTTTAGTATGAACAAGGTCGAATATTATACATTATGATACGTATATCATAATGTATAATAATCGACCACTCCGTACCCGTACCCGTACCGTACCGTATTGAGAACCGTAGTTCAGTGGTACATTTTATGCATCATGAACGCAAAATTTAACATGAACTGCGTTCGATTTTTTATTTTTTTTTTATTTCTGCAAATTTAAATTGCCGCCAAATCGCACCTGCTGTCAAAGTTTTTAGACATTTCGTTGCCAAGACTGAGAGGAAGCTATCGACCGACCCCCGCACTAGTTCGATGAAACTTTGATAAGCGCCCCTCATTACCAGTTTTTTTCTCTGAATACTTCAGTAGGCCCGCCAGTGATTTTCCGGACGCTTGGCGAATGTTCCTCAAACCTAGTTATATTACTCCGGCCCGGTGACTGCACTAGAGCTTATCACGTAGCATTAGAGTCGAGATTCGCTTGGCAGCCAGCGGTCTGGTGCTAACGCCTCGCTCGGTTTGACTCTTCATGTCGACAAAGACAATTAAGTCTACATGCTCGTGAATAGGTACGCTCTGTTCTGTTGTATTAGTGCAATATTTTTGCAATTGATTTAATGTTACAAGTCTTTTTTTTTTCTCTTATGTAATGGCTTTGTGCGATCAGCACATTCAGCCAGTGTCAAGTTTTTAATAGTAATTATTATTTTCTTTACATTAAGTGGATGATAATGAGTGATAATGAACGTTTAATGGTAAATGATTTTCCCCCAAACCCCTCGAGACTTAATAAAGCTGTGGGACTTTATTGAGGTCTCACACGGACTTCTTGAGAGAAATTGAAAAGTGATGTTGCACTGTTTTGTTTTATTTGCTAACACTCATGCAGGTTCACGATCCCTTATCAGTAAATAATCCACCATTATTTCACATTAATATTCGACAAAACACAAATTGTAGAAGATAAAACAAAACTGCAGACATGACGCATCACTTTCCCGTCAAGAAGCCTGCACGTTTTTTTAGGCTTGAGAATGTTTTTCTTTTTCAACCATAGACTAAAGCGCGTCACACACGGCAGAGATACCATGTTTTTTTTTATCTTGATAACATCGCTCGCCATATAGGCGAAAGGACCATCACATCCGGCAATGTAAATAAATATTTCCATTATACTTAGTGAATATCTCATGTGAATTAGCTCGATGGCGCAGTGGTTAGCGCGTTCAGCTTGAGATCTTGCCTGCTAAGCAATGCCGGGTCGCTGGATTGGTGACCAAATAAAAAAACATCTCGAGCTCCTCCGTGCTTCGGAAGGCACGTTAAGCTGTTGGTCCCGGTTGTTGTCGTAAGATGATAGTCGTTAAAACCCACCAACCCGCATTGGGCCAGCGTGGTAGGCCATGGCCCAATATCTCCAAGTGCTATTGCCCACGTTGGAGGCCTGTGCCCAGCAGTGGGACGTTTATAGGCTGATAATGATGATCTCATGTAGTACAGCGTGTGGGACAGTTACTACAGGGCATAAGCAGCCTTAGTTGAAATCAAGTCATGGCTACAATTGATCGGTATTGGATTGGCCGCCACCCCCATTCTTTCATCAGTCATCCAGACGCACTGCGGGCTACCACCCTTTCTTAGTGGATATTCCTAAATGTCGCACAAAGCGCTACTCAACATCTTATAGACTGCGCACAGCAAAGGAAAACTCCCTCCCTGCGTCTGTGTTTCCGAGTACTTATAACCCGTCCATCTTCAAAGCAAGAGTGAATAGGCACCTTCTGGGTTAGCTCGCTCCATCAAGGATTCTGTCTTAGCCCCTGGGCTTGATTGGGAACAAGGGCAAACCCATTCATAGTAAAAAAAAATCTGATTCACCACGCTTGCCAAATGCGTTTTGGTGATCACAAACCCCATGGCAATGCGTTGAAAAAGAAACACACTTGCCCTACTTGAGAATTGAACCCGGGACCTCCGAATATCGAGCCGAGCGGTTGACCATTGGTTTGGTCTAGACTACGCAAGCGGCGATGAGCTCACCACCTGTCACGCTGAGCAGATGTGCAGTCGCTATTTGGTGAAAATTGGACTATGGTAGAAGACTACTTTTGCTGTCCTCATTGCCTAGTCTCTGACTAACCCTTCGGGGATAATAGTCGTGATTATATGTATTCAAGGTTTGTCTCAAAATGTTCTACGTAAGTAGATTTTTTTTATTCTACAATGGGTAACCGTTTAGCCTTCAATCTCACCTGATCGTAAGTGACGATAAGGCCGGAGGTAGAAGCGCGCTTCACCCGGAATCCTCAACAATTGAGGAACTGGCTATCTTATCTCAAACTGTCGGATCGGAACACAACAATGCAATAAACTAACATCGTTGTTATGGCGACAGACTTAGATAAGATGGTGGTGGCCAGCCAGGCGGAGGTTTCTTGGGGAAAGTTCAGTTTCATGGGTGGAACTTACCCTTAATTTCTTTTAAACGAATAAAAATTAAGGGTGTATATTCAACAGCATAAAACGGTGATGGGCTTACCACCAGTCAAACTGAGCACATGTGCAGTTATCAGTTGGTGTGCCGTAGACTGTGGACTGCTTTTGCGGTCCTCATTAACTGGTCTCTTCACCTTTCGGGAGTAATAGCACAGAATAACTAATAGTACTACGTGCAGAAGGTAGAGGCGGCAGCAGCCTTGGAGTCTAAATAACTTCTAAAATGCCTGGAGCAGAAGGCAACGGGAAACCACTGCTTCTATTTTCCCAAGAAAGTCAGCATGGAAGGTCTAAGTACAAGTAACAGTGTGTCTGGTGAACCGGCTGACGCCCGGCGCCATCTTCCCGGGAGAGGTGGTGTGAAATGTGCTACCGGCCATGCGCCCGTGACTCATCAGGCGCCGTATGGAAATTCAGTTACTGATGAACCTAACAACAGCAAGTCGTTGCGTCACCCCCATCGCATCGGAACATGGAAGCGCACATTCCATGTTCCGATGCGATGTTCCATGGCCTCAACCAACCGGGCAAACTAAGAATTGTGGAAAACGAAATGCATAGGAAGAACGTTCACCTGCTTGGGCTAAGCGAAACACACTGGAAAGGTCAAGGCCACCTTATATCTGACCTCGGAAGTACAGTGTATTTTTCGGGCCCAAATGACGATAGAAGCAGAGGAGTGGCTTTCATCGTGCCGCGATCACTTAACAATAAACGATCGTAACAATCGTATAATAACAATCAAACTTAACACCACACCATGTAAGCTTAACATCGTGCAAGTATATGTCCCCACAGCACAATCAACTGAAGAAGAAGTGGAGATCGACCTTTTACGATACGTTGACTGCGACACTTGCAGACCTTCCAAAGCGAAAAGTTACCATCATTACGGGGGATTTCAATGCCAAAGTTGGAGATACCACGGGCGAGCGTCTGATACAGTTCTGTTGTGAAGAAAATTTCACAATCACCAACACCTGTTTCAAGCATCATATACGTAGATTATACACCTGGATATCTCCTGGCGACAGATGTAGAAATCAAATTGACTACATACTAATAGGGACACGGTGGAGAAGCTCAGTAATGAACGTCACAACTTTTCCTGGAGCTGACTGCGGCTCTGACCACCAGCTTCTTGTAGCAACAGTTCAAGTACGGCTAAAGAGAATACAGAAACCTAAATTTCTGAATATGCAAAGTACAGACCTCATTGGCTTTAGAGAAGGTTTTGAGCAGAGAATGGGTAACTTTCCAAACGACGTGACAGACAGCGATGGTAAGTGAAATTTCTTGAAAAGGGTGATAGAGGAAACAGCTAGGGACAACAAGTTGGTGAAATCCGTCATAAAAGATTCATCACACCTGAGACGGCTCAAATCATCCTCAAGAGACGTGAACTAAAGGAGAAAGGTTTATGTTCAATTGAAGATAAACTGCGGTATGCAGAACTGAGCCGCCAAGTTCAACTTCGCTGTCGGAAAGATCATAATAACCACATTAACGGAATCTGCCTTGAACTCGAACAGCACTCACGGAAAAACGAATCCAAATATCTTTTTCAAAAAGTGAAAGAACTGACTGGAACGCATAAACCCAAAACATGTGCCATTGAAGATAAAAACGTCCGACTACTAACAAATGTGGCGAAAGTGTTAGAACGCTGGAGGAACTACTGTGCGGAGTTATATGACGCTAAAGAGCCTACTAACGCTAATGTTACATGGTCGATAGAAGAACCTGATCTCCTACCATCTGAAATTGAACAAGCTATTAAAGCTCTTAAGTGCAACAAATCACCGGGTAAGGATGTTATAACTGCCGAACTTCTAAAAACCTAGGTCAACGAGGCACAAAGGCTATCACCAAAATCTGTAATACCATCTGGAGCACTGGAAGATGGCCAAAAGACTGGACAGAATCGGTGTTTATCCCTTTACACAAGAAAGGCTCTTTAAAAAAACTGTGGAAATTACAGGACTATAGCGTTAATATCTCATGCGAGTAAGATCCTCCTACATATAGTTAATCGACGTCTTAGCTACTTTCTAAGCCGGCAGATACCCGAAGAGCAGGCAGGTTTTGTAAAGGACAAGGGAACACGGGAACAAATACTTAACGTCCGCCAAATCATCGAGAAGAGCAGGGAGTTCAATAGCCCCGTGGTCCTATGCTTTATCGACTACACGAAAGCTTTTGATTGTGTGCAATGGGACAGACTGTGGAATGTTCTACTTGAAATGGGAGCTCCTGAACACCTTGTTGCCATAATCCAGAGTCTGTACACGGAAAACCGTTCTTTTGTTAAGATGGGCAATGAATACTCCCATATATTCCTGACTAAGAAGGGCGTGAGGCAGGGCTGCATCTTATCCCCTGCACTTTTTAATATATATGGAGAGCACATTATTCGGAGGACCATCGAAGATTGGGAGAAAGGTTTCCCTATAGGTGGAAAGAGACTATCAAATCTTCGATATGCTGACGACACTGTTCTCCTGGCAACATCTATGGAAGATATGAGTGAGCTGTTCCAAAGACTCGAGTTGGAAAGTGGTAACATCGGTCTCGCAGTGAACAGAGCAAAAACGAAAGTGATGATAGTGGATCGAGCCGGAAAGCTAACAAATGTCACCTGCAACTTTCCTGGCATCGACATTGTTGACCGCTACATTTACCTGGGCTCTCAAATCTGCAATGACGGCAGCTGTGTCCATGAGATAAAAAGGCGTATCGCGATGGCAAAGGATGCTATGACCCGTTTAAATAACATCTGGAAGAAAAGAGGAATTGGTATCAAAACCAAGATCAGATTGATACGAGCCATGGTATTCCCTATCTTCTTGTATGGTGTGGAAACGTGGACAATTCTGGCCCGAGAAAGACAAAGGATTGATGCATTCGAGATGTGGTGCTGGAGGCGAATGCTTAGAATACCTTGGACAGCAAAACGCACCAATGCATCGATCCTGACCCAGCTCCAAATAAGGACTCGCTTATCCACCATATGCCAACAACGTATTCTGTCATATTTCGGACACACAGTACGCAGAGGCGACGAAAGTCTGGAAAAACTGATTGTGGTTGGGAGCACCGAAGGCAAAAGATCGGGTGGTCGCTCACCAAGAAGATGGACCGATCAAGTAAAGGACTCGTCCTTCTCCAAATTTTGCACGGTCGTAAGAGACGCGCTGGACAGGAGCCGGTGGAGGCAGATCATCCGCTCTAGATGCAACCTTGATGCTGACCACGATCCTCAGACATGAGGGACCGACAATGGATGGACAGTAGGTACACTCTCTAACGACTTTAACGCGAAATTGAAACTTATCGCGTGACCCGAGCGTTCATATTTCGTTAAGCAACTGACTCGATATCGATTTGACGTCATGACGTCACAGAGCGTAGGGTTTATACGAGTTAAGAGGGTTTACGCATTTCGGTTTTCCATACAAACATCCAAGTCGAAATTCTTTTAAACCAATAAGCCAATTTTGATAAAACTTTGCATGCTAAAGTAAAACACAGGGATCTAAATAGTTTGTTTAAAAAACATTTTTAAAAAACGTTTATTTAACTGAGTTATTGCGATTTTAAACTTTCTATAGTGGGCTTTAAATCACAATAACTCAGCTAAATAAACGTTTTTAAAAATGTTTTCAACAAACTATTTAGATTCCTGTGTTTTACTTTAGAATGCAAAGTTTCATCAAAAATGGCTTATTGGTTTTTAAAAATTTCGACTTGGAACTTTGTATGGGAAACCGAAATACGTCGGCGCTCGGTGTTCGGTGCGTTCGGCTCGCGGCTAACTGCCATACGCCTAGGCGGCCTGCCTGGGAGGCGCGCCACACGAACGTACCTAAACTGCGGAGTGACACCCCCCTGGTAATAGTCTTGAATCATCAATTTTATGTAGGTATGTTCTCGTATGTGAACAAGATTTCGCACCTACACCCTAATTTCAAAAATACAGAACGACTTCAAGATTAGTTCTAAAAGCGTAATACTTTTTTAGAGAACAAATAAACATTTCAGCGTGATATAAAAGTAATCCCTCAAGAAAACCTATTAATTATGAAACACTTACTTGTTTTCTAGTTTAATTCACGTCTTAGTTACAAGTGTTAGCATAAAACTTACTTCTTTTTCTTTTAATTTAGCGACTTCTCCTTAACACAGACAAAATAGAAGAGCTAATGATACAGAACGGAGAGCCTAGACAGGTGGCATGAGAACTTTCTCAATATAATAGAATAAAATAGAAAGATGAATGAACGGGAATAACAACGAGCTGTCCTTTGAATAATTGGTAATTTTAAAACTTTAAAAATATAATCCATGAATATGTGGTATATCTATGGTAGTCGAATCGAATAGAATAAACGTGCGCCAAGTATCTGTACACTTGAAGGCAACGCTAAAGCCGGGTCTCCTGTGACACTGTTTTGTGTTTCCTATCACCTAACATCAAACATCTAACAAATATGGGCGTGGCCTACATACATATTTTGAGATATTTTGTTAGATGTTTGATGTTAGGTGTTAGAAAACACAAAACAGTGTCGCAGGAGACCCGCCTTAAGGCCTCATATTTTAACGCAATAGAATCGACATGAAGCGATCACTTGTCTAGTTACGTTGGTTATCAAATCAAAAAGCACCAACGAAAGTGCGTCCGACGTAGTGCGTCACTGCTTGTTAGCCGGAGGGTCTTAAAATTGGCTCATTTTTTACGACATCCAGCGAGTCGCCCTCGCCCCTATTTCATTACCACTCGGTTGGCCAATTAATTTTTTAAAGCGCAAATTAAGGCCGAACGCCGCGCGCTCGCTCGTGCGAAATTTCAGAAAATTTACTCGCGATTTCATTACTTCGGCCTGTTTTAATGACTTTTCTTTCCGACACTTTTTCGCGCGGTGGTAATTCTCATATTTTTTGCGGCCTCCTTTCATTTCGACCTTTTTTAATATTACACTTTTTACGATTGAGTGAGCTTCCTCAACGAGTTTGATTAATATCAATTGCAAGTCCGTGGGGCGACCAAGAATTGGGCGTAGAAACGTAGAAAGGCCACCGGCTCTATGGAGAGATGACATTGATAGAGTCGCGGGAAGGAATTGGTTTAGAATTGCTATCATGGCGATATTCAAATCAGAACTAATTAATTTAAAATAAACAATGACTTTCACTATCGATAACAAAAATAAGTAAAACTATATTATAATATACCTAATAATCCAAAATATTTTTGCAAGAACAAACCCCTTCACAGGCTGCAGCCGCCCGCGACTCCTTGGACGACCTCCTTGCTCGAGTGGTTTGTACACCAGTTTTCATGGTATCGCACTCTCTGAGGTCCCGGGTTCGATCCCCGGTTGGGTCAATATAGAAATTGTGGTTTTTTTAAATTGTATCGGGTCTGGGTGTTTTCTATGTATAATAAGTATGTATTTTAAGTATGTTTATCCGTTGTCTAGTAACCATTTAACGAGTTTCATAATGAAACTTCTCTTGGGCTATATAATTGGCGTGAGTGTAGGAAAGTTTATTTTATTTTTTATTTTATTTTTTATTACATGTTTATTATTGTGAAATCCGCCATTGCTTCGCTCAACCACATTTTCGACCCGACCACATGTCACCACCGCAGATAGAGAGAGAGCATGACACACTCCAATTGCAAAGGGGAAAGAGAGGGCCTTAGGCCTTCTTCACTCAGCATTGGGTGGCGATCGGACTCTCTGTATGTCGGTTCTCTAACACTCAATCTTAAGCTTACGCTCACTTCGACCTGTGGGTCACCTTACCATCAAAAGTAACCGAAATGCAAACATTTCACAAATTAGTATGTACCTACCTATTCATTAACAAAACATGTTAAGTGTTTCTCAAGGATGGAGATGCGTGGAAGGGTTTGGAGGAGGCCTTTGCTCACCAGTGGGACAAAACAGGCTAAACAAAAAAAAATAAAAAAATTGTTGCTACTGTTTTTGTTGTTACAACCGATATTGCATAGATTACAGCGTAGATTACGACCGGCCGTAGTCGAAACATTTAAAATATGTAACAGCGTGTCCGCGAGAAATCTTTTGAAGCCTTCCGCTGGCCGACGCGGTAATCTGAAATTCTGAAAGGTATTTGTCCGAGCGGCCATTTAAGCCGCAGCTTTTCAGCGGAAACGCATTGTTCGCGTACTGGATCGCTTCTGGTTTGCTGCTAAATTGAATCACTGTTGGAATGCTTTTAATACATTAATGGGATTAACTGATAACGACAGGCGACAGATGTACATTAATTTAGGCGTAGTACGTTACGTCACTAATAACGACTGACTAGAAAGTTATAGGTATGCCTGACTACTACCCACAAATTGCTATGCAGTTTAGCAGATGGTGAGCAAAACTTTTATTTTTAATAAAATAAAACCAAAAAGAAGTATTAAAATGTAGTGAGAATATGAACTGGACTTTATATGAATTGAAGTTTGACAATTTTGTTAACTGGAGATAAACACATTTTAAAAAGTGCATGTTCAGAGAACTAATAACTATGTAAATAGTTTGATTTTTTTATTAATTTTCCAGAACGCTATACAAGTTTTACCTTTCTTATTAACTCCTTGAGTATCGTTAAACCAGACACAATTAAAAATCAATTGTTTCGCGACCGCCGGCGGTCTCATGATCCTTGACCTATTAATAACACTATACGACTATAAAATCTCCGAAGGCTTATTCGGAGACTAGGCAATGAGCCGCAAAAGCAGTTCAATGCTACAGTCCACCTTTCACCAAGCCGCACATGTGCTCAGCTTGGTAGGTGGCGAGCCCATTACCGCTTTAAGCAATTGGATGTATGTGCATCTAGTCCGTTAGTCGCCTTTACAACACCCAAGGGAAGAAATGGGTTGGTAGTATTCTTTTAATAATGTGTCGCCACTACATAGATAATATTAACTGAAGTCCAATCATATTTATTCTACAAAAGCGTTGCATCATTCAACCGCCTCTGTGGTCTACTGGCTAAGCCACCGGTTTCAGACCCAGAGGTCTCGGGTTCGATTCCCAGCGGGGGGTACATCTTTTTGTGCTCGGTTGGTTGGTGGTAGGGCTGTTAAGTCCGCCTGGCTAGCTACCACCATCTTATCTAAGTCTGTCGCCATAACAACGATGTTTATAGCATTGTTGTGTTTCGACAGTTTGAGATAAGATAGCCAGTTCCTCAGTGGTTGAGGATTCCGGGTGTAGCGCGCTTCCACCTTCGACCTTATCTTCACTTACCTCAGGTGAGATGAAGGCCAAGCGCTTACCTGTTGTAGAATAAAAAAAATAAAAAAAATAAAAAAAATCAGAATGTTCGCCAATCTGCCACCCAATAGTAGTGCCGGCCGTGGTTTGTTAGTTAAAAAAAAATCCTTACAGTTACTTGTATAAACAATATCTACGAGCTTTGTAGATTAGTTCGTACTAGTCGACATTATTTTGATAGAATAACCGACCTTCCGAGACGCTACGTTTCTCGTCTTTCGAGTAATTTATGTCAATAAACCCCACACCTTGATCTTTATAAAAAGGGCCATTCTATATGGCAGTCAAGTTATATACTTAACCACTTGCCTAACTCATTAAAAGCCCTCTAGGGAAGAAAATTTGATAATGATTAAAAAAAACTTCTTCTTGTGGTTTACTATTCTCTAAAGGAATATTTAGATGTTAATTTAGAAACTTAAATAAATATAAATATTTATTACTTAAGGTAGCAACCCTAATTATGGACAGGTTAAGAAAAGATTTGGTTGTTTTAGTAAATTTCTCATTAAGTTTAGTGATTTTTTTAGATATTATTTAGGCATACCTATAGTTAAGTGTTTTTAATGTACCTATTTGTTTGCACCTAATACGTTAACTTAAAATAATTTGTAAAATAATAACCCTATTTTTTGAACCATTAATGGACAGTAGAAATCTAGTGATGGACACCCAATAATGAACAACGCCCAGTTACAAATCCTGTAACTTGAAAATGATATTCCGGTAATTGGGACATGTTTCTCGCTCATCATGAGGACCCATTGCTCCAATAAATACTCATAGTCTTCAGACAGATATGTGTTTGGACCCATAGAACAGACTTTTAGGACTTTTTACTGACTTTTTTATTATGTAAAACTGTAAAAATAATTCTAGGTACCTACTCTAAATATTTCAGCGGCTTTTGCTATTTTTTCCCCATTGAAAGAAAGATATGGAGAGTTATATGCTATGTTAAACCTTAAATAATTAGATTTTCGACAATTGTCCATTAATAGAACATCCTAGAAAAGATATCCAGTTATGGACACGAACAAATAGATTTAATGCCATAACCTTAATCATGCCGAAAAAGCGTGAAATATGCTGCAAATTTAAGCAATATAACATAATAATACGCCATAAATCTTTTAGACTAATTTAATAGTAGCAAAAAATAATTGTGCGTACTTACTTCCTTAAAGATTTTGTTAGTAAAAATGAATTTTCTAACAACGACTTGAAGCGCGCACAAACACCTTTACGCCATTTTAAAATAAAAGGGCTGAATTTAATGAAATGACATAATTTCTTGGTTTTACATCAAATATTTGTACAACACTATAATCTGGGATGTGGAAGCCTGGCGACCTGTAAAACGGGTCTTTGTACCTTCGTACGGGCACCAGTCTCCACAATAATATTAATATAACCCAATTGTATTGTACAAACCAAACTTATTGTTTAACAAATTATTGTGAAGAGAAATAAAGCATTTATTATTATTAATATTATTATTTTGACCGTCTTATAGTGAAACATTCTTTTAAAGTGTTGCTAGGATGCATTTCCCAATGGTTGCAGTTATTTTTTAATTTATTATTTTTTTATCCATTATTGGATACCTGTCCAAGACTGGTGCTGCTACGTTAAATTGTTAAAGTTTTATTTTACTTACTTATTATATTTGTTTTGTTTATACAAATATAATATTATAATAATAGTAAATTTCAGCACCTGTTACGATTTCGATTCAGGACACGATTTTTTAACTAGGGCAAAGAACGGGCGCATGAAACCACTGCGCACAGAAGCAACGACCAACGACATTTACAGAAAAAAAATACCAGTGTTACCAGTCGTTACCAGTCATAAAATACAAAATATGAATTTGAATATAAATAGTTTAAATAAATATAATGCTCTATATAAATTAATTATAGACAATTAGAAATAGCTGTTGGAGCACTGGAGCATTTCAGACCCTTACTGTTTTGTCTTCTGTGTAATCTAACACTTTTTAGAAAGCTTTTATAAAATGCTTTTCTTTGATTTGGATTTTAAAATCGAGATCTAATTTCTGAATATTATTTGGTACCTACTTTGTTGTATAAAAATCATACACACAGATCCTTAAAAGAATTATTTATTTTATGACGGTAAATATAAGGTACTGCTAATTTTTGTGAATATCACTGTTTTTTGAAAACATTTCAATATTTTTATAAACAACATCAGATTTTCCTGTATTATGATGCAACTGTCATTATACTTATATCTTTAAATCCCTCTCTGAGAGAGTCTCCAGCCTGTAGGTTATATATTGCTCGAATAGGTCTCTTCTGCAGCACAAAGATAGTTTGAATGTCGGCAGCATTTCCCCACAGTAAAATGCCATACGACATTACACCATGAAAGTAACTGAAATAAACTAATCTAGCTGTATCAACGTCAGTTAACTGACGGATCTTCATTACTGCATAAGCCGCAGAGCTAAGTCTATTCGACAATTTGGCTATATGTGGACTACACTGAAGCTTGGCATCCAACGTGATGCCTAGAAACACAGTGGTGTCCACAGGATTCACATTCTTATCTTTAATTTGTGCACTAGTTATTACCTGCTTAACATTAGGCAATACAAATCTCACACATTTGGTTTTTCTCTCGATTAACAGCAAGTTATTTACACTAAACCAGTGTACAATCATTGAGGTCGCATTATTCACATCATCATAATTTAGGTGTCGTCGTTTCACTTTGAATAAAAGTGAATAATCTATCAATCTAAATTTTACAAAATAAGGTAAGTCATTAATATAAACCAAAAACAAGAATGGACCAAGTATTGAACCCTGCGGAACTCCCATTTTAACCACTGATCCCAGAGATCTTTTACCGTTGATGTCGACCTTCTGAATCTTGTTACTCAAGTATGAGATTAGAAGACTTAAAGAAGTATCTCTAAATCCATAGTGGTGAAGATTCCTTACCAATGTTTTAAGTAGAATACAATCGAAAGCAGAAAGAAATTTATCACAAAATACCCCTAGGGCATCCTGTGAATCAAATATTTAAATTAAAAGCTCAACACCGGTGTCAGTTGTTGAGCGACCCCTAGTATAACCATACTGTTTACAATGTAAAAGTTTATTTAGCTATAAAAATGAATTCGAATTAGGCCTGGCATCAAATTTTTAAAAAATTTACTTAATGTGGGTAGCACAGAAATAGGTCTAAAATTAGTGAGGTCGGAAGTGCTTCTTGATTTAAATAATGGGATTATTTTGCTATGTTTCATTAGGTCAGGAAAAACATCACAGTAAATATAATAAAAATATCGTAAATTATAATAAAAATATCCCAAATAAACAATACGACTCTGAAGAAATATTACAAAGAGTAAGAAAAACATTTAAAACATGCAGTTGCCACATCAAAAAAAATACAATATAAAAATATAACAATGAGATCTGACAATATTATTAAAACTGTGTGGCAAATAGTCAAAGAACGCACAAAAAACAAAAAAAATAAAGAAAAATAAATATAAAATAATAATGAAGTTACCAAAGATCCTGTTACGATTGCAAACCACTTTTTACATCAGTGGGTGCACCCATATAAAGCTCTTGCTCGCCTCCCGGTCGACCAGTAACTATCCCTCTTGATAAAGTCTGGCTAATGAAAGCTAAACTAGGAAAAACGCGGCAAAATCAAAAAAATCATGACTGGGTAAAACAGGGTCACTCACATAGTTGCAATTTTCTCAGAAAAATTTCAATTTGACATACGACATGACACCTCAGATAGACACACATAGAGACAAAGTGTTGCCAATCAAATAACTACGAGGTTAAGCTTTCGTTGGCCAAACTCTAACTCTATATTTATCCGTCCCACAGACGAAACAGAAATACTTACTTGACATTATAAAAAAAATTAAAAATAAGATAAGCTATGGTTTTGATGATATACCACCCCTCAGAACAATAACTAAAGCATCATTATTAAAAGCCTGTTGCGATGATCTTGCCCTACCTCTTTCATTCCTTGTCAACCAATCTCTTTCAGAAGGAGTAGTACCAGACTTACTAAAAATAGCAATAGTAAAACCTCTACACAAAAAAGATAAAACGGTCAACGGTCCGATCAACTACGGCCACATTGCAATAATTACCGTCCAATAGCACTTTTATCAACTTTATCTAAAAAATTTGAGTCTGTTATGTACCTACAACCGTATTTATTCCTTTTGTTATTTTTTTTTTGTGACATACAATATAGTTTTCGAAAGAGTCGTTCAACAGGTCTTGCTATTTAAAAATACACAAACGAAATTTTAAAAATTGCTTAAAAACGACAAACAACATGCCGTTGTTATATTGCAGGACATGAGCAAAGCTTACGACAGGGTTTCCTACTCAATCTTATTAAACTAGCTTTACGGTATTAGTATAAGAGGTATAGCCCACCAATGGTTTGCATCCTATCTGGAAAACTGTATTCAATACATCGACGATGAATTTTACGATTTTCTAACAGGACTGTAAAAAAGTAAGGCCTTATAAAACTTATATAAGTCGATCAATTCCTCAAGGGAGCGTGATCGGCTGTTTGCTGTTTTTGATATATAAATGATTGGTCAAATGTATTAAACGGCCCATCTATCCTTTTCGCTGATGATGATGGAAGGGAAATTCCCTTGTACTCTCTTGTCAAAATATTACACATCTAAATCAAATCTTTTTAACGAGTTGGCTTCATGACCCCAACCTTGAAATAAATTTTAAGAAAACAAAACTTAGTTTTTCAATTTGGGCCAAACCAAAGCATCCCCTACATAATCAGTATAAATGATTTGTTCCCCCGGTATCGATTCCCTGCGTATCGACTTACCCCGGTATCGATTCCCTGCGTGTCGACTTATCACCGTATCGACTCCCGCCGTATAGACTCCCACCATGTCGACTCCCGCCGTATAGACTCCCGCCGTATCGAGTCCCGCCGTATCGACTTCCCTCGGTTTCGACTATGAATTGGCTTAAAGTACAGTTAATGAAGCAAATGTTTTAGTTTGAAAATAATCAATATTTAAGTGCTTATTACAATAATTATCGTTATTAAATATAACAGTTTAATCAGTATTCATAATTTCGTTTTATTATTACTAACAAAGTATGAAGGTACGTAACCATAAATTACAGTTTAATTACAGATGTCTTCGAATAAATGAATTTGAAAAAAACTTATATTACTTAAATGTAAATATATAGGTACATAATTATTTTAAAAATCTTAACTATCTTAAACTTTCTCAATCATAATCTTTAAAAAAAAACAATCTGCAAAAATCACACAGTCATTTATATATTTTATAATGTATTATATATTATAGATTTTATAAATTTTAATACGACCGACTTTAAAAAAAAAAAATTCTCACGCTTTTATTTCTCTGTTTCGACCATGGACGTAGTAGTAGTAACATACAAACAGGACTGAGCACTGTAAGTAACCAATTACGAGTCGAGTGAGACCGCACTAATTAGATGACTTTGTCACTTTCTAAAGAGGTGACAATCAATTTTTATTTACCATGGACATAAATAGACATTTTACGTTACAACACAACAACAACAATAGTATACCAGTTTTTACTTAAAACCGGATTCTCGGCCGGGGCCGACTTAAGTAAATGCAGTCTGTTTTATATATTTAAATTCTACCAATTCCATTGACTTAATGGGAGAATTTGCAAAGCTTATAGGTAAATAAATCTATTTTATGTTTAATCGCCAAATACCGGCCGGGGTGATATAACTTAAATCTCGAGAAATAAGGTACACGAGACAGGGGCCGACTTTAGAAATATTAAAGATCGTAATGTCGGCCACCCTATAAATTCGAGCGCCGCTATACAGGATGAAGAACAACAACAACAACAACAACACACAACAACACTATTTCCCCATATTATGAGCCCATAACGGAATACTGACTCAACATAAGCAAAGTAGGCACTAAGCGCAGTGCTTCTAGACGCTATTTTAGTTAATTTATGAAGAGCAAAAGTGAAACTATTGATTTTTTTGCATACTACCTCTACTTGCTTCTTCCAGCTCAATCGTTGGTCAATTTCAATACTTAGAAATTTTGTTGAATTCTCTTTTTTAAGTACATATATGTCCTTTGTAGATTATGTCAAATGTTTTATTATTAAAATTAAGACAACTAGTTTTATTAATATTTATTATAAGATTATTATTATGCAGCAAGTCTATAATTAATGAAATAGTATTATTAATGTCAATTTTATGCTCATCTAGATTTTTGGTAATTGTTGTTACTACTACCGATATCTCGTCAGCGAACAGAATGCAACGGTGATTAGTTATTTTAGGTAGGTCATTAATATAAACCAGAAATAAAAACGGGCCGAGTATACTTCCTTGCGGGTCGCCAAAATGGTTTTCCCCGTACTCTGATTTATACGTTTGAGACACCTTATTCTTGTCCAACCGAGATACTTGTACCAATTGTATTATATTCTGCAAGTATGACTGAATCCATTTTAACACAACGCCTCTTATGCCATATCGTTCCAGTTTTGATAACAATAGTTTGTGACAGACAAAATCGAACGCTTTTGACATGTCAAAAAAGAGGCTTGTTGTGAACATACCGTTATTTAAGCCTGTCTATGTCTCACTCACAAGATTGAAAAATGCGTAGTGGACTTAGTTTTCTGAAATCCGTACTGGTCGTTATTTAGAATCTTAAATTTATTACAGAAAGAAGTGAGTTTCTTGAGCATGACTTTCTCATAAATCTTTGTCAAAGTAGGTATCAGTGTTATGGGCCTATAATTATTTAGGTTCAGTTTGTCACCCTTTTTAAACAATGGCTTAACTACAGAAAATTTGAGCTTTTCCGGGAAAGTACATGATACCATTGAAAAATATGCTAGAATGGGGCCTAGTTGTTCGCTACATGCTTTCAAAACTTTTGTGCATATTTCGTTACACCCTTCTGAAGTTGTATTATTTAAAGAGCTTATATATTTTTTTATGTCATATTCGTCAATAGGTGTCAAGTATATGGAGTTTTTCAACATCTGTAACATCTATGATCACAGCCATGCGCGCAGCGTCTATGTGTCGCTTAGAGAATCGCATAGCTGTAATCAAATTGTGATTTATGGTTAAATTACGTACCTACGTTATTTGTAATCATCATCATCAGCCTATAAACGTCCCACTGCTGGGCACAAGCCTCCCACGTGAACAATAGCACGTGGGGATATTGGGCCATAACCCACCACGCTGGCCCAATGCGGGTTGGTGGGTGGGTTATTTGTAATAATAAAACGAAATTATGAAGACTGAATAAACTGTTATATTTAATAACGTTATATTGATTATTTTGGGTTGTTGTACATTCGCCACAAAGTTAGTTTGCCACGGAAAAAAGTATGTGTACATTCGCCACAGTTCTTTTTTTATAAAGTTAATTCGCCACACTTCTATTTTCGACACAGACAGCAGAAAAATCATAATCATCACAATAAGTGAAGTAAAAACGTTATTTATTATTTTTTAGATAGTTAGATAACAAAATAATAGTAAGTAATTATAAAAAATACTTACACCATGCTCACCAGAGCTTGGGGTATTCCTTGAAGTGCACCCATTTTGAATCGCACCAGACCAAGCGCACCTAAACTATTCCTCCAAGCGCACCCGTTGGATGTGCTTCAGAATAGGTAATTAAAATATTATATTTATTTTTATTCCTCGAAGCGCACCCACCGTAAAAAATAGAGAGGATCTTAAAAGATTCGTAATATTGATGTCGATAGAAACTAGGACTAGGTGCTTAAGCAACTTACTACGTCAATAATAAATGGAATCATGACAGTCATATTGATCTAAAGTACTAGGGAGACATAAATGAAAAGAGGTAGATAGGCGCCTTAGCGATCTTACTTACCCTTAACTATCAGGAAAAAAGAAATAAACGAGTAAGACTAGGTGCTGCAACTTACTATGTCAATAGTAAATTGAATCATGACAGTTACTTTGAACTAAAAGTACGTTAAGTACTATTACTTATTCTGTGCTAAAAGTACCAGGGTGACATAAATGAAAAGAGGTAGATACTCTAAAAATAAACGTACGTTATTCGTTATCGATATTTTCTGTTAGTTTATGGTTACTTAGTTCTAATTATTTTTCGTAGGTTATCTATATACTTCCTGTGCCTATCCATCCATCCATAAATAAAATAAATTTATACGATTCAAAATGCTTATTTTAGGCTTACTGAATAAAGATATTTTGATTGATTGATTGATTGATTACATCAATAATTTTAGAACAAAATAACTACCTTTCATTTCGAGCGCTCAAACCGAACTTTCCTTGCTACCGGTACTTTATGCAAAAATGATGTACTATGAAGACTTGTGGCGAATGTACAATAACGATTACCTACCTGTGGCGAATTAACTTTCAATGTATGGAGTTACAAAAACGTGGCAAATTAACTTTGTGGCGAATGTACAACAACCCATTATTTTTAAACTAAACTACTTTTTTCATTAACTGTACTTTATGCCAAATTCATGGTCGAAACCGAGGGAAGTCGATTCGGCGGGAGTCTATACGGCGGGAGTCGATACGGTGAGAAGTCGACACGCAGGGAATCGATACCGGGGTAAGTCGATACGCAGGGAATCGATACCGGGGTAAGTCGATACGCAGGAAATCGATACCGGGGGAACAAATCGTATAAATATAACACCATTGCATTAGAAACCGTTAAAACTCACAGTTTACTTGGAATAAATATAGATACTAATTTAAATTGGAAAGATCATATTCGAAAAGTAGAAAGTAAATTAACAAGTTTCACTGCCCTCAGAGAACTAAAAATAACTAGAGATTTAAAAACAGCAACCTGCGCTTACTACGCATACGATAACGCCTGGCTCCGTTATGGAATTGTAATCTGGGACAGAAGTAAATAAAATATTTATGCTACTAAAGAAATGTATCAGAATACTAGCCAACATAGACTCTATGACTAGCTGTAGAGATTTCTTTAAGAATATAACACTAAAAAAATATTATATTCTAAAAGACGAGAGAGATGGGAGATGGGAATATTTTTGTCATTTTTGCACATAGGTTTCTTGGGGAAAGTTGTTCAGTTTCATGGGTGGAACTCACCCTTAATTTATTTATTTATTTGGTTTAGGTACACATACATGTTACAGTCATATAAGACAACATACTTGGCATTTCAGGTTGAGCTTGACAATAACCTAACAAACAGTGTACACATCTTGTGTAGTAACATTATTACAGCGAATACAAAATAAAATCAAATTACAAATTAAAAAGTGAAAAAATTACAACGAGCAGAATTAGTTCTCGACAAAATTTGCATTCAAATTGTTAAAACAATAACATTAAACATAAAAGTGAGAAATTCTTAAAATATCTATGAAAATTTATAGAAAACAATGCTAAGCGCTGAATAAATAGAGTGACTCAGAATCACCCAATTGTTTTTGTATAAAGAAAAAATAAGGTTGTATATCTGAAATATGTACATTAGTAAAAAAACAATATCCACTGGTTTAGTCCTGAAAACTTAAGACCGAAGAAAAGGCTTGCGACTGCCACATGCAAACTAAGTACAAATAGTAAATACAGGTCCCTTTTCAATGTCAATTACAATTTACAATCAAATTCCTAATTCAATTTAATGCTTAAAAAATCAAAACTTTTAAAAAAACATCTAAATAAATATCTGATACAAAAATGTTATTATTCGTTGCAGGAGTTTTTAGTGATAAAAATACAGAATGTCCAAAAGTTTTTTATTTTTTATTTTTATAAACATTAAATTAGAATTAAGATAGTAGTATTATAAATAGGATTTAGTATTTTTATGTCTCCTAGAAATAGTAAACTATTTTATTTTTTATTTTGTATGTAACTAATATAACTCTAAATTAGAACCAACCTCGGGACAACAAATCACCACCTTCACAAATGGGGTCTAAGGGAGTCACCAAATTGCGACTGTGGAGCACCTGACCAAACTCTTTCCCACGTTGTGAATGAATGCCCACTTCGCTGTTTTCCTGGAGGCATCGCCGAGTTGCACAACTTCACCGCTGACGCAGAAAGCTGGCTGAAAAATCTGGACATAGACATTTGATCCCAGCAGGGATTGCCATATGCTATGATGATGATGATGAACTCTAAATTGCAGTGCCCTTGCAGGGCTTATAATTATTTATTTATTTATTTTTAATTAATTACCTGTTGCACTTACAGCAACGCCAAGGCGTGTCATCACATAACATAAAAAATACAATGTACGTAATTAAGTATATAACATAATTTACAAAAAAAAAACAAAAAAAAAGATGGACAGCCAAACAATACAAACATCTTTTTAGTTAAAAACATTTTTTCTTACTGATTACCTACTTAAAAAACTTATACAATAATTTTTAAATATATTTAATTTCATATAAAATATGTCTACCTCTGGTTCCTGAGCAATCAAGGCGTTGAGTAGCCTGATGGCTTGGGCCGTAGGGGCGAAATGAGCAGTTTGCGTGCGCGTTGGAGGCGCCGCGAGCAGGCGCCGCGCGTGCGTCCGCCGCACACGCGGTGGTGCTATGAGCGAGCACTGCGACAGAGTGGTGGGGTTGTCGATGCTACTATTTAGTAGCAGGTAATAGTGGACCATGACAGCACACTTGCGCCTCAATTCTAGAGTGTTCATTCGTACCATGCCTGCTATAAATAGGGACGGATATAGATAAGGGTAGTATCTAAACAGCTTGTTGTATAGATGGCGAGCAAATTTTTTTTTAAACCTTTTCTACATTAGTTTGTACTTAGCTTCGTGAGGATCCCAGACTATAGAGTTGTTTGTTTCATTATTTTATTTTAAGAACTTTGTTTACAACAAGAATAGCAATAAATGTTTTTGAATTGATTTGCTTTGCATTCGTTAATTATGCAAGCTAAAACGAGCTATTGTCATCATTACTCATTTAACGACGTCCACGGAATTACCCCATAGATCAGCGGTTTTCTTTTTGTGGTTTTCAATAAATCTCTAGTGCAAATTTTTTTTAAACTAAAATTACTTTCACATGCTTTAACATTCTCCTTCAAAACAGATTCAGCTATAGAGGGGAGGAAATCAAAGCTTTTGTAGTTAAAACTAGAATATCAGTAAAAAACCTCTCAAATGCTGCAGTAACATCAACATCAGAAGTCAAGGTTTTATTATCACAATTTAAATTGTACTCATTATTACGACTTTTGACCTTTCCTGTTTCACTATTTATAATATTCCATATCACTTTTATTTTGTTATTACTAAAAATTAGTACTATTAACTCATACAGTAAGTATATAGATAGTTTTCAGAAACGAATCACAAACGAAAATTTTCTATTATTTAGCTAATGCTCAGAGGCAGCAATTGGCTGCGGCTTCGCGGCAAATGTGTCGGCCATGAATGTTGCATTGCCTATTACTAACTTGGTATCGATGCATATATATCGATAAATTAATAATCGCCACTTGACCATTCCGTTTGAATGCATATCGCCGTTTAATTGGCACACAAACCACCAGCTGACACAGTGATTACTGGATACCGAATTACTGTCCAAACCGCGGAGATAGTCAAGTAATAAGCCATAATAAGCCATTCATTAGACGAAGCATTACTGCATCGTCGTGAGTACTACGTGATCCTGGTATTGGCGTATTCATGAATTCACTGTTCAATCAAACGCATAGGTATATGTGGTACAAACGCTTGTAGAATAGAAATATGAATTTATGAGATTAACAGACAGAAGCCAACAATACTTCATTGTAATTTGTAAACTTTAAAGAGCTTACTCGGTCTTTCGTAGCGAATTATATGTACATTATCTATATTACTTGTAAGCTGAGTTTCTGTACACTTCTTGTCTACTAATTTAATCGCAAAAAATCAAAATCGTCAAAGTAGGGTTGACCAAAATTTTGGCAATTGAACAAAAACTGTTAATTTAAGATTGGATACATATGATATGAATAATGACAAACATTTTGTCATATTACTGTAACGTGTACTGAGCCATAAACAGTCAAAAATATGTGTAAAAGTTAAGCATAAAGGTGCCAAATCACATTGAATTTGCTAGATTGCCGACTTGGGTTTTGAATTTATAAAGATTGCTATATTTGAACCCAAACCAAGGCAAGATGGCCATCGTTGGCCATAATGCAATTCGCCATTTTGAAACAACGATTTTACAGCACTTCTGATTGGTTGACAGCGAAAGATTGCCGACTATGGTTGATAGGTCCCGTCGATGGCTGTCTTTGATCCCAAAGCCAGTTTTATTTCGTATTTTTGAAGGGTATTTGATTTGAAAGTAACCACGTTATCGGTAAACATTTGAATTTTTGTGTCGCCCTATATTTATCTAATTTTCGCCCAGCTACCTACTTTGCCGACTTTGATTTCATACGACTCAATTAGGGTAAAGCAGCTCACTATTATAAGAATAAGTACTACCACAACCCTTCTCTTCCCTTGGCGTAAAATTCGACTGACGGACTAAAGACTGCACATACATCCAACAGCATAGAGGCGGCGATAGGCTGCTCACCACCTATCAAGCTAAGCACACGGGCAGTTATAATTTGGTGAAATTTGGACTATGGCAGTCGACTGCTTCTGTTGCCCTCATGGAATAGTATCTGACTAACCTCGTAAATCTATTTATATGGATGTCACAAAGATCACTCTTGATCGGAACGTGAGGGTCGAAGTGAGCGCTAGTTTACGATCGAGCGTTCGAGAAACCGCGTAACTTTTTCCCGCCAAAGTAGCACAGCCGCGAACGAATCTCCCTGAGCGCATCGGCTAACCGCGGGCAGGCACGTCGCATACATAATCTGGGCAGCGATTTCACCCAATTACGCGCGGAACTTAATTCGTTTTGGGAGTTAGTTTCCTGCAAACGCAATTAGGGAAACTTTCCGAATTAGCGGCGCGTTTTTACGTAACGCCGCAGCGACGGGCCGGCGTACGTTGAGCTGGAGCTGACGACCGCTTCGATCATGTTGGATAACGGAAGGTTTTACATGTTTATTTATTTTGCTTATTAACCGTGCCAGGTAGCGGTAAAAGAATACTACTCCTCTCTTCCCTTGGGTGTTGTAAAAGGCGATTAACGGACTAAAGACTGCACACACAATTTCAATACTAGAAATAAGTCAAAACTAGTAATGCCACTGTTTTGGTTACAAAAGGTTCTCGGCTCTTTCTTGGGGCAAGGTATACACTATTATAATATAATACCAAGTACTATACTAGATTTACCTTTAGATAAGTTTAAGAATCATGTAAAATCTTGTTTACTTAGGAAAGGTTGTTACACAGTCAAGGAATAATTAGAAGACAAAACAGCCTGGTTATACCTAATAATTATATTAACATTATTTTTTTCTTAATCCATTATCTTTATAACTGATTGTATAATTTGGCAACGACATGTTGTTTTGTAAATGTCGTTACTTCTATATTATTTTAAAGCTGTGGAGTTTCTTGTGCCCGTTCTTCTCCACAGCTTAAAGACTTTCTGAATGGGTGGGGAGGGAGGCGGGTGCCCATTTATTCAAATAAATTTAGACGATTCAAAATACTTATTTTAAGTTTATTGAATAAAGAAATTTTGAGTTTGAGTTTGAACATACATTCAACAGCATAGATCGGTGATGGGCTCACCACCTGTCACGCTGAGCACATGTCGATGGCTCCTACGTAAACTATCGTATCCAACATTTTGGGCATTTTCATGTTTTAAGCTATTTGAAATTAAGTAATTAGTTGCTATCAATTCCAAAAACAAAAAGTAAAAAATCTTAAAAAACACGGATTTTTTTTTACGTAAATAATAGTAAGTAATATATTCATGCCGCGTAAATTGTTGTATCTGACTGTTGCGAGGATATACGCGGTCAAGGCGCGCGCGTCCGTTCGTTTTATTTTTGTTGGGAATATTTTGGTTTTGTTGGTATTACTTTATAAGTTTTTAATAGTGAGTGATTAAATTAAAAAAACAACTCGAGACAATACTTACGCGCACAAACAATCATGTGCTTCGACACAGAAAGAAATCGATGTTTTTGAATTATTATCCCCAGAAGAAAACCTGTATGCTATAATTTAAAATGACATAGAAAACAGATTGTTAAGTAAGTAATTTTAATACGAGTAGTTTACTTTAATTTGAATAAGATTAACGCTTTATCCTGTTTTTTTCTATATTTTTACATAAAAATATGGTATGTGACAGATACGATTGTGTACGTTGTTAATTGTATTAAAAAACTATCGTATGTAACATTTACGATTTTTTACGTCGTTAAGAAAATTCCATATTTAATCGCTTGTACCACATACGATTAATTACGTTGTAATTGACAGTGTGTCTAATATCGGATTTGACACATACAATTATTTACCATGTGAAATGGCCCCATTGTATCTACAAAATAAGATAGTTTACGTTGCAATTACGGGAAAAAGTGATATCTTAAGATACATTTTTTTATTTCAATGTCGCCCCTACCACCTGGGGCTGATTTAGTAAAAATTTCAAGCCTTTCTGAACTTATAGGAAACAGTTTTTCCGAAACACCACCACTATTGTCGACTTTTAATAATGGTCAATTTCAATTGTAACACTTGAACTTAAAACTTACATGAAAATAAAAGAAACAATTTAGTCTTAATCATAGGTACTTAAACTTTTAGGGTTCCGTGACAATGTACTAATTCTACTATACTTTACTTTATTAAGTACGTCCTAAAATCATTTATGGATTGCATAAATGATTTTTGCCCGCACTTTGTTAGTAGGTAACCTAAACCATGATTATCAGTCGGATTTTTTCAGCTATTTAACACGCAAGCTATTACATCGTCAACCTTTTCTGTTCACACTATGTCTCCCAGATCTGAAACTAAAAAAAATTAGAGACGACAAAGGTAATATTATAAGGAAATTGATCTGAAAGAGCCAGGTGTTTTAGGCACTGATTATCGAAGTAATCACAGTAATCATCTTATATTCCACAGATCGTACACTGAGTGGTTCGAAAAGCCGTGTGCATCAAAAAGGGTGTTAAACAGAGATGTGTTTTGTCACCTTCCCGTGGCTGTTAAATCTATACATAGACAGTTGTTTGCAAAATCTGAAAGATGATGAAAGTGGATTAAGAATGAATGAGTTGCTCGTCTAATGTGTTCTCTATGCAGATGATCAGGTACTACTTGCATCGTCAGCGATGGACTTACAGCAGATGGTAACTAGTATGCAAAGATCTGTAAAAGGAAAATAAATGAATTAAAATGAGTGAAGGGATGAAAAGGAATGTAAGTAAGACGAAAGTTATGGTGCTTGATAGAGACGAGTGTTCAACAGAGTGTGATATTGATTAAAGAAGAAAAAGTGGAGCAAATGAAAGAGTTTTTGTACCTGGGCACGATGTTTACTAGGCATGTAAAGCATGATAAAGATATTAAAAAGTGAGTGAATACTGGGAGTATAGTAAATGGGGCACTTGACGCCTTTAAGAGCGCATGGAGGAGTCTTAGTGCCGACATTAATATGTACGGAAGTGAAATTAGATGTGGCAGAAGAAACATGAAAGTCAGTAAGATGGTTTGGTTATGTAGAGAGGATGGATAAAAAGAAATAAGGTTCATGAGGCGAGAGAGAATGGGATAGTTAGAAGGGGAAGACCTCAGCGGTAACGTTCTCGTTAAAGGTCAGGTCAAGAGTACCCTAAACCGACGAGCATGTAAATGAAAAACGTTAAGAGAGTAAGTGAAGCAAAAGATGTTTATCAGGATCATAGCAAATGGAAAACTGTGATCTCGGCCTACCCCTCCAGGAAGCGGTCGTGATTTGGTATGTATGTTTGTTAACACATTAACTGCCACACAACCCAACACAATAAAGTTTAATTCTTTGTCGGTCACCGGTGTCCGCCATGGTGCTTTAAGTGTTAATCAACGCAATCTCTATAAAAAGACTGTATAATATAAGTTAGTTTTGTTAATTTAGTTTCTTTAATAAGTTTAAATCATATACTTACTTACCTGCTGTTCTTATTAAAGTGCAAACCATAAATATGTAGGTATGTACAAAATTGCTTATTTAGTGTGCTAGTTATTATAATATTTTGCAATATTCTTTGAACTTCTGTAATATTTTTGCAATAGGTAATTAATTATAAAAATTATGCTGGTAAGTTATTGCCCTAATTTAATTTTTATTTAAATCGCCCTAACCTAATTGTATTGCTATTATTAATTAATTGGCTTTATAATTTTTTTTAATGTACATTAATTTAATAAAAATATAAATTATATTTCGTAGTTTTTTTACTATGTACATAAACCAATATCTATTCTTATTATATTATTGATATGATAAGTTTCGTGTTAATCGACCATATAAAGTCGAAATACTTGGTAATAATAACACATTAAACCATTTATTCTACTTTATCATTCTAAAAAAACTATTTTATAGGTTACTAACCATGAGATACTACATTAACTATAAAATGTTTACATAGTTAAAAATGGTATGTGCTTCTTGCGTGTAAATAGAGTAACAAAATATCAACGTAAACAATCGTATGCCAAATATACGATATATTTTGCAAATATATTTCAACGTAAGTTATCGTAAGTGCCACTTAAGATTTTAAAAATATTTAACTACCGATGTAAATAATTGTAACAACATTATTTCGAAAACTAAACCAATTTCAGATTTTCTTTTAGAAACATACTGAGGCGCCATTCGATATGTACACAATATGTAAATTAAAATTAAAAAATTAAAGTAATTATGAATGAAAATATCTTTAAAATTCTCTGGTGTAAAATTACCTTTTTGCACATACGATTATTTACTTAGGAGCCATCGATGTGCAGTCGCTATTTGGTGAAAAGTGGACTATGGTAGAGGATTATTTAGCAGTCCTCATTGCCTAGACTCTGACTAACCCTTCGGGGATAATAGTCGTGATTATATGTACACACGGCGTCAGATCAACCTACCCTAAACTGTCAAATTTCTCCAATGAATATTGATCCTTAGAACCAAACAGTAAAGTTCAAAATTGATTGTAGAAATTTGACAGTTTTGGGTAGGTTGATCTGACGCCGTGTGTACCTATGTATGTATTTAAGTTAATACATCGCGTCTGTTTCCCGGAAGGGTAGGAAGAGACCAACGCCTGTTTTAAATGTATTCGATAATGATTGTTATTGAAGATTAAACATCAGCCTTTAAACATCCCTCTGCTGGGCAAAGACCTTCCCGCATGGACGACAGCGCATGGGGAGAGTAGGCCGCTGACTCAATGTTGGTGAATTTTAACAGCTAGGAGTAACTACTAACTAAAAAAAAGTATATTTGTAATGCAGATATCTATTAAAGGGGTGCGCATTTTCTCACATAACTTTTTAAGTCCTATTATCGGAAGTCGGAAAATATTTCTCATACCATTTTACATCATAATGATCACTCTTCATAAAAAATATTGAATTCTAACGATCGAAACCGATAATCATCAGAATTCATAATATCTCTAATCATACACCTTATTTTTACTAATATTTTTTTATATATTTTCTTATTTTTTTCTTATAAGTACTAACGATCGAAACTCCTAATTATTCTAATACATAACGCCAATATTCATAAATTGGTTTCATACTAATATTTGTTTTCATATATTTCTTGATCATATGTGTTTTTATAAAGTTAAGGTATGCAAAACTATAGTTCCGTTGGTTAGGTTAGGTTAGACTTGTGACAAACAACTTTGTAATTTTAATATATGCTGTGTGCTTGCATGCATGTTGAATGCATGTTGCATTGTTTTATGGACTACTGCGTGCTTGCCTGTAAGCTGCATGCTAGCTTGCATGCTGCATGTTTCCTTGCATGCCCAAGCTTCATGCTTGCTTGAATGCGGGGGGGGTGCCCCGGGGCTGTATGTATTCGCAAGATATTGAAAAAATAGCTAAAAATGAGAAACATTTGCAGCATCTCATTCGAAATCAGACGATTGTACTCGAAGCGGAGTCCAATATTATTCGCCGCAACGAAAAAATCATGAACTCACAATTTCAATTTATTAATGAACATCTAGGTAATATTGTTAAAACCCACCAACCCGCATTGGGCCAGCGTGGTGGGTTATGGCCCAATATCCCCACGTGCTATTGTCCACGTGGGAGGCCTGTGCCCAGTAGTGGGACGTTAATAGGCTGATGATGATGATGATGATAGGTAATATTTCTGTTGAGATAGGTCAAGTTCGTTTAGACGTTAGAAATGGACTCCATATAGTCTCTTCAGCATTTACCGCTAATAATGTGTTAAGTAATATAAGACGCATCCAGGAAACAATCATAAATACCTTGACTGACATCAGACACGGGCGCATAGATACTCACTTGCTATCGCCTGAACAATTGCAACTACAACTTGCTACTATAACAAGTCAGCTACAGGGTGATTTAGCAATACCTACAGAAAGGACACAGCTTAGTGAGTTGCATAAAATTTTAAAGGTCGTGACAGCAATACATAAAGATTATTTAATTATTGAAATTAAGATTCCAATAGTCACCAAAGAAACATTCGAACTGGACAAAATTATAACTATCCCTGTGCATAGAGGATTGCAGTCAGTTATCACAATACCTCAACATAATTACATCGCATTTAATTTAAGAAGAGATACAGCAACATTCTTGTGTCAAGATGATGTAAATGAATGCATAGTTTTAGCAAATAATAAAATGCTATGTTCATTTAATAGTCCTATTTACGACTTAAAACTAAGAGAGTCCATCTGTCAATTAAAAATAAACCATGCCATTACTAATAAAACACTCTGTGCATATTCACAATCGCCGTGCGTCAATGCGTGGGTCAAGTTACATCTACAGAATGACTGGATTTATTCATGTTGCCAGGAATGCAATGTGCGCTTTTACTGCACAGGTGGAATATCAATTAGGTCATTGACAGGCAACGGCCTTATCACTCTAGGTCAAGGTTGCGTATTGAAGTCCAATGACCTATCTATTTACGCTCATGATAATTATATGAAACATATGACTGTAGGAACTAACATTGAAGTCCCACAGGTTTCTATCCTTAATACAATTTTAAACACATCGGTATCAGATAAATACGAATATGAAGATCACACTGATATTTGGAACTCATTGAAAGATCAGATTCAATCAATAAAAGAACAATCTAAAACTGAACTTAGTATTCACGACATTCATCATTACACTGCAATGTATGTGACAATAGCAGTGGTCGTCACTATTGGAGTAGCACTTCTGTGGTTACATTTGAGAAAGAGGTGTAACAGAACACTTCCAGCATCAGCTTCAGCGGAGGAGCTGCCGCCGCCGTCGCCGGCGCCGCCGGTGCCGCAGGCGCGCAATGCGCCGACCAGTGTTCAAGCAAGTGGTGGTGAAACGGTGAATACGTCACCCATTTATAGTGAGTGCGGTCGACATAGCAAATCATTAAGTGATATCAGTGCCAATAAGGGAACATCACCTATCATGTCCCGAGCAGTGTCGTTCCAAGTACCGAGTGTAGTGTAAAAAAAAGTAAAATAGTACGCGAGTGTGAATATTTAAAAATAATAAGACATTTTTATTTTAGACTATTACAGACTTACCTTAATATTAACTTTTTATGTTATTATTTGTTTTTTTAACTATTAATCATTGTACTAACATAATATACTTACCATATAATAATATAATACATAATAATATACAATTGTCAGTACTAACATAAATAATAAGAAAAATTGTTACTAACACATGCAATATTTAAGTTATTATGTTTTCTCTTGTTTGGGTGGCCAAGATGTACGAGCCTACACACGTACATTTTAATAACTATTGCATATTCGTAATTTCACAATGACCTCAATGCGTTTGCATACGCATCACTTTTACAGACAATTGTAGAATTAATTACTTACAATAAATTAGTGTTTTTCTAGCATTCAATCGGGTTGGTTAGTTTAGCACTCTCCGGAGTAACCTATCCATAACAAGCATACGAGTGTGGGATTCAACCCCCACACTTATGTATGTCTAATTTATAGTAATGAAACGATAACGAATTCGATTAATCGTAATAGACGATTTTTGATATTTCATGATTATTCGTAATCGTAATCAATCGATTATTTAGTGATTACATCCGACATTTATTTTCCTCAAATAAAAAGAAACTACACAACATTGCTTTCTAAATAAAACAGTTAAAACAGTAAAAAATATCTCTCAATCAAACCATGGTCTGTGGAGTCGTCGTTGGAGAGGTTATTCTCTACTGTTAAAAGGGCTACCACACTGTTGTAAACCGACGTTTACAACAGCCGTTTACAACAGTGTGGTAGGTTGTTTTCAACGACATTTCGGTCAACCTTTCCACGACCTTTGTTGGCGGGCGCGCGTTGAAAACCGCTGTGTTGCCACTGCCTTAAACACCATTACACACAAACCGCTATCTTCAACCTACAACCTACATACAACGTGGTTACTGGAAAAGCCAAGTTTGTATATATTAATGTACGTACAGCGCGGTATTTTTTACATCTTTAAAAGCTCATATTTAGCTAATAATTATATAAATTTAAACGCGTTTTTCTCTAGTAAATTAATCATATTTTTTTTAAATTGCCTCACTACTTAGGTATATCAAGGAAGGGATGCCAATAGCGCTATTTAAATTCGCAAATAAAACAAAATATGTCAAATATGCTAAATTTTACGATAATGCTTAACATCCTGCTGTAGCCTAAATTTTACTCTTAAAAATACTAATAAAGCAGGATCCTGCTAAAAAATGGCAACACTGTGGACTGTGGCAAACCAAGTGGAAGCTCGTTCACAACAAGTTGTAAACGAGCCTCCCGCCAAGGTGACCTGGTGGGAAAGGCTTGTTTACAACAGTGTGGTAGCCCCTTTAGGATTAATTCAAACCGAAAAACGGAACAGATTGATGAATGATTGATGCCCGAAAAGCGAGAAATTTTATGTTTTTTGAACAAAAATATAAAGTAAGTACTTAAATAACAGCACCAGTCTTGGACAGGTATCCAATTATGGACAAAAAATAATAAATTAAAAAAAATAACTGCAACAATTGGAAAAAGTGTTGCTACACTTTAAAAGAATGTTTCACTATTAAACGGTCAATAGTCATTTCATTAAATTCAGCCCTTTTATTTTTAAATGGCGTAAAGGTGTTTGAGCACGCTTCGAGTCGTTGTTAGATAATAAATTTGACTAAAAACTAACAAAATCTTTAAGGAAGTAAGTACGCACAATTATTTTTAGCTACTATTAAATTAGTCTCAAAGATTTATGGCGTATTATTATGTTATATTGCTTAAAGGACAATGAGAAGAAACGTCCCCTCATCCAACAGATTTAAAATTAGTGTCATTTGAAGGGTCTAGTAGGATAGATATTTTTTCACTATGGCGACGTTCTTCAAATACGTGGGGTTTAGGTTTTAAAGAATATATTGTTTTTATATATTTTTTTATTTGCAACAAAATAAGATTGCATAAGCAAACTAGCCTCCACAGGCGGCACCCGTTTACGAGTATGACATGTGAATCACCCATCGCTTCGCTCAACCATGTTTTAGGTAACTTAATGACCCGACGCACATGCCACCACCGCAGAGACACTTTGAGAGAGCATGACACAATCGAGCAACTCCAACTAAAGCAAGAAAACAATTAGACAACTGTATACGCAACGTTTACATTTAAAATAAATACATTTTTGTTAAAAAAAAAATATATTAAAATAAAACCCAATACTTTTAGCAACTAACACAGGTACTTTAGGCTTCTTTGGGTCCCAATGAACAAATTGACACGTATCCCATGACTGTTGTAGGATGAGGACAGGGTTCATACAAAATCCCCCATTGTCCTTTACAACATATTTCACGCTTTTACGGCATGATTAAGGTTATGGTATTAATGCTATTTGTTCGTTTCCTTAACTGGATACCAATTATCGAAAATCTAATTATTTAAGGTTTAACATAGCATATAACTCTCCATATTATTCATTCAATGGGAAAAAAATAGCAAAAGCCGCTGAAATATTTGGAGTACCTAGAATTACTTTACAATTTTACATAATAAAGTGTCAGTAAAAAGTCCTAAAGTCTGTTCTATGGGTCCAAACACATATCTGTCTGAAGACGATGAGTATTTGTTGGAGCAATGGGTCCTCATGATGAGCGAGAAACATGTCCCAATTAACGGTATATCATTTCAAGTTACAGGATTTATTAACTGGGTGTTGTCCATTATTGGGTGTCCATCACTAGATTTCAACTGTACATATTGGGCCAAAACATAGGATTTTTATTTTACAAATAATTTTTTAGTTAACGTATTAGGTGCGAACAAATACATTAAAAACACTCAACTATAGGTGTGCCTAAATAATATCTAAAAAAATAACTAAACTTAATGAGAATGTTCGTGTCTAGATATTGCTACACAAACTATCTTGATTGATCTTGATAAATAAAGAGCCTTTGTTTATAGTAAAACGATTTTTATTACGTAAACTTGAGTACAAATTAATTCCTTGATATGCGCTTGCTACAGACAATGCCTTGATTGCAAATGTGACGAAATTATGAATGAATATGAAAATGCTGACGCGATGACCTACTTAATGTGCGGTAAACCGTACAGAGAAATTTACTAAAACAACCAAATCTTTTCTTAACTTGTCCATAATTGGGGTTGTTACCTAAAGTACTTTAATTATTGATTTTTTATAAATTTTATTTGTTTTTTTATGGTAATAAATGTTATGTTGGTTTAACGATAATTTGTTTTTATTTATTACTATAAACAATAAAAATCGTAATCTTAATCGTCGATTATTAGGTACAATAATCGTGATCGTATCGTGCTAGTTTCAGACTTCATAAAACAGGTGGCTCTTTCTTGGGTAAATGTGTAACGCTTTATATCAAACTTCCACTAAATATTACTGAAATGCCTTTACATACATTTAAAGCCCATGTTAAAAAAACCCTCATGAGTAAAGGTTATTATAAAGTGGTAGATTATGTAAATGACAAATATGTATGGACATAGTGCATGTACGAGCATAACATATTAGTAATTTGTATATTGTGTAATTTGGTAACGACATATTGTTTTGTAAATGTCGTTACTTCTATATTATTATAAATCTGTGGAGTTTCTTGCGCCCATTCTTCTCCACAGCTAAAAGACTTCCTGAATTTCGAATGCCCATCCATCCAAATAAATTTAGACGATTAAAAATGCTTATTTTACATTTATAGAATAAAGAAATTTTGAGTTTGAGTTTTGAGTTTATGTGTTAATCGTTTTATCACTAATTTATTTTGCCCAGCAGTGATCTTTCCTTTACTAAAAAGCAATGTACACTCGAGGGGTCAGCCCGCGCTGGTCAGTGGCTCCATCTATAGGCAGTTTGTGTAGTAGCGGCCGCCCCCGACCCCAGACAGTGAGATATTCGTTAATTTAGTTGTTGTAAATTTGTTCGCGCGTCCACGGGAGCCATTCCGGCCCGGGTAATGCCGTTAACTATGGACTAACTGGTTTTGTTTATGCCCCGTTTGGCAGATTTCTAGACTTCATTTATACAAAAATTTTGCTTTTATGGCTTGGTGGTGTGGTTAATTTGGGTTAGTTGTGGTTTCGGTTATGTCTGACATAATTATTTTTAATGCGATAAACAGACTATCCACTGGTAAAGGAAAACGAGCAGGCGGGTTCGGGGTTACCTGTTGGAAAGCAATCACCACCGCTCATGAACTGGTGTCCATGGGCTAAACCAGAGGAGTCGCAGATACGTTGCTAGCGTGGAGGAAGGACCTCCTTCTCCTTCTCTCTCTTCTCTCTCTCCTCGAAGGAGAGGGGGGAGATGGCCCTTTACTGAGCGGACGAATCACAACAGCTGCGTGCACCATTGTGTTACCAGCGTGTTCCCTACACTCAGATAATGTATTTGTGCTCACAAGACTTCAGAACAGGTACTATGTTCAAGGTTTATACAAGACTGGGGTGATCAACAGTATTCAATCACAATATTAACATTGTGGTGCGATTTTTTTTCAGAATTGCCAATGACCTTAGCGTATATTGATACTTAAGTTTTAAACCGATAACAATATGTCATAGTGTATTGCAAATTGCAACCATTATGTAGGTACGCAGTTATTAGTGGTATAGTGTCTATTTTATGGTTTACCTACGTACAGTCGACATCAGCTATTTCTTAAGACAACTGTGCGTAGGTAAAAGGTATTTGTAAAGATTCTATTGACTTACATTACCCATCCAACCAAATACTGTCTAATTCCCGTTACAACACACATTTCAACCATTTATGAGGCAAAAGGAAAAAATGCTGAGGCATGATCGATGGCCCGTCGTATCACCAGCGACAAAGGACACAAATGAAAACTTTACAACAGCTATTAACTTAACGTCACTCTGGAGCCGTCGAGGAAACACCAGGTGGGGTCAAAGCGACCATTCGTCTTACTCAAGCGGCAGGCCAGCCTTCAGCCGCTACTCATCTGAGCCGTAATTTGTTAACTTAACGCTAACATCCAAGTTAGGGTAAACAAAACCAATTTGGGGCGACCCTTAACTCACGCCCAACTCGTATGTTGAAGCCACAACAACTTTGCACGATTACATCTCAAGTTATGTTGGCCCGGTTGGAATGATGATTGGAGTCATTTATCATTTTAATACGCACAGCGCCCTTGTTAATGGGCTGCCAGGGGAATTAATAGATGTAACATTATTTTCATTGTTAATTTTGCGGGTTTGAGCCAATGTTAATTTTATTGTTGCCAACCCTTTTATAATGATCGGTGTAAAGCTTTTGTGGCGGTATTATTTTGTAACACAATTTATTAAATCCGATTTTGATATCGCGTGTGTGAATTTAGCGTTCACCTACTCGTAAGTCAGTGGACATGTCAATTTCGGTATGTCGAAATTACCGCGTTTGATTATTCAGTTAGAGTTAAAATAGAAATTTCTAAATGATATCGACTCGTGAGTGACGTGTTGACGTTTCTGTTATATAGTAGGTAGATTTTAATGGCCCTTGTTTATATGTATCGGTTCATAATTATTATAAGGAGCTAGTTTACACGATATGCGTTCAATTTGTGATTTAGCTAATGAAGTAATTTTCGCAATGTGGCGTAGTTATAATATTAGTGAAGTTATTCTACTAATATTAAAAACACGAAAGTTTGTAAGTATGGATGGATATTTGTTACTCTTTCACGTAAAAACTACTAAATGGATTTGGATGAAATTCGGCATACAGATAGTTTATAACCTGGATTAACACATAGGATACTTTTTATCCAGATATTCCCTCGGGAACCACGCGGGTGTAACCGCGAGCGGCCGCTAGTTACAAATAAGGTGAACTTCGACACAGCGACTATAACAGTGCCGATAACATAATTGTCACCATAAATGTCATGTACGAGTATAATCACAGACCACAATGCTCTAAGCAGACCACGGTCTGTGTCATTCATGTTAAACTTCATCAACCTACAAATTACTCACTGTTGAGCAAAGGCCTTCCAAAGTGAACAACAGCACGTGAGCATAGGCCACTACCCCTGGCCCAACACGGGTTGGTGGGGTTTCACAGTCTTTTGGTTTCAACGACTACCATTTTACGACAACAACCGACACAGCACCAGCAAAAAGGTATCGAGGCATTTTTAATTTGGTCATCCCTCCTATTTGTGACAGAAAACATACACAAAGAGTAATGCTTACCCTTTGTGTATGTTTTCTTTATTTTTGTGTGTGCAACAAAGCGTTGTATCTATCTATCTTGAAAGAACACATACAAAAAGAGTAATGTTTACTCTTTGTGTATGTTTTCTTTATTTTTGTGTGTGCAACAAAGCGTTGTATCTATCTATCTTGAAAGAAAACATACACAAAGAGTAATGTTTACTCTTTGTGTATGTTTTCTTTATTTTTGTGTGTGCAATAAAGCGTTGTATCTATCTATCTATCTTAGCAATAGCTCATGACGCAGCGGCTAAGTCCTTCTGTATGCGATCTTACCCGTAAATAGGATTACCATCCGTCCGAATTAGTCCGGCATGTCCGTACTTTTAGACTCCAGTCCGGCCTTTGTCCGGCTGTTTAAATTGTCCGGAATTTGATTCAAATAAGTCTTTAATCTTTATTACCTTCTTATTTATCTAAAAATAAAACATAAAAAGTGAGTATGTTTCCATTTTATGACAAAAACGTCCAGACTTTTATCTAAATGTCAGAAGTTTTGACAGGACTTTTCAAATTCATGGTAACCCTACCCGTAAAGCCAGTATCTCAGAACTTCTTGGCAAGAAAGTGAAGAGCCATGTCTGTAGTTTTGTCTTATTTTCTAAAATTTGTGTTTTGTCGATTAAGAATGTGAAATAATGGTGGATTATTAACCGTTTAGTGCTCGTGAACGTGCATGAGTGTTGGCAAATAAAACAAAACAGTGCAACATCACTTTTTAAATTCTCTCAAGAAGTCCGTGTGAGATTCAGTAAAGTCCCACATCTTTACTGGAACTTAAGGGATTTGGGGGAATATCATTTAGCTTATTATCATTACTCATTATCATCTTATAAGTGTAATAAATGAACTCTATTATTTCGACTGAAGGACTAGTATCCATGGTCAAGAAACGAATTATCAAAAAAAAAATCAGCAAGTATCTCAACACCGAAAGAAAAGCATAACAATATCGACACAACATTTTAAAGTTATTATTCATCCTGCCGCGCCGCATAAAACTATGGCGACGGAATATGACAAGTACGAGTACGTGCTTGTGGCGTTTCGTTTATGGAATTGTACAGTAAGGAAATTCCCGGTCTAGCACTTTTCCGCGATATTCGCTTGTGTTCTTTTCCGACCGCGCGTACGTACAGTAGCGTGCGCTTAGATCGCGTGCAAGCGAATATCGCCGTAAAGTGATCGACCGGGAACTCTTCGACTGTACAGTCGAATAAGGAAGTGCGGCGTCGGCAGCTGCGTATCAAAATTGCATGGGCGGCGTGCGTGCGGGCGGGCCGTAAACACATTACATTTCAAACAGTTTTTGCACATTCCAATGGCATAACAATCATTAGCATATTGTTTTTATGTTTACCTACTATGGGTTAGCGCTTGGTTTTCATCTCACGTGGTATGTGACGATGAGGCCGGAGGTGAAGCGCGCTTCTTATCTATATGTTACCGGAAATGTATGAAATCTAGGAATTGTATACAACTCCTAGGAAATGTGTACATTTCCGAAGCTATTTAGGAAATGTGTAAAATATTGTTTTAAAAATTATTTAATACATACATATCCTGGAAAATGTATACATTTCCTAGGAATTTTATATAATTCCAATATTGTATTAAGTAGGAAATGTATAAAAAGAATGCTTTCTGTTGCACGTTGTTAAAATGAGATTAATATTTATTTAAGGCACTAGTTGAGACAATCAGGTAACAATCATACAGTACAAAGTCTAATAAAAATAAATAACCTCGAAATTTAAGACAATCGCGAAGCGCAGCGTTGCGATTGTCTTAAATTTCGAACCTATCACATGACTTACAGGAGTAGGGCAGCTGTATCCCGCTCTCCCCGCGTACCCATGGATATCCTAAATGTTTTACATTTCCGATTGCTATTTAGGAAATGTATAGATGTAAAGACTGCACATACATCCAACAGCTTATAGAGCGGCGATGGGCTCACCACCTGTCACGTTTAGCACAGTCATGTGCAGTTGCTATTTGGTGAAAAGAGGACTATGGCAGAGGACTGCTTTTGCGGTCCTCATTGCCTAGTTTCTGACTAACCCTTCAAGGATAATAGTCGTGATTTATACAATGTGTGTAAATAGTTTTTGTTCTTTCCCGAACATAAATGGTGCCGGAACCCGGGAATAATTAATACTTTTATATCTATGTTTCTTTATTATTTTAAACAGCGCTATACCGTATATAAGATGGTACCACCACGTTATCTAAGGTCTGGCTAGCCAGGCGGACTTACCAAGTACCGCTAGACCACAGAAGCCATACCATATTGTATATTTTACTGCGCGAAACAGTACTCGATTCAAGAAGATTCTGACAAATACAAAGAACGAAATAATTATGACCATGTTGTTTAATAGCAACAGGCTCAACAAGAACACCTGCTAGAATGCGGCGCAAAAACTTAACAATAATAAAGGTGTCTACTTTCAAAACCCCCTAGAGGCACTTTTTTACAAACGATGATAATTCATGTTTAATTTTTAATAGAAAACCGCATTTGTTTATATACATGTCTAGATAGAGCCTGGCCGTAAAAAAACGTAGAAAAATTTATAGGCCAAAATTGGCCTATCGCGCAATCCTGGCGGTCAGTGTCATTGTGCAGTCAAGCAGTGTTTACCTCTCGCGTTTCGGTGAAATTGTTCGCAAAATGACCGTTTGCTCAGTGAAATTCTGTCGAAACTACAAAAGAAAAAAAAAATTGAAAAGGAAAGTCACGTTTCATCTGTAAGTATCGATATATGTGTATAGTGTGTATGAATGTTTTGTATGTGTGTATATATATGTATGCATGTATATATATTATATTTTAAAATAATTTTATATCTTATTTGGTGGATTTGGATCAGTCGTATTCGGTTGCATTCGCATCGCTGTCGATCGAGTTGGACTTGTGCCGATGCTGCGTCCCTAGCCTGGCTTCTGCTACCCTCGTCATTTTTTGTCCTCGGTCCTGTGGGGGTGGACCGGTGTCGCGTCATGTCGCGTAGGCAGGCTGGATCGGAAGTGAATATGGCCGACGCGACGCGACGCGATGTTGGTTTGCCCCCGTAGGATCGGGGGTGGGGAGTGGTGGGGGTGGTGGGGGTTGGGTTGGGGACGTGGCGTCGGTGCGGGTCTGGTTCGATTGATGGTGATGTGAATGTGGTTGAGTGTGATTGATCTAAATCTACCACTTATTTATTATTATTATTATTATTTTTTATCGAGTGATGTTATTGGATTTTGTAACTGAATGAGACTTTGAATAGATTGGATCCTTAACTAATACATAGTTTTTTTTTTTCCAGAATTTAAACCATTATTAACCAAAAACTTAAAGCGCGATCTATCTAGCCTTAAGAGGAAACACTGCGTCGGCGTGGCGTTCGGGATTCTCATGCGGGGCGCGGGGGAGCGGCGTTTCGTGGTCCCCTGTTTCCTCCTTCAGAGGTGGACCAATTTTTATTTAAGCGTCGGTTGGGGGAGGAGGTTTTCTGTGTCTGTGTGTTTGATTTTTTTTTTTTTTAAACGAGTTACCTAATGTTTCTGAAGACGCCTTAAAACGAAGTGATTTCGCTTAATTTTGAAGGCTCCTGGTTATTAAATAAATGACTTAATGCAAAGGAATCAAGCATACGGACGTGAAGGGTCTCTTTCTTTAACCGTTGCTGTAGGGGTGGTGGGGGTTGGTCCGGTTTTGGAAGGAGGCTGCGGGGCGTCGTTTTTCTGTGTTTGGTGTGGGAGTTTTGTGTGCCGCGTCGGCGTGGTGTTTCCTCTTAACTCGTAATCCCTACGCGCGCGCGTAAACCCTGCGCTCCTGACGGACGTCAAATCGATATGGAGTCGGCTGTGCTTATCGGAATATGAACGCTCGGGTCATGAGATAGGTTTCAGTTTCGCGTGGGGGTCGTTGGAGGGTGAACCTTCTGTACGGTAGTAGTATTAGTTATTCTGTGCTTGTACCCAGACGAATAACGAAACAATTTTAAAACACACAAGTTTATGCTTATTCATTTTTGACGTTTTTTATGCTTAAGTTTTTATAAAAAAAGATATTTGAATGATTAAAAATGTCAACCTTATTGGTTAGGTACTAATGTTTTCCAAAACTCATTTCAGCCGCTACTTTATTTTACTTCAATAACTCCAATTTATATTACTTACCACAGTATCAATACGATAATTGGAAATCATATTACACAATTCTATGACCACGGCTTATATTTCGGTTCGACGCGATTCTGTTTCGGCGTGCAGTGGTACTGGGGGTAGCAATGCGCATTTGTCTGGCACAGACTATAATAGCTCGTTAGATTAGTTATTAAGTCTTAACTATAAGTTAGTTAACTGTTTTTTTATTATTATTAGTATTGACGTCAATAAGTGCCTGTAAAGGTTTACATTGAATAAATAATTTGACTTTGACTTTGACTTTGACTTTGATAAATTTTAATAAAAATTTAAAGTTTATAAAATAATAAATAAATAAATAAATAATAATTATAACGGCCATGTATGCGTAGTGTTGCTGGTATCAAAATGTAGAATTCCCATTGTTGGTGGCAGAATATAAAAGAAGGTTTAAATATAATAAGTATCATAAAAATACTCAGTCTTGTAAGTTAGTATTTATACATGGTCTTGTTGTAAATAAAAAAAATACATTAAATATAATTATTATTGGAACACTTTCGAAGTTTTTCTTTTTTTTAAACTGATGTCTGATTTATGTGTAATTAAATGTCACGGGTCCTATTCTATGCCGAATGTTTGTAAACATATTATTGTCATTTTTTTTTTTTTTTTTATAAAAGAGGAGGGAGCAAACGAGCAAGCGGGTCACCTGATGGAAAATAATCACCGCCGCCCATGGACACCCGCAAAACTAGAGGAATCGCAGATGCGTTGCCGGCCTTGTGAAAATGTCTAGTTTCACTAGGATTTTTACTGTTTTTTGAAAGAAAGTCACAATAGTTAACTGTTTTCTTGTGAATGTCTCTTAAGAAAAAGTAAAATCCTACTGCAACTAGGTATAATAGTAATCTGTTTACAAACATTCGTCATCGAATTTGGCTGGATTATAGGTTCCGTTCTAAAATAAGAAAAAATATAATACCTACTGTAATATTTTATAATACTATTATTATAAATTGTTATTGTGGTATGGTATCGTATCGACGATATTCGAAATTAATAAAAAAAATATTATGTTTGAAATGGAATGTACGTAAGTATTTATGTAAGAAGTGTGTGTTTAACTGCCGTACTCAGAGACGTCAATTAAGTTTTAATGACAATTAAATGTCTTTCCTTCTCTATTTAGCACTATACATACGAAAGTGACAGCAAGAGACTTAATTGTCATTAAAACTTAATTGACGTCTCTGAGTACGGCGGTAAGTATATGTATGTAGGGGATGGTAGTATGTATGCTTCAGAGCTCGATGGCGCATCGGCTAGCACGTTCGGTTTGCGATCTTGCCCGGTAAGCAACTTTCGCAATGCCGGGTTACTGGATTGGTGACCAAATTTAAAACATCTCGAGCTCCTCCGTGCTTCGAAAGGCACGTTAAGCCGTTGGTCCCGTTTGTTATCGTAAGATGACAGTTGTTAAAAGCCACCAACACGCATTGGGCCAGCGTGGTGGGTTATGGCCCAATATTGCCACGTGCTATCTCCACGTGGGAAGCCTGCGCCCAGCAGTGGGACGATTATAGGCTGATGATGATGATGACGATGTTTGAGAAAGTGCGGGTGTATGTTTGTGCGCCTAAAAGGTCAATATTTCTCGTCTCATGTAGGTAAACTATTGGACACGGATATTGATGAGCAGTCATCACATTATGTAACCTTTACAATTGTTCGACCACATAGCAAACATTTTATTTTTCAGATTTCCAACTGATCCAGTAGAAAGAAGTCGTTGTCGAAATATTTAAATATAAGGTTTCAACATAATAAGAAATTAGAGAACATGAAAAATGATGTAACATCCAAACGAAAGTTATTTAAGAAACAAATACAAAGAGAACGCCATTAATTGTTTTGATTTTAATTTAAAATATTAAAAAAATTTATTAAAAAATCAATTTTGTCTAAGTATTAAATGTAAATCATACTGCCTGTTGCTTCTATTTCGTCCCTATTACAAACATATCACACGCACGCAGGCTTCCATTAGCGCATTATTTTATTGTACTCGCCCTCGCCTTCAATCATCCATTTTTTCTAAACACACCAGCTTTTATGCGTTATACCTACATATACGATAGACATACCTAATTAAAAAAGTTATGTTAAGTTATGAATCATTTTAAAATTATATTGTGCATAAATATTTTTTCCCTACTTAATCGGAAATTAGGCATTCGCTGGCAACCATTCGCGCTAATAGTGTCAGAAACGCGGCTGTCACGCACACTTCAAATTCAATACAAAAACCGGGCGGATTTTGAGAAGCGTTTGTACTTGTACCGCGATGCTCCGTCTAGACATGTATATAGTCAAAGAAAACCGCATACGTAAAAGCATCGTTCGCGACGTCAACAATAAGGCCCAATAGCGACATCACGTGTCGTAATAAAGCTCTGCTATTGGCCAACTCTATTTTAGTGGAATTTAATAGTGACAGACTGGTGTTTTAGTGGGTTTGATGCAAATGTCACTTTTCCTGCAATGGCTTTTTAATGGTTTTAGTGAGATCCACTAAAGGAACACATGAAAGGATTTCATTGTATTTTGTTTTTCTGGTAATATTTCAATGTTGACCAATATTTGCTTTAGGGGGTTTTATAGACCCCTAATTATTATTATAATTATTGTCTAAGTTACTGCTCCGGCAAATGAGCACACGAGCCGGCACACATTACATACCAAAAGATTCTGACAAATTCAAAAGGCTTAATAATCATTGAAATATTGTTTGCGTTACTTGGCCAGCGGCTCGGTGGACGAGCGTTGAAGCGCTCGGCTTGCTATCTGAATTCCTGCGGGTTCAATCCCAGAACGTGCAAAGGTGAGCGTCAAGTTAGCAGCCTCACCATGGAATTAGATGGTTTTAACTACGTCAAAAAATTGTGTATAAGTAGTGATAAATAGTGACATATAACATATAAATAGTGATACTTCTTAGAATTCTTCTTCGCTATTTTCCAAAAATCTTTGGAAGAAGAAAGAAGAATTATTTTGTAATTTATATTGTAAGATTTACAATTTCACGCACAATTTATTCATGTACTTACTTATTTATTTGTTAATAACTTGTACCCGTTTCTCTGGAATCGCCATCGCAAGAAACGTCAAATTAGCAGCCTACTTAGAGAACGTAATATCCCGGCATGTATTGAAGAACTGTCATTGAAATTTTGCGTATACGATTCACTATTTATGCACAGACATTTAAATCACATTGATTCGAACTGTATTTCTTAAAGCCTATTCAAACCTAAGTGGCATTCGCTGTCGCTTTATAGGTAGAGCGGCAGCGAATACCGCTCTGGTCACTCTAGCCGCGGAACTTGATACTAAATACCTGCGCGAAAGCCGCGCGAAACCCGCGCGGTATTTACCTTTACCCACAGTGGCAGCGAATACCGCTCAGGTTTGAATAGCCCTTTAAGGTGCCTGCTAGCTTGATGTCAGGTTAGCAGCCTCACCAAGATACTCAAATATCTTTTGAACCATAGTATACTATTTATATAATATGCGTCACTAATTAAAATTTTATACACTATTAATTAAATACACAATTTTTTGACGTAGTCAATATAGTCCTATATCTATATAGCATTGTGATTGTTAATGCCAAATTTCAATAATAAAGGTAGTCAAAACCATCTAATTCGGTAGTGAGGCTGCTAACTTGATGCTCACGTGCAGTGTTTTTGGATTGTTCGGTAGCGATGTCTCGATTTCAATGATGGTGTTTTTGCCCATCAGTACCAACAACCAACACCTAATAGAAAGGGTCACTGCAACCTACAGCGACACCAATAATATTCTAGGCATATCAAAAATGTACAATACTTAGGGTGGATTCGACCAAACTGGAGTAAGGTCTTATACCTAGATTAAACGCAGAATTTGTATAGACTAATCTTGGAGTAAGTCATATTCCAGTTTGGTCGAATTTACCCTTAACCATCTTTTTTTTATACGAATGAATCGGCAAAGAGAAACGCGATAGCGCATCGGCTATCGTTTCCGTTTTGCGATCTTCAGTTAAGCAACTTTCGCAATGCTGAGTCACTAGATGGGTAACAAAATTAAAAATATGCAAAACAAATCACGAATATCTCATACAACCTATGTTTTCGTAGCGTACCTATTCTACTAAAATTGTAGCATGTTCGTAGTAGGCCAATGTAGCTCGTAGCCATAGATCGTAGATGCTACGACGTAGTTACGAATACTAGCGGCTACGGTGAAGGCAACTGGAACAATGGATTACTTCATGCGGTATTTTAAGCGCTGCTTTATACGGCAGAGGATTGAATAATAAAATACTCGTAGGTATTTTAACATTGAAAATGTTTTTTCGATCGCTTCGGTAGGGCCCCATTTTCGCTGAAAGTGTGTTTGCCCCGTGGTATAAAGTGGTTTAGGGCTATGAGGACATATAAGAGCTCAAAAGACGCAAAATTTAAATGGCTTTCAAATGGTGAAAAAAAATTGTAAAAGTAGAAAACTTTTTTCGGAAAACGAAAAAAAACAAAAAAAAACCTTGCTTTGTTGACACATTTCATCGGAATATCTTTGATATCTCGTGAACGAGGTCGAAAATCGAAAAACTGAGAGAGACGCCTAGAGATATTGAGACATTTTATGTCTTATTATTTTTTTTGTGGGAGTGATAGGGGGGGGGGGGGGCGGTATGCTCCCCCTTAGCGGCGCGTGGAGCGTCGCCGTGCGGTATTACTCGGGCGTCATAGCCCTGTGGAACTTCGCAGCTTTGAGATACAAAGATCTATTAGAACTTATTAGACGCGGAAAATTAAGGGCTTTAGGTTAGTATAAACAAATATTGAAAAAGTCGATTATTTCTTTTGAAAATAAAAAAAATCTATGTTATATACGAAGATCTATTAGAATTTAATAGACGCGGAAAACAAGGGCTTTATGATAGTTTAAACAAATTTCGGAAAAGTTGATATTTTTTTTTGAAAATAAAAAATGAATCTTTTTCATTAATAAATCTATAATAGCTAGGTTCATTTTCAATGCCTTTTCAAGTCGTGTAGAGCACGAGATCTGTGAATTTTTCCTTTAGTGATATTCTATACTTACCTTTCTATTTCAAAATTGCGGGTTAGTGGTGTTTTTCCCCAGTTTCATTTTCACCCGAAAATATTACAAATTTTAATTACTATGAATCAGTTTCGTTTTCACCCGAATATTTACATAGATCTGCCTAACTAAACTCATACAAAAACAAGACAGGTAAAGGTGAATACAAAAGTGTTTAAGTCTTTACATACCTTAATATTATTTTATATTTAAATGTACTTACATAATTACATTAGTTAAAGTTAAAAACAAATTAAAAATGTATCCTTATTACATTTTTTACTTGTTGTAAGAAGTTAGAAATTGTGATTTCATGGTTTTTATATTCTTTTTTGAGTCGATTGATCAATATATCATTTTGTACACTTTTAGGTTTTTGTTGTACACGGGTACTTATCTATTTGGAACCTGAAAGGAGGCAAATGTTTGTTTCACGACAATCATTGATATCGATGGTTGCCTTTATTACGACGACGTTGTGTTGTATGGCCTAGTAATTGGATACCTGTTGAAATAACTTGGAATTGGTTCACGATTTTTACGAAATGTCTACTAGTTATGGAAGGTGGTTCTGTATGGGTGAAACCTAATGATTGGTTGCGAAAGGTGAAAAATAAATTTAGACACTCTTGTCACTATTTTAAGTTTTTTTAAGATTTAAGATTTATTTATTTGTCACTTCACAAATTCAACAAACTTAACAAATGGCTGATACAATGCAGTAACTTAAATCCTAAATTTGTGAAGGACTGGAGCCTGAAATGGGTTTTTTTTTAAAAACCGGTTACACAGGTCTCCAGCCCCCTCCCGCAGAAAGGATTAAACTTAATGTAGGTACTAGGTAGTATAAGTTGTAGCTAGAAGCTTACGTTTTGTGAGCAAGAGTGCTGTAACGATGACAGGAATGATGTTGCAAATAAGTAGGTAATATTAAAAAGAAAACACTAAAGACGAGTTAAAGAGCATACCTATTTGGAGTGTTGGAATGATTATGATAGCAAGAAGTGTCAGTAGATGTATGTATGTAAATGTATATATGTAAATAATACATGATTTGTGTGCGTGGCGTGTGTGTGTGGCGTGTTGGAGGATGTGGATGTGAGTGTAAATGGGATGGAGGCAATAGACTATAGGCGCATATTGTGGCAGTAGTGCAGAGATAACTGAGAGTAATAAGAGAGAGCACCATATATAAACTTTATATGCGTTAATAACTAGAAGAAGCTGATGTTATGAAAGGTTGCGCTAGTATTTAATGATTACAAGGAGGGAGAGAGAAAGTTTTCAGTGGTATCATAGTCCAAGGTCTTTAGGAATTTAGTGATGGTCTGTTTGCAACTTATTTTGGTAAGTGGATAAATATTGTGAGTGCTGTTAATTTTGTTGTATAGATAAGGGCCTAGAAAGGTGTAGAAGTGATGTGAGAAGGCGGTTTTGTGGGGCTGGGAACTGCATACTTTACCTTTTCGACGCTTGCCCTTAGCCTTGTCCGGGTCATACGGTGTCTGTGAGTGCATCTTTAATACTGTTTTAAGGAGGAATGTTTGTCTGACAGTGAGTATTTCCCATTCACTGTACAGTTCAGTAGTAGGATGTCGAAAAGGAAGTCCAGCTGCCACTTTAAGGATAAGTCGCTGAGCCCTCTCTAGAGCTAACATGTGGGTTTTGGCTGCCCCGCCCCAGGCTGAGATACAATACTCTAGAAGAGAGTGGCAAAGGGCGTAGTAAACCGTTTTAAGAACTCTGCGATCAGCAACGTGCTTGAGGTTCTTAAAGATATAGGTTAGTCTCCTTAACCTCAATGTAAGTGCTTCTATATGGAGTTTAAAATTTAGATTTTGGTCTAACATGACCCCAAGATATTTGAATGACTCTGTCCTCTCGAGTTCAGGGCAGTCGCACGAGTTTCCGGATGTCTGAGGGCTGCACCCGTGTGCAATAAGATCGAATGATCGGGATGGAAGAAGATCAGATCTAATGGCAAAAGCAACGTATTTGGTCTTTGTTACGTTCAGTGTTAGGACATTACTACGCAACCAAGCGTTGACCTTATCGAATCCCCTCTGTGCATTACCAAAGGCATCATCCCAGGTGTCTCCACTGAAGAATAGGGCGGTGTCATCCGCAAAAGTGAAGACCTTACCCCCGGAGAGCTGTGCTTGACAGAGTCCATTTATATAAATTAAAAATAGAGTAGGGCCGATTATGCTGCCTTGAGGCACACCATAAGTGATATTAGCCTCCTCGCTGAGCCAGTGGTCTATTTTTGTTCTCTGCGTCCTGTTAGTCAAATAGTCTTCGAAGAGTTGTAAGGGAAGTCCTCTCACTCCGACCCCATCCAACCCAGTAAGAAGACGTGGAATCGCGACCGTATCGAAGGCTTTCGCCAGGTCGAGGAATACTACCACACATTTCCTTTTATCGTCCAGAGTGGTTGCGATAGAATGAACCAGATCATGGACAGCGTCATTGGTGGACATCCCACCTCGAAATCCATACTGAGATGGTGATAGAAGATTGTTGGACTCTAAGTATTGTACTAACCTCTTATTAATCAATCGTTCCAGGATCTTAGAAAAGGTGGGTAAGATTGAGATAGGCCTGTAGTTGTTGAAATGGTCTTGATCTCCACCCTTGTGAATAGGTTTAATTAAAGCGGATTTGAAAACCGATGGAAAGACCCCATTAGATATGGAAAGGTTGCAGATGTGTGTGATCGGAGTTATCAAAAAGGGGGCGTATCGTTTCACTATTTTGCTAGAAATTTGATCAATCCCCACTGCACATCTTTCTTTTAGTCCAGCTATGATCCGGGATACTTCAGCCTCATCAGTCGAGGCCATCACAAAAGAACGCAATGGTGAGTCTGAGTGAAGGCTACAGGTATTACCCACGTAACCACTTGCTTCGATCTTATCTGCAAGCTTTTTCCCGATGGTCGCAAAAAAATTGTTTACTTTATTAACACTTATTTGTGGATTATGAGAAGAAACGAGAGAGGGAGAGCAGTCAGGGGACCGTTTTGTGCCACTTATTGTTTTTATAACCTCCCAAAGCTGCTTTTTATTGTTACCTGCTCTGTCAATCTCTTGTCTCTCGTACGTCCGTTTCGCTTTTTTTAGTACAGAAGAACAAAAGTTTCTATAGCGTTTGTATGTGGTCTTTAAAACTTCATTGACTGGATCCTTTTTTAACTTTTTATGTAGATTGTCTCTATTTCTCATACAACGCAGTAGACCTCTTGTAATCCATGGCTTGTTTATTATCTTCCTTTTTGGAGGTCTAGCTGGCTTAGAGCTATCCTTTATGGCCACAGACAGGCATGAGACTAAGAGATTTGCAGCTACGTTAGTGTCCATACAGTTAAGAACTGGTTGAAAGTCTAAGTTTGAAATGACTGAGTCAAGAAGATCAAAATCCATTAGGTTAGCAATACAACTGTTAGTAGGTAGTTTAGATTTAAGATTTAGACTAAGTGCAACACAGTCATGGTCCGTAATAGATGCGTGCAACAAAAAACAAGTAGCATCGAGTTTTGTTTTGATGTTCATATGGTCGAGACAGGATCGGCCGTGTGTTGGTTCAGTATGTCCGGGGAGCATGCCATGGCTGGCCAACAGATCTAAATAATCGTGACTGCGTTTATCAGTACCGTCCGGCCGAATGTCGATATTAATATCGCCACACAGAACTATGTTTTTAAAACTACCCAGCATCGATAAGACTAAATCAATGGACCTTACAAAATTACTAGTGTCCGAACAGCTAGGGGGCCGATAAATACTAATTAGACAGGTCTCGTTGTTTAATTTTAGCATAAGGCAATTTGCGTCCGCTACTGTCGGCTCTTCTACGGTTAAATTTAATAATTTGTTGTAGTAGATTACAACGCCCTCGTTTTGTGTTTTGTTCTTAGTTGTGGTTGCAAAGTCATAATTATCGATTTCGGGTATGTTTTTAGCCATTGGCAGCCAGCATTCGGTTAGGACTATTATGTCCCATGCCAGCTCGGACCTTTGAAGAAGCGTAGTAAAATTAGGCATATTACAATTGATACTCCGTATGTTTTGGGAAATAATATTTAAATTTCCGATATTTTTACTGATATGATTTTTTACGTCGTCCACGTCACAGCTGACCACCCGCGCAATTGCCATGGAATCTAGGTCACGGTTTATCATTTCAATATTCTGCATATTGTTTACTCTCTCTTTGTAAGTATAAAAGACGTCACGCGATACCGCAAATGACGTAGAAAGGGAGTAATAAACACACAACAAAAAAGAAGACAAACCGCGATCAAAACTCCAATATCCCATTTATGTAGTAATATGTTATGTGTCTGTGAGTAGTGTGTAGGTATGTGTGTGATTGAGTGCTTGTGAGTATATGTATTAAACCCTTTTATATTTTTGTTGGTTGTAAATGTATAGTTATAAGGTAGAACAAGTATTAGTGTATAAGTAGCTCTGTAACTCTGGGAACAAAAGAAATAAGTAATATAATAACAAAAGTAATTTTTTTCATGCATTAATACGTTGTAAAACAATATCAAGTAGCTATAAAATGAGTACCTATAAAACAGTAAACTTAAGACTATAAGCACTAGTCACATAACCAGTTTCTTTAGTTCTTCTTCCTCACTGATACGAATAGGTGGCGCCCCTTCTTCCTTCTTAATGTACACCTTTCCATACGACGTCCAGGCTGATGCAATTGTTTTGTTCTTCGCAAGTTGACGCGCTAAGTAGAATAGACGTTTAGCTTTACTCGTAAGGCACTCCGAGATAAATATTGGCTGGGAGACCCCCGTAAGATGGAGGAGTTCAGAGTTCAGCAACGGTTTCTTATTTTCCCGACTGTTTTTGTTATAAATCTTGTATTGGTGGATAATGTTTTCTTTACGAATAGTTGTGGTAAAATCCACCACAATGGATTCAGCTTTGTTTCGATAGACGTCACGGATTTCGGACTCGTCAATCGGTTTCTCGACACCCAGTGTCGAGCAAACCTTCTTTATTACATTGATTAGGACATCTTTGTTTTCTTCTCTTTGTTTGTGAAGGTTGCGGATCTCCAGCGAGCTGTTGCGAGTGCTTTTTTCGATTAGGTCTATTTTATTCTCTAAAGTGGATACAAGTTTTTTTTGCTCACAGTTTTCACGCTCCAGATCGCTTATTTTAGTGAGTAGTTGTGCATGTTTTACCGACATAGCTGAAATAGTTTGTTGGATCGTCTGATTTTGGGTCATAATTGTTAGAAGGGCATTATTTAATGTCTCAAATTTACTGTCAAATAATGCCTTAATGTCTGTGTTACTTATTATTGATTGATCAGATGTATCTTCGAGGCAGCGCTTTTGCCGCTTGGTAATGTTGAAATAGTTCTCCTCCAATACAGCATTACTCGTGACATTAAGGGCAGAATCCGAATTATACTTGTTAGGCGCAGCTGTTGTAGGGTTTAATAGGATCTGAGCGCCCGGCGGCGAACGTTGTATCGACATGTTTTTTAGTGTAGGCCTTAATGTTGGCCGTAATGTAAAAATAAAGTAAGATGTTATGTTAAAGTTTTTGTGTTTTTTTTAATTATTTTTTAGTTTACTCATTGTTATTTATGTATGCATGTCTGAGGGCAGACATGAGTGCAGAAGCCGAGTGTGGGATGTACGGAGGATAAATTATATGTGTGTAACGGAACGTAAGAGATGTGTGAACAGGACTGAAAGATGCGCAAGGGATACAGAAGAAGAATGGTGAGGGTACTTAGAACGACTTAATAAGCACTTGGCCTTCATCTTACCTGATGGAAAGTGACGATAAGGCCGAAGGTGTAAGTGCGCCTCAAAAAACATTATGACAACCGCGACTTCGTCCATGTGCTCTTTGTTTCCTGCGTGTCTACGCAGGAAACAAAGAGCTAACTAATAAATTATTTCGTTATAGTTTTGAAAGCGTCTGTACCATTAAACAATTCGGGTGAAAACGACACTAGAATTTATTATTTAATTTTCGGGTGAAATCGAAACTGGGAAATAACGCCACTAACCCAAAATTGCAGTACCCCGTATCCCGTGACGAATTTTCAAATATTTTTATTTATATAAACCTTGTTCTGACAATTACAAACACAACACATGGAGAATACATAGAGAATTAGCCAAACTGGTGTTCTGAAGCGACGCGCATACATTCGTGGCATTGATTTTTATAAGTAGGTAAGAATATAGATTAATTAGTATAACTAGTATTTCTCATTTGAAACGAATGTTGTATTCTGATAAGATAAAGCTCAATAAAGGAAAGTTAGAGATACCTAATGTTTATTTATTTCTATACCAAGGTGGCAGTCAGGGCAGTTATGTAACTTATGACGTTTTAACAGCAGATGTAGAACCAGAATAGTAGAAGCGCACTTACGTGTTGCCGAACCTGTCAAAAACCATCCCACGCCCCTTTTGGAAAACTCTATGGAAGTAGGTATGTATTCTTTCAACCCTTTGACAGTCACAGCGTGTTGAAAATTTTCATTGATTTTCGACCTTATGTTTTGTAGATAAAGTTTAAATTTCGATAGGAATACAGCCCAATGAATGTTTTTGCCTCGGCAGGGAGCTGAATCCACAACTTGAGCGTACGCGGAAGGAAACTCTTCTGAAACCGCACAGTATGCGATTTAAAATGCTTTTTCAATGTTTTATGTTTACGGCTACCTCAGGTAGGGTAGCCATTTTTTTTAATGTTTCGCTATCTCTTAGTACTAAATACTTTCTGTTCAGTCTAATTGCGTTTACATTGCATTTTTTATTTTAGCCTAAGACGTGGGCGAGTAAAATGAAAGTATGTTTAATTTCAGTGTACTTCTTATAGTGTTCGTATAAACAATAGAAAAGTGTTGTTTTCTTGTATTTTGAAATATTCAAGACAGTTATGAGAATTCATAGTTTTTACTATTCATTTACACTGTAAATCCAGCATTAATTCAACAATTGAGTCCACATAAACAATTTCACATTGAAAAACAAATACAAAATTATTTGAGCGTTATTAACGCAAATAGTCAGGTATTACGTATTCAACATTTAATGTGTTGCACTGTAGATATTATTTTCTTTAATTTGCGGTAATTGCATTTTTTAATAGTAAAAAAGTGTAGATCTTATACTGACTGCAACCTCTTTATGTTCATTGTATCCAATCTCTTGAACGTAGCATACCTACTATTTGAAAACTTAAACAATCAAGGAGGCAGATATAATCCTAATTAATAAAGCACATAACTCTCACGGGACTACCGCGGCGAACTCGAGACATTTTCGCCGAAAATATCGACCAACAGTCGGTGATAAAACTTTTGTATAAGCCGGTTTTGTTTTACTGTTCAGCGGAGGAGAGGCTACACTGGAGCCTATTCAAAGTCGCCCGGAAAGTATGACAATGCTTTAGCCTCTATGTGAACGCGCCTTAAGGGCGGGCGGCGGTAAAATGGCGCTCCTCACGGAGTTTAAAAGGAAATAGATATCATTGGCTACGGTAACGGCTCATCATAAGGGTGGGGGGAGTGGGGAGTATGCCTGACTGCTACTTTATTGGTAAGTATAGCAAATTCTTCCAAAGTTTATAATTTAAAAAATCTAAGCAAGAATAAAAAACATTTTTTGTTAAGTTCCCATCAAACCCAGCAACGTCAAACATTGCCGCTTGGCGACGGAAATAGGAGTCCAGTCGGATTCTGTTCTGAGTCCTACTAGTGTGCATAATACACACACACAATAAATACCTTTAAATTAACTAACATGAAACACTAAAAAGGTATCCAACTCAGCATGTGTCTCAGACACCCGACGCTGGTCTTCCATGATTACCTCGTTGCTTATTGCTTACCACGAGAGCAAGTTACACCATTGGTAGTGGAACCGGTTGTTGACGCTAGATAACATCTCGGTCTGGGTCAGCGTGGTCTGTATCCCCACGTGCAGTTGAACGTTAACCCAATGCTGTTCAAACAGTTTTTTTATGGATTAGATCCTCTTTGTCAGTTACAACGTTTAATTGCGTGCTGTCTTTTCTCGAATAATTCACTATATTTTCATGATAAATTCTGACCATAATGTGATGAATCGAACAATACACAATTACACAAGCGAATTCATTGCGAAAGTCGTGCAAGAATATTAAAAAGTAAGTTGTGTTTCAACCAAGTTTCAATCAAAAGGTACCGTATGATGTTTTACTCTTTACTCCTAGTCTGTAATACTGTTTGTTACTTATACAATTGTACAGAAATCCGACATAGAAAACTAACATTGTCCTAAATAACTTGATCTCAGTATTTTTTTTTTGATTTAGTCTTTAATGACATTATAGGTACTCATCGAAATATCAGCGATTCAAGCCGCCTTAGCCGCCTTACTTAGGTAGGTTACAGGTAAATAAGGTACATCTATTCTATTTATGACCGCCTGCAATCTTCGTGCCGTGGTTCTATCAATTGGCCTTTGCACTTCATGCAGACCGGAAGCACGCAATCCGCTTGGAACTGTATGAGGTTGTGACTACTCTATATATTTGTTTTCTGAATAAATAGATTAGACTGTGATGATTATAGTGTAAGATCTATCTTAAATTATTTATAAGATTTTTCAAAAGAAGCGTGGTACGTTTGGCACAATCTCCCATTTTTGACCGTATAGGAAGGCCTTTGCCTAGCAGTAAGACGTTTATAGGTGGGTAAAGATCTTTAAATTTTTATGGGTATCTTGAAATGGAGAAAATGCTATTAATAAAAAGTGAAACTATTTCTTTATTTTACTTTACCAGCTCTATACAGTTCAAATGGTTGCCAATACAAAACAACCGTAACATGTAGGCAGTTCTGAATTTAAATTACATACTGAACAGTTGTAGATAGCACGAAAATTTCCGAGAGCTACTAATAAAATAACAATAATGTACCTATTACAATATAATTTATAATGTTTATAACATTTTAAATAAGTACGTCCATACCCGCCTACGTGCTCATTTGAGCACATTACATTTCGTCGGACGTAAATTCTGATAAGTACATAGAGCTTTATGTACCAAAACAAAGCTTTCTCCGGAACACGTGCAAACTTTATACGGAGGCGTAACATTTTAAGCGCGCTAGCAACCGTTATCGTGCCTCTGGGACAACCGCGCGAAATTCCTGAACACCTCCAAGTTTATTGCGCTCAAATTGTGTGCATTATTTATTTAATTTAAAAGCGAAGATGCCGGCGTGCCGCGTCATACCGACGGAATGAGAAAGAATGCAAACGCGAGCTCCTCCTGAGTATTGTAAAGGTGATAGCATAGTGTTTTTTTTAGTCTTCTTTTGTTCTTGCCGATGCCAACCGTTTGGTCTCATACTGTGAGTAGGTAGTGATATCACGGTTTTATGATCAAATTACCATGTTGATATCGTCACACAGTCATGGTATAATAATACAGTGTGTGAAGTCCAATTTTTTGCACCACATTTTGATCACGTTATCGTAAACGAAGAGCTCAGCTCTGGCTCCAGGTCTCTGTATTAAAAGCATACCAAGCTATCTCTTCTATTGGGTGTCGTAAAAGGCGACTAGCGGACTAAAGACTGAAGACATACAACTGCTAAGTGGTAGACAGACGACCTGCTAACGATCGCGAGTCGCAGCACAAGAAGGACGTGGGGAGATCCTTGGGGAGGCCTTTGTCCAACCGTGGACGTCTTTCGCCCAACGATGATGATAGACTTCATAAAAGAGCAGTTCTCAACGAGGAGATCAGAGACAAAGAAAACAAGAATAATCCCAACTAATGTAATAAACTCGAAACTGAGTTTGTTAGATTGTTACGCTTTGACGCTTCAACTGTTGAAACGATTTTGACAATTTTTGGTATAGAGATAGATGGGGCGCTGAAGACGGTTAAATAGTGGTTATATCTACTTTGTAAGGCTAAAAATTTACGCGAGCGAAGCTGCAGGCAAAAGCTAGCGTTTATAAAATTGGAGATACTACCTGTAGTTACTATTCGCGTTGTCAGTGTAAATTGTTGCAGAATGTAGGTTGCATGCTTTAAGTTCGAGATGTCGATTTTAAGTAATATTCTAAACCAAGCGTCGTGGTTAAACTTAACCTAACCTCTAACTATTTAGCTGCGTACCCTAGGATAGGAGACATCGTATGGTAAGCATGGCTGTTTAAAAACACACAGGTTGACTTTTCTGATTGCCACGCCATCTCGTCAGCGTCGTTATTAGGTATTTGTTTGTTTTTTAGGAAAACCAATAAGTAACGTGTGAGTGACCATCGATTACGCCATTCCTGTATCTACCGCGATTTGCTTGTTATTTTTAAATTAAAAAGGTAGGACTACCTAAGTGCACCAATGAGAGCACATCCCCCCTCCTTACTTCACTAAGTTTTATTTTGTACTGGCACCTCGAGACCAACCGTTAGGTTATGCAAGAAGTGCCAGACGTCCCTGCGCCAGTAGAACACTCGCGCGGGAGACCACCAACGTTAGGTCTTGACGCCAAATTAGTGCCCGCCGCAGCGCGCTCTTCATTCGGTACTCATAAGACTAGTGTCTCAGGAGAGTATCCCCGTGAACACGTGTAGTACACTGCCTATTGTCCAGATAGGTAACCGGAGCTGTCAAGCTCGCTCACTTCTCGTTGCACGAAGGGCACAACTCGCAGTGCCACTGCTAGGGTCGTCGACTCTAAAGTCGACTCCCAATTGTCCACCTTGGTAGCGGAGTAGTAAGCACACTCAATTCTCGGAACCCATCCGGGCACCTAGCCAGTTCCCACGTCCTACGCGGCTGGCTGGACCGGAGACTTACGGCATCTAGGAGGCCGCCTCTACTAGTTATCCAGACTATTACCGGAGATGTCAACACCAATGTCCAATAAAAAACCACCGGACAAAGCTGCCAACTATAAGGGAAACTCACGTTTCCCGCAGGATTTTTAGCTTCTGGCCCCTCAGAGACCGCTACTAGGCCCCGCTCGCTGTGCACGAGTTTGGAAGTCCTGGCACACAATAAAAGGACAAACGAACATTCCCAAGCTCTACAGCTAACCACACGCCACTACGAGTCCAACCCATGTCCGGATCCCGCTGGAGGCGCCTGGTTAAAGGCACGACCCGTAGTTCCAGTTGCGATACCCTATCTATTGAGGTCGGTAGATAGGGAATGAGAGCACAGTCAAAGTCTGGTTCTAGATCGACAGGAAACTTAAACACCAAAGAAAGTCAGTTTATAGTTATTTTTTATCCTTAAGGGAGTGCCGCGCGATCGCAAAAACTGACAAAAGTCTCTTAATGAACTTCAAAGCAAAATCAATCATAATGATATTTAAAATTAGAACAATGCTGCTATGAAGTTTCACACCTAGAATTTAATTAGAGAAATGTTTTTGTTCCGCGAAATGTGCAAAACCATTACGCGCTTATGTTATAAATTAAAATTTACTTTTTAAAGACAGGGGCGACCTGCGGTATATCAGTACAAATATTTGAATGTAAGAATTATTGTTTCATACGTAAAATTCAGAAAATTGACGCAAAAAAATGTTTTTAGGAGTCATTACATTTATGTATTGTTTGTTATTGTTCAAAGAATTTGTTTTAAATTTCAACAAGGCCATGACCTTGTGCAATGATCAGGCTAACTTACATAAGTTCTTTTAATGTATTTAACTAATTCAGCGCATAGTACAAGTGACTTTAAAATATGTAAATTTTCACAATTTCGTGCAGGATCCTCTTAAGAACTTCTATAACAAAAAACATTCCTTTGCCCAGTCTTTTTAGAAAACATCAGCTAAAAAAAGGTCTATATTATACTTATACATAAAATATCTGAGTGGTAGAGCTGCTCTGCGTATCAGCACGAATTAAGCCGGTGCGCCCGGCGTCATACCACCCTCTTAGGGAATATGAGCGTGAAACTATTCCACAATTTCTACTCCTACCTTAAAGATCCCACTCCTTCCACAAAGATCCCACTTCTTCCTCAAATATGCTACTCCTTCCTCAAAGATCCCACTTCTTCCTCAAAGATCCCACTTCTTCCTCAAATAGCCTACTTCTTCCTCAAAGATTCCACTTCTTCCTCAAAAATCCTAGTCCTTCCTGAAAGATCCTGCTCCTTCCTCAAAGATCCCACTTCTTCCTCAAAGATCCTACACCTTCCTCAAAGATCCCACTCCTTCCTCAAAGATCCTACTCCTTTCACAAAGATCCCACTCCATCCACAAAAATCCCACTCCTTCTTAAAAAATCCCACTCCTTCCTGAGAGATCCTACTCCTTCCTCAAAGATCCCACTCCTTCCTCAAAGATTCTACTCGTTCCTCAAGGTCGGCAACGCATCTGCGACTCTTGGTTTTGCGGATGTCTAAGGGCGGCGGTGATTACTAAACTACACATTAGGTGATCGGCCTTTTAGTTTGCCTCATACAAATAAAATAAAATGTAGACTTTAAAAAAAAAGTTGAAACAATGCTCCCGCCCTTACCAGCCGTTATACACACAGCGTAGTTTAAAGTAGCTTTCCATGTGTTGTAAAATGGCTCCGATGTAGCCTGGGCACCGTGCGAAAACATACCGTATTCTTACTGTTTATATTTGCCTTCGCGATCCGAAGAAATACTTAATGAATACTTAAACGTGGCCCGCTTAAGTTTTCGATAGCGAAACTGTTTTCGATGTTTCAATTATGGACGGTAGGTATTGAAACACAGTTAACCCATCTGTGTATTGAAACAAAATGTCGTTGCCGTTGTCAGAATGCCATGGCAGAAAATTGAATTATAGCTAGGTAACTACCTAAGTCAATTACATCCTACTATCCTACTAATATTATAAACGCAAAATTTTGTAAGTATGGATGGGTGTTTGTTACTCTTTCACGTAAAAACTACTGAATGTATTTGGATGAAATTCGGCATACAGATAGTTTATAACCTGGATTAACACATAGGATACTTTTATCCTGATATTCCCACGGGAACGAGAACCACGCGGGTGAACCCGGAACCGGCCGCTTGTGTAACATAATGTTGAGTAGGGAACCCGTTGAAATAGCATATTGTCATGAAATGGAAAGTAAATAATTTGTATGTTGCAACAACATTTGAGGACCAACTGGATTCAGAGAAAAGATTACCATTTTTGTAATTCAAAATAAAATAAAATATGACTATATTCCTTGCACCATCTGAAATATTCTCAAGTGTGTTTATTTCAATATCTCGTTATTTCCTTATATTTTTTTTCACTTTTTCTAATCATATGCATTAATTTATTTATTTATTTATTTATTTAACATAATTAAACGGGCGTAACCCAATTACATAATTATGAATAGTTTAGTGTAGTATTTAATCACTACTTCACAAACAAATATCTATTTTGCTTAAAAAATTCGTAAGGTTGTCGACAAACACATCAAAATCCGGGTAAGCCACAAGGAGTGCGTTAAGTGCCTGATGCATGCGACACAGCGGCGATTGCGCGCGCGCCACTGTGCGACACAGCGGAGGCGCAAACAATCGATGCCTTCGACCGGATCGAATACGCAGATAGTTATCGGGCACAAACAGGCGAGACAACTGCTCAACACATTCTGGCGAGTCCACGCCCCCACGCAAAATCGCTACAGCAGTTGACAACTCCATTCGAGCTCTCCTACCCTCCAGAGAGTTCATCCCCAACATTCCCAGCAAGAACTTTGTTGGGTACATAAAGGGGTAATAACCGTATACCCGCTTATAATAGCAGCGCAGAAAAGCTTTTTGGACCTTCTCTAACATAAGTATATACTTGGCCTCGTGCGGATTCCAAATACATGCACTCGATTCCAATGAGCTTCGCACAAGGCTGGTAAAAAGGATTTTGATGACGTCAGGATTATGAAAATCGCGTGAGTTACGTAAAACAAATCCTAAACGACTGAAACAGCTACGAGTGAGAGAGGAAACGTGTTCGTTAAAAGTCAAAGAAGGATCGAATGTGACACCTAGGTCTTTTATAGCGTTTGTGCGAACAATGCTGTCATTGCCTAACATATATTTACATTTAACGAGATTACGTCTGCGGCTGAAGGACATAACATAGCACTTAGCACTGTTAAATTCCAAATCATTCTCGTTACTCCACTTAAATAAGGCATTAACATCGGCTTGTATTCGTTCGCAATCTGCCTCGTCAGTGACTTCTGCATATAATTTTAGGTCGTCCGCATAAAGAAGGCAATTTGTATATTTAAGTACATCAACCACGTCGTTTACCATCAGTAAGAAGAGCAAGGGCCCAAGTATTGATCCCTGGGTCACACCAGAGGGTGTTTGATAGGGTTGCGATACATAACAACCGTGGCGTACAAATTGCTGTCGACCTTTGAAATAGTCGGAAAATAAATTAATAAGCTTGGAAGAGAAACCAATAGCATCGAGTTTTGATAAAAGGATTCTACAATTGACCCTATCGAAGGCCTTGCAATAATCAAAGTATATTACATCTATTTGCTGTCCTTTATCCATAGATTCTGAGATAAATTCCACCAGAGTCAATAAGTTTGAATTTACTGACCTTCCTGGCCTAAATCCGTGTTGTTGATTACAAATATATGACTGGACTTGCTTGAGAATAGCATTGTAAATGAGGATCTCAAAGACCTTCGCAGGCGCTGAAAGAATGGCGATGGGCCGATGCTCCTCAACTAACGACTTGTTACCACCTTTGGGAATAGGGGTTACTCGAGTCAACTTCCACGTAGAGGGAAAAACATCAAATAGCAGGATAAGATTTATCAAGTGGCAGAGAGGAATAGCGATAGTTTTTTTGCACATTTTCAGAACCTCCGGCGGTACACCATCAGGTCCCGGGGACCAACCAGATTTTAACCTATTAATGGCACTCTCCACGTCTGCAACAGAGAAGTCATCAACAGCTACATGCGTATACGTAGTTGGAAGAGTGACTGGTGCTGGTTTCAAAGTAGCGTTGTCCTGAACGTAGATGCCCGAAAAATGTTTCGCAAAGGCATTCGCTGCGTCAGCACCAGAACATTGAGCACTCTGGTAAACAACACTTGGCTCGAAACCGCCAGAGGACCTTAAACTGTTTACGTGACGATAAAAGTTTCTAGGATTGCCACGCAGATTACTTTCCAAGCCACCAATGTAGCATTCGTACGCCAGTGAGATTCGTATCTTAAGACTAGCCCGAAGATTAGAAAACTGAGTATAGCTCTCCTGACACTTAAATTGTTTCCAAGTCCGGTGCAGATTTATTTTCCTTTTAATATCCTTGATAATATCAGCTGTAAACCAAACAGGATATCGTCTTGCGGAAGATTTAGACCTCTGCTTTTTTGGGACGAGTTGGTCGAAGACACCGTAAATAGACTCGTAAAATGATCCCAAAGCAAATTGTAAATCCTGAGACTGCAGTACACAGCTCCAATCCAAATCATCTATAGAACGGCGCAGCGCGGTTTGATCGGCCTTGTTAAAGTTCCAGTCCTTGCCATTGTCAATGTTACTAGGCAGCATGGACCCGTGATGAATGGTGGTCTCAAAAGTAAGGGCAATGTCGAGAGGAGGATGATATAGATCTGGACGTACGAGACCTCCACATTCAGAATGAGAAACAGATACTACACTAACGCACTCCTGTGTTAACACAATGTCAAGTTTGCCGCCGTGAGAATTAACAATATTATTCCTATCTACTAAGTTACAAAAGGATAAAAAATAACAATAATAATTATGAATATTTAACGAGGCACTATTCATATTTATATCACCTATAATAATGACAGGTCCCCTTAGAGTGTAAATAAAACTTTCAACCTTAGTAAACCAGTCCAGATAGACACTATCACTAGAAGAAGGGGGTATGTACACGACACAAAAGAATAAAGTAAACGATTGAGCCATAACAGAAGCCCACAGATCTTCTCCAGAAGTGGTTTCCAGATTCCTTAAGCGGCACACCGTTAAATCAGGCTGGGCAAGCAACATAACGCCTCCTCCCCAAGAGCCACGATCACGTCGAATGACTCTCCAGCCGTTGTTCACCACCTCTGCGTCGCTAACAGAGTGATCCAGAAAAGATTCAGTGACAGCCACTATGTCATGCTCAAGTAGTAGCATATTTGCTTTAAAAGCATTCAGTTTTGTTTTCAAGCCCCGCACATTTTGGTACATTATGTCAATTTCTGAGGATGATCTCGTCATGTATCGGGAATTAGGCAATAAACTGTAAAGTGATCTTTCTCCTTCCGAAGCACCCAGTAAAGCTGGTAAGTTATTGGCTTCATTACAATTCATTCTCGCCGCGTTGCTCAGGACGAAAGGAACGTCTCCATGGCTTGACACAGACATTCTCTGGCCAATTGTCTGGAGCTAATATGCGGTCCGAAGCAGGTGATGGAACGCATATTTTAAAAGATGCGTAAGGTCCACGAGCCTTGAGACCATCTACCCTGCAATCCACGCCACCAGTAATCTTCGAAACGTGCGCCTTGACTTGATCTTCGGTGGTACCTAGTCGGAGGTAATAAAGATGAAAACTGCGCTGTTTCTCAGAGGCTTGGAGTTCAGTACTACCTGGTGTGGCCGTGCCGCGCATCAAACCAATGGAATCCCGAACACGGCGAGCACCAACTCCAACATCATTTTGTGAGGCCTGATTTATATAATTCCTGCCTGGTGATGGTAGCTTGAGTGATAATGATATTTCTTTTAATAGCTTGGCTAGTTTGACATGTGCATTGTACATCGTTGGTTTCTTTAGCGCTAAATCAATTGAGACCAATACATGTCTTTCATGATTTCAAACTCGCAGTTTCTGAAAACGTGCGTAAAGCAGGTAAAGCTCGAATGCCAAAAACATGTGGTCGTCGTCGCCGTCTAGCGTTTTTGGAACTAACGAAGCCGATGTTTCTCCTCTGGGCTTTTCTGATTCCCCAATACCTGCAAAAATCCCCGAAAAAAAGGAAGGCTCCGGCCAGACTTCAAGACATCCCTTGGGTTCAGTACGTTCTGATGGGATCAACCATTTTCCCATTTGGAAAAAATACCCGATAGCTAAGCCAGTATTTCACAAAATATCGCTCTTTCACTAAATGTGAAAAGAGTACCTAAGATTTATTTATGTTAGAACGACAAACGCAATTATTACAAAGAATTTCACAAAACACATTCAAAGCCATGTATGGAGTCACATAAGATGACCAGAATGCATACGAAGCCTATGGTTGCAAATAATAACTTCTAATATATAAGTTCTATTTTTTTTATTTCAATTTGATTTTATTTCGTAAGCTTAGTAAAACAATATTTTGCAAAAAAAATAATTCATGCCACAGATTCATGCGGTAAAGGGTCAAAAGACAACACTTGGCATTAAGACAAACTTGTTTTTTATTTTGTTATAATAGAGCACAGTGTTAAGAACTTAATAGACTGTGGTAGTAGTGTGTTTTGTTGGTAGATATTAATAAGTAAGTAAGTAAATTCTTCACGGGTTCTCACGGACGAAGTCGCGGGCAGGCTGCTTCCTATTAATAGCATATTAATAGTAAGTAGGTACCTACGTAGTAGAAATGTTATAATTACACAAACCTCATTATAATTATTAGGATCCATTCATGTTTTCTTCAACTCTGCTATCCTTTGATTAGTGAACAATAATAAGGTAACGGGTCCATCAAATACTGCTAAAACATAAACACTGCATAAAATCTCATGTCTCACCATTAAATTGTACTTTTCTTTCACCCTCTGCAGTCTATATTAAGTGGAATAGCGTCGTTACGAACAATAATGAGTTAGTTAACCGCACGATTGTTTTAATACAAGCGCACGTCCGCGTAATGGAAACCATTTGTCTGGTTCCCGCGTAGCCGACGCGCGGTGTGTCGGCGTGCGTCGCCAATTCGCCATCTTGAAAACGAGTGAAAAAGAATGCAAAAGGCGGGAAATGCAATTCAGCCACATAGAATTAAGTTTGTTGTGAATCTATATTGTTGTCAGTTTAAACCTTATTGTTCTGAGGTTTAAACGTGGTTTAAACCTATATGGTTATTATTATATAGCACGTTCATTGTCAGATTGGTCATGTTGGTCAGATTGGTCAGATTGGTCAATTCTGTGGTCTAAACTTGATTTAAACCTTTAAGGTTATTATTAGAAAGTACATTGTCAGATTGGTCATGGTGGCCAGATTGGTTAAACGATAGTAGGTACCTAAGTAGGTACCATGTTTCCCTCTTGGCTTTCAAATACAAACCCGCGATCTTAACATAATCAACATAATTTAAGGACCTACCTATATTTGTAAACATTGTAGACATAATATTATATGCTCATGCATGTAGCCTGATGACTGAGGATCTTGATAGGCGCAACAACCTCACTAGTCTGTGGGCGAAACGATTAGCGCATTTCTGTTGCGATCACAGAATAAGTAGTATATTCCTACCTACCTGTATATTCTATGGACGTTAGCAACACCAGGGAGGTATCACTCACCCGAGACTTCTCGACGGGAAAGTGGAGCGTCATGTCTGCAGTTTTGTTTTATTTTCCATACTTAACTTGTTTTTTGTCGAATTTTAATGTGACAAAAACAAAACAGTGCAACATCACTTTTCAAATTCTTTCAAGAAGTCCGTGCGAGATCTCAGTAAAGTTCAACATCTTTACTGGAACTCAAGGGGTTTGGGGAAAATATTAACGTTCATATTATCATCTCTCATTATCATCAGTTTAAGCATAATCAATGAACTCTAATATTACGACTGAAGAAATAATATCCATGGTAACGAAAAATTTTTTTAAAAATTACTTACCCTTCGAAGACCCTGTAAACCTCGGGTCCGAGCTGTAAACAGTAAAATAAAGTACCTACAGTCTGTATACTGTCCCGCTGCAATTGATGGGTATTGGCATATATGTAATATGTATACTGAGAGAAGTCCCTGTATAATGAAATACCTAAACAATGCTTATGTACACACGGCGTCAGATCAACCTACCCTAAACTGTCAAATTTCTCCAATGAATATTGATCCTTAAACACAAACCATAAAGTTCAAAATTGATTGTAGAAATTTCACATTTATGGGTAGGTTGGTCTGACGCCGTGTGTACACCTAAATACAAGGAAAATAACCTGCTCAATTTAAACATTTTAAAAATGATGGTCTACTAAGTCTAGAATAATTACTTCAAATTATTTACCTTAATTATTATAATTCCTTCAAAAACACACCTAATCGTTTCGTTCCTTTTTCAAATGTTGCTTACGTGACGTGACTTGAAGTGCCATCTACCGTAACTATTGGTAAACAAGCAACGCCATCTTTACCTAGAAAACTTAACTAGATACATCGTCGGTAGGTGAAGCAGACTGTTGTACGCCGAAACAAACCAGTGATGCCAGCTTAGGAATTTTCACACTAATACTTTAGCACTTTAACGAAGGGTGTCGCTGTCAGGCCTACCATAAATTTCGATTCACTACTGGTCGCCACTCGGACCAAAGGGTCGCCATTTATGCTAATTCGATACAAAATGACGAAGATTTTAGGCTTCATCCAATAACATGAGGCATGGGCGTAGACAGGATAAGCACATTCAGCCATCAGAAGTTCAAATGTTAGAGAAACTGACGTCGTCGGCGTAGTCAAGAATAATGGTGCACAAAACCTCAGAACAATAGTTATTGTTCTGAGCACAAAACCGTACGATGTTGGTACAGAACGACGCGACGGGAAAAAAAATAAGCTTATACGTGTAATATGTGTATGAAAACGCGTAAATTTGAATTTTCCCAATGAGAGAGCAGTATTAAAAAGGCCTACCTAGGTACCTATAGTTGCTAAAAACCCTTTAAAATCATTTAAAACTTTAATCTACGGTTTAAAACCACTAGTACCGTTTTAAACGGTTTTATTTTTAATATAACAAGCTTTGTAAGGCAATGCTCGCAGCCGTACAGTCAAGGTGATATCAGTTGTTCTCTGTTTTTTTGGCCGGATGTGGTGTGTTTTGTGGTTTTGACTATTTTGTGCATAAATATTTCGTAATGACGAATGAATTGTAATGTATATTACACAACTGTATAGTTGTGGCCATAGAATTAAGAACGTAACAAAAAAATGTATGAAATCTATTTATACTTATATAAATAATTTAATAATCTAATTTTTTATTATTCATTAATACCATGCACTACTATAACTCACATCAATAACATACTCAACCGACTTACTAAACCCTTGGCTTAGAGCATTCAACCAACGTAATGCTCTAAGACTAAACCATATAATATTTCAAATTATTTTTATGTAATAAAAAGTTCGATAACTCTTGTTGTAATAGGTACCTACGTTTAATCACTGGACAAATGATTAAGAACACAAAATGAAAGTAATATTATTAAATTAATTATCAATTAAGTAGATAAATTTAATGAATTGAACAACGTAAAAGAAGGAAGTATAACTGTAACTAATTATTTTACTTATTTACTTACTGTATGGAACAAAACGGCCATTTCGTGCGCCCCGCTGTAGTTTTAAAAAATATTGGACAGACGGCTGTCAGTGTCAGTGTGACGCACACTTTTTTTTGGTTGGAAAATTGTTAGGTTAACTTGACGCGTAGAGAGTATTGAATTTGTATTTGTAATTTTGATGTGAAGGGCACATATTGTTAAAATCGGCGGACCGTAGTGATTAATAAACCGTGAAACAGTGTAGAACACAAGTTTAGATTAGTATCCATGGCGGGCTAGCTAAAACCAGTTGGTCAGAGTGCGACACGTGGAGTGGTTTGTGCATATCGGTACGTATTTGTCTTGGGTTAAGAGCTCTGGGGGTAGTCAAAGGGAAGTTTAGGGACACCTAGGGCCATCATCAACCCGAAGACGCGCAGGGGCGCGGTCCACCACAGCAGCGGCCTGGGGCGGCCGGCTGAGCGGCGAGTCACCATACCACCTGGAAGTGGTATGGGCGTGTCTCTAAGGAACTAGTATGTATGTCATTTTTGTTTATAATAATAAAGTAGGAATCCAAGTTGATTCCTTGGTAGCAGAGTCGCTATTAGGGAGGTCAGTCGATGATCTCTCTGGACCACACATTTAGGTACCCAGAGCACTGATTGACCTCTCTAAATCATACAGTTTTTTGGTAGCAGAGCGTGGTTTATTAGTAATTAGCTAGTGTAAGATTGTCTCACTGCGATCAGTGTAACAATAATTAATTTTTGTTTTGTGTCGCATTTAGAATGCGTTGGTTATGTAAGATTATTTCACTGCAAGACTGCAATTGTCAAACCTAACTTGCTGTAATTGCAATAGAATGGTCATATAAATATCAATAGTGCAATGTGAACATTTGTTTTTTGATTACACATTTAGAATGTATTTATTTGCTTTGAATTTATTTGAGTACTATCTACTCACCGGGGCGGTGTAATGGTCAGACAACTATAATGTACTCGTGGGAAAGAAAGTTGTACTTACTGATTAAACTGTTTTGCGGCAGTTCATTGTTGCTTTGTTGTCTAATGAGGAACTAAAGAAAGTAATTGAGTGGCTAAAAGACAATCATCTAAAAGTTAACTTAGAGAAAAGTAGTGTTGTACATTTTCACTCTTACAATAACCCAACCAAGAATGTTAACATTAATTACAATAACGCATCTGTACCGCAAGTAGATTGTACTTCTTTTTTAGGGATCACTATTGATAAGAACCTCAACTGGAAAGAACACGTAGATAAAGTTTGTACTAAATTAGACAAATTCGTGTTTGCTCTTCGACGCCTACGATTAGTTGCAAACAGAGAAACTGCTTTGGCGGCATATCATGGATATATTTCATCTGTGTTACGATACGGCATTATTATCTGGGGTAACTCTGTAGACATACACAAATTATTCAAAGCACAAAAGAAATGCATTAGGGCGATTTGCGGGGCTGATTACCTTGACCACTGTAAGCCATTATTTAAAGAGCTAAGTATCCTACCACTACCCTGTCTCTATGTATTTGAGATTTGCATGTTAGTAAAAAAATATCCGCATCTGTTTCCCTTACATGACACGATACATAAAAAAACTAACACTAGAAATAAGTATAAGCATAGACTTTATGTAACAACAGAGAGACTGAAAATATACAGTAATAATACATTTTGCATGGCGATTAAGGTGTATAATAAATTGCCTGTTGAACTTAAAGAATTGCCTGTAAATAAATTCAAACATAAATTATTTAAATTATTGTTAAACGAATGTTATTATACGACCAAAGAATTTTTAGAACACATAGTGTAATTTTTATTAAGTTAGTTAAATTATGTTGACATTTTATGAAATTTTTATTCCATTAATATTTTTTTTTTTTTTTGACATTGCTTATATAATTTTTGTAATTTAAATTTAAATAAGCATATAATATTTCCACGCTGAAGATGGCAGAATATGCTGAGACCTGTATTAATATGACACCCTAATGTACACCATATTCTTGGAAATAAATGAATTGAATTGAATTGAATTGAATTAATTTTATTTTAACTTAAAGTGAGTCTCGCTGGGGTAGTGTGGATTTGTGACAACAAATAAATATTTTTGATGTTAATTGTTGAATTTGTTTTGCAAACGGAATGTTAAGATTCTAGCAGTTGCAAATAATTAAACATTCTATTTGATTCTTGGGGTTTTGAAAACTTAATTTAGAATATAAAGTAAAAGCATTGAAAATTGTGGTACTTTGATTTGGTCTATTGTTTTAATGTTAAAAAGATAGGTAGGTAGTGATTGCACTATCTGTATGCATAGCGATTACAATGTTGTAGACATATATTAATATTGCAGTTATGTTACATTATAAATTGTTTGTTTACATAGTAAATTTTAATTGTACATTCAATGTTTATTGTGGTTGCTTTAGAATCAGCTAGGGTTGATTTATTGCTTTGTTTTGCTTACATGGCGGCTATGTAACATTTATTCTGTCCCATAAGTTGTTTCTTTCTTTGAAAATAATTTAGTTTCATTAATTTGAGTTCCATTCATTTGTAACATTTGTTTGGTAAATGATTTATTTACATAGTGGCGTATGGAGGAACATTTTTATTTTTATTTTATTTTTCTTTGGAAATCAATTTAAGTTTGATTTACTGGTTCATCATTGTATAATGTTAGTTGAATATTCATTTTGTTTACTCTGGTTATTAGAGTCGCTATTAGGGAGGTCAGTCGATGATCTCTCTGGACCACACATTTAGGTACCCAGAGCACTGATTGACCTCTCTAAATCCTACAACAAAACAGAAAATAGAACAACACTTAAAAATACATGGGCGAAAACTAACATAAATACGGCCGAAAACTAAATTAAATGACCGATAACCGGCAATGTCGCTACTTTTCGAGATTATTTTTTTTGTAATTTAACCATAATGTTGTCTCAGACAAAGCTTAGAAAACGAAAATTGTATTAGTTTATTGATTTAAAAAAAACTTTTTTCTTTACTTTTGTTTACTCTGTCATGATAAGAAATCGCTCTGAAAATGAAGCTTTGCTTAAGTGACCGAAAACAGGCTAATTTACCATATGAGACGCACGAGTAGGTATGCATTGAAAGTTTAAGTTTTTTAAGTCGCTGCCGCTGGTTACATGCACACCGGTTTTGGCAAATGTTTTGTAGACAAAGGTGATCGAGTAACGCATACCTTTTGAAGACGCATACGCATTCTGAACTCAGCTAGACGACGCGATATACGCCCACCTGGCTTTCCAACGGACCCTATTCTAGTCCTTGCAAGTCCAGTCTTCACAAGTAGGTACCTACCTACCTAATTTTATTACATTTCGAATGTGATTTATGCGTGAAATACCCATTTTTCGCATTTTGTAGTAATAAAAAAAAAAAAAGTAGAATTCGGACGGCCGTCGCATCGCATTTTGCAGTAATTTTGCAGTTGTATTTGGGTCGTTCTTCTTTTTAACCTATAATTTGATAAAACATTAGCTCAATTTCGAAAAAAAAGATATAAAGATTCCTCGTCAATATATATAAATATATTCTAATAGCAGAATTTCTATTCTATCGTAAAAAGTTGTTGGCCGAGAAGTTTACCGACTTTTGTACGATTTTCAAGACCTGAAAGATGGATTCGACAAAAAAAATTACATCTCCGTCACGACATCTTTTATTTTATTCTATCGGAATACTGTTATAAATTTGTGCTTAATAGGTATTACAAATCTCTATTCTGTGAGCATAAGTAGAATTCGGACGGCCGGCGCATCACATTTTGTAGTAATTTTGCAGTTACAATTTGATAAAACATTAGCTCAATTTCGAAAAAAAAGATATAAAGATTCCTCGTCGTCAATATATATAAATATATTCTGATAGCAGAATTTCTATTCTATCGGAAAAAGTTGTTGGCCGAAAAGTTTACCGATTTTTGTACGATTTTCAAGACCTGAAAGATGGATTCGATAAACAAAATTACATCTCCGTCACGACATCTTTTATTTTATTCTATCGGAATACTGTTCGTCAAATAACTTGTAACTTTTTAATACATTTAATAACTAAAGAAACTTTTAGAAAACATATTAAAATCATACATTTGTATTTATAAAATATGTTCTTTTCATGATCATATACCACTCTGTCACATTTTCAGCTAATATAAAGTATGTTTTGCTATAAATCAATTTTTACTAACTATATATCTAATATCATCAACTATACAGAGTAGTAACTCATGTGACAGAGTTGTTATTCTAGGGGATACATGGCTGCGTTTTTGAATAAAACAGGTTTATTTTTCTACAATCATAAATCTTTATCAGTCTTCAACATTGTCATACAAAATAACATGAGATCGAACTTAGATAATTAATGAAATCACATTTTGTGAACCTTTAGAATAAATAATAATAATAACCTTTATAATTTAATATTTTAGTAAATTAAATGACTACTCACTCTACTCTAACTTGACAACAAATTAAAATTCATCATCAACATCCGATACGTCATTCTCCACCAACCTAAACAGTCTTCCACTACCATCGACTGTTTTTAGGAACACTACCGAAGACATCGCCTTCTTCATCTTCAACGTGGCAAGAACAGAATTGTTCACAAAAACCACTTATAGGGTATTATGTAGTTTTTGTGAACAATTCTGTTCTCGTTCGTTTTAAGATTCCACGAGTTTCCGTGAACATTTGGTGGACTTGCATTGTTCCTTTCAGGGCTGAGCTTTCAATGGTGAGCTGTGAGCTTGGGAATGTTCGTTTCTCCTGGTATTGTGTGCCAGGACTTCCAAACTCGTGCACAGCGAGCGGGGCTTAGTAGCGGTCTCTGTGGGGCCAGAAGCGAAAAGTCCTGCGGGGAACGTGAGTTTCCCTTTAAGTTGGCAGCTTTGTCTGGTGGTTCTCATTGGACATTGGTGTTGACATCTCCGGTAGTAGTCTGGAAAACTAGTAAAGGCGGCTAGGGGCCGCCTTTACTTATCTAGGGAGATGCCGTAGCCTCCGGTTCAGCCAGCCGCGTAGGACGTGCGAACTGGCTAGGCTCCCGGATGGGTTCCGAGAAGTGAGTGTGCTTACTACTCCGCGACCAAGGTGGACACTTGGGAGTTGACTTCAGAGTTGACGACCCGAGCAATGGCAACTGCGAGTTGTGCCCTTCGTGCAACGAAAAGTGAGCAAGCTTGACAGCTCCGGTTACCTATCTGGGCCATAGGCAGTGACTACACGTGTTCACGGGGAAACTCTCCCGAGACACTAGTCTTATGAGTACCGAATGAAGAGCGCGTTTCGGCGGCAACTGATTTGGCGTCAAAACCTAACGCAGATGGTCTCCTGCGCGAGTAGTTTACTGGCACAGGGACGTCTCGCAATTCTTGCATAACCTAACAGTTGGTCTCGAGGTGCCAGTACAAATAAAACTTAGTGAAGTAAGGAGAGGGGATGTTCCTTTCAGGGCGAGTTGTGCCCTTCGTGCAACGAGAAGTGAGCGAGTTTGACAGCTCCGGTTACCTATCTGGACAATAGGCAGTGAACTACACGTGTTCACGAGGAAACTCTTCCGAGACACTAGTCTTATGAGTACCAAATGAAGAGCGCGCTTCGGCGGGCACTGCTTTGGCGTCAAGACCAAACGCAGATGGTCTCCTGCGCGAGCAGTTTACTGGCGCAGGGACGTCTCGCAATTCTTGCATAACCTAACAGTTGGTCACGAGGTGCCAGTACAAATAAAACTTAGTGAAGTAAGGAGAGGGGATGTTCCTTTCAGGGCGAGTTGTGCTCTTCGTGCAACGAGAAGTGAGCGAGTTTGACAGCTCCGGTTACCTATCTGGACAATATGCAGTGAACTACACGTGTTCACGGGGAAACTCTCCTGAGACACTAGTCTTATAAGTACTGAATGAAGAGCGCGCTTCGGCGGGCACTGATTTGGCGTCAAGACCAAACGCAGATGGTCTCCTGCGCGAGTTGGTTTACTGGCGCATGGACGTCTGGTACTTCTTGCATAACCTAACGGTTGGTCTCGAGGTGCCAGTACAAATAAAACTTAGTGAAGTAAGGAGAGGGGATGTTCCTTTCAGGGACACAATGTTACTTGGAATCGTTTCATCTCCCTTTTCTACGTCTTCGTCTGTCACCATGAACAGTTTAATTTTGTTGGCATCTTGAAGTGCGGAAAAGAATTGGAATACATCTGCAATATCGTTTCCCCTAGCTATTAGGGCATTAGCTTGGCGTTTCAATGTCCCCATATTTTTCATGCCCTGATTCAAAGAAGTTCCAGGATATTTTGCGAAACCCGTATTCTTCGAAAAACCTGTTTGCCATTGAGTATAACTTTTTCTCTAACTGATCTATTTTTTGACTGAATATTATCTCTGTATAACTTAGTTCTATCTCTTTTCACTTTCTTTCTTCCCCTTGAACTACGAATAGATACTTCATAGGGAGTCGGTGTTGCAGATGGAGTCATTCGTGGGGTTTCTGGTATTGATGATGGACCCGGCGTGTTAAAAGTATCACTTCAAGCATCTTTTTTGATTCGATGTTCTCGCATGCTTATGTCAGTCTACTAGCTTCTGTCGAGCATGGTATCTTTCTAAATCCTTGCGCTTTATTTCAGATACTTTCTCAGGGTCATTTTTTCGTTTCTTCCGACAACGCCGCTGTCTTACTGCTAGTGTCCGATGGAAGAAGGGGGATGGCGGTATGAGCTCATGCAGCTCCAGAGCACACTCTCCGAAGTACAGTCTGTAAAAGACCGATAGACAGGACACTTTGTGGCGGTGAGCTAGGGTGTGAAACTTGCTCTTCACCAGTTCTTTGTCGCCAATTAGCCTCTCAGCTCTGCGTTGAATCGTGTCCAGTGCAGCTTGTTGGTATTTCGCTAAGCCGTCCCACAGGTGACTGCAATATTCCATTCAAGATCGGACTTGAGCTTTATAGAGAGTTAAAAGCTGACCCGGCATGAAATATCGCTTGACCCTATTTAAAACGCCCAGCTTTTTAGCTGCAGTTTGAGCCTTGGACTCGATGCTGGTGCCGAAGTTGAGGTCTGAAGACAACTCCATGCCCAGAAAGACGAGACTATCGGTAACAGGCACAGATGCACCCCGAAAAGTAGGAGTCAGGTTAAAGGGACTTCTTTTAGCGGTGAATAAACACGCTTGCGTTTTGGTGGCGTTGAAATTTACCAGGTTACTGTCACCCCACTGGCAAACGTGGATTAACGTCTGGTTCGTTCGCTCAACCATCGAATCTCTCATCAACATCACGTCATCACCGCTAGATTTTGCATCCGAAAGGAATCTCTCTACGACAGTACTGTCATCTGCATACCCAACAATTCCCGGTATCAACAGGTCATTGATGTGCAACAGGAAAAGCGTCGCAGAGAGAACAGACCCCTGAGGAACTCCGGCATCAATAGCCACTGAGTCAGAGGAGCAGCCATCGATGACTACTCTGATCGACCGTTCCGTCAGGAAATCAGCTATTCAACTACAAAAGTCAGCGGGGATACCATACGCAGGAAGCTTGTGCAGTAGACTTGCATGCCAGACCCTGTCAAAAGCCTTTGAGATGTCAAGTGATACGGCGAGTGCTTCGCCGTGCATATCGAGGGCCTCACCCCAGTAGTCGTCTTCGGCGAAACCCATATTGACGGTCACTAAGAAGGTCATTAACTTTTAGGTATGAGATCAACTTACAGTTAAGAACAGAACTCTTTCCATGACCTTACAGAGTATGGAAGTGATGGCGATCGGTCGGTAGTTGCATGGGTCGGCACGACTTCCTTTTTTGGATACTGGCTGCTCATTAGCAAGCTTCCAGCATTTAGGTACGGTTTTTGCCTCGAGAGAGAGGCTATACAAGCGTGTTAGCACAGGAGACAACTCCGGCGCACAATACCTCAGTGCCCTTGCTGGTATGCCATCAGGACCACTAGCCTTGTTCACGTCCAGACTAAGTAGGGCTCTACGGACCTCTTTATTGTGGATTGTGATCTCCGGCATCGAAGAATCACAGCGAGGTAAGTTTGGTGGTTGTTGAGAGCCGGTGTCTAGACGCGAGTTGCTCGCAAACAGAGAGGCAAATAAACTTGCTTTCTCAGCTGCAGAATGAGCCAGCGACCCGTCAGGTTTCTGCATGGGTGGTAACATAGGACGGCAGAAATTCGCCTCGGCTGACTTCGAAAGGGACCAGAACTGTTTACTACCGCTCGGGTAGGATGACAGTTTCATCCCTATTCGGCTGATGTGATCGAATCTCGCCTTTCGAATAACCCTTTTGCACGACTTGGCGGCCAAATTAAAGGCTCTCTTCTTTGCTCGGATTCTCCGTGCACGGACTTTGCGATCCCGGGCTTGCACCCAAACCTGGTAAGCAAACTGTTTTCGGGCCTCAGCATGAGTACAGTCCGCATTATACCAAGGGCGGGACTTGTAACCGAGCGGGATGTCGGAGAATGGAATAAAAAACTCCATTCCCAGCCGGATTACATCCGTAATCGCATCGGCCGTACACGAAGGGTCGCTAGAAGTGAAGCATGTTTGCCGCCAGGGATATGATGCAAGGAAAATATGCATCTCGTCCTAATCTGCTGACTCGTATCGCCATACTCGCCTCGTTCTCCTAGGGCTCATGTCCGGAGGAGAGCAGATAGATACGGATTTCACCACACAATTTCCCAGCGGGGCTGAGACCGATATTGAATGCTTGTGTGGATCGGTTGTCAACAGTAAGTCAAAACAATTGGGTGTGTGGCCAGCGATATCCGGAATTCGCGTCGCTTGATCCACCAGCTGAGTGAGATTTAGTGCTAGGGAAAACCTTCGCACTTCTCTCCCAGCATGATCTGTCTTCTGGAACGGGTACAGCCACTCTTTGTGGTGAGCGTTGAAGTCCCCCAGAAAGACAAGCTCCGTCGCTGGATACCGCTGAGTTGTTAAGTCTGCCTTTCACACGTGGCTAGCGCGCTAGTTGGGCCCCCTACTAACTGCGGTCGGCCAACGGCCAAACCCGTTCTTCGGATCCCGCTACTGACTTCTAACCAACCCCCATTGGCACTGGGCACGCCGACGGAACGCAGCGGACTGCTTGGCGCCGGATTTCGGCAGGATGGTATAGATGGCAGGCTTGCGGAGCCTACCACCGCCACTGGGATCTTCAGCCATGCCCACGGGCCATGTTGGTCCGTGATGCCGTTGCCCAGGGCTGGTGCTAGGAGGTAGATCCCAACCACCCCAAAAGTTTCAAATCGTGGCAAAATGCGACTAGGGAAAAAATCCTACCGATGCAAAATGCGTTCGTGGCACCCACCGACCAAATCCTTATGGATTGTTTTGTTTTTTATTTCGGTGGTGCTCTATCCATCTCTATTGTTATATATCTCTACTCGGACCAAATATCACAATTGGTCCGAGTATCTCTACCTAAGTCTGTGTGTTATATTCACAATAGTCTTTTTTTTTAAAGTCGTGGCTTAGATGATTTGGTCGGTGGGTGCCAAACCAAGTTTATAATTTTAACAAAAAATTACGAATAGAAATTAGAAGTAAAAATAATATAGGTAACAAATTAAGTGTCGTTTTTTCGAAATGTTCACATAATATTCACAAAATTTAACGCATTGTCAATAAAAAATAATGTTCAGTTTTTCGCGAAACGGTTTGAAAAGGTTACTGAGCTGCTCGTGTTATTTTTGACTATCGGCCTCTGGAAACACTGGAATTAGCTGACAACATAACAGTGACAAAGTCAGGGACTTCTTGGCGGGAAAGTGAAGCGTCATGTCTGCAGTTTTGTTTTATTTTCTAAAATTTGTGTTTTTTCGAATATTAATGTGAAATAATAGTGGATTATTAACCGTTAAGTGTTTGTGAACGTGCATGAGTGTAGGCAAATGAAACAAAACAGTGCAACATCACTTTTCAAATTCTCTCAAGAAGTCCGCGTGAGACCTCAGTAAAGTCCCACATCTTTACTGAGGAGTCCTCAGTGAGGACTCAAGGGGTTTGGGGAACATCATTTATCATTCATCATCTTAATCACCACTCATTATCATCAAGGGAAAAAAAAGAAATAAAAAAAACTAATGACTAGGCAGTATGGTCTCAGACCTTAGCCTGTTCCTTCACGGAACAAATAAAAAAAAAAAAAAAAAAAAAGTGACAAAGTCAAACTGACTGAACTGAACTGACAAACAAATTTACGTCTCGCCTGTCTGATCTCCGCTCCTCTGACTACAATGAATGAAATTGTTAATTGATATAATTGTTTGTTTTCACAATAATGACCAAAAATATATGTGATATAATGTTTTCCAAAACTGTTGCTGTATTTTTACTCGCTACGTGCTTCGTTCTTGTTGCGGTGAGTTCTGTTTATGAGCACTTTTATACAATGTTAATTAGCACTAAAATCAATTCATTTTATTGCAATTTTAGCATATATTCATCCTTTGCATGCATGAGATTGTTTAAATCTGCTAATCAGGTGGAATCTTATTTTACTGTACCTACTGCTTTTACTTTGTACTGTCATTCATTCACTACCTACCCTAATCAGAAATCAATTAAAAACATTCTACATTATCTAACTTCAGTCCTTACCCACACAGTAGGCGCTGCGCTGTAAAAAATTACTAAAGCGAATTGTATCTTGGTTACCTTTACTTTTTACTTTAGCATTACCCATTTTGTTAATTTTTTTCATGCCACTAGACAAAATGTATTTAATTGTCTTTAATCTTGTGTTATTTATTTTCATACAATTTTTAACCAAAGGGTTATAAAGAAGGTTTGACAGTGGGATCCCCCACTACGAACTACAAACTAATTACTTTATGACCAATGTTAATCAACCCAGTTTTATTTTAGAAGGATTCTCACATTTCTCAGTAGTAGTATTAGCAAATACTACCAACCCGTTTCTTTCTTCTTGCAAATTTTGTACATTACTGATAATCGTTTTTGCTATTAGCTAAAGGAGAATGACCAAACCAGCCTATTAGATATCTATTGCGTCTTAATCATTCGCATATCAAAAGTGTTCTCTTAAGTTATAATGATTACTGTTAAAAAAGATTTTCTATAGAACGCTGCGTTAAGAATCATGTAATAAATAAGTGCTGAACTGAACTGATAGTCATACGATAACATTTGTCATTACCTCAAAATACCTAAGAAGTCTTAAGCTAAAAATGAAGATAGCTTCAACTTCAAACAAACAAACCCGCATGATATTGTAATGTAATTTTTAATTTAGAGCATTTCTGCTATTGATTACTATTTATTTCATTAAAGCGCTGTGTTACACTAGCTAGCTAAAAAACTAGCCTGACTCCCATAGTAAAAAGGCCATTCTCCTTTGCTTCCGAACAACTTACATAGTTTTTTAACAAACCAAGATAAACATAAAATGGAATACCTATCTAATAAAATTGTAAGTAAATTAATAAAACTAAGAAACAGAAGACTGACATAGTTACAAGTAAGCACCTACCTTAGCAGTAAGTATCGCTATCAAGCATTTGTGTCACAATGTTATAGGTCTTAATTTGAAGTCTTAAATATAAGTACCGTTTGACATCAGTTACCTGCATTTATTGAGAATTCTAAAATACAATACAATACAAATTAAATACATGCTAGCAGTCTTTTAGTAATGTGTATAAAAGCTTATAATGTATTGCCAATCTCATCAGTTTTTCGTTTTCATAAAAAATATTTTTTAAGGAAAATGAATAACTAATAACTTATCCCCTCCCTCTTCTCCTTATAAATAATGCTGTTCCTAACATTCTCCATATTATTTCATACACACGTATATAATCACAACATTATCCCTGAAGTTTTAGTCACAGGCAATGAGGACAGCAAAAATAGTTCTGTACCATAATCCACTTTTTACCAAATAGCGACTGCACATGTGCTTAGCGTGACAAGTGGTGAGCCCATCGCCGCTCTATGCTGTTGGATGTACGTGCAGTCTTTAGTCCGCTAGGCGCCTTTTACAACACCCAAGGGAAGAGAAAATATCCTAACTTCTATACAAAGCGCGACGACCATATAACAAACATCAACTTATAGTAGAAGATCTGAGTATACAATGACCTTCACCAAGCGGTTAATGGATGAAAAGTATTTTATATCAAATTAAATGTGTTAAAAAATATATTGCGGGTGGGTTGGCTGAAAAATTTCAGTCCAGTATATGATTAATTAAATATTTAAAAATATATTTTTTTTAAATATTGCACTTGTTTCGTTATTAGATAAATTACATAGGCACCAATCGAAAGTATGAGGCCTCTATAATATGCAAACGTTAAGTTGACTATTTTTTTCCTGTCGTAACATTGGGTAGGCAGGTGTAAACAGGCAAGTCAATATTAGTAATTTGCAACCGTCTGGTTAAATAAATAAAATTTATGTTTATATAAAGATAAGCTCATTACAAACACACACACACCAAACCAGTGCAATGTAAAAAAAAATATTTTTTTTAATATTAAATTTATCATTAATGGTACTAGATTGAAATTTTTCAGCCAACCCACTCGCGATATATTAATACACATAAAATACTTTTCATCCATTAACCTTCTCGGGAAGGTCGTTCTATACTCGGATCTTAGACTATTAGACATAGAAACAAACTAACGCTACCAGCTTCTAAAATGACACACCATTCTTCCAGCCCACTAGTTATGTCAATAAAAAACATCAGCAATGATAATCATTTTACAAACAAGTTAAAAGAATTACTTATAAGAAGGTGCTATTATAATATAACAGAATATTTAGAAGACAAACATTTATAAAAATAAAAAATCTAAAACTCTAATATCAATTAATAATAGATAAACATCTTAAAAATATTTATTTATTTATTTATTATAATATAAAAAATGAAATATAAGAATTTATGATAATTTAATTCAAAATTAATTGGAAAAGGTCTTCTCTCTTCAAATTGCTGTGCCCCACAGGACCCATAATGAACCTGTACCTATATTATAATTTATAACAACTTTGTAACATTATGGTGTGCAATCAAAATATTGAGTATGTGACACGGTTATATTATTTAAATTGTTTCAATATTAATTTATTGGGTTATCTTTTGTATACATATGGCATAGCTATAAAAACATTGAAATTTAAACATAATATTTATCACCCCATAAAAAAAACTACTTAGTCAGCATTGAAAATCAAAATATGAAAAATTATTGTTTATTTATTTATTTATCTAATTAGCACTTTATGCACGTATGTACAAAGGCGGACTTAATGCCTTAGGCATTTTCTACCAGTCAACCGTTGGGGGGGTGCAGAGACAAACAGGGTAGGGTGCACACTAAAATGAAAATACAATCAAATAAGTATACAAAAGTTTTTGCGCGCGACGTGGAACGTGCGGGCCGAGTGGCAACCTCATAGAGGATTATATGGGCAACCTATTGCCATACACCTGCCCGAAAGGCGCGCTGGCCAAACGTCCCAAAGTTTTTTTAAAAAATTCTGCTATAATTACTATACTATTGCTATAATTATAAATTGGGAGCATAACAAAAGCTTATTTGCCTTTTTAATAATGATAGTGCATTTACAACAGGGTCAGTCGTATGAAGACAAGAGGTGCAAGTGTGTCTGCCCGAGCCCCGCTGCCGTGTTCAACAAGTCCGCTACTACTGATCACCGCAGGCACTACATTGCTAACGTGCCACCTAATAAATGGTAAGACTAAACTCATTTTTAAAATATAGCTTCTTAGAGCAATGTTTTTAGTGAACATTTTATTTACTATCTGTAATTTTGTTTTAAATAAAAAAATTTTTGCTACAAATGTTATAGTCTGACCGCTACCGCTGTACCGCTCCTTGGGTATGCGAGCGGCAAGGCGGGGGGGCTAAACAGTTGCCCCATTTTGTCATTCTGCCGTCAGTGTCAGACGCAAATGAGATAAAATATCTAAAAATGGGTCGTGAATTATCTCGAGATAATCAAGACTGTCATTTTTAAAGTGACCGAATATTTTAAGAAAAGAAAAGCAAACAAAGTAAGTTTATATTTATATTTCCAAGAATTAAAGATTTATTTCATTTATATTGGTGCTTTAATTTGTACTTATCTAAAAATCATACTGGACCAAAACGGATTGGATGTAATTATACTCGTAAATATGAAGCTTCAATAAACTGTGATCGTAAGATCTGTCTGACACTACGAGTCTCATGTAAGTTCATGCTCTTTACTTCCCACTCCCCCCACCACCCGCGCATACCTAAGGCGCGGTACAGCGGTTGCGGTCAGGCTATAGTTCGGGCATCATTTGAGAAAGGCTGCACCTATTAGGCTAATAATTTTTTTGTTGTGCTTGTAATTGTTAGCACAAGGTTGTAACGCGGGCTAAGTCGCGGACTGCTCGCTAGTTTTATATAACGTAGATATTGTATGGAGTCACTTGCCTGAGGATTATTTATGTGACAATAAAATTGTTCGTATAACGATATCGCTTACGTAATGCATGCTTTCCTCTGCAATAATACAATATATATACTTTGTGTGTACAGCAATTGTGAAGGTGTAATCCTGCCGCGCGATGGTGCTGAAATCAAAGATCGAGAGCAAGAGTTTTGTCCACGCTGCGAATGCAAATATGAAAACCGGAATACAACCATTATTAAGGTATGTGTTATGAACAATACAGTAACAAGTTTACATTAAGCATTAAAAATATTCAAAATTGATTCAACTATGTATATTCTACACAGTAAGATAGGGTAAGTACCTCTTTTATTTATCTATAATTTCCAGCTGCTATACCATTATATACTTTGTTTTTTTCCAATTTACGTTGTGTGATAGTAAAACGAAATTATATTGAGGTTTAAGTACATTGAGGTACAATAAACTAGAGAAGACACCGCGAAGCAGGTTTATGCGCAACTAAGGTGCAGCCGCAAGGTCCACAATCGCTTGAATCACGCGCAATCACTGAGGCGTTTGCAGCCCATGGGCTGCACCTTAGTGCGCACTAACTTGCTTCGCGGTGTCTTCTCTAGTTTATTGTATCTCAATGTTTTAGTACTAAAGATTTTGCATTTTTCTTAAAATGTTTTACTGAATTCCAATGTTTTATCTAAATGCTGTCTAAATGTGGTTCCAGGTGGTTGTCATAATAGTCATCTGGGTGATAATGCTGCTGGTTGTGTACATGGGCTTCCTGATCTGCCTGGACCCACTCATCAACAAGCGAGCGAAAGCCTCCTACCAGGAACATACCAATGAAGATGTAAGTAGAATAGTTGAAACTTTATGTCCGCAACGTAACATGTTAGATATTTGTTCCTTTCGTTTTTAGGGTTCCATACCCAAAGGGTGAAACGGGGCCCTATTACTGAGACTCCGCTGTCCGTCCGTATGTCACCAAGCAGTATCTCATGAACCGTGATAGTTAGATAGTTGAAATTTTCACAGATTATGTATTTCTGTTGCCGCTTATAACAACAAATACTAAAAAACAGAATAAAATAAATATTTAAGGGGACATATTTTTGCTCGTTTTTGCTCGATATTGACAACGACAACAGGTAGACGCTTGAAATATTTACAGAATATTTAGTTATTATATCCACTTTAAAAATAAATAATTTCATTAAAATAAAACAAATATTTAAGTGAGGCTTCCATACAACAAACGTAATATTAATAGGTATTGGTGCCGAACCCTTCGTGCGCGAGGCTGACTCGCACTTGGCCCGTTTTTTTGTTGCCAATTATGTCTATTTATCTAAAAACATAATTTTAAAACAAAACAATAATTTAAAACAATTAAACCCAATTAAGTTAATAATAATACCAACATTTAGTTCAATCATACCAAAACATTATAATAAAAATATTATAATAGGTCTAAACTACTAAGTAAAATAGTTTATAAGCACTACACTGTATAAATAACTGTTTGTTGCCAAAATAATAAATAAATCAAGCCCACTGTATATGTTCGGTCACCAACGAAAGTAGTTTAACACTTCCATCCCATGGCCATAATAACATTATGACAAGTTGACTGCAGGAGGAGCTCGATGGCGCAGCGGCTAGCGCGTTCGGCTTGCGGTCTTGCTCGCTAAGCAACTTTCGCTATGCCGGGTCGCTGGATGGGTGATCAAATTTAAAAAACATCTCGAGCTCCTCCGTGCTTTGGAAGGCACGTTAAGCCGTTGATCCCGGTTGTTATCATAAGATGGCAGTTGTTATAACCCACCAACACGCATTGGGCCAGCATGGTGGGTTATGGCCCAATATCCCCACGTGCTGTTGTCCACGTGGGAGGCCTGTGCCCAGCAGTGGGGCGTTTATAGGCTGATGATGATGATGATGAAGTTGACTGTTCAATCTTCAGTCGCTTTAAGAAAGTACTGAAGCATTCAACGACTATCATTGCTGACTGTACGTCACATATTTTTATTATTATATTATTACATAATACGTAGGAAAATGTAATTAATGATGCATATTGTCTTTTCTTTTTTCCATTAATTTTACCAGGAAAATACGGTGAGTGTTTTTCTATGATTTTCATTGTATTCTATTTATAGTGATTGGTAAAGGGGTCAAGATATTATTTTAAGGGAGGATCTAAAAATGTTGCTAATTATGATTTTAAACAAGTAAAACTGGTAATAAGACCAGGCATCACGTATTTGTAGAAATATGTTTTTTTTTTCACTTCCTCTGATTGTGTGGCCTCTGCCATTTCCGCTTTAGCTTTTTTATTGTTTTTATAACATTCTTTGTTCTTGTTTGTTTCTTGATGTTGTCAATTCTGATTCTCTCGGATAGCCTTTTCCCTAGCATACTTCTTCCATGGAGTTCTGGGATGTTTCGAGCTTCTTATTGTGGGTTTTTGTGAGTTACGGTTTAGCAATCATAAGTAAGTACAGGAAGTACGCAGGTATCAAAAAGTTTCCGTTTGATAGGTATCCTGGTTTCACTGATTGGTTCTTGCTTCCCATTTGTCATAGATTTAGTTTTTTGTGTGTTCATGACTAATTCCACCTTTTGGCTTTCTTTATCTAGTTCATTCAACATCATCTGCAGGCTCTCACTCGTCGACGAGAGGATTATCAAATTATCCGCGAATCTTAAATGTGATAAGTTTTCACCGTTAACAGACAGCCCCATTTTTCCCAATCTACTTAACGAAAGATCTCTAGAACTGCCGTAAAAAGAGGGGGTCGCCCTGGCATACACCTCTTTCTATTTTGAATTCCTTTCCTTCTTTCTCTAGTTTAATTTTAGCTTTGCTGTTATCATAATATGTTTTTAAGAATTTAAATGTATTTGTTTTCGACACCTTGGTTCTTAAATGCTTGCCAGATCTTTTCATGCTCTACAGTGTCAAAAGCCTTACTGTAGTCCACGAAGCAGCAATAGACGGTAAAGTTGAACTCCTTACTTTTTTCGAATAATTGTTTGATAACATAAATGTGGTCTAAAGTTGAATATCCCCTTCTGAAACCTGCCTGTTGTCTTGGCTGATTTTCATCTAACGTCTTAGTTATTCTGCCGAGTATTATTTTAGCGAAGACTTTGTAAATATTAGACGATAGGCTGATAGGTCTATAGTTATTTATGTTATTTTTATCCTCGTTTTTGTGCAAATGTACTATAGTCGACGTTGTTCATTGGTTGGGTATAATTTCACTATTTAGTACTTTATTAAAAAGTTGTTTGAGAATTGGTATTAGGTGGTTTATTTAGTATGAGAAACTCGTTGGTAATACCGTCTGATCCTAGAGCTTTACCTTTCTTTTGAGATTTTACAGCTTTGTTTATTTCTGCAGAGATTGTGTCCGGTACTTCGCTTTCTCCCGTTAAGCTTGTTGCTTGTGTAATACCTTTCCCTTCATATAGTTCTGTGAAGACGCTAGTTAGAACCGAAGTTTTATTAATTATTAATTGTTCTCCTTTTGATTTGGATTTCGAGCAGTTATTGCCAGCAAAGCAACGTTTGCAATAAGGGGTCACTGGATGGGTGAACAAACTAAATTCATATTGAGCTCCTCCGTGCTTCCTCCGGGCATGTAAAGCCGTTGGTCCCTGTTGTTGTCATAAAATGGCACTTGTTAAAACCCACTTAACTTTCTTACCAGATTCACTAGCTGTCCTTATTATTATTAAAGTTTTAGTGCTGGTTTTTCATTTTACCATTTTTTTTTTATTTGTTCAGCGTGTCTGATGTGGAAGACATTCGCTGTTCGTGTCCAAATAACACTCCCTGCTTTCGTAATATCGTCTCGGAATTCGATTCAATTCCCACCTAAGTAGTAATTTTTTCAACGTTTCTATATCCTAAAGTCTTCCCATCTCTTCACCTGTCTGCCTAATTTTCCTTGTCCCATCGCGTTGTTGTCTATTATGTTTTTGTCCTTTTTTCTTGCTACCTGCCAGTTTACATAAGGTAGACAAACCTTAAGTTGATGGCGGGTTGTCTGTTACAACTTGTACTTGCCACCTAGTCCACCTACATTGTTTATTTATATATTTTATTTATTTTGCTTTCTAAGACCAACAGCACATGATACATACATACACCTTTGAACGCCACGGTCGGATATGGCCGACAAATAAAAACGTGCCCAACACGCACATTTTCTTGTCGGATATACGCGACTGTGACGTGTTTCGCACGTTTTCATTTGTCGGCTATGTCCGACCGTAGCGTTGAAATAAGTAGCAGATGGCCAATAACAGGTCTCCACGTTTAAAATCAGATTAGACAATGCTTTGTGTGACATAAAAAACAAAACATAAAATAATAAAAAATATTTTAAAAGTTACAGATTAATATTGAGAGTGGATTATAAAAATGTCATAAATTATTTAATCTAAGCTAGAAAGAAATATATCGAAGTCGTTTGTATTATAAAACTCATTTAGACTTCTGCTACTCGCCATAGAAATACGTTCTGATGGTTATATTTTAATGAAACTAACGGTATATTAATTGGAATGTAATGTCTTATTGATCTTGATGGAATTATAAAGTATATTTTAGAAAGAAGCTCAGGAGAATTTATTTTATTCCTAATTTTTTTAGTAAAAACACAATATCTGATATTTCCCTTCGTCTTTGTAAGGGAAGAAGGTGAAACCGCGAACAAAGTTCCAAATAGTTGCTAGAATTATAAGGCGACTTCAGACGGTAGACAAGATGACTGCTAGATACCGCAAGAAACTTCAAGTGCTGGTCAGGTCAAGTGTTTTAAACATGGCAAAAAAGGAATTTGTGTTTTTTTTTTCATTTTTAATTAAATAATTTATTTTGTGTATTTTAATTGGTCTTGGTCTTCTAGTATCTAATTTATGTTAAAGCAATAAAATAAGAAAAATAAAATGAAAACAATTAAAAATAACGATTATTTACAACGCGCGGGCAACGGCCGGCTGGCCGTGGACCCGTCAACGTATACGTTTTAATTTTATTTTCTTATGATATCGCTATTGAAAATGATATGATATTGAAAAAAAACACGAATTTCTTTTGTCATTTTTGTCATGTTTAAAACACTTGACCTTACCAGCTCTTAAAGTTTCTAGCGATTTCTAGCAGTCACCTTACATACATATTGTCTGCACAATGCGGTCAATATACTTATTGTAGCGTGGATTCCAGATCAGTTATCTATGGTACAATTGTTGGCAACCATCACCGGTTTCCAGGACGAGGGCACCCTCTCCGGCCCCTCGCAGCAGATGGGTGCGCGCGGCAACGTGCTCAACCGCGTCACCCACCAGCAGGACAAGTGGAAGCGGCAGGTGCGCGAGCAGCGGCGCAACATCTACGACCGGCACACCATGCTCAACTAGCGAAGCCGACTTGCAGCCAGGTAGCGACGGAACACGGCGGTGAAACTAGTTTATTTAGCTCAGTGGTTCGTAACCTTCTTAATCTTGGTACCCTTATGATCTATTGGGGAAAACTGATTTTACCCCTCCGTAAAAAAAAATATCTTAATATTCAGAAAATATTACTCAAGTGAATCTAGGTATTACTGCAGATAAATTATAAACCACAAAATTTTTCCTACGCCTTATTACCCCGCAAAATAACTATTTTACCCCTCCCCCCAGGTTCGGAACCCAGGATTTAGCTACATCCTCCCATCACATTTATTAGATACACAATCTCATTACCATCTCATCTGTCGGCGGCCATCTTGGCCAATATGGCGCATCTCTCGGAACCATAGAATAATAACTACAGCATAGAAGGAATGCTATGACATTTGAGTGGGCACTCCGTTTGACAACAAACTATGCGATACTATGTGACATGTACAAGCAAAAATATAACTTAACTAAATTACACGGGCGCGTTGGCCCTTGCCAATGTCCATTGAGGTATATAAAGTCAAATATTACCCTTCGAATTACATTTTGTAGATCGCTTTTGAATTCGGTTGGTGACCAGGGGGTCTATCGGCTAAAAAATATGGATATGGACATGGGCTTCATTTGACATTTGAAGCCCATATTTTGTCCTTATATGGGCATATTATGGACTTCAAGTGTCAAATGAAGCCCATGTCCATATTCATATTTTTTAGCCGATATGGTAGCAGGTAATTTTTTTACTTTACATTTGACGTTTTTAGCAACTTATTTTGTCTCTTTCCTTTCAATGTTTATGGCCCATTTAAAAAAAATAGGACAACTATACGAGTCTCATTTGTACTCCTTCTATGCTTTAGTTATTATTCTGAGGTCAGAACACTTCCGTTTTACTTCCTGTCTATGTCCGGTTTAGGTCTCATGACGATTTCCATTAAATTTTATATGGAGACTTTATAAAAAACTTATAGCACTGGTATCATTATTAAATAGGTACTCTTTGTCATGCTGAAACTTAGCTCACACACTACCAAGCGAAATGCGTGCCTAAACAATTCGCATGTTTATTAAAATATGGACCGAACTCAAAATTTTGATTTAACAAATATCGACTTTGAAGAGCAGAGTTTACAGCTTACTTTAAAACCGCTTTTTATTGTGCGGCTATTTTGAGAGCGTCGATTCTGAATCTAGTGTTTATATGTGTGATCGAAGGCTCACACGAGACAGTTACAACAATAACCCTTAGGCTCAACTCACTCTGGCGCAGAGTCGAAGCGCCGCGACGCGTCATGTTTTTCACCTACAGCACATTCATCTCTATTTTTCCATTATCAAGGTAAAAAACTGTATTATGGAAATATGGACGACGCGCGTCGTCGCGCGTGTTTATTGTGAAAAACATGACGCGTCGTTTTGACTTTGCGCCAATGTGAGTTGAGCCTTAGATAAAAAAAAACAAATATATGGCTTCGCATGCCTTCCGAAGCATTCTTAATTCAACTCACCGGCATTTAGCGTTTGAAGTTTTGACTTTCGCCGCTAAAAACGGTTGTAAGAGCCAAACCTGTAATACTACTTTGCGAAGCGAATACAAATCGTGAACTCTGTAATTATAATATAGCTGTGCGCGACATGTGTCTGTATGTAATTGTTTGTATTGTATCCTCATAATGCGCATTCTTAGTAAAATATAGACCGAACTCAACAATTTGATTTACTCAAATATTGACTTTAAAAAACAGAGTTTTCAACATTGTTTAAAAAAAAGAAAATTTTAAGTTAGGTCAGTATTTTAGTAAGAATGCGATTTGGTCAAAATGTTTCAAGTACTTGCTCGGATTTTTACTATCTTTGTAAGTATAGTAACACAATAGGTACCTTACAAATAAACAGAGAATAAGGTCGGAATATCTATTCCGTGTTTTGTCTTTATTACTCTAATTTAAAATTACGTTTGCATGACAGCAACAAAAGACGTAATAACTATTCGTAGCTTATTCTTTGTTCATTTGTAAGGCACTAGAATTCGATTAAATGCCTCCATACTTGTTGTTGTTGCCTTTATGCTTCATACTGGTTCGTTTCAAAAATATTGAATCTAGATTTTGTGCAAATCTAGTTAATGACAGTTTTTAAAGATAGAGGGTAGCTTTTGCTAAATCTGAAATGGACATTTGGGTGTGAATGAGGCTAAAACCAAAACAGGTATCGATAACTGACGAAGGAATACCAATTTGCTTTATAAGAAGGCAAAATATGCAATCCATTATAAAAAAATAAATATATTCATAACTCCATTACTATATCTTCCATTAAATAAAATGTATGGAAACCAAGCTGCTGTGCAAAGGTAAACTAGGCGTACTTTTTTACAACTGCTTAAATTTAAGGAATTTTTCGTTAAATCACGTACTTACAGTTTTCATCAAATCGCAATTTTCGTTAAATCTTGTTAAACATGCTAGGCTGTTGACATTCGTATTTCATTATTATGTAACCAATCTTATTCATAGCCCAGATAAAAAGGAAACTGAACAAAACAGACTTGAAAGCTTTATTCTAAACAGAAAAATATAAACGTATATAATATTATCATGTAGGTGTATTTAAATAGATAAAAATTAAAATAATGTTGTATCTAAAATTGTAAAGAAGTAACGAAATCCAACGCCACACATACACACATATAAGTGTAGATATAACAATTAGTTATAGAATTTTATAGCCAATAAAGTTTGTTTTTTAGGAACTAGATTATTTTAGATTTGAGACAATTTCAGAGGGTTTTTAAAATACTTACAAAAATTTTGTTCCTAGTTGTTACAAAAGCTAATAATTTTTATAATCTTCCATTTACTTTAAAATATTATAAATGGCATTATAAACGGTTAAGGTAATGGCAAAAAAAATGTTCCTAGTTGTTACAAAAGCTAATGTTTTTATAATCTTCCATTTACTATAATACATTATCAATGGTAATATAAACGGTTTAATTAATAGTAAATACTTTTTGGCAACTAAAAAAAACGAATGTTTATATATGGGTAAGTATCTCAAAAGAATGCGTTTGAAACACTGTAGGATTATTTTCGCGCCTATGTTTGACGTCGGTTCGCGTTTTACGTTTAGAATCCTGAATCAAGAATCAATATAATTTTTTCAGGTTAGGCCATGTTTAGGTTACAGTACTTATGAATGTCATTATGCCATCGGTTCGTAAGTCTAACTATGGGGCGGGAGCCTTGTACTGAGAAGAACCGGCAAGAAACTCAGCAAGGGCATTTCTTTGCTCCCTTTCTTTTACAGCGTCAATTAGAATTAAAAAATGCCCTCCCTATCATAGAAAGGCACTTTCCATTACAATAATAAAAATATAAAAAACATAAAACAACGACATAAAAATAAAAAGTTCAGATATTCATCAATATAAAGTAATCAATGTAATCAATGTATTACAGTACAGAAAAATAAAAATACTAATAATAAAAATAAGTTAGCAAGAGCAGACCAGCCTCCACAGGCGGCACCCGTTCACGTGTATGACATGTGAATCAGCCATCATTTAAAGAACCTAGTTCGCATCTGTGAGTAATTTAGTCGAGTAAGAAGTACATTGCTTCGCTAGTTTGATTAGTTTTTAAATTTGTTTTGAATAAGCAAAGTAGTGAAGCAATGTATCGGTAACTCGACTAAATCCCTAGCCTTATCCCTTGGTTTTAGCAAAAGCTTTTTTTAATATATACTAGCGCGCCCGCGACTTTGTTCGCGTGAATACCCCACCCCGTGATTAATTTCCATTTTTAATTCCATTTGCACATGTGCTTACCGTGACAGGCGTTGAGGCCATCACCGCTCTATGCTGTAGGATGTATGTGCAGTGTTTAGTCCGTTAGTCGCCTTTTACGACACCCGGAAAAAGAGGGGGTGGTGGTGTTCTTTCACCGCTATAAACGCGACACGGTTTTAAAATACAAAAAAAATATTTCTTACAAAGCTTGTCCTGGCTATTTAAAACACTTGTTCCTCTCGCGTAGCGCTGAAAGAATACTACCATCCCTTCACTTCCCTTGGTTGTCGTAAAAGGCGACTAACGGACTAAAAACTGCACCTACCTCCAACAGCTTAGAGCGGCGATGGGCTCACTACCTGTCACGATGTGCAGTCGCTATTTGGATTTGTTCCGGATTCGTCGTTTTCCTGATTCGACGTATTCCAGATTCGTCGTAATACAGTCCAACTTAGTACCTATCATATTTAGTTACTTATTTAAGTAAACAAATATTGGAACAAAAAACTCTCCTCGATAGAACGAAAAACAATTTGTTACTATTTCAATTAATTCATAAAATGAATGAATGAATAAATGAAAAGTTATTTTCTTAAGATTGTACAGTCAAGGTGTAAAAATATGTAATAATTACCAAACCATAACAAAATATATTTATGTATATGTTTTAAACGTTTTTAAGAACTTTGTGAAAAAAATTGTTGGATATATATTAATGTGCCTACTCGACTGTACGTATTGCGACGAATCTGGAATACATCGAATCTGGAATACGTCGAATCTGGAATACGACCAATCTGGAATACGACGAATCAGGAATACGACGAATCCGGAACAAATCGCTATTTGGTGAAAAGTGGACTATGGCAGCGGACTGGTTTTGCGGTCCTCATTGCCTAGTTTCTAACTAACCCTTCGGGGATAATATTCGTGATTATATGTAAGTATGTAAAAGTATATACCAATGGTACATAATTATTTTTAATGTCACATTGCATTGAGTGTCAGTTAATTTTTGATGTCGTTGTAACACTTTTATAATTGATTGTCCTTTGTGTCGGATAGTTACATCTGATGGTTACATAACAGTTTGTCATCTGTACGTATTATGTACTTCGTATAGACAGAGTTGTCGAGTATTCTGCCCTTCTCGTTTCAAATGGATATTTCCTCTTATTTTCCAATCAAGATGATTGTGACACAAATAGTGTTGATAGGGTTAGATTGCACGTTGCAACAATTTAGCAACAATGTTACGTGTAATAAAATGGCATTGAATCAATCTTCAGTAAGCTATGTAGTACATTGTATATAGGTACGTCACGGCCGCTTACCGGGAGGGGTTGGAAAACCATAGCTTTGCATTGGCCATGATCCGGACATGCTTCCTTTGCTTCGTTTATTTTCATTTATCATAGTTGTTTGTCGTACATTATTAAGGCGACTGTTAGTAACCGCCAGAAACTTCAAGGGCTGGTCAGGTCAAGTGTTTTAAACATGACAAAAATGACAAAAAAGAAAATCGTGCCTTTTAAATTTTTAATTAAATAAATTCATTTTGCGAATTTTAAATGGATAGTCTTTGAGTATCTAATTTATTTTAAAGCAATGACAAATTACTTACACACATTCCGTAATAGGAAAATAAATGGGTTCTCAATGCAGACTAACGTAGGTGCCTACTTATCGCCCGGCTCGCGCGGACGGGTCAACGACCGGCCGCTGCCCGCGCGTTGTAAATAATCGTTATTTTTAATTATTTTTCTTTGAATTTTTCTTATGTTATTGCTTTAAAATAAATTAGATACTCAAAGACTATCTAATTACAATTCACAAAGTGAATTATTTAATATTTTGTTAGATTTTATAGGTAAAACTTTTATTTACACCAAACAGAAAATAAAAAAACAAACCATGATAAACTAAAACTAAATAACTTAAAACCTAAAAATATCTTATAAATAAAAAATATCTCTAAGAGAACCGGTGCCGTGCGGCAAAGTCCCTAAATGGCTGGCAGCGTTGCCCTTTTGTATTGCCAAGCTAATTCGTTGGGCAAAGTAGCTGCCAGTTTCGAAAAAAAAAATTAAATTATTTAAGTTATTGAAATGTATTTCGAAAAGAAAAAGCACGAATTTTTTTTTTGTCCAGCCCTTGAAGTTTCTTGCGGTTTCTAGCAGTCGCCTTATACATTTTATATCGCACGGTCGGGGGTCACCGTCGCTTTACCACTTTGCAGCGATTTTCGTATGAAGCGTACCGCCCGCCCGGGTACGTGCCCGTACCAAATAGACGACGCGGTGTGCAAAGGATTTTGACCTTTACACTGGTAAAGCGACGGAGTCCGCCATTGTACACAGTAGTGTAAAGAAAATTGACTCAATTTTAATATATTCACTCAATTTGTTGGCTTTGCGGTATTGCACGCGTACCGAAGGTATTTTTTATTGTTTGCTTCTGTAATGAAATATTAACCTTTTAACGGGCACATTATGTTCAAATTTTTCATTGGTTTTCGACCTTATCTCAATTGTATAAAGTTCAAAATATGGTGGGAAAATATATCCTTCTGCCCGTTAAAGGGTTAAATTTCAATATGTAACGGCATCCGTGGTTGATTAGTTCTGTTATTTAGTTTAAAACGAACTTGTTTTAAAAAAAGTTGAATTTGGGTTAGATAATTGGTCTACAAATTGTGGTACACGGAACTCATAGCACATTTTACTCATACAATGACATGTATTGTATAATACTATTTATTGTCGTTAAGTCTTTTCGTTATTTATATTCTTTTGCGCTTAAGTTGTTCTATAATCCATCATTGTGTTGGGTTGCGTTTTGCATTGCATGCATTGCATCGTTCGAATGGGATGGGGTTGTGGGAAGGATGGCTCACTCTGACTTGGTCAGCGCATACTTCAGCGCGGTCAGCCGCACCGGATGAGTAATAGCGACTGAGGTCCTGTGGTGGCGTCTGATACGGGACGGTCAGAGGAGCGGGATCTTTGTTTAGTCAAAGAGGCGGTTGGGGTGGGGGAGGGGGGGAGCTAGTGACTGCGCGGCTGTATGGTGGGTGACACATTTAACACTTGTGGTATCGACAGTACTTTTTTTTTAAATTTATTTCGTGGCCATGGGTACAAGTCCCTCAGTTGTAATATTAGAGTGCATTGATTATGCACAAACTGATGATAATATAAACGCTTAATGCTAAATGATATTCCCCTTATACCACTTGAGTCCTAGTAAAGATGTGGGACTTTACTGAGATCTCGCACGGACTTCTTGAGAGAATTTGAAAAGTGATGTTGCACTGTTTTGTTTTATTTGCCAACACTCATGCACGTTCACGAACACTTAACAGTAAATTATCCACCATTATTTCACATTAATTTTCGACAAAACACAAATTATAGAAAATAAAACAAATCTGCAGACATGACGCTTCACTTTCCCGCCAAGAAGTCCTATCGACAGTGCTACTATAATAATGTGACCCAATGATTAGTGACCGTTGAGCAGATTTTTACTGTTAGTGCCAAAACTGTAGCAGAATAATGTTTGAGGGAAAAAAGTCCTGAGAAGGGGAAATCTCAATTGAGGCGTGGGGAAAGGAAATCATGAAAATAGTAACACTGTACGGGACGGTCAGAGGAGTGGTCTCTTTGTTTAGTCAAAGAGGCGGTTGGGAGGGGGCATCTCTCTCTCCGTACATTAATAATTTTATTTGTACTGGCACCTCGAGACCAACCGTCAGGTTATACAAGAAGTGCCAGACGTCCCTGCGCCAGTAGAACACTCGCGCAGAAGACCACCAACGTTAGGTCTTGACGCCAAATCAGTGCCCGCCGAAGCGCGCTCTTCATTCGGTACTCATAAGACTAGTGAATCGGGAGGGTTTCCCCGTGGACACGTGTAGTTCACTATCTGTTTTCCAGATAGGTAATTGGAGCTGTCGAGCTCTCTCACTTCTCGTTGTACGGTTGGGAGGGGCAGGTGGGAGTTGCCTGCTTGCGCGGCCAGTCGGCTCGCATAAACAAAAACAAATGTTAGAACCCGTATAAAAAAACACGTGACCGACGTCAAGAATACGCGCAAAAATAAATGTCCAATGAAATAACGTACCATCAACCATTACATAAATGACCAACAAACCCCAAATACTCGCCAAAACCCTTTACACACTATGACTTTTAACGACAATTCAAATGCGATACAGTCACGACACGATACAGAATTAGGATACGCAGGTTACTCAATGCCATCCCACTGGCCACTGGTCTGCATCGATACAAATGCGCTGTTGCATTACAGAATCGCGATAGCATCAATACAATCATCAATATCACAATACAATCGCTCTTTTGCATCGCTATGAATAATCACAGTGTAAGAATAAAAAGTCTAAAAAATTTCATAACTAGAATAAGGCGCGAAACTATAGATATTTAAAAACGTTCAATCCAAGCAATTTACCATCTACCTGTGATCCCATTATACAAGTTATAAAATTCCACCACCACACATTATAGAACTAATATACTATATATATGAGTAGGTATATTATACTCATTTCATATGACACGAAACATACCCGATTAAAAATAGTAGAAGCTAGCATAATATACATGAATATTATAATGTGATGAGTTATATACTACACTCGTAATTAAAACGAATAACAATTACCTTCTGCTGACTTTACAATAATATAAAATATAAAAACAAGTATATCTATTTCAAATAAACTAAATTATTCACTACCTCTCAATGTATCCGTGCAGCTTGAGCATAACTTTGTCACTGTGATGGAATCTAACGACATAAATTATTTATTATTATCATAAGTTAAATTTAAACATTTAATTCATCAAAACAATGTCTAAATTAATTATAGTCAGTCAGTACCTATGTAACTAAGGAGTTATCACCATTTATAAAAATTGTTTAATTTATTAAATCAGCAATTTTTTTGTGAACGAGGCAGCTATGTTGTTCCTCATAAATATTTATTGTTAAATACTATCTCGTTTGTATGTAAATGATTATTTATTATAATTTATAATGTAATAAAGTTCCAGGGGTGACCTGTTTTTCAGTATGATTAAATTTATCAACATGTTTTATCTCCAATGTACGCACGCCGTCAGATCAAACTTTCCAAAACTGTCGAATGTCCCATTGATAATGATTCTAATACTCAAATCGTAAAGGTCAAAATTTAATGGCGAAAGACATTTTGTGGTAAATTGACCTGCTGTCTGTACGTACAGTATACATCGGAACACCGTTGTGATTTATAATTTGTAAGCGTTTATACATTGCTTCAAATCATTACATAAAATAAAGTCACCGTTTTCTGGTATCTGTGGCTCCGCTGTCTCTTTCTTAACCACGCAATCAATTTTAACGCGGTTTTCCTGATAGAAAAGTAAAAAAGACGACGGACGACGACGAAGGTAGTACCACGGGAGATTTTACATTACCCGTGGTACCACTTATCAATTTAATATTCCCTACAAACGTATTTCGAGGTATGAATAAGCTTGAAAAATCGAGTGTTGAAGAACCTTTTTCAAATATGTAGGTATACTGGTTAGCTATGAAAGTATAAAACAAAAAAAACAAAAACAAAAGAAAAAAAAAAAGGTTCTACAACACTCGATTTTTCAAGCTTATGCATACCTCGAAATACGTTTGTAGGGAATATTAAATTGATAAGTAGTACCACAGGTAATGTAAAATCTCCCGTGGTACTACCAGTAGGACCATCGGTAGTACCACGGGTAAGCACAGGTTTTTTTAATATAATTTGTAGTAATTTTGTACAAAATGGCTGAAGTCAGGTGTTACTAAGTTAGCGTGGAAGAGGACGCGGGCGGACCCTTAGTATGATTATTATATAAATATATTGAAACAAATACATTTGAAAAAAAAACATTATATATTATGCTGATTTGTCAGATAACAGTTACCGTTTATTTCACATACGACTTACTACTTTTCGAGTCGTTCATCTTTTAAACGTTAATTTTAACAATCATAAAAATGTTGGCAATTGAAATGTACAGCCAATAGACAAAGCAATAACGTGTACCTGAAATTTTGTGAAACTACGTATATTTATTTATTTTGCATTACAGTTTAGCTTTTCAAGTGTATCATACATTTTCAATGAATAAACGCCTGTGATGTTGTCTCCTAATTGTTTGTTGTGCAGATTGTAGTATGATTAATATTTGTCGTGTAAACATTTATTGTAGAGAAAAACAGCTAACTAAAACTTGATCTCTTTTATTTAAAAACATAGACTGAAGGTAAATTTCTAAAGGTCATTTTGTTTCTTTAGGGAGAACATTTTGTTTTATGATCCAAATGATTGTATGGAATTCTTTCCCCATCTTCCTAAGCCCCTCAGCCCCCAAGCGGTCGCATGAGACCGCACCTACAAAAACACACTTGACTTTGTACCGTGTTTTTATAGACTTACAGACTACTTTAGTATGAACAAGTTTGATTATTTCGGTTCTGTGGTACATTTTATGCATCGTGATCGCAAAATATCGCACTATGCTCGATTCTGTCAAATTTGACGTTGACAGTTAGCCAATTTTTGTGTCAGAAAATTTCCACGAGTGAGTGGTTTTGTCTTAATTTCACTTAGTAATCACAGTAGTTCGCCTTAGTAATTCTAAAGAAATGCGTAGTTTATCATTAATGCTCTCCCTATCTGAATATATCCATAAACGGAGACAGTATCAATTCTAAAACACGGTTTAACTTCAGTCCAGCTTTTAAATAACGGGATAAGTTGAAGTACGCTATTATTGGCCTTCCGGTAACTTTGTTTTCGTAATAGATATAGCGTATTAAGAAGTTAATAATAACGTAGGTAAGTGTATATTTAATCAATGGACTATTTGTATTTGTCGACTTTACCTTTATTATAATAGGCGACTATTTACCTTTTACCGACATTCTAATCTAAATCAAGAAACAGACTTATATAAAAATCCGTTTTATATACTTAATGTTATTAATAATCACGTTAGCAGCTTGTCAATTAAGAATTTATTAACAATGTTGTCTTCGGCTTCTAAACAACAATTTAAGTTGTACGACTTAAATATTTAACTGGTATATTGTATATTTCATGTACGTAGGCTTTGATATAATATTTATATATACACCGAGATTTTTCATTGGTTTGGAGCCGAAAACGTTATAACACAAAAAAAGTGTTGTACCTATTTATGAAATAATAATTGCTTTACGGGCAAAGAAAAAAAAGTTGTAAAAGTGACTTTTTGTCGAAAACACGTAGTAACGTTCTCCTTATCTATCTCGTATACAGTGACCCCTATAAACTTTCCCGGCCGGCCGCCTGCGCCGGCGGCGGGGCGGGGGGTAGGCGGAGCGTTTGAAGCGCCTCGGTCATTGACTTTCTTAAGATCGTCCGGTACTAAGGGTTCGTACACTTTTTATTGATATTTTTTAATGCCCATATTTTTAGTTTTACAAGCTAAATAGCTTCTACTGACGATAAACATGAACAGGGTTTCGGTTCCAAAACCTATGAAAAATCTCGGTGTATATAAAATACATTTAGATGTTCCAAACGTAACAAGGTGACCTGTTGGGGTGTTTTGCACCCCAAATGATATTCGATAAATTAATAAATAATAATTTACTGTAAATAATTAGGTTCTCAGCTAAAACCGACATGAGGCTAGGTTCACAATAATAAGTGTTATACATGAATTTACTATGTCACACCTTTTTTTGAAGGTTTATAATTCAAACTTGAACAGCTAAAATGTACGGTTGACCGAGTATGACTACCAAGTATAAATTGACATTAGAGTGCACGTTATTATAAAGCGATTACGTCTGTTTCGACTGTATAGTGACAAGGCTAAGTGAGCTCGCGCATGACAAATAAATTGATGCTCGTCTGTTTGTCATAGATTTTTCATTTTCGACTGTAAATAGACCAACTTGGGAAGTCCAACATCTTATGACTCCTCTACACAATCGGCGATTACAGACGATTACGGGCAAGCACGATTGTGTGGCGGGCATACTCGGCTGTACTCGCCGATCATCGTCTATGATCGACCGCGACCCGTGATTTGTCGGTTTTTCGGGCACGCATTAAAATGGCTAGTGGGTGGTCTAATGGAGAGACATAATAAGCTAGTACCTAATATAATTTAATAAATGGTAGCAGCAGCAACACACTCCACGTCCATCTTGTACGCTTGCCGTTTGATAAACTACTACAGTGTGAATGCTTGCACGATGATCGTGCCGATTAGATGATCACACGATCAACGATCATCGCCGATTGTGTAGTGGAGGCATTACTATAATACCACCGTACACACGCCTGCTGATCAACCTATCCAAGACTTAAATTTCCACAATGGATATTAATCCTTATGCCTTTGTAAGTAAGTTTAAAATGTATTGAAGAAATTTGATATTTTGTGGTAGTAGTGCTGTACTACGACGACTTGTAGTAAGTAATTCCATAATACTAATATTACTATTAAAGTCTGTCTGTTGTCGGGCGAAAATGAAAAATTGGACGCGGTTTGTGCTTTGGCTCAATCAACTAATCGGAAAGAATGTATTTGTGTATATTACACAGACAATGGTTTCTACAAAAAATCAGTCGTCTGCGAGCAAGCATAGTTTGGTTTGACTTAGGCTAACCAAACTATGCTTACAAAATAAAAAGATAGTATTCACATAGTTATATTTGTCATACTAATACTGTATGGTACGATTCGTTTCTATAAATTTATTGTGGTTAACATGTTTGTTCATTTGAGGCATAAATATCAATAAGAGTATAGAAACGAAACTCTAAAGCACTCAATACTACGTTAACAGCGTAATGTATGTCGGTATTTTCGCTCCTAACGATACCTATATATTGAAATGGCTTACTCGGTCCAATCGTACAGATATTTTTAAGTCTCAGGTGCTTTGAAATGTACTGTACGGTGAGTTTCTAGGCAGACTGTTTATTTAGAATGCGGATATAATATTATTACGAATGCTGATTTTATTAATATAACATGTTAAAATAATGAGCTCTGTCTTGACGTGAGTGCGAGCTTTATTATACAATGTGATATGGGTGGTACTTCTAACCCGTTAAGGCTAAGTACTACATCTAAATTCATCAACAAAAAAAATAATATGGGGGGTCCAACTTAGTTTTGAATAATCTGTGAAAACATAAAAAAGTGATTTTAAATCACACAATAATTAAGTAATGATTTTTTTCTCACCAAAATAATCACAAGCATACGAAACAAAGTAATTGATTAGCTAACCAGTGTCATTAGCTACCGTTTGCCATTTTTTCATGTTTCTACGACATATGAAACCTTTGATGTCGCATAGCGCCGCAGTACATTGAAAAAAAAAATGGTCATAAATTATAGGGGGAGGGGGTTGGACCCCATATATTACTTTTTTTGTCGATGAATTTAGATGTAGTACTTAGCCTTACCGGGTTAGAAGTACCACTACCACGTTGTATATTCAATCACATTAGGGAAAACGAGAATTTGTATATGATATTAAAATCTGCTGAAAACGAGGTACTTAGTTCTATACAAACATACAATTATCCCCAAAAGGTCGTCAGAGACTAGGCAATGGGGACTGCAAAAGCAGTGCACTGCCATACTCCACGGCACGCCAAATTACAACTGCGCATGTGTTCAGCGTAATAGGTGGTGAGCCCGTCGCCCGCCGCTCTGTGCTGTTGGATGTGTGTGCAGTCTTTATTCCGTCAGTCGCCTTTTACGACACCAAAGAGAAGAGAGATTTGTGTCTACACCCAGCGGGATCACCTGTCTGGGAGACTTATGAGTGACGCAGGAACTTAGATCTGAGTATGTTCTACTGAATTTTACTGAAGACAGAATTTGTTCCGTATAAACAACGGAAATATAAGCTTTTCTAAGCGACCTCCAGCCAGCGGGATATATACCAAAGTTACGTCTGATGAAGTTATAAATTGGTGTTTACTTTTAGATCTGTAATTGTTCTGGTCACCAAAACAAAAAACATTCTTCTAACGTCCTTACTTCAGCCACAATCAAGCTGCAAAGAAACCTCCAGTCAGCGGACTTTTTCTCTTAAGGCATTATTTTTGTAACTTTTACACTAAATTAATAAAATTTAAACTATTTACGACTATAATTTTACTTAATTTTTCTATTCGTACATCTTGTGTTAAAACTAAAAGTAAATATAGAATTTGAAACCTATTATGTGGGTAGAATACAAAATAATATCACCAGTCTGCATTATCTCACTAATATTAATATTATAAATGAAAATGTTTGTGAAGATGGATATTGGTATGTATGTTAGTTAGGTTAGATATGTAGGCGGTTAGAAAAGCTTATACTTCCGTTGTTTATACGAAACAAATTCTGTCTTTAGCATAATTCAGTAGAACATATCCAGATCTAATTTCCTGCATCACTCATGAGTCTCCCAGACAGGTGATCCCGCTGGATGTAGACACATAGAAGAGAGGGCTCTACGGTCATACAAATTAAGGTTTTCGTTAAGGTGATACACGTATTCCGCACTCAGATGGACTGGCGATAATATCTTATTAATGCATGTCTCTATTAGTAGGTAACGTATATTCAATATAGAAAAACAATTAACAAAATAAACAATCTAAATTCTGTAATAGGAGACTAGCCTTAAAGCTAACAGTACCTAGTAAGACGTCGCTAGACTGCAGCTAATAATTTGTGTATATTTTGTAAATGAATCTATTTATTTATAACGTTGTGTATTCAAATATTGTATATACCTAGTTTTAGTTACACATTGTTTTTGCTGATTATGAATTAAATAAAGGATGTGAAATAAAGGCTGCTTTTGATTTACCTACAGATATCGAGGAGATTCATTGCGTGTAAGTTTATTTTAAATGAGATATCCTATATTTATAAAAAATTGACAGCATTACAGTATTCAGTATAATTATGGTGAGTCAAAATTGGAATTGCGGAGATACTAAAGTCAGCGTCTTCGAAGTCACAAAATACTTCCTGACTACGAATGAATACCAAAAGGATGATAAGTAAGTATGTCTTTCAGTCAGATGCATTGTTAACAAACACTAAGGTAGATTTACCTAATGAATGATAAATCATACAGCAAATTGCTCCAATGTACTTAATTTCAGTTAAGACTTGGAACTAGACCTAGGTCAATATCTAGGTGACCTGAATAAAGAGAACTTAAAAGAGTTACGTTGTTTTGTACTGTTTCGTTTTACGTTCAAGGCTGCTTAATACATATTATTATAAATATAGCTCAATACTTTGGAAAATTATACTGCATAGCGAACACGACGTTTTAACTTTCCCGCCAATAAAACTTGCCCTTTCTCGGTTCTTTTGGTATAGCCACAACCAGATCTCTGAATCTACCACATCTAGCTATTTTTATTCATTTATTTATTTATTATCAGGCAACAAACTTACAATATAACAGGCCCATAGATGCATACCTTATAAACTAACATACTTACATAGACCTTACCATAAAAACATTTATTGTTAGTAAGTATAAATAACTTAAAACTCTGTTAGTATTATATAAAGCAATTCGTTACCGTCCGTCGTCAATATACCGTCTCTAATAAGTATTCCATAACGACTCTATAGCAGCGTTTCCCATTTGCCGGGTCGCGACCCGGTACCGGGCCGTCAAAACCAAATACCGGGTCGCAACATTCCCGCCTTGTTTCAAAAATAATACTAACAATCGATCAACGTATCGTAAATATTCGTAAGTGGTGAGCGGCGCGCGCCACAATGACAAAAGAGATTGGCTCTAACCACGAGCAGCAGTCGACATGTTGTCAGCAAGTAGTTGGAACGTCGACAGCTTGCCGACGACAGGTGACGGCGTCTGCCGTCGTCAGCTAGCTGGCGACCTGCCTGTGGCAAGCAGTTGAAACGTCGACAGCTTGCCGACAGCTAGCTGCCGACAGGTGACGGCGTCTGCAGTCGCCTCTGCCGTCATCAGCTAGCTGTCGACCTGCCTGTGGCAAGCAGTTGAAACGTCAACAGCTTGCTGACAGGTGACGGCGTCTGCACTCGCCTCTGCCGTCATCAGCTAGCTGTCGACCTGCCTGCGGCAAGCAGTTGAAACGTCAACAGTTTGCCGACGACAGGTGACGGCGTCTGGCGTCGTCAGCTAGCTGTCGACCTGCCTGTGGCAAGCAGTTGAAACGTCGACAGCTCGCCGACGACAGGTGACGGCGTCTGCCGTCGTCAGCTAGCTGTCTACTCATCTTTGTCATGTTTAAAACACTTGACCTGACCAGCCCTTGAAGTTTCTTGCGGTTTCTAGCAGTCACCTTATATAATAAGTAGAAAAAAAATCTTATTCTAAACCAAACACTTCGAAAATCGCTTTAAGGTAACTGTGAATTTCTCCTATCTACGATAATATTATTGAGCAAAATTTATACCATTATAATTGTTACTTCATGAGGAATAAAGATTTTATAATGAATTTATTATCCTATTTCGATAAAAACGATAAATACAACTGCAAAATTACTACAAAATGCGATGCGCCGGCCGTTCGAACTCAGCTTATGCTCGCAGACTGTAGATTTGTAATATTTAGCATGAATTTATTATCCTATTTCGATAAGAACGATAATTACAATTGCAAAATTACAACAAAATGCAAAAATGGGCATTTTACGCAAAAATCACATTGATGTAATAGGCCTCTTAGGGGAGTTAGGCGCGTGAAAACGGAAAAATTGGCTGTTTTCTATAAGCTGTTATTCAAAATATTTTAGATATTTCGCTTGTAAGTCATTACGACCGTGTTTTACAATAATAATTCCTTTTTTTCAATTTTTTACTGATTTGGATTTACAAAAGACTAAACATTTTTATTATATTTTTAAAATAAAAATGTGAATGGTGCTTACGAATCACCGCGGACCTCGCACCGCGCGACGCCCGAGAGGATCCAACAGCATTACAGCATAGAGCGGCGATGGGCTCACCACCTGTCAAGCTGCGCACATGTGCAGTTGCAATTTGGTGAAACGTAGACTATGGGAGTGGACCTCTTTTGCGGTCCTCATAGCCTAGTCTTTGACTAACCCTTAGGGGATAATAGTCGTCTATGTACCTATGTAAGATCACATGAATTCATAAAGCTTCGTTATAATCCAGTTAATTCTAAAACAGTAGTTTAACTTCATGATCTGGCAAGTAAAATGTAAGGTCTATCTAGAGTTAGTAGATTTGATGCCTGTCTGCGATCTACACATTCATGTGCCATAGACGTGTATAGGTATATAGCTAAAGCAGGAGACACACCAAGTTATAGGTATTTCTACTAAGTAAAAAATAATCATAATTTTAAATCAGGAGACACACCAAGTTAAGTATAGGTATTTCTATTAAGTAATAAAATAATCGTAATTTTAAATTATTTTCAGATATACGAACCTGAGAACCTACCTACTCTCTTTCTCCGTAACGAAATTTCGGCTAATTTTCGTATGCTATTTATAGCGCTTTCCATTATTTTTAAAATTTCAAATACTTAATTTTCTAAAAATTAATAGCCACTAAAGCGTCCGTTAATTAAAAAAAAACATGGCGGCAAACGTTCAGCCTACGAACCCTGACTGAGCTGACAAAAAGCTTAGAACTAAACAACTACGCAGGCTATATCAAAACTTAATATACGTACGGAATGCTCAGAAAACGCAGTATTTTAATAAGTTAACAGTTAATTACGAAAAGCTATAACAAAAATGACAAAAATGAAGATTCACAGTAAAACGTTTTTTTTGATTCCTGAAAAAAGTTATATTTTGAGTAGTCTTTATCTAGGTGTGCGATATGCCAAGCCTATTTTGTATGAGAACGAAATTTCGGAAGGAATGGAAACCGCTGTAAATAGCAAATGAAAATCAGCTGAAATTTCGTTTCGAAGAAAGAGAGTAGGCCCACAGCCATTGAGGTACAAAGAGAAGACACCGCGAAGCATGTTTGTGCGCAACTAAAGCACATGTGTAACTAAAGCACAGTATATATTTATACTGTGACTAAAGTGCAGCAGCAAGGTCCACAATCGCTTGAATCACGCGCAATCACTGAGGCGTTTGCAACCCATGGGCATGGCAGCAGTGTCTTCTCTAGTTTATTGTATCTCAATGCCCTCAGCTGTTTCTTTGTGTAATTTACTCGAGGTATAATGTGATGTATGTACTGACGTACATGCAATCACTAACAACAATCAATCATATAATTTTATTTAATCGAAAATCTATTCGGTTAGGGCTAGCTAGGGCCCAATTCGATTCTCAGGGGAGGCAGCGGATGGATCATTTTAGCCATTTAAAAATGGTCGACGCAGATGGCGAGACGATCTGGACGCACACCAGATGACCAGACCGACTGACAGGCCCCTATTTCCCACTGGGCCCTATGGGCACGTGCTCAGGGCCCCGCGATCGATAGAGGGCCCCTATAGAGTTCTTACCATGTCACCAAACGATAACTATTGTAACGAATTTACCCATCTTAAAGGAAGGGTATATACCTCTTCAATCAATATAGATTTTAATCACTAACCTGTGAAGTGTAAATGTTATTACTATTATCCCCGAAGGGGTAGTCAGAGACTAGGCAATGAGGGCCGCAAAAGCAGTCCTCTGCCATAGTCCACTTTTCACCAAATAGAGACTGAGATGTGCTTAGCTTGACCGATGGTGAGTCCATTGCCGCTTTGTGCTGTTGGATGTATATGCAGTCTTTAGTCCGCTAGTCGCCTTTTACGGAACCCAAGGGATGAAAGGGGGTTGTGTGATAGTACTCCTTCACCGCTACGAGACACGTTTAAAAAAAGTTATAATCGTAGATACTTATTACTTATATATTCATTTAATTTGACTGTTAAAAAATATAAGTAATTCTAGTTTTGCTTATCTACTTTCTTTGTCTTTGTTCTATCCTAACAAAATAGTGCTCTGTCCCTCGACAGACCTTTCATAGGGGCCCCTTATCTGTGCCCAGGGCCCCATAATAGGTTAAAGACGCCCCTGCCGACTGGAATGAGGTGGCGATGGATAAAGATCGATGGAAGGATTTGGGAGAGTCCTTTGCCCATAAGGCCTAATAATTGCCTAGTATTCTAGCCTAATAGTGCCCATATCAGGCTAGAGAAAAAAAATAGTCAACGGGTAGAAGAATGTGCAGACTTTTTAGGTCAGACGTTATTTATTGTTTGTTTTAAAACTTTGCGTAATGTGTATTACTTATTAATATATAGTCAATCATTCATCCTCTTATTAAAAAACGTGGACCACAGACATATATATGTCTGTGACGTGGACTGGTTAAACTGAATTTCAGTTGGTTTGAAAGACTGCGTCCAGTATCAATTTTAGTCAAAAGTCAAAAATATATTTACTCAATAAACTTAATTTTAAGCACTATGAATCGTTCAAAACGTGTTTTTATCCTACCACCCACCAGAACGTAATTTTTTAGCTATGGAGAAGAACGGCCGCAAGAAACTACAGCTTTATAGGTACCTACGAACATTTACGACGACAACGTAACGACATTAGTTACAAAACAAAACAAAAATATCTTGTCACTAAATCATAAAATACAAAATACAATACCTTTATGAATAAGTACAATAACTATAAGTTATACTCGTAGGCACGTGCACTTTGTCCATCCATATTTGTCAATTTACCTATATAATCATCCACTTTATAAGTAATAACCTTTACCTACTCATCATGAGAGTTTTTTGTGCTGACCTGTTTTGCATTAGGTAAAGAAAATTTAACACACTTTGTATTGGTTGAATTCAGTAATAAATAATTAATATTGAACCATTGCAATAGGTAGGTGCCTTTGAGTGGATACACTTGCACTATTTACATCGGCCACATTTTCAAGACCTTTTTTTAACATTAAAAATAAGAGAGGTATCATCTGAAAATAGTAGGTACAGTCTCACACAAGTTTCTAGTAAAGTAGGGCAGGTTATTTATATAGGTAAATCAAAAAAAGTAATGGTCCCAATATTGACCCTTGGGGCACACCTATAGTTATGGGTGCTCCTAAAGACACCGCACCATTACTCACAACTGTTTGAGTTCTACTCGACAGGTATGATTGTACCTATAATTACCATTATGTAAGGCAAATATACTGTGTAATTGCCTGTAGCAGCCTGTGTTCTTACTATAGCATAAATTATGATTACTTACACATTGTTGATTTTAACGTAATGATAGTTAAAACTTGTCCCGCGTCTTGATGTTTGACACGGGTGCGACTGCGAGCCGTATCGTTTTTTTAATTGTTACTAACTATCCTTAGTACCTAAGTACCTAGTTGAAAATTACACGCCGAAAAACGATGCGACCCTACATGTACTCAGTATGCCCTCAACTGATAATTAATTATTACAGTTTAAATATAATTATCAATCCCTTATTGCTATACACGTAAGTCTCATTTCACAACAAAACTTTTTATACCGAACTGATACTAAATTGCTGCCGAATGCACGCTGTGTTGTTCTATTTTTAACAAACTCTCCATGCAAGCGCGAAATGTTCGATTTGAACATAATTTTAACAAAGAAATCGTATGTGAGATTCTCTTTTGATGCGCTTTTGTCAGAAAAGCAGGAACACGGGAACACTCCACAGAACATTCGAGAAAAATCTATACGAGGGGCTGTTCCGCGCATGTGCTGCATCGATCTGTCTGGAACCCCGGTTATAAAAGCAGGCGCGCCCCTCGGTTCTGTGCAGTCGTCGCAGCGACTCCGGCTCTAGCGGTCGGGTGGTCCCCCGGGGCGCCTGGCTGTGGCAGCCAGTGAGCCAGCACAAAGGCCAGCTCCACCTTGCCTGAACGCCTGGCTTGCGTTCTCGAGCCGCTGCGACGTCTGCCACCACCGCGGCACCTGGTTGCCGCAACGGGAATCAGCGGCTTCTGCGATGGGGTCATTGGCACCCCTCCGTCGTGGTAGCCGAAGGCTCTACTGCTTGCCCATGTAAGTATACTCTCAGTGGATTACGGGGTTATTTTTCAATGTTACATTCTGATATTAATCTCCATCGTTTGTTTTAGATACCTAAGGGGCCCAGCAGATTGAGACCCCGCATCTGATGGCGTCGACGCTGAGAAAACGGACAGCCCCTGTGACCAATAAGGTATTTTTCAGTTTGGTTTCAACCTTTTTTTATTTAATTTGTTTGTATTCACTGTGCCTTTACTAATGTTACCTTTTTGCTTTGCGAAGGTTGCTGAGGCAGTCCTTATGTACTGGATATCGCGGGTCCGACTACCACCTCACTCTCCCGCCGACCTCATCAGCAAGATGGCGACACGAAGAGCACCGAGAAGCGGGGTTGTCTTCGTCGGCTTAGTTTTAAGAAAGCTTAATCGTTACTTGACTAGTTTCGATGAAGCTGTTCTCTTCCATCTCTCTATTTTATTTATTTACGTATGTTCTTTCTTTACTTACTTTAAATCTTGTCTTCGACTCTTGATTATTTTGTATTCTATCTTCTCTATGGCGCGGTAATTTGGAGATCTTTCCTTCAAATATTTGATAAGTACGGGGCTGACCAGGTTTGAAAACTTTATGTCGAAGGTTCTAATCATTAACTTACTTTATTTTTTGCTCGGTGTATTAATTTGTCTCCTTTGATTTGTTAAAACTTTTCTATGTAATTCTAAACTTCGTTTTGTTCAAACTTTTCTATGATCTCCATTCTTCTCTTTATTTATTTCTTCACACTTTCACTTTAGCTGTCAAAGCATTTTCTTCTTATCGGTATGTCTTACATTGTACTAATTGGTGTTGTGTCTGTAATGTAAGGAATATCTACTTGTTAAACGGTCTAGATATTTCTCGTAGGATTAAGGAACCAGATTGTATTGTACCCCATCTGTGTAGTTCTGTATTTAATGTGAGAACTGTATTGATGTTTTGATGTTGTAACAATGTATTAAGTGTGACCTTGCGTATTACTGTGTTCTGTCTGTTTCTTCACTGTCTTTTTTCTTAATTGTCTGTAGCCTGCAACGATCTTCTTGCTCGGTGTAATGTCTAAATGTGTTTCTTTCTAAATGTAATAATTGTCGTATGTGTAAGTAAGGTAACGAATAATCCCATATTTGTATTACCCGAATAAATGTAGTGTGTCGTAAACGTTGTTTTTGATTTAATAAAACCCTCACCTACAATACTGACATATACTAACAAATTTAACAACAACTAACATTTTGCTTCATTGCAAAAAAATATGTTATAGACTGATAATACCTAACTGAGTAAGTATTTTATTTGAATGATTGATACGATATTGTAAATATTAAGTTGAGTTGATGAAATTAGAGAGATTGATTGATTGATTGATTGAGATTAAATTAAGGAATTTTTTTAAAGAACAAAACTTAACCATTAAGCAAGTATTGAAACCGAAGGAAGTATAAATAGAAAAAAGGTTATTTGGTACAAAAACAATACACAACGAAATAACTAAAATAACATTCTTGGGCAAGATGACTTGCCGCAGGCAAGACTGGAACCCACCTTTCGCAATACGAGCGACAATTCCTCCAACTGATCTAAGTAGTACCTACCTATATACCTAAGTCAAAATTTCCTTGTCAAATACTTATTTGAAATCATAACATCATTCCTCATCAACACAAAATAAATTTAAAAAAATATTCCATTTTGCCGGGTACTTTTATTAATGATTAACTACACACCATGAATATACTTAATAACTTTAATACCTAACACTATTTATTTCAATTTTGAAGATTTGTTTGCCTTTACCTAATAATATAAACTACCCTAATTATAACAACAACAGTTTCAAAAAATCGAAAATTATAAAATAGAATACCTAAATTCTTGTAAGTCTTTAATATACAATATTAATATTATTATACATAGGAAAGTAGCAGTAGTTTAAGTACCTATAAATTATTGATTGTCATGTTTAAGGGATGATTTATAATAGAGCGGGCCGCGCACGGGGCATGTCCCGTCCGGTCCGGATCATGCACGGTGTAATATGAACTGCTTCATTCAAAATGTATGCAACGTCTCAAATCAGTGGCGCCGTCCGGGCCCGGACCGGGCACGCTCCGTGCACGGCCCGCTCTAATAAATCACCCTAAATATTCCAAACTTGAAATCTGTCTGGAACCCAGGCTATAAAAGCAGGCGCGCCCCTCGGCTCTGTGCAGTCGTCGCAACAACTCCGGCTGTAGCGGTCGGGTGGTCCCCTGGGCCGCCTGGCTGTGGCAGCCAGTGAGCCAGCACAAGAGACAGCTCCACCTTGCCTGATCGCCTGGCTTGCATTCTCGAGCCGCTGCGACGACTGTCACCACCGCGGCACCTGGTTGCCGCAACGGGAATCAGCGGCTTCTGCGATGGGGTCGTTGGCATCCCTCCGTCGTGGTGGCCGAAGGCTCTGCTGCTTGGCCATGTAAATATACCTACTCTCAGTGATTTACGGGGTTCTTTTTCAATGTTACGTACTGATATTAATCTCCATCGTTTGTTTTAGGTAATGGGTCCAGCAGATTGAGACCCCGCATCTGATAGGTTGGCGTGTTGAGAAAACGGACAGCATTGCTCCTGTGACCAACAAGGTAAATTTAAGTTTGGTTTCGACCTTTATTTATTTGTCTCTGCTGTGCATTTACTAATTTTACCTTTTTGCTTGGCGAAGGTTGCTGAGGCTGTCCTTATGTACGGATATCGCGGATCCGACTACCACCTCACTCTCCCGCCGACTTCATCAGCAAGATGGCGACACGAAGAGCACCGAGAAGCGGGGTTGTACTTCGTCGGCTTAGTTTTAAGAAAGCTTAATCGTTACCTGACAAGTTTCGATTAAACTGTTCTCTTACATCTATTTTTTTTATTTATTTACATATGCTTTTTCTTTATTTACTTTAAGCCTTGTCTTCGTATCTTGATTGTGTTTACTATTTTTTTCTATCTTTCCTTCAAATATTCGATAAGTACGGGGCTGACCAGGTTTGCAAACTTTATGTCGAAGGTTCTAATCATTATCTTATCTTATTTTCTTGTTCGGTGTATTTATTTCCGTACTTTGATTTGTTAAAGGTTTTCTATGTGATTCAATGTAAACTTCATTTGGTTCAAACTTTTCTATGATCTCCATTCTTCTCCTTTTTACTTTCTTCACACTTTCACTTTAGTTGTCAAAGCATTTTCTTCTTATCGGTATGTCTTACATTGTACTAATTGGTGTTGTGTCTGTAATGTTAGGAAGATAGGTATGTCTAGTTGTTAAACGGTCTAGATTTTCTCGTACTTAGGATTAAGAAACAAGATTGTATTGAACCCCATCTTTGTAGTTCTTTATTCAATGTGAGAACTGGATGATGTTTTGATGTCGTAACTATGTATTATTGATAAGAGTGTGACCTTGCACATTACTGTGTTCTGTCTGTTTCTTCTCTGTCTTTTTTCGTACTAATTAAGTCATTGTCTGTAGCCTGCAGCGATCTTCTTGCTCGGTGTAATGTCTAAATGTGTTTCTTTCTGACTGTAATAATTGTCGTATGTGTAAGTAAGGTAACGAATAATCCCATATTTGTATTACCCGAATAAATGTAGTGTGTCGTGAAAGTTTTTATTAATTTAAAAAATCCTTACATTACCTTCTTAAATAATATCAAAAACAACAACTGTTACTGACAGTTTGCTTTATTTGCAAAAAAAATTAAGTAAGTAAGTATTTTATTAGGATGATATACGTTTCCAAGTAGCAAACAAGAGTGGCGATTAAATCTAACATATCTATAGGTATTTCACCTAAAGTAGATTTTTCAAAAAGATTTTCTTGAAGTAGGTAACTAATAATTTATTTAAAAGACAAAATAGTTTAAACATAATCGCTACTTTAGCAAAACCAAGTAAGTTAAGTAGTCTTAATATTATTAGCTAAAATCTTCTTTTACTGTAGTCAGGTTAATTGAAAGCTTGCCTAAAAAAACTATTTTAAATAAATACTTAATTCAAGAATCTGTTTAATCTTGCAGAGTAAAAAAATATTTTGTAGTTTTAAACTTAGGTAGTACCTAGCTAACTTTTTCTGAAGAATACTTTATTCATTTCTGACATAAGAGGGTTTACGCATTTCGGTTTTCCATACAAACAAATCGATTTTTTTTTAAACTGATAAGCCAGTTTTAATGAAACTTTGCATGCTAAAGTAAAAATAGGGATCTAATTTACTCTCTATAGATAGTTTGTTGAAAACAATTTAAAAAAAAAACGATTATTTAGCTGAGTTATTAGGATTCAAAGTCCACTATAGAAAGTTTAAAATCGCAATAACTCACTTAACTAAAGGTTTTTTTAATGTTTTCTACCAACTATTTTGATTCCTGTATTTTACTTTAGCATGCCAAGTTTCATTAAAATTGGCTTCTTAGTTTTTAAAATTTTCAACTTGGAAGTTTGTATGGGAAACCTAAATGCGTACACCCTCTCAAATTAATAAGTTTAAAGCAAAATTAACGGAATCTTTTCAACTACTTAGATAAAAACAAGTGGTTAAAGATGCTTGAAGTAGAAACATTCGAGTAGGCTTACCTACTCTCTTTTTCCGAAACGAAATTCCGGCCGATTTTCAATTGCTAAGTATTTACAGCGGTTTCTATTCCTTCCGAAATTTCGTTTATACAATTTTTTTTGAAAATTGTTTGATATATCGAAAATAAAGGAAGCGTTATAAGTAAATAGCAAAAAAATCGACCTTAATTTCGTTTCGGAGAAAGAGAGTAGGCCATCTGGTGTTTTTCGTCGGCTATATATTAACAAACATAAATAATAACACTTCCACAGTGTTGCAAAGGCTGTCGTTGCGTGTTTGCGAGGAAGGAGACTCCGCGGATTTTTTAAAATAATGTAGTGAACACAACTGTACAATGATTCCGATTCTAGTGAAAAAACTGAAAGTGATTTAAGTATAATAATTTTGAAGCCAAATTATTGTAAAAGTTCAAAGCATTTTTTTAGAATACTAAAAATTCATTGTTGTTTTAATATTATTAATAACTTTACTTAATACTTATACGAATTAGTTTAATTCAATTATTTGGATCGGTAGGTAGCTACTTAACATAACTTTAGTTTTAACTTGTTAGGTATATTAATTTATTAAATAATAAAAATTGTAATAAGTTAGGTAGTTAAATCAATTGACTTGACTGAGATAGGACTTTTTCGATTTTGGTAAAATTTATCGGTCATTCCTATTACTTAGGTAACTAGGTACAGTCACCAGCATTAAGATGTGATTATGCAAAAATATCTGATCATTGGTGGAAGGCATACTAAAGACATATTATAGGCATATATATGCCTTCTACCAATATCAGATATTTTGCAGGCCGTCAATAGTCACATCTTTATGCTGGTGACTGTACCTACCACGTACCTACATATTTAATACTTCATACATGGATTTTTACAACGCGCAAAAGTAAAATAGAAATAACTGAGGGAGGCCTTGTGTCCCAAGACACGCTAACTAATAAGGCGGACGATGTCACCGATGTGTGAACGATATTGTTCATATTTGCTTTAAATTCTGCGTTATTTAGCAAATGAATTTGAAATTAACATTGATGTTGATTTTTATAATCAGTACCTAACTAAATATTTTGTTTTACTCGGTCATGTTAAGTGTATTTGTAACAATCGTCTGTGAATATTATTTCTATTTTTCCCTTAGTTAAGTGAAAAACCTACCAAAATGAATGTGTTTAAAACAAAAGTCCTAAGGACATGAAATCGCATTATTAACGTTGGGAACACTTCAGATGGGAATCGAACGCAAACTGAACTAAATTAATAAAATAATTGAAGTCAAAGTCGAAGTCATAGGCAGAACACTGATAAAAAATGCTTTTTACCTACTACCCATTCAAGGCGTCTTTAAAAGCTGTGTAGATACTCGTATTATAGATTTTGAATAATCAATTGGTTATCGTAAGATAATATGCCACCTAAAAACCATAAAGTTACTATACCTCTAGGTATAGTAACTTTTTGTTAAAAACGCGTTTTATAAAATAAATGTGAATTTGAACTTTAGGTCGAAAGTTAACGCTAAGCTACGAAGAAAAGTTTAAAAACGTTTTTAACAATTAGTCAGCCTATAAACGTCCCACTGCTAGGCACAGGTCTCCCAGTGGGGATATTGGGCGATGGGCTTACCACCTGTCACGCTGAGCACATGTGTAGTCGCTATTTGGTGAAAAGTGGACTATGGCAGAGGACTGCTTTTTTGGTCCTCATTGCCTAGTCTTCGACTAACCCTTCGGGGATAATAGTCGTGATTATATGAATGTATGTACCTATGTTATTTTATGATCGACAACGTGGTTCCTATGTATGTACATCTCCTTCCCATTTTAATATCATACAGTTTTGGACTTTCCCAAACTACTGACTCATTTGGATTGGTCATACTCTGAGTAAGTAATAGTAAAAGGGGTAAACTGAGATAGCATGGGTGATCAATGCAAAACATTGTAAGGGGTTTTATTTAACATTGAATAAATATAAATTGTTACCAAATAAAGATTCTATATTGTTAAGTTGTTGGTGTGTTAATATTTAAAAAATACCAACAAAATAAAACGACCTTAAAAAAAACAAAAAAAACTAAAAAGAACAAAATAATAGCGTTGTCTTGAATCATAGATGCTTTTGAAGTCGTTGTTAAGCCAAGCCTTGAAATATAACTTCCATCTGCCTACATAACTAGGGTAGGGTAAGTGCACCAGTGAATGAACCAATCCAATGAATGAACAAAACGTCGATTTTTCTAAATAATAAGAAATCCGCGTTTTTCAACTAAACTCACTTTTTTTTTTAAATTGCAACAATTTTTTACGTCAACTAGTCACACAGGAATCATCCTGAAATCTGTAGTTCTTAAATGGCGAAGGTCCAAACCGGACGCTCGATGGTGTTTTGTGCTTTGTATGTAATAAGGAGTCGGGTAAGTCATAGTGTTTTGATATTAACTTTGTAGACGTTATATGTGTGCTAGTGAAAATAAAATTATGTCACAGGTTAGTGGAACGGTTGCTTTATCTAATAGACATGAGATTTTTATAGAATTTCATGCATTTATGAAAAATTTTAGGGAGTTCGAATATATGACTACGAAAACAAGCAAAATCCAGTGAATGAACATGTGGTTGATTCATAGGAGGCTTGTGATTTTCAAAATCTAACAAATTTATATGTTATTGCTATTCAAATTGGGTCGTTTTCTGTACATAGCTTTAATTAACGGTTGGCGTATTTTAGGCCAATGTTCGAACTAGGTATTAATTTACTGATCTTTATTGGTTTGTATGAACTCTAACGATGATTACTACGTTCGTTTATTGGTTGCGTAAATCCAGTGAATGGACACTGGTAGGTAATTATATAATAGTATGTTATTTTGAGCTGCCACTTAATTAAAAATACGAGACAGTAGTCTGTTTTATTATTATTGCTATGCCATTATTTTTAAAATTATGTTTTAAAATCTTTTCTAAGGTATCAATTATTTTTTCTAAGACTTTTCCAATTAAAACATTAGAACATTACTGCCCAGGGTGACGTGTGAGTGCACGCGGTTAAAGGCATTGAGTCGGTCAACTATACATCCTGAAGGATAAATGAATGAAGATACACTTCTGGACACATCTATTGGCCCACCTTGCATTCTCAGTTTCGTTTAGTCCTAGCTAAAAATTTATATTAGATCGAGCAAAAAGTTTTTATTCAGTTTTGAACCAGGCACATTCATAATTTTATTCAATAGTCTTTTTTTTTTAATTTCGAACACAGAATTTAAAGAAACAAAAGACAATTTGGAGCCTGTTCGTTGATATCAAACAATCGAATACTAAGAAAACTTCATTTTATTGGTTTACTTGGATTTACTTCTTGAAAGTGTGATTTTTCTCTTTGGTTTTGCAACAAACATTACTTATTTTTAACATTAAGGTGAGGTTCTATCAATAATCTATGGATACTTCGCCTGAAGTCGCCGGCCAAGCTGTGGCACTTATCCAGGCCGGACACAGCCAAAGAAATGTGAGTGCTCAACTTAATTTAAGTCGATCTGCGGTCCGAAATGTTTATCGGAGGTACCTAGAGACTGGCGGTTTTGTTCGTCGCCAAGGAAGGCCACGATCTCGGGTCATAACTGAAAGGCAGGATCGATTCATCGTGACGACCAGCTCGAGAAATCGTCACCTTACCTCCATTGAGATACAAAACCAACTTCGCGACTTCCACGGAGTATCTGTGAGCGCTCGAACTGTTCGGAGAAGGTTAAAAGAACGCGATATGGTACCACACAAGCTAGCTAATGGCCCCAAACTAACGCGAGCCCACCGAACAGCGCGTCTTCATTTCGGGCGCACTCATTTAAATTGGACTCAGCAGCATTGAAGCCGTGTACTCTTTTCAGATGAGTCTAAAATTGCGTTACATGGCAATGATGGAAGAAAGAAGGTCTACCGACGTAAGGGAGAGCGTTTTGCACAATGCTGCTTTGAAGAAAGGGGTTGCTTATGGCGGTGGCTCATGGACTGTCTGGGGCGGTATATCCGCGAGCGGCAAAACTCAACTTGAGGTTGTTACGGGACCACGGCTGCCAACATTAAATGCAGAAAGGTACATTCGTGAGTGCTTAGAACCTCACGTGATGCCATACGTGGACCATGTGGGTCCAAATCTCCTTTTTATGCATGATATTGCAAGAGCCTATACGGCCGGCATCGTCAGGGAATATCTTCGGGATGTGAACATCACAGTTATGGACTGGCTAGCCAGAAGCCCAGACATAAACCCGATTGAGCACATGTGGGATGAGCTAAAAAGACGTGTTAGGGCTCGTCAGCCAGTTGCCCAGACGATGCAGGAGTTGAAAACTGCCATAGAAGAGGAATGGGAGATGATCTCTCAAAATTTCATAGAGCGGTTGATAAACTCTATGCCTAATCGTGTGAGAGCTGTCGGAGATGCCCATGGAGGCAACACGCGTTATTAAATTAAACCTTTATTTGATAAAAAATGTTTTTTATTCAAAACTCAACTGCCTTCATCAAGGCGCATACCCGACTTCTTAGGCGTAGCTCCATGTCGTGTGGTATTCTGAATTCAAATTTAAAACAATACGATCGAAAAAGATGGTAAAATGTATCAGGGTTAAAACTGCATCAATAGTTTTTGTTCAATCTAGCAATCATATTTAAGTAGGGGCCATAGAAACCTAAACTCTAAGGTGGGCCAATAGATGTGTCCAGAAGTGTATTTATTAATTGATTAATTGACTGCCTATTACTGGTATTTTTTTCTTAATAATTTCAAAAGAATACTAATTTCGGGACTTTGAAAGTGTATATAATACGTAATTATTATTTTTTTATACCTTGATTTATGTAATAAAATTAAAGTATTTCTATTTAGGAAAGTTATAAATAAACCACTTCGGAGCGGAAATACATTATTTTCTATCGTAATTAGCTATTTTTTAGATATATTTTGGCTGGTAGTTTATTTATTGGAATTCAGGTGGTTCATTTACTCAAGGTTTTCGTTCATTCACTGGTGGTTTTGGGGTCTTATTGCATAAATTAGCCAAAATCTCTAAAAATAAAGGTTTCATTAAAAAACGGAGAAATTATGTTCTTCTCCAATAAATTTGAAATACCATACAATATTATAGTTATATCTAAGATACCCAGAAGTATGTTATTTATATTTTTAAAGTTCTGGAATTCCTTAACTGTTCATTTACTGGTGCACTTACCCTACTATTTAATTAGGCGGTATGCTTAGCATTATGGAAAACACGTAGGTATAATACTTACTTAAAGACTTACAAAATAAAAATATGAGAATGGAAATTCTCTTATTATTTAGGAGAACGCACCAACTTACGTACAACCTATTATTGAAAATTAAAATATTTTCTTATACTTAGATTAATTTGGCCCGGCACCGTCTTCAAAATTATGCATATGTACAATTATTATTATATCTGTAGGGGTTAAATTTAGTTATTCAAGACAACGCTATTTTATGTTTTTTTTTAGATTTTTTTGGATACTTACCGTTTTTATGTATTTTACATATTTAAGCGTTTTATATTTTTAAACACTGAAAAAAGACAAGCATCCGCATTCATTCCGGGCGCCTGCCTTAACCACGGTAGCCAAGTGGTAAGGCAGCCGCCCGGGATGAATGCGGAAGGTGCGTGGTTGGATTCCAGCCTGAGGTTGTCGTATTTTCGTCGTTCAGTGTTTAAAAAAAATTGTACCGAAGTAGGTTTTTTTTTTTATTTAAGTCGTTTTAAAAGTCGTTTCGTTTTCTCGCTTCTATTGTCTCGGTTAAATTTTTTTTTTAAATTTACGATATTCTAATGTCAACTCATCATTTTGTACAAAATATTGCTTTCACCGATGCAGAGACGATAATTCTTGAGTTCTCTCGTTGCTTTACCATTAGCCCCATTTCACCATGATGCATTGTGAAGAGCATATTATTAGCAACAATAGCAACCATATTAAAGTTTGTAATTGTATACTAATTAGCAAACACCTAAAATCAGTATTAAGTAGTTCCGGTGATCGTCAACTCGACGTCCACGTCACTAAATGGTGCTTGTGTTGTCCAAAGACAAATACACAAGTTTTTGCAAATAATACCCAAATCGCAATGGGTGTGCTGACAATAGGTAAGTATTCAAAGAGTTCCCTCGATTTCTCTTGGATTCTGTTATCAGATTCAACTAGAAAAAACACCCTTTCAAACAAAAGAAAATAATCTACTTAAATCGGTTCGGTCTTTGAATAATCGATTCAGGGAACATACATAAAAATAGCTCCCGACGAATTGAGAACCTCCTCTTTTTATTTGAAGTCGGTTAATAAAAGTAAAGTAGGTACATAAATGTAGGTTTCATTGTCATTATTGTAGCGATGACTTGATTTGAAGTTATATCTAAGTAACTAGATATTTAAATAAGAAAAATGAATCGCCAAATGTATTGCTAATTGCAACAAAACTTGAGAATGGTTCGACCACGGTAGTTCAATCAATTTGACTGATTCTTATTATTATTATTCAATTAATGGCTACCACGTGGAGCAGCAGTTAATTTTTAAAGTAAATGTATAATACATTTACTTTAAAAATCCGGTAGATTGAAATAAAATGGAGTCTCACAACACGTGTTGTTGCTGAAAGAACACGGGCGAAACTGACTGATTCTTTTTACTAAGACTTCGCTGTCTGTCCGTCTGTCTGTCACCAGGCTGTATCTCAAGAACCGCGATAGCTAGACAGTAGAAATTTTCACAAATTATGTATTTCTGTTGCCGCTATAACAACAAATACTAAAAACGAAATAAAATAAATATTTAAGGGGGGCTCCCATACAACAAACGCGATTTTTTGCCCTTTTTTGCTCGATATCAATAATGGCAACAGGTAGGCACTTGAGATCTTTACAAAATACTCAGATGTGTTTTTAATTTACTTAATAATAAAAATTAAAATAAAATAAATATTAAAGGAGGGCTCTCATACAACAAAAGTGATTTTTTTTGCCGCTTTTTTGTTGTTTTTGTAATGGTCTGGACAAAGTTTATTTAAAAAAAAATTGAAATTCGTCACGAGATACAGGATGCATGCGGGCGAAGTTGCGGCAGTCTGCTAGTAATTTAAATAAAAATCGCTATGAAATATTATTTTTTTGTTATTGACTAGGAGGAGCGACGATCTTCGCCAGGTGGCTGGCAAGAGCTGAATGAGAGTAGCCGTCGATCGTCCTCAGTGGCGTGTTCTTGGAGAGGCCTCTGTCCAGCAGTGGACAAGTACAGGCTGATGATGATTGTTAAAAATAAATTATACAATGTTTTGTCTCGATTCGCTAGCATTTTTCACTCTGATTTACTTACCGACTAATTTCCTTATGATTATTAGGGCGACTTACATACTACTTACTAAATACGATTATCGATTAAATGTATTTAAGTGATCATTTGTCTTTGTCATATGTTTGAAATAGATAGAGACAAATGATTACTCAATACATTTAAGCGTAAATCGTAAAGTAAGTGTTATGCAAGTCGCCCTTAGTGTATTGCAGAGAATACGAGAGTGGTACGTCCATGGAATAGAATAGAATAGAATATAATGTTTTTATTTGAACAACACTTTACATACAACAAAGAGAAATAAACAAAAAATTTAAAATCAAAACAAAAAAAAAATAACCTAAAAAAATACATTTAGAGAAAAACCAAAAAAATAAAAATCTAAACTTAAATTAACTTAAAATAACGATACTTTGGCTAGCATACGATGCTGCATGCACAGTGTCACCAAACAGGGCCTGCACTCAGCATGTGCCGGGATCAGGACACGTAGCGTAACCCTAATTGATATTTAGTTACTTACTCGTTTGACATATATTTAAATGATTCAGATTAATAAATATTAATTTCATTTCAAATAAGTTTTCTAGATAACTAATAGTAATAAATAATTAAATTAATAAATTTAAAAAATGAAATAATTTAATATATTAAATAATACACCTACATAAGTAAGTACATACTTACTTTAAATAAGTATACAGAGCGCCAGTCTACAAGTAGGCTAGTAAGCTATGTAAAAAAGTATAATTATCATTTATTTATTATATCTACGTACTTAAGGTATATATCATTTTAATTTTTAAATCGTGTGAATGCAATTGCAGATTAAAAAACTTTTAACTTTTTATTGTGTTACAATACATAATTAATGTTTCGGCCTTGTACTTATAGGAAAAAGTGGGCGACTGTTTTTATAGTGGAATATACGGTAGAATGAGTCTAGTTATCTCAAAAACTTATGATAATGATACGTCTTGGAGAAATGCACCCACCAACCCACATGGCCCAGGTTGGTGGGTTATGACTAATCTCCCCATGTGCTTAGCCCACATGGGGAGACATGTGTCCAGCAGTGGGCGTTTAGAATACACTGCTGATGATAAGAAATGAAAGGGCAAATAACTCTTACAAAATGCATTTCAATGCGTTTTATTACGTATTTAGTCTGATCACAATCAATCAATATCAATCAAAGGCATTTGCGTCTATTACAGACGATTCATGGCGCAGTATGTTAGAGACATCATGAATTCTTAGTAAAACATTGACTGAACTAAATATTCCACAGATCTTGTGCTCTACACGACTTAAAAAAAATTCGATAATTTATTTTATCAGAACCAAAAAAAATATATTTAAGTATATTCAAAACCAACTTTTCAAAAATATTTTTAGATCATCTTAAAACCCTTCGAATTCCGCGTCTTTTGAGCTCTTATACATATAACGCGGGAGGCTCGCGTGCCGCGTGATATCGCACCTCGCGCCGCGCGAACTTGCGGCTAAGGGCACCTCTACAGCGACTACAGCCTCAACCGTCACTATTATCAAAAAAAGTGTTTTAAGGTAAAATGTTCCTTAGTTCAATACCGAGGTGCTCTTTTTTTATTATTTTTTAAATTCGGCCCCGTTCTCGAGATATCGGGAATTTTCTGGGAAAACACACGATTTATTGGTCAAAAGAAGTCGGTTTATTTACAATTTCCAAAAAAAAGTTTTTGACTTTTCTAAAATAATTTTACTTAATTTAAACCTCTTCGAATTCCTTGTCTTTTGAGCACTCATACGTCCTCGTGACCTTAAACCTCGGTATCACGGGCGAGTCGCACTTTCAGCGAAAATGGGGGCCCTACTGGAGCGAACGAAAAAACAATTTTATGTTAGGTCAGTAACTATTTTGTATATAAGCATGCGATTTGTTGAGTGACAGAATACCTAGTCGCGATGCAAGCACGGCACACTCCGCCACAGACAGAAAAGAGAAAACAAAAACTATTAAATTTTACAATTAATTAATTTTTCGTTGGTTGTCTATACTAATATTATAAAGAGGAAACATTTGATTGTTTGTTTGTATTGAATAGGCTCCGAAACTACTAGACCGATTAAAAAACTCCTTCCACCGTTAGGAAGCTACACTATCTCCGGGTGACAATAGGATAATAATATTTTTTTAAAATTAGGCATCCTTACTCAAACTCAAATAAATTCCTTAAATCGCGTGCGCTAAGAAAACTATAGATGATAGAATAAAATAATGTGCTATGGCTTTGCAGAACTCATCATTATCTACAAAAAGTGTCGCGATAGCCTATGTCTAACTATTTTAGTTACGTCACAATAAGTGTTCTTGGGAGGGGAGTCATTTTAAAAATTCGTCACGGGGTACGGGTCCACGCGAACGAAGTCGCCGCCCGGCGCGATGACGACGGTCTGCTAGTCGTTAATAAATCAGTCTTTCTAGGTAGTTTTAAGTTGACAAAGAGAAAGACAAAGAAGTTTTTAATTGACAAGGACACCCTACTAGAAATAGCAGTAGAACAATCAAAGATGTATAGACACTTACTTATAACATAGTATTTCTTACTTTAACATTATTACCTATAACTGCTTCCTAGGTAGGTACCTACTAGGTATTAATAACATTACAGTTTTAATTCCAATAACTTATTGATGATTCCTACGTATTTTTTTGTAAGTAGGTATTTTGTAGGTTACTATATAACAGAAGATAATTATTTCCTTCACTTTTACAGTTTTTCCGGATGATTCCGATTTTCGTCTTTTTTTCTACCTACTTACTATCTATTATATAAAAATGAATCCCTGTTTCCCTTAGTGACGCCATCACGCTTAGACGGCTGGACCGATTTCGCTAATTCTTTTTTAGTTGTGTTTGTTATTGTCTAGAGAAGGTTCTTAGGAAAAAAACACATTTTTTAAAATATTTTTTTAAGACAGGACAACGTCTGTCGGGTCAGCTAGTATTAATATAATAATATATTGCTTCCAGACGCTGTGTGTATTTTGTGCCTTTAACATATAGCTGAAGTAAAGCATTTTTTGTGCGATATATATCTAGACGTAAGATATTATTACAAACTTTAATTAGTTATACACTTTGCTTGCTGTTACAAGAATAATAAATTTAATTTCACATCGTCTCTCAACCTCGTCGGAGGTCTTCTGTGTAGGAATCGTATCTTGTAAGTGTGGTTTCAGAGTCACGCTGACCGCCCGCGCGGGTGTTATGCCCGATTTACACGTATTAAGTAGTTTAGTAGTTAACTAAATTTTAACTTAATTTTAAGTGATTAATTGCATGTAAACACACAACTTAGTAGATAAGTCACTTAAAATGAAGTTAAAATTTAGTTAACTACTAAATTACTTAATACCTGTAAATCGGGCATAAGCGACGCGGGCCACGAGCTAGGGGTTATCTTGTACCGTTTTATAGTGACGCTTACCACCCGCGCTGATGGTAAGCGCGGGTGGTAACCAGTAAGCCAATTTTGATAAAAACTCGGCATGCTGAAGTAATATAGAAATCTAAATAGTTTGTTGAAAACATTTCTAAAAAACGTTTATTTAACTGAGTTATTGCGATTTTGAACTTTCTATTTAGTGGACTTTAAATCGCAATAACTCAGCCAAATACACCTTTTTAAAAATATTTTCATCAAACTATTTAGATCCCTGTATTTTAGTTTAGCATGCAAAGTTTCATAAGAATTGTCCGAAACCGATATGGAGGGTTGAGATCACAGAAATATATATTTATGTGATTGACATGGTGCGTGGCTATTATAACGTACCTATGTGTAACAAACGACCGTTATTACTTAAGTAGGTACCTATTTCATCGATGCGTTATTGAGGGACAGCCACCTCCTGTTTCTTTTATGGTATTTACCTAATGTTAAAACGACTAATTATGAAGTCCTAGATGTATTTATGATTATTATTTTTTAAACAAATCCACTTTTTTAAATGAGAAAATTGCAATAGTTAGGTGTAGGTACCTTAACAGAGTTCATATTTAAGTTTCTAAAATGTATATTCTTTTTTTTGTATATTGCCACCAGGTTTACACCAGGTACCATCTTTACACTACATGAGTGCGATAAAGGATTGTACTTATTTGATTTAATTTTCAAACTTCAAGAACGGTACCTAGGTACATTAAATTTGCCTTTAGTGTACCTAGATATTATTTTTTAAATATTTGATTAATTTAACTATGTGATCAAAAAAATATTGTTTAATATTAATAAAGTTACTTATTGTAAAATATTGTTTTTAACTGTGTAGGTAATATTATCTTATATTTTTTAATGGTTAAGTTTTTTTTACTTCTTTTTGATTTTGGTTAGTTTTTTTTTATTTTAAACTTTTTGAAGGTTTTATTTAAAATGGGTAGACCTTCAGCGATTAACCGCTCTGCTCTAATCAGATTGAATTAAATTTCTGGAATATCCTCGATTGTCCCTATATTCTACCATCAGATCTTAACTTGGTTACAATGGGACCACCTCAGAAGTATACTCTTTCGAATAAAAAAAGAATTATTGAAATTGGTCTATAGTTCGCGAAGATATTGACGCGTAAAGCAGGAAGAATCAGTAGACAACAATGTGTTTTTTCAGAATTCTGAAAAAACTTCTGAACCGTCTACTGTACATTTTTTTCAAGGGACCAAATTGAAACTTTGTTTCATCAGATAAAAAGAATTATTAAAATCTGAGGCCCCGGGTTCGATCCCTTCGATCCCCGGTCGGGTCAATTTAGAAATTATTGTTTTATAATAGTTTTTTTTAAATTTTCTAAATTGTCTCGGTTCTGGGTGTTCTTCTATGTATAATAAGTGTGTATTTAAGTATGTTTATCCGTTGTTTAGGATCATCAATGTTGTCTAGTAACCATTTAACGAGTTTCATAACGAAGCTTCTCTTGGGCTAGATATTTGGTGTGAGTGTAGTAGGTAAGGTTGCCAGATTTCCGGGATTATCCCGGAATTTCACGTATGGTCCCGTGTCCAGTAATTCGATGTATTGTCCCGGAATCCAAAAAAAAAATAAAAATAAAATAAAAACAATAAATAGGCGGCAGACAGCGAGCGGGGTTGTTTCACTCGCTCCGAGCCGACTCCCGTCCCGTCGAAACAGCTTCACTATTTTGGATATTGATAATGCCATGCAAAATCATTATGAACAATTGCAAAGTCGGTTAGCTGATAATTTTTTTTGGGTGCAAAGTAAAACATCTTCAGAAAAATCACCGAAAACGAAAAAGCTGAATTCACGTTACAGACGCGTATATTTTTGGAAAGATCTATAAAATATTTGGAATAACGATTTGATTTTAGCCCAGATAGAATCAATAAAAACTTTCCTAAGAACAATTGCAAAGTCGGTTAGCTGATAATTTTTTTTGGGTGCAAAGTAAAACATCTTCAGAAAAATCACCGAAAACGAAAAAGCTGAATTCACGTTACAGACGCGTATATTTTTGAAAAGATCTATAAAATATTTGGAAGAACGATTTGATTTTAGCCCAGATAGAACCAATAAAAACTTTCAACTTTTATCTCTCAAATCAGAGGAATTAAAACTGACTTGGGTGAGCTTTCAGAATTTCCCACTGCCTATGTTAAAAAAATTTACAGATGTTGATATTATATTAGTTTTCTTGTTTAAAAACAGTATTTAATGCGCTTCCGAAAGACTTGCCAAACGACGAAATATGGGCCTATTTTTTTTAGAAGTGACTCGTCTTCAGATTTTGTAAATCTAAAAATATAAATTATTTTGTTCTTGCGATTCCAACCAGTACCTAATGCCTTTTGTGAAAGAATATTTAATATTAGAAATTGGTTCGAAATGACTTCATAGATAGCGCTTAGCATAGATTAGTATGGCGCTTATTAAAAGGCGAGTCCATGGAGATAAAGTGTATAGATGCGTAATATTTATTCCATTCCAAAATAGAAAATAGGTCCTGAATGTCCTGAATGAAATAGTTAGGTACTATTTTTTTATTTTTGGTTGACAAGCAAAAGTGTAAAATTAATTACAGCCTCAGGAACGGCTCGGCTTTCATAAAACGCGATCTATCGAGTGTTTTTGAACTAAGTAATTTTTATTTTTTAATTTGGGCTATTAGAACATCTCCCATAGTCCCGGACTCGGTAAGTTCCGATCTGGCAACCCTGGTAGTAGGAAAGTATAAGTTCAAAGTTTATTAAAAGTCACGGGCTGCATCTATCAATGTCAAAATACCAAAAGTCACAAAATCTTTACCTTATCAATAGTAACCTCCTCTGTGGTATAGTGGATAAATCCGCTGGTCACAGGTTCGACTTCCAGTTGCGCACATGGTGTGTCAGTTTAGTTGGTGGTAGGGCTATATAGATTTAAGTCCTTTTTAATAGTTCAGATATTTCTGTGGGTTTAGTGTTAACTAAACTGTTAAATATATCAAGATATTTCTGTGACTAAACCATAAAAATAAAATCTCGTGCCATACCAAAAATGTCTAGCATTACCTACCAAAGTGATATCATATAAGTACCGGTTGTTAAAAAGAAAAACAATACCATAAGTTAAGCATAACGTTATACTAAACTAAGTACTTACTTACTTTATGCAACCGTCGGATATAAAGATTCATTTTATAATTGTTAACAATTTGGATACCTAAATAACATCTAAAACATCTAGATTGCGAATCGGCTGACCAATTCACTCAACGAATCGTCCCCTCGCATTTTGGTTAGTAACGCAGCTCACCCCTTCAGACATTTTGTATAATATGTACAACATGCAACGCTTTGTCCATCCCCTATCCAGACAGGCTACATCTGTACAGCTAACGGCTATTACCGGATCGATCGAGGGGACCTAGGCAGGCTAGCAACGCCCTAACGTCTGCCATGCATGCGCAGTAGTGCAACGGCTGCACCACCCGACAGGGGGGCGCTGGTCGATACCTCGCCAACACTAGGGTAGGCAACATTTTACTTTAAAAATAATTTTATTTCTCGAATTTTATAATAATTCACATACAGAGAAAACAACATTTAGACAACAATATTAAAATTCACATCACAAAACCCCCAATACACACAATATGTTATGTAATGTTACAATTTTAATGTACTGACTTCCTATAAAAATGTAGCAATTTCCGATCTATCGATCGATTGTAATTGTTAGGACAAGGTTTATGTGAATCAATTTTTTTTAAATATTCGGGGTATAGGTACTGGGTACAGGTGAGTCACGTGGACGAAGTCGTGGGCAGGCCGCTAGTGCTAATTATATTGTTCAGCAGTACCAATAATAGTACCCGAAATATACAACAATATTATATTACGGTTGGCAACCCTACCCCAGACAGACATATATTTTGAATGCTAGATGATAGAATGTTCGAGACTTTTAGGCGTGGTACGTTTACGCTTCCGATATGTAGGTACCTTTGACTATACATATAGGTACATGTACCTACTCGGTTCCGCTTAGCGTGTATCAAGGATCAGATTTTGAATTATGGGAAAATTTACGAAATTATAACGCCGAGATACATAAATATGTATGTACCTAAATACTTAAACATACACTCATGACTATAACTATCACTTATCCCTTAGGGGTTAGTCAAAGACTAGGCGATGAGGACTAAATCAGTCCTCTGCCATAGTCCACGCTTCACCAAATGACAACTGCACATGTGCTCAAGTGACAGGTGGTGAGCCCATCGCCCGTTTTTTGCTGTTGGATGTATGTGTAGTCTTTAGTCTGTTAGTCGCCTTTTCCGACACCACCTCACAGCATCGCTGAGATAAGATTGAATACTTAGGTACAGTAGGTAAATAGCAAAATCGATGCACACCCCGTATTTCTTTTGTTTCCGCCTTTCAATGTTTCGTTGATAGACAAATGAATCTTAATATAATAAAAGTAAAAAAACCTTTTTAAAAAACAAGTTTTTATTTAAATTCGCTACAAAGAAAAAAATATACTTTTTCTATAAAACTTTTACTAACAACTTTTAACGTCATTACACAATTTAACTATAATAATACCTATAATATAAAAGGTTGTCGCGAGATTTAAGTACTTACTACTCGTATTTCCTTAGATTTAAAATTGTAATCACCCATATAGGTAGGTACTGTGGAACTCGTAAAGGTTGGGGGGCGTTTGTTTTAATAACAACAACCTTTATTTAGTATACGAGTTCATTTATTGTATACTTTTATATACATTTACAATTACATATTTACAATATAAAAATAACATGGTCAAGTCTACCCATGTTGGCACTTCAGATCGTTCTCTTTAATCCCCGGTTTGACATCTTGTCAATTCAAATTACGTTTTTTACAAATTACTATAAAGTAAAACCAGCCAGCGCCCTAACATGGTATAAACTCTACATTCCTCCCGACCTGGGGAAAAAAAAAAATTTAAACAAAAAAAAAAATTTTCCAACTTTTTTTTTACATTTCTACCCATTTCTAAACATTTCTAAACATCCTAGCAGAAACGGGAAAAAAAATACATACAAGAATGATTCAACCTAAACCCGACTTGGATTTAGCTATTCGAAGAATTAAACTTCGAAGAACTTGGCACATATAAACCCGTCAAAACTATATACCTATTTCGAATCATCCTCTAAATCACTAACTAACACGACTCATATACATCACCCTTAACCAAAATTACATAACTAACTTTATCAATCTGCATGTTAAAATATTTCATGTTAATGCAGAGAAAAATTCAAACTCTCTAAGGGTGTGATAGTCGTTCTTAAACTTAAGCTTCATAACAAGACTCAAAGCAGATACTATCAACTTATCAATAGGAAAAAATATTCTACACCATTATATTTAAAACTCTCATGAATTCAAGAGGCTCTTGTACAAGGTAAGAAATAGAATCCCCAAAAACATGTCAACTATCCTACGTTATGACTTGATACTCAACAATACAATATTCCCTCATAATCTATAGAATTAGGGAATTATTGATTAAACTTTAAGGCAAAAGATAATCCCTCTATTTCCAATCCATTACTCAGGTAGAACTTCTACTAAGTAATTCCGAATGCTTATGAGAATAGTCACTCTATTCTACACCAGAAATTGCTTATCGTGAGAGAAATTTATTAACTCACTACAAACTATTAAAATAATAAACTATTAAATAACCTTAAACTACTATTACACTACTCCTATAAATCAAATAACCTACAACATCATACTCCTCCATACTACTAACTCCTTAACCCTTCATAAACTAATTCTCTAAATACTCAGCCCTTTATCTGCATACTACATACTGCTAATTCCTATACCTTCACCAACTATGCTATAATACTCAATCTTTAACCCTCAATAATAACAAACCATTTACAAACCAGATACTAACCCTATATCCCATCACTTATGTGTGTGAAACCCAAATCAGGAATCCATGACAAATAGCTTATTGCCTAATGATGTTACACCAAATAATAGAAATAGTCGACTAGATCTACCAATCTAATTCTACTTAACCATTACATCTCATTACCTTCCTCAAATATTTACTTTACCAGCATTCAACATTACATATACATTAATAAACCTATCTCACGTTTTTTAACAATATTTCTTTTCTAATTATATCAAACTACTACTTATTATTTGTATTTGGGCCTCTTTTTCAAACATCAATGCTCAAGGACCTCTTTTTTATACATCAATGCTCCCTGCCATCATTAGTTTATCTAAAATACGTTATTCTTATTTCCCTCGTTCATTTTGAAACATTAAAACACATATTAGTAAATAACAATGACAACATATAACTTAAAATTAACCTACTAAAGCCTTCCCTTTATACACAAACCTATTATATTTTACAAACATACATACACAATAGTGTCTACAAACACACATCATCGTGACATGAAATGCTTTAGGCGATTTGTATGAAAAACGAACTTAACAAGCCACCAACATTAGACCTCCTATCGCTTAATGATTCTATATGCCATTGATAAAGACGTGCCAGTTTCGTACATCTGCCAATAACTCGCTTTGGAACATAATAAAAACTAAATCATTGACGTTAAAGAATACCGGTCTAACTCTTACGTAGTGCCTTCGTAAATAATCTATCATACAACCTACCTGTTCTATCGAATTTTCGTTTTAGGATAACCCGTTCCTAAATCTACATTAGTTACAAAACGTTTTTCCTCCACCGGCAAGGAAAATTCACCACTATTTGGTGCCTTCAAGAAATATACGTAATCATTGTTACGCAATTTCTGAAAATCAATAAAGTTAACAATTGATTGATGCCTGTCACTTGTTGACACATCAATGTTTTTCTTTTCCGCGCCCGGCTCGGAACTTTCTAAAACAATTGCCTGATATAGAACATTCGATGACCTATCTGACTTTTGTTCTAACTTCAAACTTTCTAAACCAATTGTTTGACATGGAACATTCGATGACTTACCTATCTTTTGTCTAACAAGCGAACTCGATTTTTCCGAATCCTGTCTTGCAACAATAGCGGCTTAACCTATTTCGCTCGACACATTTGGCTGAACTAAATGAATATCTCCTAACTTTTGTCTAACAATCGAACTCGATCTTTGCGAATCCTGTCTTGCAACAAAAGCGGATTCATCTTTTTGGCTCAACACATTTTGCTGAACAGAATGAATATTTCCTAACTTTTGTCTAACAATCGAACATCTTTCAGAGTCCTGTCTTGCAACAAAAGCGGATTCATCTTTTTGGCCCAACACCATTTGGTTGAACAAAATGAATTTTTCCTTGGGAAAAAGACACATAATTGTTATAAAAATCAATACACATTTTATTCTTTATTAAGAAATCCTGACCTAATACTACACTACATTTTAAGTCAGCTATAATTATAAATTCTTGTTTAAATAAAAAATCGCTCAAAGAAAACATTACATCGCATTTTCCAACTACTTTTAACCTACTACCATTACTCGCACTAATACATCTATTTTCTATATCTCTACATTTTATTCCTATCTCATCCGCGGCAACTTGACTGATGCAGGAAACCGTGGCACCTGTGTCTACAAGAGCTACACAATTTACCTCATTTGTAGAAAATACTAATAATGGCAATAACGCAGAAGAAGGTCTAACCTGTTGACTAGCTTCATACATCGCTTGCAATTTCACGTCAGATGTGTGCGCTTGCAAAAGACCAGAAGACATCTTAAAAACATCACCGTCGCGACAATTGGCCTTCTTTATTGTCGGCGAGGTTGAAAACCCGGCTGCGACTGCGTTTTCCTAAAATTAGAACGTAAATTATAGCTATTTGAAGGTGCAGGTCCTGGTACAACGCGGCATACATCTTGCACTTCCGTTGTCATTGGCGGACCAAATGGAGTGGGCGTACTATGATCACCTCCCCCACCAACAAACTTATGAACGAACGCAGCAGGATTCTGCGCTAAGTTCATCTGCTCTTCACGTGCTTGTGGATACACCTTCTCCAATTGCGAAATAACCTCCCTGAGGTCTCTTTTACACGCATAGTGAGAATATGCTAGTTTATTCTTGAAGTAAGGCTTTAATCCCTTCAAAAATTGCGTAATGAACGTGGAATCCTTGGTTATATTTGCTTTGCTAGCCAACTCCGATAAATTATAAAAATGCTCGCTCAGGCCTTTCTGGTCCTGCTTGGCATTATAAAACAATTCGGAGTAATCACACACTTCAAATTCTTCCCTCAATTTATCCACCACTTCTTCAAAGCTTTTACATGAAGCTTTTATTGATCGGAAATAGTGAAGTGCAGACCCTTTTAAAAATGCTGGCAACAACAATAACTGATCCTCAGAGCTAGTGCACTTCTTATAAACTGCTACTGCTTGGAACTGCTCCAGAAACTCTTCCACCGACTCATCAAAATGACCCGTAAAACAAGTGACTACGCGATCCATTTTGCTTAAAAAAAAAATTCCTCTTTTTTCAGGTATAGATTATCTTAATTTCTTTTCTATTCTTCATTCTTCAACACTTAGCTTATTCACCATTCTTTTCGGTGCTTTCGTGCCACCTGAAAAACGGAAACTTTTTCGCGCACGGCCGGCTCTTGACGCCTCCACCATTGTGGAACTCGTAAAGGTTGGGGGGCGTTTGTTTTAATAACAACAACCTTTATTAAGTATACGAGTTCATTTATTGTATACTTTTATATACATTTACAATTACATAATTACAATATAAAAATAACATGGTCAAGTCTACCCATGTTGGCACTTCAGATCGTTCTCTTTAATCCCCGGTTTGACATCTTGTCAATTCAAATTACGTTTTTTACAAATTACTATAAAGTAAAACCAGCCAGCGCCCTAACATGGTATAAACTCTACAGTACCTACCTACCTACTTAGTTAAAATCAATCACATCAAGTTATTTAATTTACTTGTTTATTTACACATTATAAGTATGTATAGTAGGTACTACTACTACTTTTTATATAGTAAATCAGACATCGCTTTATGTAATTTTAGTGTTTTACGTGCTTTTTATTGTTTTTATTTTATATAATAAGCATGCTGTGGCTGCCTATAATTGATAAGACATTTCTAAATGTACTTACCTATAAAACTCTCTCTCTCTAAACTCAAAACATAGTTTGATTTGTGTAAATGTATATCAATGTTTTTATTGTTGTCTGTACAAATAAAATAAACATATAAATGAATACATATATCGCAAGTTAAGTAAAAGCTTGCAAAAATAATGAGCGCTGAACCAAAATAATTATGAACTAAGAGAAAAATGTTATTTAGACATGGAAAATATGTTTGCGCCTTTGCAGTGTAATGATGAGTGTAATAATTGGTCCGGTTTCCAACTAACACGTGTCTTGGTTCTATTCCTGACAGTGGTAGGTACATATTATCGTAGGTACTTTACAGGTTTAGTTGGTGGTGATAGGAGGGTATGTTTTCAGACTTAAATTCAAACACAAAATGTTTATTCGATGTAGCACTTTATTAGGCTTAGTTTCTAATCTTAATACTACTTAGGTACAATACAATACGTTGCTACAACGAATAGGACCGCGCTCAGCATAAATAATATTAGCAGCATAATATTGTAGCTTCAAAAATAAAATGCAATGTAAATTTTGCACCTTTAGCTAATTTAGCTTAATCTTTATATCAATCATGAAAGTGGCATTTTTGGAGATGAGGAACAGTTATACTCAGTACGTAGGTGCTGGTATATTGCGTTGCACCTTTGTTCTTGTCGTCACTTATCTACTAACCAGTTTTCCACCAAGTTCATGTGTGAAAAGACAATAAATATAAATACACAGATAAGAGCTACGCATCGAAATATCTTAAACAAAATCAGACTAGTTACTACACTTAAATTCATTTTATTTATAAGTACCTACACTAATAAAATTGCGTTGTAACCATTACTAGAAAAAAGTGTCTTTGGTTCTAAAAAGGTCACATTCGGCTAGCGGAGCTACAAAACAAAAATGCCACATTTCTATTTTTAAGTAAGTAGGTACATAATATGTTAAAAAACTAGCAACAAATCTCACTAACTACTTAACTAGGTACTAAAATATCAACAACTAAAACTTCCTATACCTAATTAAATTAGGTCTAATAATTTGCCAAACCAACATTACCAAACGATTCCCAATTTTAACCTAGATAAAAAAATGCATTTCAATAGTACATTATGATATAAGTGCGGTAAGTTGAAAATTACAGCCGAGGCGATATTGCTAACCCGAGCCGCAGGCGAGGGCTACAAGAAAGCAGAGGCTGTAATTATCAAAGCGCACGTATGTCATACGACGTTTTATAACATATTTGCGAGGAAAACACATTTTCTGAAAGTGATTGCGTGTTTTTGTTGCTTTTCTAGTGTATAATTTTTGGTAAGCCAACGTGTATTTTTCTAAGGACTTAGATGGTAATAGGCTGTCAATAACATTTTGTGCTTCACTTATTATTTCCGGTGGTGAAGATTAGAAGTTTAGTTCTTCATTACTAAAACTAGACATATTTATTTTTAAACTTTTAAAGTAATTATTGGACAAGAAGCCACTGTTTGAATCGACAAAATATAGGTATGTGAAAGGTAGCACGTCTTTCCATCCAATCCCTTGGGTGTCGTAAATGGCGACTAACGGAGTAAAGACTGCACATACATCCTACAGCATAGAGAGGCGATGGGCTCATCAAAATAATACTACCAACCCCTTTCTTCCCTTGGGTATCGTAAAAGGCGACTAACGGACTAAAGACTGCACATACATCCAACAGCATAGAGCGGCAATGAGCTCAACAAAATAATACTACCAACCCCTCTCTTCCCTTGGGTGTCGTAAAAGGCGACTAACGGACTAAATACTACACTTACATCCAACAGCCTAGAGCGGCGATGGGCGCATCAAAATAATACTACCAACCACTCTTTTCCCTTCGGTGTCGTAAAAGGCGACTAACGGACTAAAGACTGCACATACATTCAACAGCATAGAACGGCGATGGGCTCATCAAAATAATACTACCAACCCCTCTCTTCTCTTCGGTTTCGTAAAAGGCGACTAACGGACTAAAGACTTCACAAACATCTATAACAGCAAAGAGCGGTGATGGGCTCTTCAAAATAATAATAGGTACCAACCCCTCTCTTCTCTTGGGTGTCGTAAAAGCGACTAACGGGCTAAAGGCTCACCATCTAAGCAGTTGTGCAGACTGTGCAGTTGTTTCTTGCTGAAGCGTGGACTGTGTGGGCGTGGTCTGTGTTGTCCATAGATTAAAATTATTACTAATTTTACATTACCGCACTAGTGCGTAATAAGCTACATTACGATGCTGAAATCGGTGTAATAAGAGCCACTTTACGAGCAAATGTGTTATAATAGTACATTATGATATTAGTGCGGTAAGATGAAAATTACAGCCGAGGCGATATTGCTAGCCCGAGCCGTAGGCGAGGGCTACAAGAAAGCAGAGGCTGTAATTATCAAAGCGCACGTATGCCATACGACGTTTTATAACATATTTGCGAGGAAAACACATTTTCCGAAAATGACTGCGTTTTTTGTTGTTTTACTAGTGCATGAATCTTTGGTAAGCCAACATATATTTTTCTTTGTCTAACAGCATAGAGCGTAGATGGGCTCATCAAAATAATACCACTAACCCCTCTCTTCCCTTGGGTGTCGTAAAAGGCGACTAACGGACTAAAGACTGCACATACATCCAACAGCATAGAGCGGCGATGGGCTCATCAAAATAATACTACCAACCTCTTTCTTCCCTTGGTTGTCGTAAAAGGCGACTAACGGACTAAAGACTGCATATACATCCAACAGCATAGATCGGCGATAAGCTCATCAAAATAATACTACAAACTTTTCTCTTCCCTTCGGTGTCGTAAAAGGCGACTAACGGACTAAAGACTGCACATACATCCAACAGCATAGAGCGGCGATGGGCTCGTCAAAATAATACTACTAACCCCTCTCTTCCCTTGGGTGTCGTAAAAGCTACTAACGGGCTAAAGGCCTATGTTGTCCATAGATTCAAATGATTACTAATTTTTAAATTACATTACCGCACTAGTGCGAAACTTATTACATTACGATACTGAAATCGGTGTAATAAGAGCTTCTTATCGAGCAAATGTGTTATAATAGTACATTATGATATAAGTGCGGTAAGATGAAAATTACAGCCGAGGCGATATTGCTGGCCCGAGCCGCAGGCGAGGGCTACAAGAAAGCAGAGGCTGTAATTATCAAAGCGCACGTATGCCATACGACGTTTTATAACATATTGGTGAGGAAAAAAATAATCCGAAAAGGCGACTAACGGACTAAAGATTGCACATACATCCAACAGCATAGAGCGGCGATGGGCTCATCAAAATAATACTACAAACCCCTCTCTTCCTTCGGTGTCGTAAAAGGCGACTAACGGACTAAAGACTGCACATACATCCAACAGCATAGAGCGGCAATGGGCTCATCAAAATAATACTACCAACCCCTCTCTTCCCTTGGGTGTCGTAAAAGGAGACTAACGGACTAAAGACTGCACATACATCCAACAGCATAAAGCGGCGATGGGCTCATCAAAATAATACTACAAACCCCTCTCTTCCCTTCGGTGTCGTAAAAGGCGACTAACGGACTAAAGACTGCACATACATCCAACAGCATAGAGCGGCGATGGGCTCATCAAAATAATACTACCAACCCCTCTCTTCCCTTGGGTGTCGTAAAAGGAGACTAACGGACTAAAGACTGCACATACATCCAACAGCATAAAGCGGCGATGGGCTCATCAAAATAATACTACCAACCCCTCTCTTCCCTTATGTGTCGTAAAAGGTACTAACGGGCTAGAGGCCTATTTTTTCCATAGATTCAAATGATAACTAACTTTTAAATTACATTACCGCACTAGTGCGAAACTTATTACATTACGATACTGAAATCGGTGTAATAAGAGCTTCTTTACGAGCAAATGTGTTATAATAGTACATTATGATATTAGTGCGGTAAGTTGAAAATTACAGCAGAGGCGATATTGCTAGCCCGAGCCGTAGGCGAGGGCTACAAGAAAGCAGAGGCTGTAATTATCAAAGCGCACGTATGTCATACGACGTTTTATAACATATTTGCGAGGAAAACACATTTTCTGAAAATGACTGCGTGTTTTTGTTGCTTTTCTAGTGTATAATTTTTGGTAAGCCAACATGTATTTTTCTTTGGACTTAGGTGGTAATAGGCTGTCAATAACATTTTGTGCTTCACTTATTATTTCCCGGTGGTGTAGACTGTAAGTTTAGTTCTTCATTACTAAAACTAGACATATTTATTTTTAAACTTTCAAAGTAATTATTGAACACGAAGCCGCTATTTGAATCGACAAAATAAAGGTATGTGAAAGGTAGGAAGTCTTTCCATCCAATCCCTTGGGTGTCGTAAATCGACTAACGGATTAAAGACTGCACATACATCCTACAGCATAGAGCGGCGATGGGCTCATCAAAATAATACTATCAACCCTTTTTTTCCCTTGGGTGTCGTAAAAGGTGACTAACGGACTAAAGACTGCACATACATCCAACAGCATAGAGCGGCGATGGGCTCATCAAAATAATACTACCAACCCTCTCTTCCCTTCGGTGTCGTAAAAGGCGACTAACGGACTAAAGACTGCACATTCATTCAACAGCATAGAACGGCGATGGGCTCATCAAAATAATACTACCAACCCCTTTCTTCCCTTGGGTGTCGTAAAAGGCGACTAACGGACTAAAGACTGCACATTCCTTCAACAGCATAGAACGGCGATGGGCTCATCAAAATAATACTACCAACCCGTTTCTTCCCTTCGGTGTCGTAAAAGGCGACTAACGGACTAAAGACTGCACATACATTCAACAGCATATAACGGCGATGGGCTCTGCAAAATAATACTACCAACCCCTCTCTTCTCTTCGGTGTCGTAAAAGGCGACTAACGGACTAAAGACTGCACATTCATTTAACAACATAGAACGGCGATGGGCTCATCAAAATAATACTTCCAACCCCTTTCTTCCCTTCGGTGCCGTAAAAGGCGACTAACGGACTAAAGACTGCACATACATTCAACAGCTTAGAGCGGTGATGGGATCTTCAAAATAATAATAGGTACCAACCCCTCTCTTCTCTTAGGTGTCGTAAAAGCGACTAACGGACTAAAGGCTCACCATCTAAGCACTTGTGCAGACTGTGCAGTTGTTTCTTGCTGAAGCGTGGACTGTGTGGGCGTGGTCTGTGTTGTCCATAGATTCAAATTATTACTAATTTTACATTACCGCACTAGTGCGTTATTACTAATTTTACATTACCGCACTAGTGTGTAATAAGCTACATTACGATGCTGAAATCGGTGTAATAAGAGCCACTTTACGAGCAAATGTGTTATAATAGTACATTATGATATTAGTGCGGTAAGATGAAAATTACAGCCGAGGCGATATTGCTACAAGAAAGCGAGGCTGTAATTATCAAAGCGCACGTATGCCATACGACGTTTTATAACATATTTGTGAGGAAAAAAAATTCCGAACAAGACTGCGTTTTTTGTTGTTTTTCTAGTGCATGAATCTTTGGTAAGCCAACCTATATTTTACTTTGTCCAACAGCATAGAGCGTAGATGGGCTCATCAAAAGAATACCACCAAACCCTCTCTTCCCTTGGGTGTCGTAAAAGGAGACTAACGGACTAAAGACTGCACATACATCTAACAGCATAGAGCGGCGATGGGCTCATCAAAATAATACTACCAACCCCTGTCTTTCCTTGGGTGTCGTAAAAGGCGACTAACGGACTAAAGACTGCATATACATCCAACAATATAGAGCGGCGATGGGCTCATCAAAATAATACTACCAACCCCTCTCTTCCCTTGGGTGTCGTAAAAGGCGACTAACGGACTAAAGATTGCACATACATCCAACAGCATAGAGCGGCAATGGGCTCATCAAAATAAAACTACCAACCCCTTTCTTCCCTTTGTTGTCGTAAAAGGCGACTAACGGACTAAAGACTGCATATACATCCAACAGCATAGAGCGGCGATGGGCTTATCAAAATAATACTACAAACCCCTCTCTTCCCTTCGGTGTTGTAAAAGGCGACTAACGGAGTAAAGACTGCACATACATTCAACAGCATACAGCGGCGATGGGCTCATCAAAATAATACTACCAACCCCTCTCTTCCCTTGGGTGTCGTAAAAGGAGACTAACGGACTAAAGGCTGCACATACATCCAACAGCATAGAGCGGCGATGGGCTCATCAAAATAATACTACCAACCCCTCTCTTCCCTTCGGTGTTGTAAAAGGCGTCTAACGGACTAAAGACTGCACATACATCCAACAGCATACAGTGGCGATGGGCTCATCAAAATAATACCACCACCCCTCTCTTCCCTTGGGTGTCGTAAAAGGTACTAACGGGCTAAAAGCCTATGTTGTCTATAGATTCAAATGATAACTAATTTTTAAATTACATTACCGCACTAGTGTGAAACTTTTTACATTACGATGCTGAAATCGGTGTAATAAGAGCTACTTTACGAGCAAATGTGTTATAAAAATTATTACGTCGCCAATATCTTTTCCTGTAAGACAATATTTTGAAATAGGTATGACTCATCAAAACTCAATTGTCATGACTCAGTCGTAATTTCCCAACTAAGTAGGTATATCTACGGGTGATTCATAAATATCGATTTTATATGGGAAGTTGGAATCTTGCAGAAAGTTTAAGATTTTTCAAAGAACTAAATAACTATGACGTTACTCAAAACTGCATGCACATATTTCAAGACAAAAGACATAAAAAAGCGCTTTAAAAAATATATATTATCCTTAAAGATATTGCAGCAGAGCGTGTGCTGAATACCATTTGATTAACTTGTAATTTATACCACGGTGACCGGTGGCTAAGCAAGGACGTCCGGGTTCAATTCTCAGGTCAAGCAACGTGCAGTCCGGTTTGGTAATCACCGACTTGCATTTGGCAAGCGTGCATCACCACTTTATCAAAAGCCATCAATCTATCAATCAACGACGGCGGCCTTTGCTCAGTAGTGGGGCAGAACATAGGCTAGACTTATTCAAAATTTTCTTTTTATTCTAATGTAAGTAACTAAGGCTGGATTCGACCAAACTGGAATAAGACTTACTCCGAGATTAGTCTATTACAAATTCGGCGTTATAAGACCTTATTCCAGTTTGGTCGAATCCACCCTAAGTAATTATATAATTATTTTCACATGATAAAACATGGGTAGTTAGGTCCTTACCACAATTCTACTACCATGAAAATAATACTACTAACCATGAGAAACTACCACAACAGTTGTCGCTTAACAATCAATAGCGATTCCCTCAAGAGTTGTAGCGAAAGGATTGAAGGACCTAGCGTCAGCTAAATGAAATTGCTAAATAGATTGAAATCTCATTTAGATGTTAGTACCGCCATCTGTCATCGCAGCGGCTAGCGCGTACGGCTTGCGATCTTGCTCGCTAAGCAACTTTCGCAATGCCGGGTCGCTGGATGGGTGACCAAATTTAAAAAGAACATCTCGAGCTCCTCCGTGCTTCGGAAGGCACGTTAAGCCGTTGGTCCCGGTTGTTGTCGTAAGATGGCAGCCGTTAAAACCCACCAACCCGCACTGGGCCAGCGTGGTGGGTTATGGCCCAATATCCCCACGTGCTATTGTTCACGTGGGAGGCCTGTGCCCAGCAGTGGGACGTTTATAGGCTGATGATGATGATGACCGCCATCTGTCGCCAACAGTAGACAACACATTCATATTTTTCAAAGACTGAGAAATGAGATTGTGTAACCTAACCATATGAATAATATCTTTATAAGGTAAGATTAGGTACTCATGAAACTCACAATTTGATTTGTTACTATAATAATATATCCAGAAATAAGTACCTACTTATAAATTTCGTTAGTTTAAAGTCCAGCGGGCTAGCTACCTCTTTTTTTACGCTATACCTGACATTAATTTACTAGCTTGTGTAATAAATGAGAGATAACAACATTTCACATACTACCACTTATTTTTGAAGTCGACGACTTAGAATGGTTCCCTAGAAAAGATTTCGCTTCTGATTTAATAACACTCGTAGTTTAGTTTTGTATTGTCTCATACTGACATTGACATTGTGACTTAGGTACTTTTAAGAGTGGCTCGCGTTGTATAGTACTTAGACTGCAATTTATTAATTTAATGCATCGCGAACGACAGTAGCAGCTGCGATTGTGAACGAGGGGTTAGCAAACTGGTTTGTAGATCAAATTACAATCAGGATTACGGACCCTACGCGAAAGCTATTAATAATCTAGATTTTGAAAGGGGAATACTTAATTTGAAAGTTTGCCCAAAAAAAAATGTTTGACCCTATCACAAATATCCCGTAACAAAAATAAATTAATATATACCACATAAGGTTCCCATAAAAAAATCACATTTAGAGAATAATATTTGTCCGTTCTTGACCACGCTGTTCTAAGACGTAATTAGGTACTGTTTTAATAGATTAGAAATCTATCGCTCTAATAGGCTTTTTGTTGCGACACATTATTATTAAAGTGACGACCTCCGCAGTCGAGTGGTTAGTACACCGGGTCTGGCGTCGCGCCATCTCTGAGGTCCCGGGTTCAATTCTCGGTCTGGTCAATTAAGAGGAAAACTGTTTTTCTAAATTGATTTCGGGTCTGGATGTTTTTTCTATGTTTATGTATATTTATCCGTTAGCATACCATATTAACGAGTTTCAAAAGAATACTCATCTTGGCCTAGATAATTGGTGTGAGCGTAAACAAAAAAAAAACTATAGGTACTATCCAAATTTCTCTTCTCTTGCGTGTCGTAAAAGGCGACTAACGGACTCAAGACTGCACATATCTACATCCAACAGCATAGAGCGGCGATGAGCTCACGGCTCACCACCTAAGCACCGCTAAGCACATTGTGTAGTTGCTATTTGGTACTACACGTGGTCTGTGGGGGAACGGGGAAATTAAGTTTACTTACCTATTTTTTATTTCACTTGATTGTCTATCGCGCTCCCACAAAGATGGAGAATAACCGTCGCCAGTTTAAAGGCGTCTGAGCATTCTCTCAGAGTTCTTAGTTCATTCTCTTTCTGTTTGAACTGCTGCTGGGGTGAACTTCGGTGGTTGCTAATGGCGGTCCCGGATTATCCTAGAGACACGTGAGTGCAAGAGCTTTTAGCAAGTATTTTTTATTTTTTTACTTGTTTATCGGGTAAGCCATTGGCCTCACCTGATGTTAGGTGATAATTAAGCCTATGGTAAAAACCACACCACGAAGAGTTGACTATATTATTTTTAACAATCGGAACACAATAGTGCTGATAGGTAACAATAATGTTGTGGCGACATATTTAGAGAGAGTGAGAGAAACATTTGTTGACACACAGAAAACAATACGATAATAACAAATACTTTTATACTAAAACAACAATTGTCAATCAGGACCCCGCCTCAGCTTGTGTTGTTGCGTACGGGATGTATCGCAATAACTTATTTAGATAAGATGGTGTTAAAGCCAACCAAACAGAGTAGGTACCTACTCCCCGCGGGGAATCGACATTGCATTTACATTACCCCACTACTATTATCCCCTAAGGGGCCTAACAATAAGTCAGAGACTAGGCAATGAGGACCGCTAAATCAGTCCTCCGCCTTAGTCCAAGTTTCACCAAATAATAACTACACATGTGCTCATCGTTAGGTGGTGAGCCCATCGCCGTTTTTTGCTGCTGGATGCATGCGCGTTTAGTCCATTAGTCGCCTTATACGACACCCAAGGAAAGAAATGGTCCAGTAGTATTATTTAAACGAGCTGCCACCACACAGCTGAAGAACCGAAGTCGAAGGAACTGAGGGGAGTCCCACAAGCCACAACCAACTGCGTCTCCCGAGAGCAGTGGTACTTACGCGTAATGCACTTTCTACTGTATAAAAAAGGACATTTTATCTCATAAGGACAGATTGTCAAAAAACCGAAAATGGTACAGGTGCACACTGCACACACAAATTAATAGAAGAAAATATCTTGAACACTGTTTCCACATGTATAAATTAGTATTTTTCCTAAACTAACCTACCAGCTTGTACCTACTATGGATAACTGATAGAATAAATAAATAGAAATTATATATTTATATTTATTGTAATCTAGACCATAGAGATTGTACCATAACCACAGACCCATCGCGCTGGCCATATTGCATTGCATATTAGGCAACAAGCCTATCATTTTATTTTAACCAACATGAATGCAATATAATAATATCATATACTTACACCACATGTTAATAAAAAGAAACACCGGAGTGGAACTAAAAAGTAAATAATAATATTTCGTAAAAACGTATTACATGCGCGATCCCCATCCAACTAAAGTGTAATCGGCTTTTGTTACTTTGTTAGGGCCCCCATTTCACTGATCCAGCGAGCTAGATTGGATGCAAGTTGCGTGTGGTTTAGTCGGCCATCTTTCTTATGTGGAATGTAGGTGCCATCTGTTCAGCGCTAAATAAAAAGGGATAGTGTTCAATGAAATGCCACAATACCACAAAAACATTTTTATTTGATAAAAGAATATTCAATCAAGATTTAAACAAAACTATTTAAGCAACAAATAATAATGCGTAGGAAAATGCAATCCTAATCGGGCTTTAGCCTGTCCAAAACGAAACTCTAATACTAAAACATTAGGGTCCACACTGCTATACACAAACGGAGTACAGATACAGGCGCGCCCCAAATCATCACACATTAGTTTTATCATACAAAATCATCCCAACGATTAAGCAAGGGTTACATGATTTACTTTGAAAAATTCAAATTACTTGTACTGACTTCTTAAAAAATCACATCACAAACTTAGTATATTTCAATAATATAGTTTATTTTCTATAATTAAACGTTATACACGTAACTACAGTTACATCTAGCGCCCGACGACGCATAATACATAATTGTATTTTATCAAACAAACAAAAAAATATGCATTCTTAAACAAATGCAAAGTTTCACTTACCATCGGAGGCTATGAGCCCCCAATATGTAACTATAAAAATAAAACTGAAAGACGCAACCCGACGCCGACTAACATTCTTCTATAAATATAAACATTTTAATTTATTACAATATACGCATTTGGTGATCGCACTTCATTAACTTTACAAGTTCAACAAGTTACAGAGTAAACACAGGCAGAGGGATACACAGGCATTATCGTGATGGGGCGTTATAGACAATTTATTCGTACATGACAACGTTGGCATGTGGGGCAAAGGACCAGTCGTGCCCACCACTTCGTCACCTTCCACTTTGATGAGTGATATAAAACAGACCTCTTCCGTCTCAGGTCCCATAAACAGAGCTCTCCTGAACGCCAGCACATATTAATGCTGATTTAAACTACACTTCAATTTATGTCGCAAAAACACTGGCGAACAAAGTGAGGTGCTACGAGTTGACCTTACACAAGAGACTCAAGAAAACAAACATGGTCAAACGTAAAGTAGCTCTTTAGTTTAGTTGAGTTTAAGTAACGCAGTCGTTTCATGGCAGAATTATCGTTAAAAATGTTCTAATTAACGTGAGCCTCTCTAGAGTATTTCAGTTCCCAACATTAGATTGGTATGCTTCAAGAAAGTATCTAAATATAATCCAGCTAAACATTATCCATAAATAATTAAGTAGCATAACTTAAGCACTGCGTATGAAAACTAATCATAATTAGATAGAAGTAGACGTCAGCAGATCAACCTACGCTGAACATTTTCTACATTAAATTTTTAACCTTATTTTGGGTCAATATCGATTGAAGATACTTGAAAATGTTTGATTGGTTAGCCTGCTGGCGTGTGTGCATACAACTGTAAAAACCGAATAATTAAAAAAATATTACGTTTATTTATTTTACTGTTTTTAATTTAGAATACAATTTGTTCGAGAAGAAAAAATGGTAGACTAACTAATCGGTAGTTAAACGCATTATAATTGATTTCTATTCAAAAAGACTAATTGCACAACATCGTTTCGCAGTTTCACAGTACAATCGGTATTAAACAGATTTAAAAAGAAAACCAGGTTGCTTCTTGACTAACTTCAACACCTATCGCGATACCTTTCAAGTAGAAATACATTGCTTTGCAAGTTTGATTATTTGAAAATTTGTTTTAAACAAGCAAACCAGCGAAGCAATGTACTTGTTACTTGAAAGGTGTTGCGATAGGTGTCGAAGTTAGACAATCAGCCCTATGGTCGCAAAAGAAAGTCATGGTTGCGTAACAATTCGACAGTGGACGGGAAGAGCAAGTGACGCTAAACTCTTTCACATTGCCAACCTAACCTTAACTAAATAGGTTGCCTTTAGAGGCAAACAAAATCAATAACGGCATTTTAACCCTTTTGGACAACAACAATTTAACTTTATTCCCTTAATATAAGGTCGAAAGTAAATAAAAATGTTTAACACGCTGTGTCCGTTAAAGGGTTAATTCAACAGATTATTGTAGATTTATTAGACACGGAAATTGAAAAAATGGTTGCTGGTATTTTGGCTCTTTCCCACTAAGTATGTATTAACTTCGGCAAACAGTGAAGTCATGTACGCCAGCAGATCTACCTAAAACTGTCTAATATCTTCAACTTATTTTGAACGTTATGCTTTGGTTATAAGGATCAATATTTATTAGAGAAATTTGACAGTTGTATGTAATACCATCCAAATCCCATTTCTAGTAAGTCTAATGTATGTACATGGCCTGAATAGCTTTTAACGGTTACAAAACATGATCTTTTTCACTAATAGTAACAAAAGAAACATCACAATCAACATAAAAATAATGATAGCGTAATAAATATTATCAATATAAAAAAAGGGGTAAAATTGATTTTTAAATTTATATTTTTTTTAAAAGTAGTTGTCACATTGCACTATGTATATTCTTACAATCACTAAAAAAGCATCCATATAAAGTTAGGAACCACTGCCTAAAATAATAATTAAATCGATTATCTCGCTTTAACATTAATCAATAAATAACGTAAAACGTAATCTGTTACACCATGCAAAAGTTCGGATCAAAATGAGGATTCAACCCCATTTGAGCGGGAGTCTTCGTAATACAGTCGCACTTAAATGACTTAACAATAAATAGAATTAATTACATAACATGACAAACAATCTTCAATTTTCTAATAGGTAGTACGATTGACGAAGAGTGTAACAGAAATAAACCCGCTGAAACATCAACGCATATCTGCCCCCGCATCTTTAAGCGGTTATATTTAAATTGTTGACGTTAGGGATCCCTATGAATGACCATACTACTAGAGCAGCATATTACTTTAATCTTATTTACATAGTAAGATTAAAGTACTGCGATACGAATTTCCCATAGTAACATTGAAGTAATACAGCTCCACGGTGACAGAGAGCCCCTGGGGGCATATTGTGTAACTTAAACATCTACCGTACGTTGCTACGCTTGTTTGATTTTAAAATTAGTTTTTAAATAATCCAAAGCAATGTAGGTACTTGTACATAAGGTATTGCAATAGGTGTTGAAGTTAGACAAGCCCCCAGTGTATACTTGTAGCACATAAATATGTGCTCTTCTTGTCGGTACATCATATTGCTGTTAAATATTCAATTAAACACTGTTATCTGTTAATATTTAACTATAATAATGTATTTTGCAACAAAACAAATTGGCGATAAAAACGTAATTTAAAATTAAATACGATTAACTAGTATATAATAGCAGATGTTCAATTGTTCAGGCCTTCCATATTGGATTCGCATGCAAATCTTCCTACGAGGTCTGTTTTTTTACGGATTACAACGAAAAAACTGTTTAATACAATGTTAGTTCACTACAAAAACAGTGAACACACGTTTTAACATAATAGGATCAAAGATATTTAACGAGTCGTATTACATTACAAAGGTCTTTAAACAGACCCACATAAATATATATAACTTTCCCCCCCGGGAAAAAGTACCAAAATAAAATTGGCTTAACAATATAGGAAGAGTTAACTACGGAACTACAGTGTAAGTCGCGCAGTGAACCACAGGACAAGCGTATTCTTCAACTAAGCTGTGATATATCGAAGTGGTAGACACCCTAAATAAACATAGGGTTAACAACAAATAAATAATGTCGGATGTGATCGCTCGTGATTATTGCACGTAACATGGTAATAAATAACGAAAATTGCATCTTGTATTAAATATAATATATTTTTAATTGGATTGAACTGTTGCTGATACAGCTCAGTTTCCATAAACAATGTTGATAAAACGCCGCACCGCACCTTTTGGCAAACAGTTAGCGCCCTACCATTTGGATATCGCGGTTGTATCCGACCCGTGCAGTTTTGGTCAACACTATAGGCTGGCAAATTCATACGTGACGCCACTTGGTCTGCGGGACGGGGAAGAACTGTCACGCACACCACATCACGTACACACCGTAGAACTGTCACGTACGAGTTTGCCAGCCTATATCTCTTACTTCGAAAGATAAAGGCGTCTAGAGGGTATTATTGAAAACTTCTGCATACTTGATATGGTTTCTGTTGATTCTATAAGGCACCAGCTCTGTGTGTACAAAATAACAATTTGTAAGCTATTTATTATGTAGAGATAATAGAGTTTGTTCGTGGTATATAAAGTTCCGCGGGCAATGGACAGTCACAGACACACTAATCCAGCAAAGAATAAAGACTATTTCAATATTAAAATGTAAGCTACTGCAATCAGTGCATCACATAATTATCCTAATTTACAGACTACATCGAGAACCGAATTTGCGTCGAGCGAGAAAACAATATCTCCTCTTACATAACATGATTAAATTTAAATTTATTTAAATAAAACAGGCGTGCCATTAGTGGATTGATAGCTTAATTAGGGCACGACTTAAAAATCCGTGCCATACATAAATTTCTAGGGTGATGTCAGTACCTCAATCCTCTAATGTTAAAAAAAACACTCTTTTGTAAAAAGAAATCAAAATATCGCAATTAAATCATCATCTTGAATCTACGATTCACAGAAATCCAATTGCAATGCGACATATTATGACGACATAGTCACGGTAAGTATAAATCTTTAAAATCACATAGTTCATTATTATTCATTAAATTTAATATAAATAAAAATTTAACTATTTACATAGAGAAGGGGGCGTTGAGTTGAATCTCTCAGCTAAATATATTTTACAGCCTTTCAATTTCCCACAATACGCAGGGGAATAAATAGGTGTATCACCAGCCTTAAATATCGATCCCGTTATACAAAATATATGCTAAACACTAACTTCGTAAGATAATATAGAAGCAAGCATCAATATGGGCATACACATGATTGTAATCCTACAAGTTACATAAATCAACCTGCGACACATTGACACCCGAAATTAATAACCTGTCTATCTGTTGATTTGCCAACTAAAGTCAAATGTTTGACTTTAGTTGGCAAATCAACAGATAGAATAGAATGTTTAAAAAAAAAAATCTTTACTAGCCAAAACAACAGATAAATGGTTTTTCATTTCGGGCGTGTGACAGCTTTAAAATTACTATTGGATAGGTATATGTTCTATACCTACAGTGGCTTCGTCTGTGTCTTGTTGGATAAACATATACGTGTAAAGTCTCGGTAAATTAGGGCCCCGCCAGCTTTTCCACCGACTTTGACTTCGCTTGGTACGTTAAGCTTCTTTTCCAATATTCGATCGAATTAAAAGTTACATTTTGTAAATACTATAACACTACGCAAATTTTATTGTAGTTAAGCAACGTCATATATGACAGTTTGGTTTCACCAGATCGCCGCTAGGTGGCGCTGCTTTCCTACAGACGCCAGCTGAGTATGTCAAATTTCTACAATGCATTTTGAACCTTATCACTTGCGTATAAGGAGCAATATCGATTTGAAAGAATTTACACTTTTAAATAGGTTGATCTCTGGCGTGTGTACCAAATTGTTGTCAACTTTAATTCGATCGAGTTGTGGAAACAACTGGCAACACAGAGGGCCTTTGGTCGGTAGATTCACTTCCACAGATTGCACAAGAACCTTCCTAGGGCCCGCTGTCAAGAAAATGGACGCAGATATTGTAACAAATTGATAATAATACGTAACATCCCTCACTATACTTAAAATAGAACCGATAAACACGTCTTGCCTATGACTGTAGCAGAGCATATATACTCAGGCAAAACTCAATGACCATTCAGACATAACAATAACGGTTTTCGTTCTTTAAACGCCAACACCGATTACTGACGATATCTACAGTTCAACGACGACAACAACAACGACTTATTTTTAAACATTTTGTTATAGTTAACTAAAATGTGTCGTTTACACATAAAACGCAACACACACAACTAAAAGTTCTCCATTATTTACTTGTTCTTTCCTTTATCTATTTTACATAAATATCAAAAATGCGTTAATGTCACAAATAAAGACTGCACAGTGTGGTGTATCAACAGTTAATTTAAAACTCATTCGCCGCTTTACGATGAATTAGCGAATTCATTGTAGCCGGTGTTCAAAATTAAATGATCCAAACATACACAAACTACGGGTACATCTAAGCATTTAAAAACCATATTTTTATGAGATCACAGTTGGTTTTTGATAACAAATTTAATACAAGCAAAAGTAGACTCAAAGCGTGCTTGTTAAGATATTTTTATCTAAATGCTTAGATATTTCCGTTCAGAATGTTTCGCAAATTTTTTGACACTTCCGCACAAGTGCTTCGGAAAAGATTTTATTATAATGGCCTGTTTGACCAATTCGTAACATGCGTCCTTGTCCGCTGTCATGTATGTGAAAGTAAGACCTTTGTCTTCAGGTTCAGAATAGGCTATCTGATAATAGCTTTTAAGTTATTCTGCTATTCGTTAAAGCTTTTTCTTCTTCATCAATATTCTTGATTATTTGCTTTCGCTATCAAGTCTATCCCCATATGGATGGTCGCCAGCTTTGCTAGCGAATAGTTTCTAGAGCAACGAATGGTGTACTACTTATAAGCATGTACAAAGTCGGCCTCAGAAGTAAGTAACTAAGTAAGTAAGTTTTATTGTGTAAGGAATAAGGTACAGTAGCTTATCACTTCAATTATATGTCACACCAATTCGCTAGAAACAATCGCAACCGTTTTGTACAGACGCCAGCACTGCAGGTCTACCTATTACTTATTGTAAAATTTCTTAAATAAATTATGAACTTTATGATTTCGGCATAATGATCAATTTCGATTAGAGAATTTTGACAATTTTTGGTAGGATGACCAACAGATTACTGAGTGTGTATGAACGCATAAGTTGAGACTTTTTGGAGGAAAATGAAGCGTCATATTCGCAGTTTTGTCTCATTTTATAAAATTTGTGTTTTGTCAAATATTAATGAGAACTAATGTTGGATTATTAACCGTTAACTGTTCGTGAACCTGCATGAGTGTTGGAAATTAAAAAAAACAGTGCAACATGACTTTTCAAATTCACTCAAGAAGTCCGTGTGAGATTTCAGTTATTAAGTTAGTCCCACATCTCTACTGACACTCAGGAGGTATAGGGGAATATTATTTGCCATATCACATTTATATTATCACTAGTTAAAGTTATACTTTAAGAACAATTTACTATTATCTCTCTAACTTCATACACTGGCTAAATGTGCAAACTGCATCAAGGCTATTTGTAGTTGGTATGACATGGTACTTAAGTGTCAAGCTACTTCTGAGGCTGACCGTACAAACGTGGTTAGTGCTGCGACCTAACTTTGCTTAGCGTACTTATCGCATCAATAGTGATGTGACAAAACTCTAAAGTGGCCCATCCCTATTTAAAAACCAATTACTGCTTAAGTATAACAGTTAAAAATGTGAGAAAAGTACTAAAGGGGATTTGGGCATCAACTCGCCACACCAAAGTTTTGTTCTAACCGGTCATCGCTAAAAGCAGTCTTATTTGTTTCAACCCGTCTCAAGTTGATTTATTTCTATTAGAACACATTGTAATTTTGTAGCTACTGGTCACACTGCAAATTTGTTCCTATTCGTCCTCCCGTCAAACAGTTCTAACTGGTCACAAAGGAGGATACCTAAATAAATTTCACTACCCGCCAAACGTGTGGTACAACAACAAAATTTTGGTACAAACACCACATAATAAATCAAAAATGCCAAGTATATATTAACAATGTATTTATTTTAATCTTAACAAACCATAAATATCCTCCTTGTGACCAGTTAGAACTGTTTGACGGAATGACGAATAGGAACCGATTTGTAGTGTGATCAGTAGCTACAAAATTACAATGTGTCCTAATAGAAATAAATCAACTTGTGACGGGTTGAAACAAATAATACTGCTTTTGGCGGTATGACCGGTTAGAACAAAATTTTGGTGTGACGAGTTGATGCCCAAATCCTATAGGGTAGTACCCTAGTAACATTTAGCTTGCGCATTACAAAATTTTATAACCAAAACGGTCTATAATAGGATAACATCAAAACTGTTATATGTTGCATTTGCATTGCATTGCATTTGAAGAACGCATCAACAATAGTGTTTTGATTCGTTTCAGCTCACAATGTCGACCGGACGAAAAATGTACATTTCTTAAAACGTCAACTTCTTACAATGTCAACTTCGCAAAAAGACAGCTTCTCGAAATGTCCATTTCTCACAATGACAACTTCGCATTTAGTCAACTTCTCATAACGTCAACTCTTAGATGATATTATATTCGCAAAATGACAACTCATGAGAAGAGAGAATGAGAGAGAATGAGAAAATCATGTAATTAATCATAATCTATAGCCATGGATAATCACTAATCGTCATTAAATTCGTCATAATGTCTTTAATCTTTAATATTCATCGTCAATCGTCAATGACATAATTATGAAAGTATGAAAGGTACAAAAGCAAATAAACCTTATTGATAATGTAGAAAACAATGGATTATATTGATTTGTGAACTTGACAGAACAAAGGAATGAATGAATTGAAAGCTATTGAAAGAATTTTGATTGAAATGGACCTTTAGTAAACCCGATTTTTTTTGATAATTGACTCGCAAATTAGTAGGAAACTGGTATAAAACACGGTTTTCTTTTTAATTAACCTTTCAAAGTAAAATCTCAAAGAGTTGTCATTTTGCGAATATATCATTTAAGAGTTGACATTATGAGAAGTTGACTAAATGCGAAGCTGTCATTATGAGAAATAGACATTTCGAGAAGTTTTTTTTTTGCGAAGTTGACATTGTAAGAAGTTGACGTTTTTAGAAATGTACATTTTTCGTCCGGTTGACATTTTGAGAAGTCGACATTATGAGCTGAAACGTTTTGATTTTGTTTCACTTATTATTAAAACACGCTAACTGTAAGTAAGTACATCTAATTAAATCGCATCATTTTACGACAAGATTACCAGCTATTAAAATTCTTCATGCTTGTACGGCATACTTTAAACCTATGCAATCTCTTTCTAGGTCATCTAATTAACCTTACTCGTACGCTGCGCAAACTAAGTTATCAAACGGTTCGTGAGTACAAAAACTACAATTAAAAACGACCTTATCGTTAAATAGCTGACGAGAAGTACTGGTGCTGAGTGCAAGTTGCTTTAAATCATTCAATCGTTAATAAAACCGAGTATTTGTATTGACAAAAGAGGTAAACAAATTATCAGTTTTGACATGATCGAATGGTGAAAAAATAGCACTCAGCAGTTTTCTATCGAAAAAGTACGACGATGTAGCCTCATCCTAACGTAATTGATGAGTTTTTTGAAAGAACGTCTGTTAATTGTTATTTCCATTAACGCCTTGACTTATAGCGATATAAAAGAAACCTTATACACATATTCTTGATTATTTCATCGTTCTAGGCTCACCGTTTTATGATACTAAAGCTTCTAGAAAGATCAAAAATGGTAATCTAGATATTTTATTTTGTCTTAGGCCGAGTACCTTTTGTAAGGGCAGTATCACTAGAGGTAGATACCTAACGTTATCATTCACAATCTGAGTATAAAACACATAACCTATATAAGTATTCCAAACGCGTAATTATTAATTATTATCGATAAATTGATTATTATAAGGTATTCACTCCGCTATTCGATATCTGTGGGTATCGCAGAGTTGTCTATGCATTCACAAGTTTTTAACCGTTATAAAGTGACCATCACGAAAGCGCATAATGCTAACTTATCTATATTTGCGATGCGTTTGGACACTTTCGATGCACTAGCGCACTTGCGTCCTAGCAATTGATCTTTTAATGTTTTAACGCTTAACCGAAAATAAAGAATTAATTTTCTACCCAACGGATGGGCTATAAATTCTTAACCACATAGATAGAGCAGCATCATACTTATTTATACATTTTTTCTAAAGTATATAGGATATGTGATCTTACGCAATATTTCTTGTAATTTTAAATATATAATAAAACTTTATACCGATATACAAATAAGGTCATTAACTTCATTAATTGACACTAATAAGTCCTCGTAAGGGTAATTCCACGATTCTACAATAAAGAGTCCTAGTCCTTGCATTATCTAAACGTTATAAAACATGCAAATTAGCCCTCTGAAACAAGCTGAGTAGAGTTCATACAAAAATTGTTAAGAATGATACAGGCTTCATAAAACAAAATACATTGACTGACTTATCTAATAATCACGCAATTTCAAGAATTGTACTTCACCAGCTTAGCACTTGGCAGAGAACTTACAGGTTTTGGCAATACCAAAAAAGGTTTTGGAATTGTATTGCTAGTGAAACAGAATTGGAACAAATCTCGATATTTCGGATATACCTAAGATATAACATCAGCAACTCATCACAGACATAACATCAGAAACTCTTCACAGTGTCAGTTAATGAAGTTGATGACTTACCTTTACCGACAGACAAATTGATTTTACCATACCATTAAAATTACAAAAGCTTCAGACTGAGATCACTAATTATTTATGCAGTGCAGTTATGACATCACAAAATTTACATTTAAATCCGAAAAACATCTATCACAGAAGTACATTGCTTCGCTAGTTTAATTATTTAAAAATAACAATAAGCAAACTAGCAAAGCAATGTACTAATGTACTTGATGGGTATTGCCACGGAGCAAAAACAAAGAGGAGGTGTTGTAACAACTTTTTTCATATAATAATAGTGTCTCAGCTGCGCGGGTTGCGGGGGGAGTCCAAAGAGGAGACAATCATCTAGTGGCCAGTAGCCAAAGCAAGTACCTACCTAATTTACGAGATTAGCAGAGTTGTTATAAAAGTTCTGCTATATTTCACTAGATGTCGTGTATGTCGTAATTTTATTTGATGAAGTATAAATTTAATTTAAATATTACTTACGAGTGGAAAGATATGATTATTCCGTTTAATCTCGTTTTATCCGTGTAACTACTACACGATACAACACAGCACTTCATGCCAACAAAAAGTTCGGGTCGAGATTTTTTTATAATTCTTTAAAAGACTGAATAAGCCACGAACAACCTATTCGCCAGCCAACGAGAGTTGTACTGACGAAAGCGACACCTGGTCGTAAGTAGTTCAACTACGGTGTGACGTCAGGACTACATTGATAGTTGCTGGACTACATTGATTGCAACACCTCCTCTTTGTTTTTGCTCCGTGGGTATTGCCATAGATGTTGAAGTTAGACAATTAACCTTCTAACTGCAGTACTTAGAGACGTCAATTAAGTTTTAATGACAATTAAGTCTCTTGCTGTCACTTTCTTATGTATAGTGCTAAATAGAGGAGGAAAGACATTTAATTGTCATTAAAACTTAACTTCTCTGGGTACGACAGTAAGTAGTTTATTGAAATGTATATTTTATATAGTATTTTGTGTTAGCACAAAAAAGTGTCAGTCCCGAACTTGTTAAAACCCATCGTCTAACTGAGGGCTATCAGAGTGAGTGACGAGTGTTTTCCTCCGAGGTTATTTAACTTTAATTTAAGTATATCGATCTAATTGTTTACACAAGTTTTTCACGAAATAAAGTCACTCACGTGAGTGAAAGTCTAAAATGTACTTTACATGACAATAATAAAAGCGTTTTGAATGCGTTATGCATTTAAACCGCTTTTATTCAACCAATGATATACATACATACATGTCAGTTTTCTGGTGATTTGGTATGTAGGACTATAAATATTACATTAATACATATAAACACGACTATTATCCCCGAAGGGTTAGTCAGGCAATGTGGACAACAAAAGCAGTCCTCTACAGTAGTCCACTTTTAACCAAAAGCGACTGCACATGTTGCCAACTACATAAATATAACATTCTCGTACTGAATACCCACTGTAAGTCAATCGTATCTTTAACAGAAAAAATCAATCCAAAAAAATGCGATGGGATTAATCCAGTTAATCCAACCGTGGAACAAGTCGGATTACTTCTCGGGTATTCCCTGGACAAGAGGTACACTATCATTGGTTAAAAAACTTAATTCATAGCCAAGTTATTCACTTTGAAAGACCTTTATCGACGATAAGAAACCACCAGATAATGGTTTTAAAAACATGACTGTGAGTGATATCAATAAATTACATCTCAGTGCTGAGTGTGACTTTAATCCAGCATTCGATCACGTTAAGACCCTTTACACACCGCGACTTTAAGTTGCGATGCAAACGGGATACAGTCGCGATGCAGAAGCGATGCAGCCACTAACCGTCTGTCTACGTCTGTAGAGATGCTTTTGCGATACGCAACTTCAATTCATAATCCCATTCGTCTGCATCGATACAAACGTACTATTGCATCGATACAAACTCATTAGTGCATCCATACAAACGGACAGCTGCATCGCTACAAACGCGCGTTTGTATCACTTTCTCTCTCTCTCTCTCTCTCTCTCTATTTTTCTTTCCCTCACTACAAAAAGTCGCAGTGTATAAAGAGCCTTCACAATTCTCGTTTGTGTTAATGTGATCAAATGGTGAGTACAACCGGCACTCAGCACTCTATCCTCATTCAATAAGTCGACACTATGCCCATAATAATAAATACAATAACAACATTTACACTTTGTACATACGATAAAATCTCTTTTTATTCATATTAAAACATCATTATTTTGAAAGTTTTAGTAGTTTAGAAGCGTGTAGCTAGAGGCACCAGTTTCTATTGCATCTCAAAAATAATTTGATTTATATATACATATTTAAGTAAGGTCAGATTGTATACACGCGACACAAGTCGTTTTAAACTTAAACCGATGATATATTCATAAAGCGTCTATTAGATGTATTTTCTCACTATCTAACAAAATTCGAAACAAAAAATATTTAAAATAGCTTTTATAATAATCACTTTTCTTTAGAATGTGATGGTAAGTTATAAGACAAGATTCCTACTATATCACAGTCTATACTTGAGCTTTACTGTAAATCTAATATTCGATCATCTGAGTCATTCTCACCATACAATGACAATGGAGTTTTTATGTAAACACTTTTTTACTGTCTGTGACTCTTATCTCTTTGCAATAAGAGTATATTTTTCATTCAAATCTATAGGTTGTTGTCTATCTATGTTGATTCAAAGAGATTTGATAAGACAATGTTGCATTAAAAACGTAAATAAAAAGCGTTGAAGAATTTCGACAGGTCTAAGGCTAAGCGTATGCTGAGACGCAGGCGACGCAGTTCCGCGCAGCGCAGAGCGTAGCAGATTTTGTAATGCATGGATGTGCTGAGAGCTGCGTACGCTGCGGCGCAGGCACGCGGGATGCAGACATGTGTCCGTCCTGCTCTGCGCCTCGTTGTAGTGCCGGCACAGATTTGCCGCGACGCGTGCATGTCAACACGTACTTTTTAACATTTTATCATAATTTTGTTACAGTGAAAAACAATTGATAGAACTAGTTTATTGTGAACCATGTTATATGACATTAATCATCATGAATACTCAAAAAAGGCTTTTAAAGAGTTATTGTGGGTGTAAATTGTATCTGTGCTGTGTCACTTAGCTGAGTCGCTGCGTGCATTGGCGGCCCATTTCTGCGCCAACTACCACGTCCTGTAAAATCTGCACTGTGCCTTGCTGCGTCACCTGCGTGTTAGCATACGCCTAGCCTAAACAATACCTCGGTGGCGTAGAGGTCACGCAGCCGCACCCGGTATGCGCAAGATGTAGGTTCGAATACAACGGTTTTTTTAACGTTTCACTATCTTTAAATAAGATTTATTCACAATCAAAAGTGATTTTTCTTATGCCTCGATGATCAAATGTTCTATTTACTGAGTAGGCCTGTCAGTGAAAATTTTACATGCTAACATACACTATAATATACAACGTGTTAAAAGAAACTTAAAGGGCTAGTCAGGTCAAGTGTTTTAAACATGACAAAAATGACAAAAAAGATTGCAGACTAACGTAGGTACTTATCGCCCAGCTGACGCGGACGGGTCAACAGACGGGTGGGTCAACGGCCGGCCGCTGCCCGCGCGTTGTAAATAATCGTTATTTAAGTTAATTCTTTCATTTTATTTTCCTTATGTTATTGCTTGAATATAAATTAGATAAGCACTCAGAGACTATCAAATTAAAATTCATAAAATGAATTATTTAATGAAAAATAAAAAAAGCACGTATTTCTTTTTTTTAATTTTTGTCATATCTAAAACACTTGACCTGACCAGCCCTTGAAGTTTCTTGCGGTTTTTAGCAGTCGCCTTATATATTTATTATTAAAGAATAATATAAATGATTAAAATAAATTTTCGCAAAAGAATTAAGAAGATTTTTGCTTTTTTTGATTTCTTACATTTCTTGCAAATTAGCAATACTGTAGTAATTTTATTTAAAAAAAAATATATTACGGTAATTGCATTCAAATTGCGAGTGCAACGTTGCTAAGAAGTTTAGCCATTTAAAAAGCGGCGAAGCCAAATACACTAATATATATTTTTCATGTGACAATAAATTCTACTCACGATTCTGAACCAACTAATTTCAGGTTTTCAGCTATTCGGTTAACACGTTGTATACTTAAAGATTATTTTATCACTCTGCTGATAAGTCTGACGATACATGATGAGTAACATGCAAAAAAACACACATCTTTATCACTAAGACGCTTTACACTTTACGCGATTAAGTCACTTCAGTAATCTTGAACTAAAAAACGGTAAATCATTATGTAGGATTAGTTACAAACTTTGTTCAATAGCATTAAAATTGTCTAGTAAACCTATCTGTACAGTCGCAGACAGTATACAATAAGACCTTTACTAGAGTTATAAAAATATTAATCTTATTTGGACATTGTGTATTGCTATTAGTAAGTATCTACGCACTAAAGTAACCTACTTGTAATGTTAATTTGTAATGTTTATATTTCAGTAGTTCTACGTAGAATAAGGAACATTGTGATTAACGATTACAGTATAGGCACGTTACTTTACTGTTGGCTTATTTGTTTTTATTGCAAATTGATTGGCTAGTAGTAGTACCTAGCTGTTTGAAAATCCCAAGAAAGTATTATTGTAATCTATAATGGTCACAAGGGCTAATTACCTATAAATTTGTAATGTTTATATTTCAGTAGTTCTACGTAGAATAAGGAACATTATGATTAACGATGACAGTATAGGCACGTTACTTTACTGTTGGCTTATTTGTTTTTATTGCAAATTTATTGGCTAGTAGTAGTACCTAGCTGTTTGAAAATCCCAAGAAAGTATTATTGTAATCTATAATGGTCACAAGGGCTAATTACCTATAAATTTGTAATGTTTATTTTTCAGTAGTTCTACGTAGAATAAGGAACATTGTGATTAACGATGACAATATAGGCACGTTACTTAACTGTTGGCTTATTTATTTTTATTGCAAAGTTATTGGCTAGTAGTAGTACCTAGCTGTTTGAAGTTCCCAAGAAAGTATTATTGTAATCTATAATGGTCACAAGGGCTTATTACCTATAAATTTGTAATGTTTATATTTCAGTAGTTCTACGTAGAATAAGAAACATTGTGATTAACGATGACAATATAGGCACGTTACTTTACTGTTGGCTTATTTATTTTTATTGCAAAAGTTATTGGCTAGTAGTAGTACCTAGCTGTTTGAAGTTCCCAAGAAAGTATTATTGTAATCTATAATGGTCACAAGGGCTTATTACCATGCGATCTATCGAATCTAACCTAACAAGATGAAAAAAATTGAAATACTAATAAAGTATTGTGTCTAGAATTAAGCTCAGCATTCAATGTGAAAGTGCTAGAACTGACCTGCAATAATTCAATTAAATACGAGCAATAGATCACATTACTCTGATCCAAATTTGTGAAGTGACATAACATAATTTAAAAAAGCTGTTGAGTTTCCTAAATAAATAAAAAAAAGAATAATAATAATAATAACTAGAGCACATAATTAGAAAATTACTATTAACACGTCATATAACATCATTATGTGGCGTGAGCAAATATACAAAATGACCCGCCATAGCAAAATCGCATCATCAGGAGGTAATTTGTTAACTAATGAAATTTACTAACCTTAGACTAAAGTTTTATAGTTTTGGAAATAGGTTCATTTTTATACTTTATATTAAGATTTTCTCAAAATTTAACCTTAACACTGTCGTAACGTTTTTTATTCAATGATCTAATGAGTTTTTCCTTTTTTTGGGTAGCATGCACAAATTAGTGGCCTATTTATGCCGGAACTCGCTCAAACGAGGACAAAAAAGATATTACGTTTGAAAAAAGATAAATTATCAAAAGAAAACTTTAACAAATAACAAGGAATGGCGATAGAGAATAGAGCACGGTCGGTAACACGTATAAGTTATTTCTCTATTTTCTAGCACAATAATAGGTACCTTTTTTAGTCCCTGGTCGAGTGAAATTGCGACGTAATTTGATTACAAAATGTAAAATCCTAATACAGTATAAAAATGGACTACTAATGTACTATCCAGAACTATAAAAACTTTAGTCTAAAGTAAGTAAGTTTTAATAATTAGCAAATGTCTTCCTACATTTGGTAATTTGCTATTGCGGTTCATGTCCCAGCCACCCTGTATATCAAACGTAATGATTTAATCATATAACGTAGAACAAATTGATGAGAAAACCGCGATTTTATGTACAAACAAAACCTGTGTAGGAACAGGTAAAACGAGTCAAACCGGTTGCAACCAAAATAGTAAATTTGTCGATGTGTGTCCTAAATAATAGTAACAATAAATTATTTATTTTCCTACTACAATAAATACATTATCACAAACAGATATTGATTCGCCTTTGAGCGCATGGTGGCGCAGGTGGTGCGAGAAGTCTACCTTGGCACAGTTGTGCTGTTAGTAAAAACAGCGCGAAAGAAAAACGTGTTATTCCATATTTTTGCAGTTTATTCACATAATTAAAGATGGTTGTGCCCAGAACGCTTCGCTGCGGAACGTTGTATGTTCACTTTGTTGTCACCATTCTTAATTTATATTTAAATCGGCTCAAACCTAAGGAAGAGCAAGAATTGCGCGATATTTTTCCCATATTTGGACAGTGCTGACAACATTAGGGTTTGACCAGTTCGTACTGGTCTTTTTTTTTGACTTCCACTTACTCGTGTAATTGACAGTCCAAAAATTATATCAGACGATGCGAAATAAAATCATTGACTGACAGATAGGCAGTAAATTTATTTTGCCTCCATCTGTAGTAAACGAAGAATTTGTTAGATAAGTTTCTGATTGATATAAATAAGGCAATATGAACCTTATGCAATCGCGACAAGATTGTAAACCAATCTACTACGCTAAAAAAAATATCTTATGAATCGTAATAACTTTAATTTCCTGCCAAGATGCGACGACCCGCACGCACCGTTGGCAACCGCAGTCATTGCCTTTCGTAGGCTTTTATATAACAAGCTATTATCTTCTGCGTTATTAATTCGAGATCATTGCAAAGCCGGCTCGCTTACTTTGTTATTGCACAAAAGATCCCAATGGGTCGACGTGCTGCTGCGAGAGGGGATACCTCTGCAGGCCCCACTAAGATAAGATAAAATACACTTTGTTAGATGGATACACTATCATAATAATCTGACAATAATAATTGTGTTTTTTTACAATGTATATATAGTCAGATTATCAAGATGCAGTCATATTAATCGGCGATAAGTAACGGTTGTAATAAGAATACCTTGAGCAGCCAAAATGTTATTTTTTTTATCAAAAGCAAAATAATAGTTACTATTTCCTCTGGTACGTGTGTTGTATCCAATCATAATACTATAATATGCGACCCCAGCATGTCTAGGAAAATGTTCTATTACAAAGCGCCAAACTTTGTTTGTAAACATTATTAACCCGCGGTCGTTGTATAAAAATGGTATTCAACATTGAAAGTGGTTCAGAATTGTAAAGTCTTTCGGTACAATTGAGAAGGTTTTGCCGTAGGTAGTCCAGAGTCTAACATCCGACTCGCTGAGCGATACTCGACCTAATTGCTTAGAGTTAAGGTTGAGTTACCGCTGACGAGGGGCGTCTGTGAACGCCTTTTAATCTGCGCTCTTGAACTCGGTGTCTATGCGTCGTTCTAACGCTTGGAGCTCCTCTTCCAGCTCTTGCTGTAATAAAAAAAAAACGACAATGCTTTAATCAAGATGTACACGCCATAGAGCGCTTTGGAAAGTATATGGCACAACGCCATAAAGTTTCAAAAAGTCTCTACGGTCCGCATTAAATTTATTATTCACCTATTGTTTTCTTTTCAATTAAAAAAAAATAGACCAACACCTTCTTGGAAAGACATTAAATTACATATACCTAAATGAGAATATCTCTTTTGAGCTATCTTTTAGTAACACAACCTCCATGAGTCCATATACCCATGTCCAGAACCGGCGGAGGATCACGAAGGGCACATTAGCGGAAAATTGGGAATCGGACGCCCGTGGTGCTCACCTGCAGGCAGACAGCTGGACTTGCAGTTGCAAGCTCTTACATCAATAGAGGGTCCTACAGATTCTTCATATCTTATCTTATACTAGCGGCCGCTCGCGGTTTCTCCCGCGTGGTTCCCGTTCCCGTGGGAATATCGGGATTAAAAGTATCCTACGTGTTAATCCAAGTTATAAACTATCTGTTTGCCGAATTTCATCCAAATCCATTCAGTAGTTTTTACGTGAAAGAGTAAGGGACCCGGACGGCGCCACTGATTTGAGACGTTGCATACATTTTGTATGCAACGTCTCATAGCAGTTCATATTACACCGTGCATGATGCCCGTGCACGGCCCGCTCTAATATAAATCATCCCTTACAAACTTTCGCATTTATAATATTAGTAGGAAGTAGGATTGTACTGTAAATGTAATTTTTGAGAGGGTCATCTTATAAATGTAATTTTTTTCCTTCGAATTGAAGGGCCTTACTTATAAACACTATTTAATCCTTATTTATTTAAATATTGTTAAGGCTGTTATGCCCAAATCAATACGACATTTGTGTAGCGTAGACAAAAGAAAAACTTCATAAAGCTTAATTAATAGTGTCCATAATATCACTCATAACATCACATAACATATGTACATATATATTATCCCCGAAGGGTTAGTCAAATACTAGGCTGAGGACAGCAAAAACACTCCTCCACCATTATCCTCAGCTTTTCACCAAATACCGACTGCACATGTGCTCAGCGTGACAAGTAGTGAGCCCATCGCCGCTCTACGCTGTTGGATGTATGTGCAGTCTTTGGTCTGTTGGTCGCCTACGTCACCCAAGGGAAGAGAGGGGATGGTAGTGTTCTTTCACCGCTACGCTACACGGTTAAAGTAATGCCGTCAATGAATAAAGCGATAATATATTATTTTGGGGGTTAAAGTTGCTCGCGTCCGTAGGTTTACCCTTGAGACGCTTGAGCCGGCCCAATGCGTGCTGCACGCTGCGTTGCAGCACGCATTGGGCCGGCTCGCCCGGCGTAATACCACCCTCTCACGAATATTTGGCGTGAAATAACGGCACTTGGTGCTGTTGTGTTTCGTCCGACCAGTGAGGGTTCCGGAGGCCCCTTCCCCCCCGTCCCAATTTTTATTCCTTCCTTAAACCTATTCCTCCCTTGAAGGCCGGCAACGCATCTGCGATTCCTCTGGTTTGGTCAGGTGACCCGACTGCTCGTTTGCCTCCCTCTTTTATAAAAAAAATAAAAAAATCTAATCTTAGTGGGGCTTGCAGAAATTAATTCTCGCAGTAGCGCGTCGACCCATTGGAATGTTTCGTGCAAAAGCTATAATAATAGTCTTCGAACAACAATAGCAACTAGATGTCAGGTCGGCGCTCTAAATATGTCACGGTAAATAACAGCGCACTTGAGAAGTGAGCTCTTGTTTTGTTTAGTCAGCTTGAAACACGGCCAATGTAAACACGTTCACAATGCCGCAATGCGTATTTAAAAGTTGCAATAATTATGCCCGAAAAAGCAATTTAACGGCCGGAGTGTCTTACGTTCGTTAAGTACATTTAGAATAAATTATATTTTAAGCTTTAAGCTAACAAATGATATTAAATTTTGAACACAATTACCGATTTTAACCCACGCTACAAATGTTTGGCCAAAGTTGACAAAAGACGCGCCTACATTTGTGTAACAGAACAGTGGATGCGTGGATGGATGCATTTGTGACTTTATTACTGTGTATGGTTTTAATTAGGTTGAAATTAAAACTTTTGTCTCAGTTAGTAATAGTAGCTGTATAAGTATACAACCTTAATTTGTCTTTATACAAAACCAATTAAGGGTGAGTTCCACCCATGAAACTGAACAACTTTCCCTAAGAAACCTATGTGCAAAAATGACAAAAAAAATCGATCTCCCATACTATTTGTCGTCAGCTGATCGGACAGTTTTGAATGGGAGGTATTTTTGCACATAGGTTTCTTGGGGAAAGTTGTTCAGTTTCATGAGTGGGACTCGCCCTTAAGTGGTTTTGTATAAAGACAAATTAAGGTTGTACATTCACGTGGACCGAATTTAGCGTTGTTTTCACCACTAAATGTTATTGACGTCTTTTCATTTTTAAGTGACAGGAGTAATTGCTTTGATAAAGTATTTATTCCAGGGACTGAAAGCGGTTACGGTATAAGGTTACGTTACCGGTATAAAATAAGTGTACCTAAAAAAAATAAAGGTAAAGGCTATACCGTTATTTAACCTTTATGCGATATCGGTACCTAAAAACGTTGCGTTGACAGTTGCGGGGCGCGGGGGGTTTTGATCGCGAGAACAAAGCAAACTAATGCAAATTGATGAGAAAAACTATGATATTAGTCGTTTATGCTTGAAATGGTTGTTAGCCGTCTCTTTCATACCGAAATAAACCTTTTTAATTTCTATACTCAAAATAACGGTACCGAAATAAATTTGGGTATCGGAATATTCCGGTAACCGTTATTTTTCGGTATGACGTCATAACCGCAATATTAAGGTACCAGATTTTATGGGTTATTCAGTCCCTGAATTTTATTCATGTGGACAGAATTTAGCTTTGATTTTGTACGTGACGCGTCATCTATTTGGTATTGTTGATCGAAGATAATAGTGTTTAGTTTAGTAGTTTTACGCGTGCTGCTCTCCGGAGTCACCAATTTACAGTCTCTAACATTCCATCACGCACAAAGAAATTTGGTGACTCGTTTCTTTGCCGCACTTCCAAAAGATGGAATAGTCTACCTATGACATAGGGTCCTTCAAACGAGGCGTGAAGAAGCACTTTGTGGGCCGGCAGAGTGAGGATGACTGATGCTACGTCTCTTACGCTGCACCAGTTGGCCTCGCGCCTGGACCTCATTTCCATTTAACATCAGGTGGAGTGGGGTCATTTCGACGACCTCCTTGGTCGAGTGGTTTGTACACCGGTTTTCATGGTGTCGCCATCTCTGAGGTCCCGGGTTCGATCCCCGGTCGGGTCAATTTAGAAATTATTGTTTTTCTAAATTGTCTCGGGTCTGGGTGTGTTTAATGTATAATAAGTATTTATTTAAGTATTTTAAGTATGTTTATCCGTTATCTAGTAACCATTTAACGAGTTTCTTCGAAGCTTCTCTTGGGCTAGATAATTGGTGTGATTGTAGGAAAGATTTATTTATTTATTTATTTTATTTGCCGGGCTAAGCATAAAAAAAAAAACTTAAATCTTTAAAGTAAAAAATTGGTTGCCTGTAAAGTCGGTATACGGGCGAAACTTTTACGTGACAACGACTTTGAGTGGTAAAATAATTTTAATGTGAATATTCATTCGTATAGTAGGAAGAAGGATGAAATAACTGTGCTCGAGTGGAAGGGACGCGTGCCTTTCACTTTTTATGTCTGTCTCTCTCGCCCTTAGGCGGGCTAACCATGCCCGAGTGGAAGGGACGCGTGCCTCTCACTCGCTCTCATTGTGAGCGCATAACGTGAGCGGAGCGTAACGCAGTTTCTTGAAGTGTCACCCGGCAAACCAATTTATGAGACGTTGTCACGTCAAAAAAAAACAATAGTGATCGCCAGTGGTTGGGTAGCTGGGTACTCACGTCGTCCGCTCGGTTGGCGATGTCCGCGGGCGCGGGCGCCGCCAGCCGCGCCGGCCCCAACGCCCGCCTATCGCCCCCCACGCTGAACATCTGCTAATAAATTATACATACATACATACATAGAATAATAACGCATAGAACGATAGTCTCGTATTAGAAAACTGTCATGGCGTGAGGCAAGAAAAAAATGGATGTAGGAGTAAGTTGCGAGTACTATCTCGGCGACCACCCCACAAGTGTACAAGTAATGTTGCTAGAGGAATCAGATTTGCCCCAAAAGTAAGGAAATTGAAACTGTTGATAGATAGATAAGTTTAGATTATCAGTACTGACGCGGGCCGTTTCGGTACCAAGCCAGTATGGCTTGGTTTTACTGGCCTCACTTATCGTGCGTGTTCTCGCTTTCTATGCGTTATTATTCTAAGCATACATACATGTGGGATAATGAAAGTCGCTCGTGGTTGAAAAACAAAACCTCTTCGATAACGATAGAACGTGGATGACTGTTTCCTGATTAAATGACAATAAATATGGGTTTTAAAATACATAAATTATTATTTATTTCACATTTATAATGGCAAACCGAACCGAAATGACAAGAGCAAAATCAAAAGCAGCAGTGCGAGCACGGATCTTTTATCGACCGATAAAGTGACATTAGACGTCGACAAATTGACATCAGCAGTACTTGAACTGTCAAATTTTATCGTCTAATGTCACTTTATCGGTCGATAAAAGATCCGTGCTCAGGGGGCAGATACGATAAATAGACGCTTCGATCAACAATACCAACTAGATAACGCGTCACGTACAAAATCAAAGCTAAATTCTGTCCACATGAATAAATACTTTGTCAAAGCAATTACTCCTGTCACTTAAAAATGAAAAGACGTCAATAACATTTAGTGGTGAAATCAACCTTAAGGGGCAACAAATAAAGTACTTATTCATGTTATTGCCTTGCGAGAAAATAAGAGCTCACTTCTCAAGTGCGCTCTTATTTACCGAGACACATTTTTAGCGCCGACCTGACATCTAGTTGTATTGTTGATCGAAGACCATACGTATCAAAATTACAAAAAAGTATTTACAAATTATGCTGGTCAGCATCACTCTTCATTACTCATTTACTAATTTCTTAGTCTAACACGTCTTTCACTTCGTCGTTCTAAGAGCCTCGCCATTCGTCTTCTCTCTCCCTCGCGCATCTTTTAGTCCCGCTCACACATCTCATGTTCCGTTACACACATGTCATTAATCCTGCATTTAACTTACATAGTGGAGAGTAACCTATATTGGACCACTTTTAACATAACACTAAAAATACCTAAACCTTGTAAGTTAGAGAAACCCAATCTGAGTTAGGTGATACCTTGGTATTCCTGTTACAACATATTACTTACTTAAGATTCTATAAGTTAACACTATTTAAAAATATTAATCTACTGATAGTTGTTCTTCGGTCCAATTTACGAAACTAGTATCCTAAATTGTAAATTCCTAAATATAAGGATCATTCTTGGCATAATAGGAACTAGACATTAAATCTTACCTCAGATTAACATATATTATTATATGTATATGTTAATCTGAGGTATTATTACTATTATACAATTATTACTATTACGCATACCGGTCCAATTTTAAAACCTCGAAGTGGTCCACAATATAGGGAACATGGTAGTTCGATAGGAAACTTAAAAAAAACAACAACATAACCTTAACCAACTCATTTGTACTCGCGATGTTAAAAACAGTAGGAATCGTGCTTTCTTATAGAATACAGTGTTAAATGATTACTAACTTTTTTGTCAAGCTACCTTCTTAGGCAATAGACGAAAAAATTACATCAAATCACAAAAAAAACGTTTTTTACTCTCACTCTCGTGTCATCTGTCTTAAGAAGAAACAAAATGGCGCAGTGACGGTGACGCCTCGTTATGTGTTGCCAGTGTAGAATAATGCCAATGTTTAGTGGGAAATTCGAAGGTGGTACAATTTAAGAGCCGGTACAATATAGGTTACTCTCTTACTCTCTACTACTGCTACTACTACTACTATCCTACTACTCTCCTACATATATTGACGAATATTATCCCCAAAAGGGTTTTTTTTTATTATGACTCGTCATAGTGACCACATCCTGCCTGATGGTAAGCAGCCGATGCAGTCCAAAATAATGAGAGCGCTCCTCACCGTGGAACAAGCACGGTAACAAAGCACTCATTCATGACGGCCTGCATAAATGCCGTTTCACACCCCGCTTAAAAGACCCGGGACTATAGGAGCTAGTAAACACATGCGCCGGCAAAGAATTCCAAAGCCGAATGGTCTTACAGAGGAACGACTTGCCAAATTTTTTGGTACGAGTGCTGATAGTCTGCACAGTATGATGGTGGCTCCTAAGACCAGCACGTGTAGTCCGGGAGAGGAAAGGAGAGGGCGGGATTAGACCAAAAGATTTTTCAGAACACTCTCCGTAGTAATTTGGTAGAAGACATTGAGAGAAGCAATGTCTCTACGCAGCTGGAGGTCCTCAAGAGAGGCTGTAACCTCAGCATTTCTAATAATGCGTACCGCTCGCCTTTGCAGTCTATCAAGTGCATTGAGGAGGTATTTAGCGGCGCCGTCCCATAGATGGGAACAATATTCCATACTCGATCGCATCTGAGTACAGCAAACAGTCCGCCGCTCGGGAGTGAAAAACCGCCTCACCTTATTGAGAATACCCAACTTAAATATAGAGCAGTTAAAATAACACTTTCGATGTAGAATTTTGGATTCAGTTCCTGGCCGATGTTCATGCCAAGAATGCTGAGGTCTACCGAAATGGGTAACGGAAAGTTCTGAAGAGAGTGAGAGAGAGAGAGACAGTAGTAAGGAAGGGAGTCAGGTTTAGTTTGGCAACCAGTTCTTGCCTTTTCACAACGATATCGGCATGCTTTGCCGCAGGATGTCCCAAGTACCGCTCATGTACCGTACTGTCATCCGTATAACAATTAATATTTCCCAAGGATAACATTGTCATTGATATGCAGAAGAAATAGATTAGGTGAGAGCACAGAACCCTGCGGCCCTATTGACTTTGTAGAACTTGGTGGTGGTGCGAGATCAACTCCTTCCCTACCCTCGCTATGCACAAAGAGTGTGCATACGCTCCTGCGATAGCCCTCTTATTAGACTTAGAGGCCTTGTTGTAAGCCGCCTTCAAGAAGTCGGTACTAGGGTCATTTAGTGCGCAAGCCCTCGTCCAAGCATGATACGCCGCCTGCTTGCATTCAGCAGCTTTGGCGCATTAGCGATTGAACCAAGGCCGTTGTCTGCCAACGCGGAAATAATATTCCATACCCAACAAGATCTCATAAGCGCACTCCGACAGGTCCTTTCCAAGAAAGCAGCTTCGGCCCCACGGGGCGGATGCAAAGTAATCACGCAATCCGTCCCAATCTGCCGACGAGTAGTGCCACAGACGACGCTTGGTCTCCACCGTTTTCGGTATGTCGGCCCAACGCTATGCGGTGCTGTGGCAATAACCAAGCAGTGGTCTGACGAGATTGGAGGTGCAAGCACCGACACTCTATACCTTGCAGGGCGACTCGTCAGCATTAAATCCAACAAGGAGAGGGCGTGACCTACGATACCTGCTACCCTATCGGCTAAAAAAATATGAACATGGGCTTAATTTGACATTTGAAGCCCATAATATGCCCATATAATGACAAAATATGGGCTTCAAATGTCAAATAAAGCCCATGTCCACATCCATATTTTTTAGCCAATAGACCCGCTGGTATCCTGGTGGGCTGGTCTACCAGTTGTGTCAAGTCTTGCGTCAGAGCGAAGGCATGAGCGACTCTACCAGCGTGATCAGTTTTGAAGGAGCCTAACCATGTTTCATGGTGGGCCTTGAAGTCCCCTAAAACCAACACCTCGTCGTTTATGAATCGTTCCTGCGCGGCATCAGTCACTCGGCCGAAGTGGTCAAAAAGGCTGCTTGTGTTAGCATCTTCTGTGTGGGACCGATATAGGCACGCATAGACACGGCAACGGGAAACGAATTCAATGCGTACCCAAAGGATGGAAGCCTTCACGTACAGACACACTCCGGCTTTCGCGAGGAAATGCTCCTAAGTTAATACCCGAGGTACCTTAAGTAGGACGTGTCTGCAGGGCGACGAATTTGAGTATATATCCATCAGAAAAAGCAATGCAGGCTGCGCCGTCTCGAGGAGTTGGTGGACGGCGTTGAGGTTAGAATGGAGCCCACGGATGTTAGTGAACTCCACCTCAAACAGCGAATTGGTGGTGCCTCTCCCACCACCAATTCGCTGTTTGAGGTGGAGTTTCCGCTGTTTTATCTTTATTGGCACTGTCATGGGGAAAAAGGGAAAGAATGGACGTGAATAAGGAGCCACTACAGTTGCAAAGAAATAAACAATGCGAGTCTTCCGCTTCAGCATTGGAAGAGCGTTACAACCAACGCCGACATGCCGGACGGAAGGGCCCCCATGCCCTCCCGGAAGTGGTCGCCGGTTCCCACCATTTCCGGTCACCAACCGGCACGACGATTCACTCCAAGATTATGCGCGATCTGGTGAGGAAGCCTCCCGAGGTGGTTAGCCCCGGTCGGGCCCCTGTACTATGCCGCGAACGGCCAGCGGCACCACTGTTTCTACGGGTCTCCCTGGCCGGCGTGTCGAGTCTCGTCTCCGGCTCAATGGTTCCATGGCAGAACTCTCTGGTCTACTGTTTGCAACAATAGCCGTTCTAATGTGCGGCGCTGTTCCCGGAACGCGACCTGCGACGAGCACAGATAGCGGGCGTACACTGCCGCACAGTGGTCGATAACCGGGCGAGCTGGGCTCTACCATCAAATGCTCAATTAGCACCACCCAGGGGTCACATGTAGGATCACGAGGGTACACACCTACGGATGCGAGCATTGTTAACCCCCAAAAAAGGTTAGTGAGAGACTAGGCTATGTGGACACACCAAATTACAACAGCAAATGTGTGATATGTTATGATATGTTTAAAGAATGACATATATAACTAAAGAATACTAACTTCCTCCGTTGTGGCTGAACAGTGCGGTATAATTGCGTTCCGCATGCCATCGAAGTTGAACACCTGTAAGGTCAAATTATTGTTTTTCAAGACGAAGTATATACTTAGTCCGGAGCATAAAATATAACGATTGACCAGTCGGTGTATCAAAACAAAAATCAAATCAAAATATTTATTTCATCGCAACAACAAGTCTGATAAACATGCAATGTTTAGGATTTACTTATTAAGCATATAATTATACCTGTTGCAGGTATAATTATCCGTCCCGCTCTTTCATACCTCTTATAATAAAACTAATAAAACTCATGTTTAGTCTTGATCATTGGTTTTTTAATAATAATATGTGTTGTGGATGATTATTTGAAACAAAATTGGTCTAAAACATGTTTAGCTATGATTGTATATTGCTGAAAAACTTGAAAAAAGAACGATGTTCAACCGCAAACTTAAAATTGTTATTTTTAAACTTTCTATCACATAAGTAACTCTGGCTTTTAATAAAAAATCTGACTTTGTACCAATAAACAGTAATACGATTGATTACTTTTTGCTTCCAAGATCATTTTGTACAAACTAAATCATTATCAGGTTTTCAAATGTATGGGCTGTGGGCATTGTCCTTTGAGTTTACAAGAACTTTTACAGTTGTGGAAAAACAGATATCCTTTGTTTATTGTTTAGGATATAGCTTGTTTGACTAGTATTAAGCGTAAGAAGGTTGGATTTGAGCCATTCTGAAACTTTAGAAACATTGAAAACTGAGCTCCAAGATGTGCTGGTAAAAACGATTGCTGTATGATCAGTATAGAGAAAACCTCTTGAACATTGATATCAGTCAGTTCATTTATGTAAAAAGGAATAGCGTGGGGCCCAAAACGCTTCCCTGAGGAACTCCATAGGAGATTTTCTATGTTGCGACTTATGTATTTACCAATTTTAACTCTTTGCTTTCGATTGTATAAGTAGTCTTTGAATAATTTATGTGGCACACCGTTTATACCGAGACGCTCTAGTTCGTATAGTAAGATGGGATACGAGACAGTGTCAAAAGCCTTGTTACATTTCCTTTTCTAAAGCAAAATTGGGAATTGGGAATAAGGTTAAATTTATCAAGACAATTTTGAAGCCGAATATTTAGGTGTTTCTCTATAATCTTTGAAATAACAGGCAGGCAATACTGATATCCCCTTAATAGTTGCTCACATTCTCACGTTCAACCACCCTAATACAACGGAGTAACAATAGACTGTTTCAGCGGATAAGGGAAAAATCCATCTCGGAAACATAAATTTGCCAGGTGGCAAATGATAACCTGATGCAAGCTTAACAAATGTGGTAATAATGTTATCAAAGCCCGGCATTGAATATGTATATGCATATGTGCAGATACGTATTGAATCATTTCGGACTACTTGACAGCAGCAGTTTACGACGCTGTAACCCATATACTACGAGTATAAGGTCACATTTTATCAACCGCAGATATTTTGAGAATAAATTCAACAACAATAAACTATTTTCATGAAAAACCTTAAGAGCCGAAACAGAGAGGCCGCATTGCCTACACCGCTTACACGTGACCGTAGTTTCACTCAAAGGAGCCTTTTTTATTTGATCAGACGAGTTTTTGTTATGAAAAGTATAAATAAAAACTAGCCTGATTTTTTTTTATGCTAGGGCATTATTTCATTTAGTTTTGTCAATGTATTTGCAATTGATAAAATGTGACCTTATATACCTGCAAGTTTTCTCACTCATGGTGTACCAGCGGAAGTCTGGTGTAAGAAGACACCAATACGTATTGATTGAACCCCCATGTATATTCAGCTAAATTTTATATTATTCTTTTATCTATCTCTTTAATTTTTTCTCGAATTACGGTAAATCCAAAAAAACGTGCTCAACTTCTAAACTGCATGTGCTAGGGTGATTTTTTCTTTAATTACCGTAGTGTATTGTGCCTGTCTAAGTAAAACATTATATTTATATGATAAAGTTTATTTTAGTCAAGTGCAGCACAAGACCTGTGGTGGTGGAGATCCTTGGGGTAGGACTTTGTCCAACAGTGGATGTATTTGGGCTGCTGATGATGATGATGATGATCAACCCGGAAGGGATGGCGCGATGATATTCTATGCCATTGTGGGAGACTGGTGCGATTCCGTCAAGGATAGAGAGAGGGAAAGAGATTGAGATTGAGAGATGCGTGAAAGGGTTTGGGAAAGGCCTTTGCTTAGCAGTGGAACAAAATATACTGACAAAAAGATGGTAACAATTTAAAAAAATAAATGTTGTGTATCTAGTGTTTAAATGAACGATGTCTGGGGGTGAGATTTATAGAGCGTGCTTACGAGTAACTTTGACTTTACTTATGGCGAACTTGGCTCAGTGCATCCTAAGTACGAGCTTTGAAATCGAATTGATAGCCATAACTGTTTTGACAGAATAAGATCTTGTTTTGACAGAAAGATAACCCGTAAAATTTAAAAAGGCACGGAAACGCCGCCTTAGTGCTGTTGAGGTAGTGTGCTATTATTCACGTTCGGTTAATATCCTGAGATTTTCGTAAGTCACCGATTTCAGTGACTTAACCCGTGCTAAGCCTGTGCTGAGACAGCGTCGAGGCATTGATTATAAATTCCAATGTTGTCTTAGCTCGCTAGATAAGTCTGAGTAAAGTATAAGTACGCTCTATAGATCTCGGCCTGGGACTCACGTCGTTGGCCGCCCACGCGGCGTCGGGCCGCCGCTCGCGCGCCACCGCCACGTATGCGGGCGGCTTCACGCGGAAGTCGGGCATCAGCTCGCCGGTCACTGCGCAACACAACACAAACGGCGTTTGAGAGTCTCATCTCATAATGCCAACTTCGCAAAATGCCAACCGCTCGCAAAACCTGTAGGTCACGTGATAGGTTAGACATTTAAGACAATCGCGAAGCGCAGCGTAGCGATTGTCTTAAATTTCGAGGTTATTTTTTTTATTAGACAACAGAAATCTTGGCATTCTGAGAAAGTTGTCATTTTGCGAGCGGTTGGCATTTTGCGAAGTTGGCATTATGAGATGAGACGCGTTTGAGGGGTCTACTTTCAAAACCCCCTGAAGGCACTTTTTCACAAACGAAGATAATTCATGTTCAACCATTTAACGAGCATAGCATGTTAAAAAATTTCATTGGTTTTCGACCTTATTACAATTTCATAAAGTTCAAAATATGGTGTCAATATATTTGACACTACCCTATAAGGGGTTAAGCATCGTTCGCGACGACGACAATTGTTTTAAAATTACGTGTCGTAATAAAGCTCTGCTATTGGCTAACTATATTTTAGAGGAATTTGATAGTGACAGACTGGTGTTTTAGTGGGTTTTGATAGAAATGTCACTTTTTCTAATGGCTTTTAAACGTGCTTTAGTGGGATTTGTTACGGAATCATTAGCAGATCATGGAAGGAATTCATTTTATTTTGTTTTTCTGGTAATAAGTAAGTATTTAAATTTTAACTATTATTTGTTTTAGGGGGGTTTTGAAAGTAGACCCCCTCATTTACTTATCTATATGAAATAAGAAGCTACAGATCGTCTAAATTAAAACTGGACGCCCGCGCCCCTCCAATGGTTCACGCTCACATGCAAAGCAGGGTTTGCGCCCATACACCTATGGGCGCAATACACACAATGAGAGTATTTTTTTTTATTGGCAACGGGTAAGCTCTTGGCCTTCATCTCACCCGATGGTAAGTGACGATAAGGCCGAAGGTGGAAGGGCGCTTCATCCGGAATCCTCAACCACTGAGGAACTGGCTATCTTATCTCAAACTGCCGGAACACAACAATGCTATAAACATCGTTGTTATGGCGACAGACTTAGATAAGATGATGGTAGCTAGCCAGGCGGACTTAACAGCCCTACCACCAACCAAACCGAGCACACAAAGATGTACCCCCCGCTGGGAATCGAACCCGGGACCTCTGGGTCTGAAACAGGTAGCTTAGCCACTAGACCACAGAGGCGGGGACTGATCGCGCGACTAGTTGACCTATTTGTCACCTAGTCGCAGGTCGGTCAAAGTGTACAGCAAAAACGCCGCGCGTACACAATGTAAAGTATTGCAATAAATATTTCCACTCACATCTTGAAGCAAATGATATAAAAGCAGAAAATGTTAGTGAAGGGGCGTACACTTTTAGATTAGACGATCTCTACATTATTTTCTTTCATCTAAAAACATTTGAGTTAACATACATAGACCACAGCTTTCTATTAGCATAGAGTTAAATATAGCATTTATATCATATCGCATTATTTTCAACGCTTAGCTAACTATATTTAAGTATATTTCAGCGTTATTATTACAAACAACATCAAATATTACGAATATATGCTTAGGAGGGTTTACGCATTTCGGTTTCCCATACAAACTTCCAAGTCGAAATTTTTAAAAACCAATGAGCCTATTTTGACAAAACTTTGCATGCTAAAATCAAATACAGAAATCTAAATAGTTTGTTGAAAACATTTTTCAAAAACGTTTATTTAATTGAGTTATTGCGATTTAAAGGTAACTATAGAATATTGTTAGCTCGTATTGTGTAAACTTGAACGCACCCGGTAAAATATAAAAATTAGTGACGGTAGGCAAATAACTTCTAACAATGAGACGACCAACACCTCAGTCTCCCTGTGACCACGGACCCTGTAAAGGGTTCGAAACGTCAGGATAATATAAAAACTATGTACGAGTAAATAGTAAATTAAACGCGAGTTAATCCGTAAAAAAGTGTTTCGTTACAATGTGTAGTGCTCGCTTAAACCTCAGAAAACAATAACTATAGAAAGTTTAAAATCGCAATAACTCAGTTAAATATACGTTTTTTAAAAATGTTTTCAACAAACTATTTAGATCCGCGTATTTTATTTTAGCATGAAACTATGCTTTTATTAAAATTGGCTCATTGGTTTTTTAAAATGTCGACTTGGATATTGTAGAGGAAACCGAAATGAGTTAACCCTCTTAAAAAAAAAAGTTCAACATTTTAAGGAGTCACAGCACGCCGCTTCAGCGCGTCGAAGTTTCTGAGGCCGCGAGTACATTTATTGCGGATTGAAACTATTTAGAATTAGCGGTTTTAATAAATTATCTTTGATCTGAGGGTTTTCTACGCCTTACATGCTACTTTTAGCAGCGGCGATCGGCGACTGAGACACTTTTTAAAAGCTGATTGCAGCGACTAAATCGCAAAAATGCGCGATTCCGATACTGCAATCGAACGCAGAGAGTCGCCAAAACGCGATGCCAGTCGCGAAATCACCGATCGCCGATGCTAAAAGTTTCGTGTGTGCGGTGGCTCTTAAGTATGTACTTTAATGATACCCTTTTGAAAAGTTTCATTCACACAACGTGACATCCCATAACCACATACAACATTCAAAAATGACGCCGTACAACATCGCAACCGCCACCCAATTATATACTCACAATCATCAAAGGAATACGGGCTAATGTTGCGCGGCGGCTCGTTCACGGGCACGTATATGTTCGGCCTCGGCATGTCAGTGGCTTGGTAGGGTATCTCTGCAGCCTGGTAGGGTATCTCCGCGCCCTGGTAAGGTAACTCGGCACCCTGGTAGGGCACGCCCGGCTGGTAGACCGGGTACTCGGGCCGGTAGCCCGGGTCCTCCATGATGCCGCTGTATCGACCGTAGTAGCGTTCGGGAACTGGTATCATTATGCCGTTCTGGTTGATGCCCAACGGAGGGTTGTGTATTATCGTTGTTGCGTAGCTGCTGTGAAAGACATAACACACACCCTTAATTTTTATTACCCGATTTCACCAATACCTATCAAAATTACACGAGAATAGCTACTCGAGTATAAATTTACTCCCTAGATTTATCATACGTATAACTTGTATTTCATTTCACCACGCTAATGTTATAATAAGTTACTCTCGCATAGTTACTCTGTGCTATTGAACGAACATAAGCGGATCAAACGAATGAGCCACACAAGTGTACTTGCAGTTTATCTCGTACGAGAGCAAAGGCGCTTTACACTTTATTATTTTCTTGCGTAACATTGTTTGTTTGACATGACGTTTCTGACGATAGCATCAAAAAAAATGTTGTTGTTGTTAATCTTCTAAGTAATTTGTTCTTTCCTTGAACCATTTCGGGCGTTGGCCTAAATAATCTTCATCACTGCTATCAGATTCGTCAATCAACAATCTCAAACGACGCGCCATTTTTAGGGTACAATAATTTGAAGGCTGCTTCAAATGACATTTCTTCTAAGAATAGAGGCTCACTCGGCAAAAATTGGCGGAATAAGAATTTACTCCAGTGTAGTGACTTTATCAATAGGTTAAGCGTTGGTGAAACGTAAATGTCATTTACACGCGAATAAATAAGGATTTATTATTACAATAAGACTTATACTACTTTGGTGAAATCCACCCTTTAATGAAATTAAGGGTGTGTTCCAACCCATAAAACTGAACAACCTTTCTCAAGAAGCATATGTGCAAAAATTACTAAAAAAATTTCAACCTCCCATACAATGCCTGTCCGATCAGCTGACGACAATAGTATGGGAGGTCATTGAGGTAAATAAACTAGAGAAGACGTCCCATACAATAAATGTGCACAGCTACAATGATACTTGTAAGTACCGTGGTGCAGGGCTTACCTAGTTTTAACAAAACAGAAAATATTGTTACTCTATGCATTTTACTGAAACATGGCCGCTGCTTCATGTTTCAGCGATTTGATAAAATAATTAGTCAAATGCATATTACATCGATAATTTAGTACGTATTTCCAGGTGAAAAGTGATTCCTTTGGTTTTATTTGTATTTCTTGAGTTGTTTAAACAGTACCTTAGCACACATAAAGGCATATTTTAATAAAATAAAACACAGAATACATACGTATTGTTGCGTCTGGCGCCTGCAACAGACTACTACAGTTGGAGCGAGCTGGCTCTAACACGTGTTACAAACAATCTAGTTGAGACGTCTTCTCTAGTAGGTAGTATATTATAACTCAATGTGGGAGGTCGACATTTTTTTGTCATTATTGCACGTAGGTTTCTTGGGGAAAGTTGTTTAGTTTCATGGGTGGAACTCACCCTTAAATTAAAACGAATAAAACATTAAGGGTGTATACATAGATTTACAACTATTATCCGCAAAGGGTTAGTCAGAGACTAAACGAGCGGACTAGCAGAAGCAGTCCACTGCCATGGTCTTCGGCACACCAAATTCCAACTGCACATACATATAATGAGGAGCTCGATGGCGCAACGGCCTGCTAAGCAACTTCCGCAATGCCGGGTCGCTGGATGGGTGACCAAATTTAAAAACATCTCGAGCTCCTCCGTGCTTCGGAAGGCATGTTAAGCCGTTGGTCCCGGTTGTTCTCGTGAGATGACAGTCGTTAAAACCTACCAACCCGCATTGGGCCAGCGTGGTGGGTTATGGCGCAATATCCCCACGTGCTATGTCCACGTGGGAGGCCTGTGCCCAGCAGTGGGACGTTTATAGGTTGCTGATGATACATATAATGCTCAGCGTAATAGGTGGTGAGCAATAATCTGCTTTCTAGTAAAGCAGTAAAACTCTTTGATGTCTTTCTTTTCTTGGCTACAGTGCCACTACACTATAGAACTACACGGTTAATTCGGAATGGTACACAACCGGTAACCTACCATAAATTCGAAACTTTCCTGTACGAATTTCAATTGTTCGAAAACGGTATGACGAAGTTTTAAATACCAGATCGTTGCTTTTACATAATGTTGTTAATCCATAAACTTATCATACATATTTTTCATTTTCCAGAAAAACTATTAGCCGATTATCAAAACTACTTTTTTTCTTTTGGAAGATGTTTTGTTTACAATTAATTTAATATCTAGAAGTATTAAAATTCGAAGTAACTTTTCTTCTAAAATATCATACTCATACCCAATTTTTTTTTTGCTTTCCATATACATATATTCATATTATTAGGTGAATAATCTTAAATGTCTTAAAAAGTTAATACTTTATGTTTCCGGTAAGATTGTGTTTCAAAAGTCAGTGACAGAAACGAATCGCGGCAAAACCGACTCCACGTAGTCTTGTCTGCCCTACGCTAGAGTGTAATTCAAACCCGCGTAGGCGCGCCTCCGGGTGAGGCGGCCGGCGAGCTGAGGAGCAGGTGAGTGTAAGCCATCTGCGACGATAAGCTCGCGTGGGACCGCCGGAGCCTCGCAGCGCCGGAGCCGCGACAGAAACCATGCTGCATGCTTGCTGCATACTTGCTGCATGCTTGGTTGCTTGCTGCTTGCTTGTTTGCATGCTGCATGCTTGCTTTACAAGTTGTTCGGTGATATTATGGATTTCAATTATTTGAAATGTTGTGTTTTAATAATATTGGAAACGTGTTTCTGGAAAATGAATCGTCTAGCATTAATGCTTCGGCCAAACGTTGAGTGGGATTTCAAAATATAAAGATTTTGAAAAAAATAACAATCGATAAACGGCATTTCAAAACTTTGTAAATTGTGTTTTCGGTAAAAAGAAAATTATGAAAAACAAAAAACTACAAAACGTTTTCGGCCAAATAAAATTCGTACAGGCAAATTTCGAATTTATGATAGGTAACCTCATGATAATGCTAGGTGTCACAGGTCGGTTAAATTAACTCAGTTTTTGGAAGGTCAAAAGATCGAATTGACGGGTCATCCGCCGTACAGCCCCGATTTGGCACTCGTCCAATTCAATTTATTTCCAAGCGGGAATTGAACCCAGTACCGGACCGAGTGTTTTCTCACTTGGCCACCGAGGAATCCTTTTGAAACTAATGCATAATTATTTGACATTTTGTAAATATAGCAACAACTGATCAAGAAACGATATCGAGGGGATCAATTGCATTTATTTATATAAGGTAAAGGAAACTTAACCATTTTAAACAGCCAAGCCCAATTGGCTACTTGAAAGTTCTCGGAAAAGTATTTTAAAAAGATAGAAAATAAGATAAAAAGGGCTATTCAAACCTGAGTGGTATTCGCTGCCGCTGTAAATAGAGCGGCAGCCAATACCGCTCAGGTCAAACTAGCCGCGGAACTTGATACTAAATACCTGAGCGAAACCCGCGCGGCAACCGCACGGTATATACCTTTACCCACAGCGGCAGCGAATACCGTTCAGGTTTGAATAGGCGTTTAATATTTATTTTATTCTGTTTTTAGTATTTGTTGTTAAAGCGGCAACAGAATTACATTATGTGTGAAATTTCAACTGTCTAGCTATCACGGTTCATGTCATGAGATACAGCCTGGTGACAGACGGACGGACATCCCCTCTCCTTACTTCACTAAGTTATTTGTACTGGCACCTCGAGACCAACCGTTAGGTTATGCAAGAAGTGCCAGACGTCCCTGCGCCAGTAGAACACTCGCGCAGGAGACCACCAACGTTAGGTCTTGACGCCAAATTAGTGCCCGCCGCAGCGCGCTCTTCATTCGGTACTCATAAGACTAGTGTCTCGGGAGAGTATCCCCGTGAACACGTGTAGTACACTGCCTATTGTCCAGATAGGTAACCGGAGCTGTCGAGCTCGCTCACTTCTCGTTGCACGAAGGGCACAACTCGCAGTTGCCACTGCTAGGGTCGTCGACTCTAAAGTCGACTCCCAAGTGTCCACCTTGGTAGCGGAGTAGTAAGCACACTCACTTCTCGGAACCCATCCGGGCGCCTAGCCAGTTCCCACGTCCTACGCGGCTGGCTGAACCGGAGACTACGGCATATAGGAGGCCGCCTCTACTAGTTATCCAGACTAGTACCGGAGATGTCAACACCAATGTCCAATGAGAACCACCGGACAAAGCTGCCAACTATATGGGAAACTCACGTTCCCCGCAGGACTTTTCGCTTCTGGCCCCTCAGAGACCGCTACTAGGCCCCGCTCGCTGTGCACGAGTTTGGAAGTCCTGGCACACAATACCAGGACAAACGAACATTCCCAAGCTCTACAGCTAACCACACGCCACTACGAGTCCAACCCATGTCCGGATCCCGCCGGAGGCGCCTGGTTAAAGGCACGACCAGCGGGGGGCTAGAACCGGAACCCCGTAGTACCTCTGAAAACACAACCGGACCCGTAGTTCCAGTTGCGATACCCTATCTATTGAGGTCGGTAGATAGGGAGACGGACGGACAATGGAGTCTTAGTAATAGGATTTGCCACACGTGGCGGAAATTCCATCGCGATCTTCCGTTGCGGTAAAAAGTCAATTCCATCGGAGCGACCGATCTTCCGCGTAATGTGTCCGTTATTAGTCATTGATCCGCGACGGAATTTCCGCCAAGTGCGGCAAAGGCCTTAGGGTCCCGTTTTTAACCCTTGGGTACGGAAAACTAAAAAGTGTGGTGAATTAAATATTAGTCAAAATAAGAGAGACTCACGTGGGCGGGATGGTCTCCACATTGTGCTGATTGTCCTGCGGGTAGTCTGAGTTGGGCAGCATCTCTTGCGGGATGCTCTGCGCGGGCAATGCCGCGATGGCTGCAATAGAATGTAACTATTAACAACTACTTGACTAAGAGTGAAGTCAACTGAAAGCAGGACATACTGTAGAAATTTATAAATTTTATGATTAAATTTTTTATTGGATTTCGACCTTATCTCAATTGGCTATTTGACAGTTGTAACAATAAAATATGAAATATGTCGGTTAAGGTAGATTATAATTTAACATTAATTATCCAATAGTATTTTTATTAATTAATTATTGTTAAAAATAAATTTTCGATTTTTTTATCTGTGGATTAAAACCCGAAACACGGGCGGCCATGTAGTTTTACTTAATAAGGAAAGCTTTTTATATAAAAATATTGTATGACAATAAATGTCAATGATAATAATAATTGAGATATAGCTCTCAGAACAATAACTAAAGCATAGAAACCACGCTAAAATAGCAAGCAAAGACATATATTCATCCTTCTTCTTCAAGTCAAGTCAAGAGTCAAGCTAATGAGTTAGAAAGAGATGGAGAATGTTTGACTTGTCCTAATTTGTGTAGGTGGTCACTAGTTTATTCCACACTAGGGACGTCATTTCTCGGCATTTTATATCGACAAAAATAAAACTAAATATTGAACATGTAAATAAATATGAAGGCGAAGGATAAGCGCGTCGTCAATTTATTTCATTTTATTAATATAGTACGTTTCCAGGGCAGGCGAAAAAGCCGACAATGACCGAAGTATTATGTTAGCATCGAGAAGACAGAATTTGTATTGCTTTCCATGCACTATTGTCATTCTGAATATTTCGTTGCGTTTCACTACACGCACTATATTACTCACAAAATGCACTTCCACGAGAAAATGATACAGAATGACAGAAGTGTATAGAGTGCGATACAAATCCTGTCTTCCGACGCTAACGTAATAATTCGGTCATTGTCGGCTTTTCGCTTGCCTTGGAAACGATATAAACTAAATCAGACAAATTTTCAAAAAACTACGTTATGGTGCACAAGAAAAACACCTACAATATTATATTGAATCACTGTAGTACAGCTGCGTCAGATCGACCTACCCAAATCTGTTAAAATATCCCAATCGATATTGAACTCTATGACTACAACATTAGGTAGGGATTCGGTTGCAGATATTTCACAGATTACTTAGTAGGTCGCAGATTAGGTAGGGTAGGGCGATATGTATGACGCTATCTGTACAGCCAGCGTCACATCTATATCCTTGTATGTAAAATTCCCGCAACCAAATTTCATATTAATATCAATCAAGTAGAGTTCAATATCGATTGGAATATTTTGACGGATTTGGGTAGGTCGATCAGTGGCCGTGTGTACACAACTTATCGTTCTATTGTTAGGTCAAAAAATTGTTAACGGTAAAAGTGATCACTTTTGAATTCAACAAGATTTTCGAGTTAATAACGAAAAGCAGTGTACAGTCAGTGTCACATCGGCCTACCCTTATCTGACAAATTAACTAGATGGATATTGAACTTTATGCTTTGAACGTACATCTGAAAACTGTACAGGAAAATATAAATATGAAGGATTATTAAGGAAATAAAAAACTTAAAAATAAATATTTAAAACATTTTTATTAAATCACTGTCTCTTAAATAAGAAGGTTTTGGTTAAAAAGCTTCATAATTTGTCACGAGGCGCACATTCCTGTAATTCCTGTTTGGTATTCGTATTGTCAAATATAACTTTGGTACGGCTTTTATCAATAGGATTCTGTGACTGTCATCGAAACTTTGCTCTAGAGAATGATTAACAAGATTGCTCAAAATGATTGTTGGTACAAATGTGTCGCAGACATTGTTCATGATTGATTGATCGTAAAATGTTTGGAACATATATGACTGCGTTTATTCCATATCCAATTTAGTCTTCTTACACGCCGGCGGCCGTAGCCATTCTTTATTTATATCATCATTTTTTGGAAACCAGTAACCAAAATGTAGAATTTTTAAAATTAGTGAAAATGCAGATAAATGGTGGTAGTAGTAATCAAGAAGACTATTCAATTACGTATATTTTTTAAATTATCAATAGGTAGGTACTTTTAAAGTTATAATTTACTAATATCATGTTAAAAGTAAAACAAGTTGTAAATGAGGCGTATTTATTGTATATCCCCAACCAGCAAACAAGTCGTATAAATGAAGGGTTATACGACTTTTATATCATATAGGAGTTTTATATTGGTTATTAACTAACTCTGTTATCGTATAGACGTAGCACATCTGACGATTAAGTCGTCTAACTAAATAGTCTAATTACGACCTCGAATAAACGTTTTTACAACTAAATTATATAGCAATAATATAATGGTCTTAACTAAAACGTTTATTTAACAAACGTCTAAGTCGTAAAAACATTTCAGTCGTAAAAAGGTTTTTTTAAAGACAGTGTCGTCGAAATAGAGTCATTATTATAACATCTAAACACATTGATGGTTTAAAAACGTTTTTAAGATACCTTTTTATAACGATTATATAGTGGAATTATGGTTAACTTCAATATTACATTAAGGTATTAGTGTAACTATTATATACCTTTTATTCCACAGTTAGTTTTGTAAACGTAATACAAAAACTTTGACAATACGTACAGTTTTCTGTGAACCTGTTATATATATCTTTTATTTAACAGCATATTTTGTAGACGTCTAATTAAAAATTTAATAAAACAAAATTAGACGTTGTGTGGTTTTATGAGAATCTTATTACGTTTGAATAAAAACGACAGAAAATGAATATTATTAACTGGAAACGGTTCAAAGGAAATGAAACTGGTCTACATCTAACATCACCACCATGTTCGTGTCAACCCTAAAACAAATAGCAATGGCGCTCGTTTGCAGTCGTTTTGAAAACTTCTACTTGAGTGAAAGTTATATTACAATCCAATAACAGTCTACTGATGACATGTACAAAAATGGCTGCCCTTAAAGGTATAAAACATTTAAAAAAATTATTGTAAATCAACGAAATTTTGAATATTTTTAGAGAGCTACAGTCAAAAACTAAATGTCATCACATACAATATCAATAAAGTGGCATTCCCATAGAAATCTAGACGTCATCTTGAATTTAGCAACTGCACAATATAGATTCAATATTAATTTTAATGATATTCTACCATTTAAATTTAACTTGTTTTATTTCACAAGCACCACAAGAAAACAATAATTTTGTAAACCGAAAGGAAGGCAAATCGTTATATAAAAAATTCAAAACATTTATGCTCCTTTAAAGTGAGGTAAACCGTGTTTAAATGTTACGTTATACCTTTTATAAAACATAATAGTCAGTTTTCACCCCTTTACCCAATTTTTTGGTCACGTAAATGTTTTCCTTGTGCTATTTATACAACATTTGGTCATACTTTAACCGTTATACTACTTTTATTTAACATTTTCTGACGCCATGTTAACCTTAATTTAACTATTACGCTACTTATAGGTCTTAAAAAATGCGCCACTTTCGCCTTTAATAACCGTTTACCCTACGTTTATACGACTAACCTAATCGGATCAGAGTTGCATGTAAAACGTTGTCTCAACTTCTATAGGACTTTATTTTGCTAGTTGGGATAATTTTCAAGATAGATGTGTAAACAACTTACACAAAATACTGATTTATCGATATAGAAATGCACGTCACTAGGCAAAAAAACATAACCTTCAACATTTTATCAAAATTTCATTGATAAATGCCTTAAATCAGCACAGAACTGGACACGATGACTATTTAGACAAACTATAGTGTGTTTTAATAGAGTCATGCCATTTATTATGTTTAGGTAAAACGAAAACAGTCTGAGCTTACCGATAAAAGGTTATTGTCTCTTGAATATTTTCTTTTCTTATTATAAGGGATTTACAGCCCTCAATCACACAAGACATTTTGTCACACGTAACGCATAAATATTACTAACAATGCTATGACTAGTTTAGAAGTTTCTCCGGAAGAATACCTTGCAAATAATTAAATTTATCTGAGAGGTGTTACAACTTAGCGTGAAAATAATCCGTCATTACAATGTAACCAAGTTAGGTTGCCACTTATTTACACAGCAACAAAAAGAAAATAACGACACATTTAATTTGATGGTGTTATAAAGACATCCAATTACATCCGTTTGACATTTACCTTGTGACAACCTAGAAAAATAGAAACGAATGTGGATTAGAGGTTTCATTCACTCTCGTTACAGAATTAAATGAAGTCATATGAGTAAGATAGCTGTTGTCTAGCTCATCTTTTAGCGTGGTTTCTATGCTTTAGTTATTGTTCTGAGATATAGGTAATCGAAAATTCTCTAATATTTAGAAGATTACCTGTTCAATGTTTTCTAAGTCTAAAAATGCAATATTTTTAAAACATGCAGATGAAATGTATGGTTTCGTTTATCGACTAATTCACGTCAAGAACCATTAGCCAGGAGACACGTGTTGGAGGAAAACATTCCTGAGCCGCCACATGCTTTGGTATAAGTAAGTAAAAATCTAGATTTTTTTATTTTACTATGTAGGTAGGTACCTAACGGGACGAGCAGATCGTGACCCTGATGGTTAGTGCCACAACTGCGGTGCCAAACAGCAACTAAGTATGTTCTGCCCTGTGCCCGCCACACCAAGACGAGAGTTGTTAGGTCTCTTAAACGCAGTAATTACACTAGCTACAGTCCCCTTTCCCCGTAACAACCGTGACGGTTTACGGTGAAACTGCGGTGGTACCAACCTAGACGGCCTAGTACAGGAACCTACCACCTGGACTCACGTGGTAGACATGATAATGACCTGCTTGCGATGCCTATTTCTGTTTTTTTTAAATAAAACAAGCAAGATAATTACTAAGGGCTAGAACTGTGTTAAGTTTTTAAAATGTACCTATAGTAATAAATGTCTTTTTCTTTTCAGGAGGAGTTTGGTTGGTTTGTGTGGGTCTTGCGCCCAAGTTTCGTAGCAATTTGCTCTCTTATTCTTCTATGCCAATAAACGTACTAACTTACGGATTTACATAAAATAAATTTAAAAATACCTATATATTTTGTGTTTGAATTTTCCGATTTGTTTTACTTCGGTTGACCACAACCACTGCTATATTGAACATTGAAATAAATACATGTGGACGTTATTTAGACATGGTATACTATACATTACAAGAGGTTTTGTTTCGCGCAAAATTAATGAAGGAAAATATGTTTTTTTTCCTAATAAATAAAGCTTTTTCAAAAAAAATAATATTGTAAGACGTTTAAAATAAGCGTTTGTAATTTTTAAAGTACTTTTCCGAGAACTGTCAAGTAGCCAATTATATAAAGTTCAAAATATGGTGTCAATATATTGTATATTGCCTATAAAGGGTTAAGCTCCGGGACCTCTGAGTCTAACACCGATGTGGTCTACTTGACCACAGCGGCGGCTTTCATCAAACTTTTGCAATATTTTATTACATGGCGGACTTAACACTTAGAACGCGGCGCCACTAGGCACAATAGAAATTATATTCATTGAGCACTAGGTTAATGATAGCGACTCATCACTTACGCGGCACGTAGTTATCTAGGTGCGGATGTTGCGGCGGCGGCAGCGGGAACCGCTGGTACATCGCCGGCGGCGGCAACGGCATGCCCTGCGGCAGCGGCGGCATCGGCATCGGGCTCGGCAGCGCCGCTATGTAGGCGAAGTTGCCGTTCGTGGTATTAGGCGTCGCGCTCGGCATAGATCTGTACCTGGGGACGAAAGTTTTTATAAATGTAGTATTTATAACCGGGTCGCGAAGCGCTGAAAGAATACTACCACCCCCTCTTTTCCCTTGGTTGTCGTAAAACGCGACTAACGGACTAAATACTGCATATACACCCAACAGCATAGAGCGGCGATGGGCTTACCACCTGTCACGCTTATCACATGCGCAGTCGCTATTTAGTGAAAAGTGGACTCTCCTTAATTCACTAAGTTTATTTGTACTGGCACCTCGAGACCAACCGTTAGGTTATGCAAGAAGTGCCAGACGTCCCTGCGCCAGTAGAACACTCGCGCAGGAGACCACCAACGTTAGGTCTTGACGCCAAATTAGTGCCCGCCGCAGCGCGCTCTTCATTCGGTACTCATAAGACTAGTGTCTCGGGAGAGTATCCCCGTGAACACGTGTAGTTCACTGCCTATTGTCCAGATAGGTAGCCGGAGCTGTCAAGCTCGCTCACTTCTCGTTGCACGAAGGGCACAACTCGCAGTTGCCACTGCTAGGGTCGTCGACTCTAAAGTCGACTCCCAAGTGTCCACCTTGGTAGCGGAGTAGTAAGCACACTCACTTCTCGGAACCCATCCGGGAGCCTAGCCAGTTCCCACGTCCTACGCGGCTGGCTGGACCGGAGACCTACGGCATCTAGGAGGCCGTCTCTACTAGTTATCCAGACTAGTACCGGAGATGTCAACACCAATGTCCAATGAAAACCACCGGACAAAGCTGCCAACTACAAGGGAAACTCACGTTCCCCGCAGGACTTTTCGCTTCTGGCCCCTCAGAGACCGCTACTAGGCCCCGCTCGCTGTGCACGAGTTTGGAAGTCCTGGCACACAATACCAGGACAAACGAACATTCCCAAGCTCTACAGCTAACCACATGCCACTACGAGTCCAACCCATGTCCGGATCCCGCCGGAGGCGCCTGGTTAAAGGCACGACCAGCGGGGGGCTAGAACCGGAACCCCGTAGTACCTCTGAAAACACAACCGGACCCGTAGTTCCAGTTGCGATACCCTATCTATTGAGGTCGGTAGATAGGGACTATCTATTGAGGTCGGTAGATAGGGACCAGTGGGACCAGATAGGGATAGTGAAAAGTGGACTATGGGATAATAGCTGTCCTCATTGCATAGTCTCTGACTTACCCTTCAGGGATACAGTCGTGATTATATGTAAGTATGTACTATCGCGGACTTCGTCGCTTTATCAGTCTAAAGGTCAAAATCCTTTGCACACCGCGTCGTCTATTTGGTACGGGCACGCACCCTGGCGGGCGGTGCGCTTCAACGAAAATCGCTGCAAAGTGGTAAAGCGACGGTGACCCCGTCCGTACGTATTGTTTTGGACTTAGGCCACAAAGCTGCCAACTTCGAGCACATATGAAAACTAGCTGCACATTCAACGCTATCAAAACGTTCGCCCAATAAGAGTACCCAGCGTTTTAATCATTGAAAACCACTTAAACCCGGCTGGAACACGCTTTCACCGGCCTAACGTAACTGGCTAAACGACAGAATATGAAGGGTAAGAACAACCTCTGTTAAGGCCGGTTCAAACCTGAGCGGTATTCGCTGCCGCTGTGGGTATAGGTATATACCGCGCGGTTGCCGCGCGTATAAATTTCCGCGTCTAGAGCGACCTGCGCGGTATTTTTGCTGCCGCTACCCACAGCGGTAGCGATTACCGCTCAGGTTTGAACAGGCCTTTATGCGTCTTTGGCAGCTGTCAAAAATCAAATATAGCTAATTTATTATCATGTGTCCCTCAGTGGAACGTTTATAGTAAGATCATTTGATTTGATATGATAATATGGAATGAAGGTAAGTACTCCAATCAGCTCGAATTCATTCATAACCATCATTGTATGTTTTAAGTTCGTTTTTATTGCACAACAGCACAATTCAGGATTGGTGGTTAGACAGAAGTGTTACAAGATGTTTGGGCACGCACTTCGATTGGTAGTGCGCGAGCTAACTGTCAACATGACGAAATACAGCTCATCAAAAATTGCTATTCTGGAGTATTCTGACAAAACACATCTAAACGTCAATTGTTTATGTCAATATTGCCACTATTCCGCTACGTTTAGAAATGAAATAAAATTAATTTATTCGCGTCACGCACATGTATTTACATGTGTGTGACGCGAATAAATTAATGTCACGCACATGTATTTACATGTGTGTGTAAAAATTGTATTTACAATTTTTTAAACAAAAAATAATGATAATAGTGACACAGTAAAGGTATCCACTCAGCATTAGTCAAGACACCAAAGGTGCCCCGATGCTGATCTTCCGCGGATACCTAGAGAACAACAAAAAACAGCATAATATAGCATATTATATTATGCTGTTTTCTGTGACTGACATCGCCTGTGAAATATTCGATAAAATTAAAAACAATAAATACATGTATACGCCACGGCCGCTGCCCGGAGGGGTAGGCGGAGACCACAGATTTCCATTTGCTACGATCCTGACACACATCCTTTGCTTCACTTAAGCCCTTGTCAAACATACAAGCGAACCGAACCGAACCGAAAACGTGGAGAATGCGAACCGAAGCGGAGACGTCAAACCAGGCGCAGCGAACCGAACTCGTGGAGAATGCGAACCGAAGCTTCGGTCCGCATTCTCTCCATGACGCGATTGTATCGATGGCAAACATGTATTTTTATAGTCATTGTAATATCATAAAATAATTCATTCAATAATTCATAAAAACTTTTCGGTATCTACTATGGCCACGTGTCGTCGGAATACTTTAACTTTTTTGTAAATAAACACAACCATCACGCATCGCTTTCGCTTCGCGTCTCGCATTCGCTTTTTGCTTGACGTCGTGCATACAAAGCCAGTTAATACAACTATCTCGCTCACGCCTCGCTTCGCGCGCTCGCATTGTGTTTGTTATGGCGTCACACGCCTTTCGGTTCGCCACGGTATCGGCACGGATCGGTTCGCTTTCGCTTTTCTATATGACCAGAACAAAACAATTCCATATATTACAAAATGAAATCGCTTCGCAACGCTTTCGGTTCGCTGTCTTTTTGACAAGGGCATTAGGGTGCTTTCACATATAGGCGTTTTAGTCGCGCGACTGCAGCGCTGCAGTAGCACGACTGGGTATCCATACATATTTAAGTAGCGCGGCTTCCGCGCGACAGAAGCGCGAGTGCATCGTTACGAGCTTTTGGTGGCGGATACGCCGCGTAGTCGCGCGCATGCGATCAGTCGGCGTTAGATCAGTGTTGCGAGCGCATCTGTAGCATGTTGCAAATTACCTACGTCATAGCATGTTTAACACCAAAATAATAAACGAAGAAGAATGATGAAATACCGTTGGAATCCATATTGGAAATGAGCTAGTCACCCCCACGTTCAACGCGCGTCTGCAGCGCGACCGTGAAGCGCCGCTGTCGCTAGCGCGGCGTCGCGACTTAGCCGCGCTACAGCCGCTGTAGTATGAAGGAATTCGATGTGCAGCGCTGCAACCGCGCGACTAAAACGCCTATATGTGATAGCGCTCTTACTCTCTCATAACGAAAGTGGAGTCTATGTTATCTATGTTAGGGCGCTGACAGGTTCTACTTTAAAGTATTATATGAATAAAACATATATTTTATTCATAACGTTCTTCATACATGCTCGTCGGTTAAGGGTACTCTTGACCTGACCTTTAACGAGAAGGTCACCAATCTGATCTAAGTAGGTTCGTCGAGGTCATCCCCTTCCAACTATCCCATTCACTCTCGCTTCGTGCACCTTCTTTGTAATTATTTTTTAATCCATCCTCTCTACATGCCCATACCATCCTAGCATGCGTTCTTAATTTTTGTCACCACATCTTCATTCATTCCACACTTCTCTTTTTTCACACTATTCCTTATCCGATCTTTCAAAGTCACACCACATCGTAGCGATCTCATTTCTACTGCATTCACTCGGCTTTCATGTTTCTTCTGCCACACCCAACTTTCACTTCCATACATTAGTGTCGACACTGCTCCTCCATTCCACCAGTCCTGCATTTTCTTATCTGTTTCTTTCACAACCCTTTCGATAAAAACTTTCACATACAATATCCCGACAGTGCTGAGAAGACTAATGCCCCTGTAGTTTTTACAGTCCAGCTGTGAACCTTTCTCCTTGTATAGCGGCACAATAACAGCCTTGCACTAATCTCTTAGAGCTTGGCCGGTGTTAAAGCACAAGTTGGAAAGGCGGTACAGCTGGCTGGCTACGACGCCATGTCCAGCCTTCAGCATCTCAACTGACACTCTACCATACCCTGCAGCCTTTCCTGACTTCATACTTCCTAATGCTTTCACAATTTCATCAATGCTGATACTTCTATTACCTATACATTTATATTTGAGATAGACATATGTGTCTCCTCCCTCTCAAACAAACCTTCGAAATATTCTTTCCATTTCTTTAATTCTTCACCATTCACTAAACTCCCATTCTGGTCTCTAACAAAGCTAAAGTCGGAGCTTTGAGCTTTACCTCTAGCCAAGCGAACAGATTTCCAGGAAAACTTAATGTTAGTCCGGAAATCCTTCAATAACCGCTTTTATCCATCTCATCTTTCTGATGAACTTTATTTCTTTTCACTTATTCTTTCACTAGTGTTTTCAATCTTCTATACTAATTCTTAGCAGCATCACGTCTATAAACGTAGCTGCTTGCCTACTCTGGTTAGCCCTAACAGTTAACCAATCCAGCCACGCCATTTTCTTCTCACTTACTCCCTTTTGTGCTTCGTTATCCCACCAAGCAATCTTCTTCTTTTTCCTTTTGCTCCCCTTACTTAAACGACCAACATCACTAGCCACACCCACTACTTTTAACAAATTTCAGTTCCTCAACCTCACAGATATCATCCCTTCCATCAAACGCATCATTCAATTTATTTATATATTCATCTTTCACTCCATCATCTTGCAGATTTTCCACTTTTATTCTATCAAGTACACCAGTGGTGGTGGTCATGTCTCTATTTTTGGAACAGACCACTAATTCTGGTCATAAACAGAAAGTGGTCTGTATGTATGCCTGACCCACGATATACTCTAGTGTCAAGAACATTCCTTCTCACTCTTTTGATGCATATCACAAAATCAATTATACTTTTCCTTACATTCTTCGCATCCCTAGTGTACAACTGAATCCATTTGTAGAACGTTAATAATAAACAAACAAAACTAATAATAACGTTAATAAACGGTAAGTAGGTAAGTAATGCATATCAATGCAATTTTTGAACACAAAAAGGTGTATAAAATCGCCTGTAGAGAAACCAATTTGAAGAGTGACCAATTTCATTAATTAATTATTAAAGGACAATGGCGAAATCATTGCTGAATGAATTCTTTAGCGTCTATATATTTCACTATTACAAATACGGATGAAATAAATTCGTAAGATTTTTTAAACCATAGGAAAAACCTGTCTAAGTCTCGAAATAAAAACAAGTTTAAAAGACACGTAAATTACTAGATACTGCTGTTCTGTCTAAAGCTTTGGTCTCTTTATCGTAACGCACAATGCTGCGGTATGCGGCTCAAACGCAGCGTCACGACGCAGCGTTTACCGTCTCTGCGGAGAAGTGGTCAGTTGATTTTGCGGCAACTACCAAAGTAGACGACAAAGAACCAGGCCGAAAAACATGTTTTTACAACGGAGGGGTGAAGGTTGTTTGGAAACTTTAATGAAAAGGCATTTAATTGATTGTTAAGAAAAATTCATTCAAATTCTATTAAATTATCTTCAAACAAATCCACTATCAACCTGCGACGCACACCGCATTTTTTTATAATTTAATCCTTGAAGGAACAGGCAGGAGTCATTACTTAGTTAAAATCACACTAATCTGACAATAAAGAAATCGGCCCTAAGATGAGTGTTCTTTTGAAACTCGTTAATAGGTCAAGGATCACAAGACCGCCGGCGGTCACGAAACAATTTATTTTTAATTGTGTCTAGTTGTACGATCCTCAAGGGGTTAATATGGTAAGATAAGGGATAAATGTACATAAACATAGAAAAAACACAGTAGAAAAACAGATTTTCTCTAAATTGCCCCGACCGGAAATTGAACCAGGGACCTCAGAGATGGCACGACGCCAGATCCGGCGGCGGCGTGCTAACCACTCGACCACGGAGGTCGTCAAATTAAAATATTGCTGCTGTTTTCCATGAGTCTCGTACACACAGCGTCAGATCAACCTACCCAAAACTGTCAAATTTCTACAATCAATTTTGAACTTTATTGTTCGGTTTGAAGAATCAATATTCATAGGAGAAATTTGACAGTTTAAGGTAGGTTGATCTGACGCCGTGTGTAAGCGCATTATCCTGTTTGTTCCAGTTGCTGTAGTAACTTTTTTCATATTTCTCATGTTTCAATCAGACATACGGCCCTCCTGATGGTAAGCAGTTATCTGGACGTTTGCAACACCAGAGCCATAACTCACGTACTGTTCTCGATAGCGGCGATGGGCTCACCACCTATCGCACTGAGCACATGTGCAGTTATTACGTGAAACGAGGACTGTAGCAATACACTGCTTCGGTCCTCATTGCCTAGTCTCTGACTAACCCTATGAATAAAATAATCGTGAGTGTGTACTGTTCTCGATTCTTAAAAATCCTTTTCAGGCCCGTTTTTAATTTCAATAAAAATACTCAGTGTGACATTGACTTTATGTACTTTTATTTAAAGGGGATTCTGATGAACAGATGAGTTCGAGGGGATCGCGTTAGAGGATCCTAGTGGACGAACTCGTTTTTAGGGAATAAAGAATATTGCTCGTCGGTCTAGACGTCTCAATGTGAGGCCTGTGCCCAGCAGGCGGACGTTTGTGGGCTCACGATGAACGTACGCGGTGTCGCACGATATATATATACAAGCGGCCGCTCGCGGTTTCACCCGCGTGGTTCCCGTTCCCGTAGGAATATCGGCATAAAAAGTATCCTATGTGTTAATCCAGGTTATAAACTATCTGTATGCAGAAATTCATCTAAATCCATTCAGTAGTTTTTACGTGAAAGAGTAACAAATATCCATACATTGTTACAAACATTCGCGTTTTTAATATTAGTAGGATATTCTCTTTATTTATTTTTAGGGGCTTTTGTATAATAATTACATGTCAGCGCCATCGTAACTGTTACACTTAAAATAAAATAAAAAAAAGTAATAAACCAACAATAATACGCCGCGCATCTGTAAATCAGCGTCGCTTCCCTGGGGTCAGACAGTAAACATTGAAATACTATAATATCAAGACTGTTGACTTTCAGTTTCGCGACATAGCATTCTCTCAGCGCTCGATTTAGGACACTACACAAATAAATGATAGGCATCTTCAATTTCTGTCAGCCGATACTAATAAAAGCTAATGCTACTAAACAAGATGTAAAGGCAAAATAATAGTGCAAGATAGCCTAAAAAAATACTCCCGCTGAGAATCGTACCCGGCGCCAGTGGCTCTGACACCAGTTGAACCAGTAGACTACTAACGTAACTTAAAGGTAAAAAGGAAGGCACATTTTATTATTATAACATGTATGTACCATACCAACATAATGCAAAAAATATACATAACTACTTCGATCATATATTTTTATAAACTACACACGATTAAATAAAAATAAATTATACAAGATTGCTGCTTGAAAAATGGCAACATGAAACAAGGTTGTTTGAAAATCAGATTATATGCCTTGTTTTTCTATCAAAATTTCTAATTCATATTTTGTTCCAACTAGTTTGAATCTAGCGAGCCTAGTTCCAAAGTGATGTAACTCCAATAATGTTTAAGGATTTGTACTTTAGTGCATAAAGTTTAAGGTTTACTTCACAATAAATGTTTATCTATATATTATATAGTTTCATTTCTGTAGTTGATCTATGGATATGTTTGTACACAGGGATATTATTTGAGTTTTATTTTGTACTAGATGACCCGGCGAACTTCGTATCACCTACATTATATTTGTGAAAAATATGATCAAAACCTAATAAGTAACAAAACAGACCAAAGAGATCGGACCTCACACTACAGTATGAAACAGACTTTCTGAACGCACCTATAAATATTTGACAACCAAGTGACAATAAAAGTTCTCGTCTACTGACAAACTGATGATAGATTTTAATAATCGTCTTGAAATTTATTTACTTATTTTCTTTTTTCGACAAACTATACTGTCACTTTTAGACTTTTTTTATTTCTGAAACAGAACTGTTTTGTATTCCAACAAAACAGACCAAAGAGACCGGACCTCATACTACAGCTGTTATGAGACAGACTTTCTGAACGCACCTCTAAATATTTGACAACCAAGTGTCAATTTTTTATTTTTAAAAAGACAAAAGACTTCAAATGTATCACAGCTAGGAACATTTTGTATGGGAAAATTAAATTGTCGTTTTTAGTATTTGCCGTTACTTATTTTTTATGTTTCTCACCGTTTACAGCTTCCCAGAGCATTTCAAAATCGAAATTAGCCAAATCCGTTCAGCCATTCTCAAGTTTTAGCGAGAAAAACGCACAGCTATTTATTTTAATATATATATAGATTTTTAAGCTCAGGTACGCAGTAGGAAGCGCGTTTGGGTTACGAAGCTAAGTCTTTCGCATTGCGTGGTCAGTAATCTATAGTCCCATGAGGGACTCGATGGCGCAGCGGCTGATGCGTTCGGTTCGCTATCTTATAACATCTCGAGCTTATCTATGTGCAAATTGCCATCGTTCTTCATGAAACGACAAAGCTTATAGTTTTAATAGCCTCGGGACAGCCATCACGGAAGGCACGTAGCTGTTTTGGTCCTGGTGGTTATTTATTATAATGTGAAAGGCTTGAATTTGGCCACTATCTCACCTGATGGTAAGTGATGATGTAAGCCTTGAAGAAACCTGTTCACTCGTGATTTGAAGATCCCAATATTGTACTTGATAGGAAACACCGACTCTGGCAGGGAGTTCCACAGCTTTGCGGTACGACTGATGAAAGTAGACGCAAAGCGCTTCGTAAGCATATGCAGCATCTCCGCTGTTAATCTATGACGTCGCTCAGTTTGTCTGGTTGTCCTATGGTAGGAAAGGGATGGAGGAATTAAGTCGAATAATTCCATGGCACACTCTCCGAAGTGTATCCTATAAAACACTGATAGACATGCGACCTGGCGCCAATGTTCTAAGCTTTGAGGTTGGCGTCAAAAAGGTTGTCATCGTTGATGAGTTTTCTGTTGTCGTAGGCCCACCAACCAGGGCTCTAATTCTGTATCGCAATATATAGATTCCTTCCACACCTAAACCTTACCTCGCACAAATGCCAAACGCATCCGTTTTTGGGAAGATATCGTAACTTTTTAAGGAATTAACGTGGTTTTGAAACAAGGAATCGTTACAGAATAAGGGCCCTGCATTGGTGTGATAGGTTACGGACGATTCTCTGTGTCCAGTTATGGGACGTTTATAGGCTGCTAATGACGACAGACGAGCTCGCCCACACTTAAAATGCACTAGCATAGCAAATTCAAAAGTCAAAACATACATAATTCATTTCAGAAGGCTCATAGCATTGTTTTACATTCGCTCGCGATAGTATTTTAAATTCTATAAATAAAACTGATATCGCATTTGCAAAACTAGCAGTGGCAGTATCCATCATTAGGCCATGCTCAATAAAACAAGTCAAGTGGTATTTGGTAAGATCCTTCGCTTTTTTCTAAATAGGAAAAGTAATGGGTTTGTAAACAAATAAGACACTAAGTCAGTCCACCCTCTCGCTCGCACACACGGGCTTTTTTTACATTATACATACGTACATAATTCATCACGACTATTATCCCCGAAGGGTTAGTCAGAAACTAGCCAACGAGGACCGCAAAAGCAGTCCTCTGCCATAGTCCACTTTTCACCAAATAGCGACTGCACATTTGCTCAGTGTCACAGGTGATGAGCCCATCGCCGCTCTATGCTGTTGGATTTACGCGCAGTCTTTAGTCCGTTAGTCGCCTATTACGACACCCAAGGGAAGAGAGGGGGGTGGTAGTATTCTTCCACCGGTACGCAACACGGGTGTCGGGCTTTTTTATTTAATTAAAGGAGGCAAATTGATGGAGACCACCGCCGCCCATGGACACCCGTAACACCAGAGGAATCGCAGAAGCTCCTCAAAGGCATCACTTTAAGGAACTTGCTCGTCAAGCGCCTTTGCAATTTCATCATCAGCCTATTAACGTCCCACTACTGGGCACAGGCCTCCCACGTGGACAATAGCACGTGGGGATATTGGGCCATAACCCACCACGCTGGCCCAATGCGGGTTGGTGGGTTTTAACGACTGTCATCTTACGACAACAACCGGGACGAACGGCTTAACGTGCCTTCCGAAGCACGGAGGAAGCACGGAGGAGCTCGAGATGTTTTTAGTTTGGTCACCCATCCAGCGACCCGGCATTGCGAAAGTGGCTTAGCAAGCAAGATCGCAAGCCGAATGCGCTAGCCGCTGCGCCATTGAGCTCCTCTTACAATTTGAGAAAATCCAATTTTATATTTTTGCCTACGTCATGAAAGAGACCTGCATGCAATATTTTAGCGCTCTAGCTCAAACTGTTGTGGGCTGCGCAGTATTGAGCTTTCAATCCCGGAAACACTTAATGTTATTCTAATATACACACAACACAGAAGCAAAAAAACAGTGCCTTCCGAAGCTCATTTTGAGTTGCCGATTGTTAAGGTCATGTTTTATTTAGGCTGTCAGATCTGGGAATTGAACTCGGGATCTCTGGATATCGAGCCGCGCGCAACACCACTCGGCTACCGAGGCGTTGTTGTCGCCATTAGAGCGTATAAAAGTCTGTGTCAGTCTTAATATTCTAACTTAGTGCGTTTATTATTTGCAATATACCTAGAGATTTGTCTGAAAATGTTAATTAATTAATTAAACATTTTTTTCCTACATACACACCAATTATCTAGCCCAATAGAAGCTTCGAAGAAACTGGTTAAATGGTTACTAGACAACGGATAAATATACTTAAAATACTTAAATACATACTTATTATACATAGAAAACACCCAGACCCGAGACAATTTAGAAAAACAATAATTTCTAAATTGATCCGACCGGGGAACGAACCCGGGACCTCAGAGATGGCGTCACCATGAAAACCGGTGAACAAACCACTCGACCAAGGAGGTCGTCTTCGAGAATGTATATCAATAAAGCAAATGATGTAATGCATACAAGAATAATCTAAAATTCAATATTGTATGCGAATGTTAAGGCAACTGCGTTCGTTTAGTTTTCAGAACAATAAACAGATCTTTATTTAGTCATACACTTTTCAATAAAACATGATCTATGTACAAGGAGCAGGATTCAATATGGCATACCGATAAAATTTACTATCATACATATTCGATAAGCAAGCATCACGCAAAGCACAGCATAAACAGTAAATACATAGGAATATTAAACATACACCGCTTAGCATTATTGGTAATACCACTGAATGTCTGAATGACTAAACCAAGACATATAATAACACTGCTACCGACAATTGATATTGATTGATAAACCAGTAATAAACCCCTTCACGCTGCATCGTCTCTTAAGGCCTTTCCACATAATAATAATATTGTAAAAAATACATATCATAATATATACATTATGGCCAAGACATAAAGTCATCATCATCAGTCTATCTGATCTGAAATGCTCTAAGCACTCCAACAGCTATTTCTAATTGTCTCTATTTAATTGATACTACATTGTATTGTAATTTTGTATTGCATCATTTTTTTAAAATTTTTAAATTCATATTTTGTATTGACCTGGTAACGACATACTCTTTTTTTTGTTTGTAAATGTCGTTGCTTTTGTGCGCTGTGGTTTCTTGCGCCCATTCTTTGCCACAGTTAAAAAATTATGTCCTGAATGGGTTAAAAAAGGTTAAAAAAGATTTGGACGATTCAAAGTACTTATTAATTGAGTTTATTGAACAAATATATTTTGACTTGACTTGACTTGACTTATCAACGACCCACTGCTGATCACAAGCCTTACCACATGGATAACAGCATATGGCTGAAAAACATACAATAAAAAATATAACGAAAATAAAAATTACCTATGAATTAAAATTTAATTTAAAAAGACTTAATAATTATTAATATAAATAAAAACACATGAGAAAATTCTTCTCACGCTCGCTGGCTGTGTCAAGACCAACGGTCGAATCAGTAAAAAAGAAATTCAAATATAATTGTACTTATTTAAGCACCACACATTATGATAGTTGCATAACTTACGCGATCGTAACCCAAACCCGCTAAGCGCTGCAGAGCATATAAATATAAACACAAATAAATAACACAACTATAAAATATTACCGTTAGTGGCAAGTAGAAATAATAACTTAAGTTAATAATTTTAAATTATTATGTACGCTTAGGCATTGACTGTAATATCATAACTTAAAATAATAATTCGCCATTTCAGTGCGACGATTTACTTGTTTTGCAGTTGCTAATAAATAAACAGTTTAGAAGTTTTATAAAACATGCGAATATGTCCTTTGTCCGTAACAAAAATAAAGCATTTTTTTTAAAACAGATAAGAGGAGTCCCTTTGCCGTCGATGTGAAAAATATGAATTACCAGTAATATTTGTATCTGTCGCCATCCTGTTTATTATATTTGACCACGACTTAGGTTTTTCAGCTAATTTATCCTGTACTGTACCAGGGCGGTGTCACTCCGCAGTTTGGCCGCCTAGGCGTATGGCAGTAAAGGTTGCCGCAAGCGCGAGAGCACCCAACACCGAGCGCCGAGTCGCGACACGAGTCATCCCTGCGCGCGCAAGGAAACCCAAGCTCTGTGACGGCATGACGTCAAATCGATATCGAGTCAGCGTTGCTTAGCGGAATATGAGCGCTCGGGTCACACGATAAGTTTCAATTTCGCGTGAAAGCCGTTAGAGAGTGAACCTTCTGTACGGTAGTACTATTAGTTATTTTGTGACTGTACGATCGAACTTAATTTAATTGCGTGCTTAATAATAAATAAGCAGGGTTAATTTTGACCCCCCCCCCCCCCCCCGCCAACTTTTTTAGTTATAACCAAACCAAATATAGAAATATTTTTTTTTACAATTTTGTCTGAACTTTTTCTTAAAAAAATAATATTATTGTCACCTAGCGCGCGGCCTTTCGCGGCTATCAAAGCGCATGCGCGTGACCGCTATTATTCACCCCGTGTACCAATGACAGCGCGGACTTCTTGGCGGAAAAGTGAAGCGTCATGAATGCAGTTTTGTTTTATTTTCTATAATTTGTGTTTTGTCGAATATTAGTATGAAATAATGGTGGATTATTTAGAGTGTTTTCTGTAAAGTGTTCGTGAACGTGCATGAGTGTTAGAAAATAAAACAAAACAGTACAACATTACTTTTCAAATTCTCTCAAAAAGTCTGTAGTCCCACCCACAGCTTTATTGAGTCTCGAGGGGTTTGGGGGAAAATGATTTACCATTAAACGTTCATTATCACTCATTATCATCCACTTAATGTAAAGAAAACAATAATTACTATTTAAAACTTGACACTGGCTAAATGTGCTGATCGCACGAAGCCATTATTGAAGAGAAGAAAAAAAATAAAAAAAATCACGCACGCACCTAGAACTATAGGATATAAAAAGCAGGCAAAAATTGTATTTAAAAAAAAAGAAACCTCTCAAGAAGACTCATTTTCTAAGCTCAAAAAGAATTTGTTCCACGCTTGGCAACAAGCTGACTGATGCACTATATTGTCTATATTACAAAGTGTTTTTCTTTCATGTTTATTTTTTTTTGTTTTTCGTTTGTTTCTCAATTTAATGCATGTGGTGTTTACCTTCAAAGATTGTTGCACTAGGTTATAAGAATGCTAGCTGTAAATATTAAATGTAATAGTGTAGCAAACACTGGTAAACCAAAAAAAAAAAAAAAAAAGCATTCATTATTTTTACGTCAAATATTTTATTATTACTTTTTTACCCCATATTTACTTTTGGCGTCCAAATTTAACTCTGTATGTATGTAATGTATGTACGTACCTCTCCAACTCCTCCTCGGAGTGCGCGAACGTGCACGTGTTGCCGCGCGGGCAGAACGAGCGCGTGGCGGCGTCGCGGCACATCGACACCTTGTACTTGCTGTGGGTGGGGGTGCTCGCCGCCGTTTGCGGGCTGGGTTGGCCTGGTGGAGGGTAATGATAATAAATTAATAATCTACATTTATATATATAAAAATAAATAGCCGTGCGTTTGTCTCGCTAAAACTCGAGAATGGCTGAACCGATTTGAAAATATTTGTGAAAGCTCAGGGTAGCTGTAAACGGTGAGAAACACAAATATTAAGTAATGGAAAATACAAACGACAATTTAACTTTATAATACCAAATGTTCCTAGCTCCTTTTGATGTCTATTGTCTTTTTAGACACTTGGTTGTCAAATATTTATAGCTGTAATATGAGGTCCGACCTCTTTGGTCTGTTTTGTTGGAATACAAAACAGTTCTGTTTCAGAAATAAAAAGGTGGTGTGAGCCTTTAGCCCGTTAGTCGCTTTGACGACACCCAAGGGAAGAGAGGGGTTGGTAGTATTATTTTGATGAGTCCATCGCCGCTCTATGCTGTTGGATGTATGTGCAGTCTTTAGTCCTTTAGTCGCATTTTACGACACCCAAGGAAAGAGGGGTTGGTAGTATTATTTTTATGAGCCCATCGCCGCACCATGCAGTTGGATGAATGTGCAGTCTTTAGTCCGTTAGTCGCCTTTTACGACACCCAAAGGAAGAAAGGGGTTGGTAGTATTAATTTAATAATTAGGCACATAACTATACATGACACTACCTGTCAGTCAAACGGTTCTCCCTAGGGCGGAAAAGTATTACTTTCCACCCGCTCCCCAGGCAACTTCAGACCTACTTTCCGAGCATGAGTAATGAAAATAAATGCGCTAAAAAGAAAAAAAAAACTTTTACTATTAACTTATAACGTCACACAATTTATCTGATATAAAAGGTTGTCGCTAGATTTACTATATTCCCATGCATCCAAAAAAAAGCTTGTTTTTTAAAAAGGTTTTACTTTAAATTTATTTTTTTAGTTTTTAGTTAACCCTGGACACGTTTTTCATCTTCAATACAAATATTTATGTATACATATTTTATTTACGTCCACCAAACCACCACCACTCACCACCCATCAAAAACGGTCCACTCATTAAGAGGGTTTACGCATTTCTATTTTCCATACAAACTTCCAAGTCGAAATTTTTAAAAACCAATGAGACAATTTTAATGAAACTTTGCATGCTAAAGTAAAACACAGGGATCTAAATAGTTTGTAGAAAACATTTAAAAAAAACGTTTATTTAACTGAGTTATTGCGATTTTAAACTTTCTATAGTGGACTTTAAATCACAATAACTCAGCTAAATAAACGTTTTTAGATCCCAGTGTGTAAAGGCTTGGAGGTTCACGTTGGCAGAATACTCTCCGTCTGAGCATAACTCAGGCCCATGAGCCAAGACTCCAGAACCCGCTTTGCAGTGCGGGTGGTCATGTTCCTCAAATCAATTTTTCGGTTTACGATGTTATAAATACGCGGAATAAGAAAGAGAGATTGACGGTTTGCAAAGGAGGTACGGGTAGGAGGAGTTGGAATCCTATAAACACGTCTGCCCAGCGTTGCCAGACGTGCGATAATTATCGTAGATCCACGATAATTTCGAGGGGCATGCGATAAAAAATAATAATTAAGTATCGCACGATAATTTGTATCATTCGTCGACTTTCCACGATATTTTTTGTCAGTTCTACGATAATTTTGTGACAAACCTGGTTTAGCATCATTCGTTCAGTCACAGTTTGGAAATAACGAAATTAAAGGTACCACAGTCAGTCCTTTTTATAGGCGATGACCTTTTTTTTTTTTTTTAGCTCGTGACGTTGGATGTTACCATATTTGGAGTGCCCAGTCGTATAAATTCTGTATTTTTGAATGCGATAAAAACACGATAATTTTGCAGTAAGTCTAGGATAGTTTTGACCTACGGATCTGGCAACACTGCGACTGCCAATCAATAGCTCGTAGCCAGGCGATTCAAGGATTGTAGAGTGCATGGCTGTTACTGCCCGAAATATGTACAGCTGCCTCACTCGTAATACTTTGCACTCTCTGTATAGTTCATCAGTGCTGTGCCTGAAGGGTTTACGTAGCATCACTTTTAGAACCGACCGTTGAGTATGATACTAAATACTAATTACCTACTGAGTTCCTATGGCCACCTTCCAGCTCCATCATAAGACCCTGGTTACCATCTAGCACCAAAGTACTCGTCAAGACGAATCAAACGAGCCCATTCGATGGGGTTATGTTGTTTAATTACTGAGTTTCTATGGCCATCTTCCAACTCCATCATGAGACCCTGGTTACCATCTAGCACCAAAGTATCGTCAAGACGAATAAAACGAGCCGAGACTCGATGGGGTTGCGTCGTTTCTTTACCGAGTTCCTAGGACCACCTTCTAGCTCCATCATCAGATCAGACCCTGGTAACCATCTAAAAACCAAGTACTCGTCAAGACGAATAAAACGAACTGAAACTCAAGGGGGTTGCGTCATTTCATTACAGAGATCCTATGACCAACTTCCAGCTCCATCATCAGACCCTGGTTACCATTGAAAGACAAACTACTCGTCAAGACGATTCAAACAAAACCAAACTCGATGAGGTTGTGTTGTTTGATTGCAAAGTTCCTATGGCCACCTTCCAGCTTCATCATCAGATCAGCACCATATCATCATAATAGCAAATGATGATAGCACTCACTGGTGGAAGCCTCCGTGCACCGCTCGGGCAGCGCGTGCTTCTGGTTGCAGTTGGAGTCGCATCTCGCAGGCAGGTTGCTAGTATCTCTGTATATTGAACCGTATATATCATGGGGAGTGTTCTGAGGAATTGTTCGGCTTGATCCCTGCCGCTATTTCCTTCACCGCACTACACGCAATCGACTGTCATTCCATCCACATCACCTTGATGGATGGCGGTCTACTACTGTGCGTTTTTCAAGAAATTTCTTGCCTCGAACTACAGTGTTGTGGAACCAGCTCTCGGCGGCGGTATTTCCGGACCGTTACAACTTAGGGATCTTCAAGAAACGAGCCTATTCCTTCCTTAAAGACCGGCAACGCGCCTGCGATTCCTCTGGTTTTGCGGGTGTCCATGGGCGGCGGTGATTACTTTCTATCAAATGACCCGCTTGCTCGTTTGCCTCCTTCTGCTATTAAAAAAAAAAACGGCCAGCATGGAGGGTTATGGCCCAATCTCCCCATATGCTATTAGAACATAAGCAAATGGTGATAGGACTCACTGGTGGAAGCTTCCGCGCACCGCTCGGGCAGCGTGTGCTTCTGGTTGTGGTTGGAGTCGCGGCCGCTTGCCTGCTGCTGCAGGTAGTGGATCAGCCCAGAGACCACCTCCTTGAGGGACGTCATCAACTCGGCTAGTTGCTGCCACGTGGGGCTTTTCGTGTCTGTGGAAAAGTCAAGGTAGGAGAGGCGCTACTCATTTCATTTATGTAAGGACTTAGGAGACTTAAGAAAAAATATATACTTTTCATAAAAAGTTTAGTGGGAAAAAAAACAACAAGTCTCAGGAAAGCTCGAATGGGATTCGAACCTATGTCCTTTGGATTGCCGGTCAGTAGACCGGCAATCCAAAGGACATAGGTTCCCTTAAATTAAAATGAACGCATAGCTAAAGGTAGCCAGCTAGCTATATTAGGCAACGCATAGTGTCCGGATTACGTCAAAAAATATTTGGTTTAGCTTTGTTTGAGGTTGTTATAGATTCTAGTGGCGTTCTTTTACAATGGATTACAGTAGCGAAGAAGAATTTTATAATTATATCAAATAAGTACCAGAAAAATGATACGGTATTTCCAAGATCCTTTTGATTATTATAGTTTGAATAAATTTAGACGACGCTACAGGTTTTCGAAAGATGTAGTACTATTTATTATCTTGCCTCTGATAAATAAAGACCTAGATAAATTAACTGCAAGAGGTCTTCCAGTGCCCCCTATGTATCAGCTGCTAGTAGCCTTAAGATTTTATCCTTCTGGCAGTTTCCAGGTACTTACCTACTTGGCTTATTTAAAACATTAGTACTTACTTAGGGAAAATATGTACTATCATCATAATCAACAGCCTATGAACTTCCCACTGCTGGGCACAAGCTTTCCCATGTGCACAACATCACATGGGGAGGTTGGGCCAAAAATATTAAAATAATAATAATAATATTAAAATATTATTTACGAAAGTCACACGATGATTGTACGAATGTCAGTCAGCGAAGTGTGCATAACAACACAAACGAACCAATCACAGAGCGCTATTTAGCGCAGTGCGTTCGCATAGCCAAGGAGGTTTGAGTATTGTTTATGAATTGAAAGACGTGTCATACGAAACAAACTGAGAAATGTCTTACTGCGCATAGCATTTCTACTTTGCTTAGACAAGTAATGTTTTTTTTTTATTTATAAGGTACACCAACAGAAATACACATAAACAATTAAAATAAATGTTACACGAGTAGTGTCTGAAATATGTTTGCCAATTATAGGTATACACAGCATTTGTTGTAAAGTTGTGTTCCAATAGCTATACTTAAATTAAATACAGAACATTGTTATGCCAATTATAATCGGACTGACTTAAGACATTATTCTACGTGACTTGTGTGCTTGTAGACTGAAGGTAATAATCAGTCAATTTCTTTTTGAAAATTCCGGAAGAGTCGTTAAATCGTCGTCGTTAAGTCGTGAATGTTTGTGAATACGGGTGTTACATAACTTAATTATGATGTGGTACAGTTTTACAGCTAGGTGAACGTGTTAATTTAAAAACCCAATACCTGGACTGGCGTCGATGCTAGCAAGCCTATCCAAGTGCATGCTCATGACTACCAACTGGGCCGGGTCGCCCGTCCTCTGCAACGCAATGAACAGCTCCTGGACCGACTGCGCGAACGACTGAGGCGTCTGAAGCTTATCTATAATGCTCTGCATGTGACTCTTATGAGCGGTGTCGCCATATAATAAAGCGCTCCATTGGTCAGGGGCTATTCTGAGGCCCGCTTCGGTGGCTATTTGGACTATTTGAGCGTCGTGCTCGCGACGAAGCGACTCGTATGAGCGGAACTCCTCCTTCAGTTGCATTAACGATGAGTCGCACTCGCGTTTTGATACCTGCAATGTGGGCATAGAACTAACCTTATTTTGTATGAACAGAGAGCAAGTGCGGGCGGCACTTCAACAATCAACATACCGTAAGATGTAAAATTTCTCGATAAATTTTGAACTTTGTTTCTAGGACATAAGGATCAATATCGATTGGAGAAAGGACCATGGGAAATTATATATGTACCCACAATCCAACAGATTTGAAATTAGTGTCATTTAAAGGGTCTAGTTGGATAGATATTTTTTACTATGGCGACGTTCTTCAAATACGTGGGATTTAGGTTATAAAAAATATATTGTTTTTGATTTTTTTTTCCAACAAAATAAGATTGCAAAAGCAGACTAAACTCCACAGGCGGCACCTGTTCACGAGTATGACATGTGAATCAGCCATCGCTTCGCTCAACCATGTTTTACGGAACGTAACGACCCGACGCAAATGCACACCGCAGAGATACTTTGAGAGAGCATGACACATTCGAGCAACTCCAACTAAAGCAAGAAAACAATAAAAGTTTTTTTTAAATATAAATAAACCCAATACTTTTTGCAACTAACACAGCTACTTTAGGCTTCTTTGGGTCCCAATGAACAAATTGACACGTATCCCATGACTGTTGTAGGGTGGGGACGGGGTTCATACCAAATCCCCCATGGTCCTTTGGCAGTTTTAGATAGATTGGTCTACAGGCGTGTGTTCCAAATAAAGAAGATAATATATTGGTATATTTTTTATTTAAAGCTGGTTCTTTTAATGGTATCGCGAACACTACACATTGATATGACACCTTTAATATTACGACTTTAGATACCGAGTTTACTGGCGTTAATAAAATGAATAATTTGAATAATAAAATTTGAGTATACCTACTTGTTCTTACTGCAAATAAAAACTTGTGAATGTGTAGTGTTTGCGTAAACTTGTGGAAATTATTTTTTTATATTTAAATAAATACATCTTTATTCCCGACTAAACAAATAGCTATAGTTAATAATAGTTACCTTAAAGCATGAAGCTCTATACAAAAGTTGAACGACGTGGCCTATACTAGTTTTAGAAGCCTGAGGGAAATGCGGCTCTAATCTTTGGACTACAAACATCACTAACACCTGCGGACAAACGTTCAGCATGTGATTACAATATTCAAAATTAAAACATTTCAGTAAAATATATTACAGTTTGGGAAGCTAGCGGCCAACCTTCATGGCTGAAGAGGTATCAAAAGACGAAGAAGAAGTTAATACATAGTACAAACAACATCACTTCATGTTATAAAAAAACTGGTAAAAATCTCCAACCGATTTTCAACATTAGCTTTTGGGTGTTGAGTTCAAAATCGATTGCCAAATTGTTCAAAGCCAGACGTGAAGTGTTGCCATATAATCACTAAAATTGTTTTATAATGTACAGTGAAATTAAAATTAGTTTATTGCTGTTTTAAAACTAGTTTATAGTTAAGTACTGCAATTATAATATCGACAGAAATGACTATGGGGGAGGCATTTAAGTAACAGTGGCCGTCCTTCAGTTTAATGATGGTGATGACGGTGACTATGAGGACGACCTTCTGATACAACCTTTATTTCATAAGACCTTTCACCTATTGATAAGAGCCATCACGCGTGGTGGGTTATAGCCCTGCACCATTTGCTGTTGTTTGTCACGGGTGGAGGGACGGAGGAGTGACACGAGGAGTTGGAAGATAATAAAAGCACGACGAGTTCAGAAGTATATTATTTAGTGGTTAGTTATTTAATGGTCAGTTATTATTAGTTACAAAAGGTTACGCAGTTTGTGATTAGGTGTAGGTTTGGGTTTGGGGGGGGGGGGGGGGGGTGGAGGGCGAAACAGTTGCTCCATTTTGTCATTCTGCCGTCATCGCTCACGGCGGCGACTCTCAGACGCACATGAGATAAAAAATCTAAAAATGGGTCGTGCATTATCTCGAGATAATCAAATCTGTCATTTTTAAAGTGACCGAATATTTTAAGAAAAGAAAAGCAAACAAAGAAAGTTTATATTATATATTTCCAAGAATTAAAGATTTATTTCATTTATTGACAAAAACGGATTGGATGTAATTATACTCGTAAATTACGAATCTCATGTGAGTTCATGCTCTTTACTTCCCACTCCCCCCACCACCCGCGCATACCTAAGGCGCGGTACAGCGGTTGCGGTCAGGCTATAGTAACAGTATTTTCGTAAGGATAACAATAAAGAAAGAGCTTCTTCTAGCTCCGCGGATTAATCTGAACTGTCATTTTCATGAAAACAGAGGCTAGACAGAGAATGTAAGTAATATTTGAATTTTAAATTTAAAACAAGATTTAAAAGAATGTTATTCGGAAAAGAGGTCAGTAAACCAACAAGGCTTTAGCTGCCTCGTTACATGTTCATGTAGGAAGCCCTGTGCCCAGCAGTGGGACGTTTACAAGCTAATGATGATGATCAAGTGAGTATATCAGAGGGAGCATGAAATTAGCACAAGTGACATAGAAGTTAAGAGGAAAGAGACTGTCTTGGTATGGACATATAATGAGGAGGGATGAATGCTATCTGACGAAGCGAGGTTTAAGTACTTTTAAGCATGACTGTGGATGGATACAAGGGGAGAGGTAGGCCGAGAAAAATATGGATGGACTGCGTGAAAGATGACATAGTGAGGAAAGGAGTGACCGTAAAATTGACGGCTGATAGGGACGAATGAAAGAAGTACATACTGCGACGACCCCAAAAAGGGACAAGGGGGGAAAATGATGATGATCATGATGAGGTGAACACCACTAAAGCGTGGTGTGTTATGGCTCAAGCTAAGTATTTGGAAGGGCCTGTGCCTAACAGTGAACGTTTATAAGCTAATGATGACGATAAAGAAAACACCACAACAGCATGGTGTGTTTTGGCACAAATTCTCCAACTGTGATAGCTCCTGCTCCGTTCTCAGCTGTGGGACGGTAATAGCCCACCTTTCTCGATAAGGCAGACCCATCCTCCAGCGCTAGCAGCACCAGCTTGAGGACTTCCTCCTGCATCGCCGGGCCCAGGAACTGACAACCGCGCGCCCTCACCGCCGCCCAAAGGTTGGCGCTTAACTGCTGAGGGTTCTGGAAGAGATACATTGTTATTGCCGTTCTGTTGATGCCTTTATAGTGTCACATATTATTTATTGAAGTAGACCACTGACTAGCTAGGTCAGAGATATAGAGATGATCGCTGGAAAAACTTGTAGGTTAAGCAACTTTCAAAATGCCGGTCGCTGGATAGGTGACCAAATGTAAAACTTCTCGAGCTCTTCCATGCTTCGGAAGGCACTTAAAAGCCGTTGGTCCCACTTGTTATAGTAAGATGGCAGTCGTTAAAACCCACCAACCCGCATTGGGCCAGCGTGGTAGGTTATAGATAGCGTAATCACTCCATGTATGCTGTTTATGTATATTTAAATTTATATTTATTAAGTTATATATAATTACATTTAAACCATTAAATTGCTTGCTTGTTTAGTGTCTAATTGTAATTTAGTTAGTTATGATTGTAACTGAAAAGAGCGGTTTTTCTTTTCACCGGCGATGTTTTGCCTAAAGGGGAGTTCCCACATCTAATATTTGTAATAGACTAAGTTACTAAAATAAAATATATGTAAATATTTGTATTTGTATGTAGGAAGGAGCCCAGCAGTGGTACGTTTATAGGCTGATGATGATGATAAATGATCTATGTATAGTACCTGATGCTGCAGTATGAGCTCGGTGACGGTCCTCTCACCGAGCGAGCGCGCCGCCCGCGCCGCCCGCCCGCGGCCCTCCTCGTCCGTCATCGCACATTGCAGTAACGTCACCAGCTTGCGTTGCATCGGCCGCGACAGCCGGCTCCCGCCCATGCTGTTGTTCGCTGCGGCAGCAAAAACTACATTAGGAGTGACGTGCTGCTTGCTGTTGCGGATATCGGCGGTTGCCGAAGTGTCTGCCTTAAAAGTAGCTTAACGGTTGAGTACCGTGTCACAGAAATTTGCTCGGAATGTTCGCGTTCGTGCACGTGTGTGTGAACACAGTTTGGTCACAGATTAAGGAAGAGTTAAGTAAAGAGAAAAATACTTCACTCAGCAGAAAATTACCAATACCTACTGCTATAATAGCCTACTAATATTTACTACCACGCGATCCCACAGCAATCGCAGGGCTGCCTCTTCGATAAAATTAAATTAACATAAACAACTATTTATGTCTATTTTATTGAGAACTGTGAATATGTTCTGACTATAGCTGGTAGCTTAAAATTGTATCTTTTATAAAATATATTTTTTTTATAAATTGGTGCTGACATCATCATCAAAAGTAAATAGAGGGTAGTGTGTAGGTAAAATAAAAATTTCTACTGCACAACAAACCCATCTACTGCACATAAGGCACCAGACGGCATCGTAGGCGTACAAACAAATGGAACAATTAAAATTGAACAACGTGCGTGCGCTTCACTTGCGAGCGAAAACCGCACTGAATTTGGTCCGCAAACGGCCCGACACCGCTCGGCCGGGCGGTAGATAATTATAGCGCGCAAGTATATGGAGTGACGGAGGCCTGGTTTAGTAGTAAAGTGATGCTACCTACTTCAGTAGTGGTACAGTCGTCGTGCCAGAGAAGAGATGGTACAAGTGTTTTAAGTGGTTGTAGCTTTGAGGCAACCGAAAGTGTCTACGTTTGCGCCGCAGCTTTAGGCGTAAGATACAGCTTATGAAAATAGAGGTGCTGGCTAACTTTCGTTGTAGAAAAGATGATACTACTTTTTAGTGGTCGTAAGCATGCCTTCCTCAGCAAGGGAGTGTACACTTTTAGCTTTTGGCATGTATCATTTTGCCTACATTGATCTTTTTTGAGTGATTGAGTTTTACCTACCTTTAATTTACCTTGTTAAGTTCTATTACCAATTACACGCTGCGGCCGGGGAGACGAGAAGGTTAATTGGGACCCCTCCCCCCCTTATGTTATGGGGGTGTAATTTGCCTTCCTAGATTTATTTTTGATAAACGCAACCAATTCGTTCCGAATGGGCGCTAATAACTGTAACACAGTCCTCGACTAACGCAATTATTAACGTTCATAATGTTTTTCCTTTTGTGTCACCGAATCAGCATTAATTTTTATTTTATATTTTCTAATTATGGTTACCAAATTTTCGAAAACCCCACTTGTAACAGTCCCATTAACGAGCACAATTCAATTATATACTTAAAGGAGAAAAAAATATTATAACGTTGAACTTAATTAATTAATTAATTAGTTAACCTTTAATAGGTGGAGATTTTTAAATGACATTGGTTAATTCATATTACTATTTAATAGTTGATACTTAACTGTAATTCTTTCAACAACCTAATAATATATGTTTTTTTATTTATTACAGATCTATCATAACAGGCACGTCACAGGCAATAGATTGAGAACATTATAGAATGTCAAAAATTATTACATTACGTAAATTACAATTTACATTAAATAATAAAATAGCCTACAAGCCGATTAATTGAGGACATTACCATAAAACAAAATCATATAGATATAAATTTTATTTACATTAAGTACATAAAATACAATTTGAATCAAATACAATAGGAAAAATAAAAATTTCAATGATGATAATTAAATATGATTTTCATTAAATTATAAACAATTAAATAACATTCACAATAACAAATAACATAGTCCTACATTGAAATCCTTGTAAATTTACACAGAGAACACGAGAACAAATTAATAGTGTCAGCAATGCGATTAAGGGAATACAGCGAGCGCGCCAGCGGGGCTTGCTAACCAGCAGTGCGATTGCGTTTATGTCAATCGTATTCATTTGACAGTTCATATTGTATCATAATAATCTCATTCCATACAAATTGTGCCGATGGAATACGATATGAACTGTCAAAAGAATTGTACCTTACGCAATCGCACTGCCTGGTCGGTCCTGCCGCGAGGCACCGCCAGCAGTCGCGGCTGCCGGCGGCGTTCCACATGCCGATCCGGAAAACAAAAACTTATCAAGCTCAAAAACACAAAATAATTAATTTTACCTCTTCGTAATTTAAAAAATATAACTTACTAATGCCGAATTTCGTCAAACTCGCAGTTCGTTATACCCAACCATCCCCAGGGCCCTGATTCTGTATCGCAATCTATAGATTCCACACCTAAACCTTACCGCGCACAAACGTCAAACGCATACGTTTTTGGGTAGATATCGTAACTTTTTAAGGAATTAGCGTGGTTTTGAACAAGGAATCGTTACAGAATAAGGGCCCTGGACGAATAACGTAGAGTACCTACATCAAAGGATAGAATTGGTACGGTACACCCCCGTATTGTCTCAAGTATATATCTTACGAACTTATTCTGAATGCGCTCCACCATAAGATTGTATTTGGACTGATGTAGAGCCCAAATCATTGCGTTGCATTCGAGATGGCTTCTGACCAATGCATTGTATAACGCTAGTATCGCTTTCATATTTTGTAAACCCACTCTGCGGAGAACAAATCCTAAATTCTTATACGCCTTTTTAAAAATATTTGTTATATAATTTTAGAACGTTAAATCTGTCTTTAAATTCAGCCTTAAAGCGTTCATTTCCGTAACTCTTTTCAAATTAAATAAACTAAACCTAGTTTAAAATGATGACAGCATAATACTCGTACGTCTACCACGTAAAACTTGGAATAACATAGTTAAATAACTTATCAAATAACTTTTCCACTCTCACACCGATCATCTAGCCCATCTGGCCAAAGTTAAGGGGTTTAGGTTTAGGTCAGTTTCGTCTGGTTCCCTGTTCGTCTAACTAGTTAATGCCCCGTTCGTCTGTAGTGTCGTAGTGAAATTAGTTTTTAATCTTAAACTTTAAACACCTACTGAAGTCAATGTCACTTAGAAAATATTACTCGCAGCATGGACGAATGAGGAAATGGACGAAGGGTGCAGAATTGCAAGTTAAGAGTCTTTTGAAACTTGTTTTTATTATTTAAACTAGCGGCCCGCCCGCGCCTTCGTCCACGCTAACTTAGAAAGACCGTCATAATTCAGCCATAAATAAAATATATCTACAAAATATAAACAAAAACCATCCTCAGTTAAATTACTCTTTTAGTGAAAATCGCATAAAAATCCATTACGTGGTTTGGGAGAATAGTGCGGTGCCACAGACAGAGGAAAAGGGCGATTTTACTTTATAATATGTAATATAATAATGTATAATCTTTATACAAAAAATCACACCCAGATGGTTGACGTCGTCGTAATAAACTCTTTTCCTCATTAAAATCTACCACAAATGAAACAGTCTTGCACATGCTGCATATTATAGAAGGATTGCCAAATAAAATGGCCAACGTTATCCTCCTTCCTTAAAAAGGTCACTTGTACGTGTACGTGAAATGAGGAAAAAACATAAACAGAGGGTCTAGACAACTGGAAACGCTGGCAAAATGGCATAAGAGTAGAATGTATGGGATTGTCATAAACAAAAGTTACGTCATAAAATTTACGCCAAGAAAAGTTAAAATGACAGCCAATGGACAGTTTTGACAAGCAAAACCCGTTATCTACTGTCAAAATGACATGAGATTGATGGGTAGAATGTATGGGATTCACATTACGCAAAAGCAGGGTGGGGGAGGGGTGTCACTCCGCAGTTTAGGTACGGTCGGGGTCACCGTCGCTTTACCACTTTGTAGCGATTTTCGTATGAAGCGCACCGCCCGCCCGGGTACGTGCCCGCCGTACCAAATAGACGACGCGGTGTGCAAGGGATTTTGATCTTTAGACTGGTAAAGCGACGAAATCCGCCATTGTATGTTCGGCCGGCGCGCCTCCCAGGCAGGCCGCCTAGGCGTATGGCAGTAAAGGTTGCCGCGAGCCATAGCACCTATAATACCTGCGCGCGCGCGTAACCCTACGCTCTGTGGCGTCATGACGTCAAATCGATATCGAGTCAGCGTTCCTTAACGGAATATGAACGCTCGAGTCACACGATAACTTTCAATTTCGCGTGAAAGTCGTTAGAGAGAGTGAACCTTCTGTACGTAGTACTATTAGTCCTGTTATTCTGTGGCAAAAGTTACGTCGTAAATTTTACGCTAAAAAAGTTAAAATGGCAGCCAATTTTGACAAGCAAAACCCGCTATTAGCGTATTGAAAATGTCGCTTAACTAAGCGATCACTTAAACCTTGAAGTTAAAAATCACACAAAACTTTTTCTACATATAGATAAAACTAATTTTATGTCGTTTTGCAAATTTGTGACGAAGATTCAAAAATATTAAATCCTCATAATTTGCTAAATGGACTTATTCATCAAAATGGTAAACAAACGTACCGGAAAATTTATTGAATCAATCAATAAAAGTAAAAAATCCAATGGCGGTAAGGATATATAACAACCCAACCAGCAAAAACCAGGCTAACAACAGACTCAAGACTTTCGCTCTTACATTGATCCTAAATCATCGTATAAGCCTGGATTTGGGCAATAATCATAAGCGTATTTGTTTTAATATCATTTTATTAACAGTCTAATTGAATGCTGTTCGCCGTTATAGTAATCTTGCCAAAACTAATTTAACTAATATCGCTTTTACCTAAATATCTTGTAAGCCTAGATAGGCTTAAAGTGGTCTAACGTAAGAATCTTGTAAACATGAACAAGTTTAATTTGAATTCGTAAGATCACACGGTGTTTGCGAAACAATATCATCGTGTGATGTGCACTTGTGTGATAAAATCGTTATTATCTGGTGTGTGATTTAACGGTACGTATTCGCATGGTAATAATTATTTACTGTAAAGTAGCCCTGTTTTACGTTTCAAACTTTATGCGCCTAATCAAATATAGTATTTCGCTTCATATTTTAATTATTTTTTTTTTATTTGTATTGATATTGCGGTCATCTATAGTTGCATTTTTCCAGCGCAGTATTAGACTACTGTAAGATCGATTATACTAATATTCGTATTCTGAATATCAATGGTACGGCCATGTTGAATTAATTAGGGTTCCATGCAAATTACCTCTTACCTCAAACCCTAAATCGTTTTTTTGATCTTAACTTTATTTAAGCGACAACGTTGGTGATGTGATGGTTGTATGTGTGGATATAGACCTTTACTTGATCAACAAAGACTTCCGTATGTTAAAAAAAATTAATATGGTCTTGGGAAAAATCCATGACACCAGTTTTCGTACGTCCAATTTTAACAAAATTTTAAATCACACTTTTACTAACAAAACAATTGGCTAAATAAATCTTGCTCTTACAGTTGTGTTTCCAGAACCGATGTAAGATTTAACCACCTTATATTGATCTTATCTATTATATTCTTATAGCATTAAATAAGACCAGAAACCAACATACTTACAATACTCTGATGCTTTGCTGATATTAGTATGACACTTTTACAAAAGCATTCAGTAAGTCTATTTTAAAATCAAATGAGCTTAGAGAATGCGGCTATAAGAACAGGTTTTCTCAAGCGCAATGAGTCTTCGACAATGTTAATTTAGGAGCCAAGGGCTTAAAATAGTGTTATAAAATGCTCTCATATTCATATATAGAGACTAAACAATAAGACTGAGTGTTCTTGAGTCCGTACTAACTCATTTACTTACTTATATAAGAACGATGACATGTTACAAAACAATTATAAGAGCCCTGTAAGCCTACCACTCTAATAAAGTGCGCATCCTGAGACTGTTTTGCTGGTTGGGAAGTTACCAAACCGCATTAAAGATCTTCCACCCAATCCTTTTAAGAAGCAACTATCTACACTTCTAGTCTGTATGTGTTAGAATAACTCTGTACAAGAATATCTGACAGACAGGATGCTGTAATTGGAATGATGTAACATACCTATGTGCTCGTATATTCTTTTTTTTGTGTATTGGAATCAGCATGTATATCTAATTATTTGACATTATTATAAATAATTAACTGTTTGACCTTCTAATAATAATCTAATCTGATAATTATCTAATAATAATAATAATTAGTTGTATTTTGATAGTATTAACCAATGCATTGTTAATAAATTAATTAATTTTGCATGTTTGAACAGACTAAAAGTGATATTCAAGAAAGACAACCAGCTCATCGGTAAATTATTTTATTTATTTAACACTTTATGCACGTTTGTACAAAGGCGGACTTAATGCCTTAGGCTTTTTCTACCAATCAACCGCTGGGTGGTGCAGTGACAGTAATGTAAATTATATAAATAATGTGATACATTTTAACTTGACGCGTAGCCCACGATCATGTGTCTGTAAAGGCGTATATTTAATAAATGATTTGACTTTAATTTTCCATTATTTTTGGTACCTACCACTATAAATCAATAACAATTAAGCAATTCTATGATAGGGCGATGTCATCATCGTCATCCTACGTCTCGCCGTTGGGACATGCCTTCCCGCATGAGCAACAGCACTATGGAGACTGGGCCATAACACGCTACGTTCTGGGCCAATATACCAGCAGTGTGCGTTTTTACAACTGCCATTTCGTTTTGGTAGTAACATTAACGGGGACCCACTGCTTTATGTGACTTTCGGAGCACGGAGGAGCTCGAGGGGTAATTCCACTTATCCCCATTGAGCTTCCCCATTTATGGGGATTGTACTTTTCTTCCAAAAATCCCCATGATCGGTTTCTTGCGATCATGATGGGAATTAGTGGAAAAATTAAGTGCATAAATCCCCATTGCTTTAAAAAAATATTTTGTAATCACAGCAGTCTTTAATACTTGTTTAATAATTTATCATTAAATATATTAAAGATCTCTTTCCATAATATTTATATTAGTACAAATTCAATTAGTGAGTTAGGTGATGGTCTGTTCATGATGATTTTAGGAAGAAAAGTCTACAAATCCCCATTAATGGGGAAAAGTGAAATAACCCAGCTCGAGACGCTTTATTATTCGGCTTCCCATCCTTTGACTCGGTAATGTGAAGTTGCTTAATTGGCAAGATCACAAACCGGGGGCTTGTTGGATAATTTGAACACCTATTGCAATACCTTTCAAGTAGGAGTACATTGTTTCACTAGTTTGAACATTTTAAAATTAGTTTCAAGCAAACTAGCAAAGAAATGTATTACGATAGGTGTTGTAGTTAGACAATTAACCCCGAACGCCTTAGCCGTTACGCCATAGAGTTACTTTAGGCGATATACTCATACAAGATGCAAATGTTTTAATCACTGTACCTAGTAGGTACTCGTACCTATTATCAAACTGTTTAAATATTCTCGCGGTTTCAAACGTTTAGTGTTATCTCATTAGTCTCATTACAGACTCAAATTGATAATATTAATAAGAAATTCTTGGCAGTAAGCGTTTGCTTGTTGTCTTTAGTCTTTATTATTGAAGTTTTACATTCACAATACTATATAGAATGTAGGATAAAATGTTTACTAGAAAAAAAATCAACCAGTCTCAGAAACCTCGAATGGGATTCGAACTCATGACCTTTGGATTGCCTGTCCATTACTCTAACCGCTAAGCTACTGAGACCCCAGAAGACTCGTTGAATTCTTTCTAGTAGTTGATGATTTCATGCCAAAATAAAGAGATCTAAATAGTTAAATTTTCTGCAGTGGATTTTAAAGTCGCATAATAATAAATATTTTCGTGTTTTTAAAGTTTCATTAAAATTGGCTTAGTGGTTTACCGAAATGGAAAAACACTATTAAATGAGCGAGCAGCTTTTCATAGCGTAAGCAAACGTAACCACTGAATGAAAGGATTAAGATCTAACAAATCCGTGGAAGTAGTAATTTCGGGAAACCCAACGAACAGTAACGTGGCTTAATAGAAGGAAATTGCTCATCTTTCCTTCGATTGTAACAGCACGCAACCACTAGTCATTTAGTGATGATAGATATTTTAACATAGGTATATACACATTGTGTTTATACATACCAACATAAGTCTACAATTGCTATGATATCTGTTTAGGGCTGATTTTTTAATTGTTAGATAATAGTAGATTGTTATACAAGGGGCTAAAATTACCCATTATATACGAGGTAGTTTTACTCCCGAGCTTTAGCGAGGGAGTAAATAGAAACCGAGTTATAATGGGTTTTTAGCGCCGTGTATTACACTCTGCTTTTCACTACGAATGCGAGAAAATAAAACAATCCAATACAATATGAATTGGTTTATTTTATTAAATATTAACCCGTTAGTTGCTTTTACGGCACCCAAGGGAAGAGAGGGGTTGGTAGTATTGTTTTGATGAGCCCATCGCCGCTCTATGCTGTTGGATAGTATGTGCAGTCTTTCCATCTCTTCCCTTGGGTGTCGTAAAAGGCGACTAACGGACTAAAGACTGCACATACATCTCTTCCCTTCGATTTAGTAAAAGGCGACTAATAGAATAAAGACTGCACATACATCCAACAGCATAGAGCGACGATGGGTTCATCAAAATAATACTAGCAACCCTCTCTTCTCTTCAGTGTCGTAAAAGCGGACTAACGGACTAAAGACTGCACATACATCCAACAGCATAGAGCGACGATGGGTTCATCAAAATAATACTACCAACCCTCTCTTCTCTTCGGTGTCGTAAAAGGCGACTAATGGACTAAAGACTGCACACACATCCAACAGCATAGAGCGGCGATGGGCTCATCTAAATAATACTACCAACCCCTCTCTTCCTTTGGGTCTCGTAAATGGCGACTAATGGACTAAAGACTGCACATACATACAACAGCATAGAACGGCGATGGGCTCATCAAAATAATACTACCAACCCTCTCTTCCCTTGGGTGTCGTAAAAGCGACTAACGGGCTAAAGGCTCACCACCTAAGTACATGTGCAGACTGTGCAGTTGTTTCTTGCTGAAGCGTGAACTGTGTGGGCGTGGTCTGTGTTGTCCATAGATTCAAATGATTACTAATTTTACCATAAACTTTAATAACAACTATCTCAAAAAAGTTGTTGATTTATGTAAACTATAATAAGTCGATTCTTTATTTATGATTATTCTTCTTAAGACAAAATACTTTTTCGTTTTTGTAGGCTCAAACACATGTGACAGACCAAAATTTAAAAAAAAATTACTTTTCCCCTAGGGCGAGAAAAGCTATTTTAGCCTCGCTCTAGAACACCACAATGACGGTCTTTTTGAGCAATAGGAGTGAAAAAATTATTTACCTGCTAGAGTATTACACAACCATTTTGACATTTTAGGTTGATCGTGTAATACTTTATCGGACGATTAAGTTTTATTTAAGGATGGAAAAATCAGCCCTCAGTCAGGTTGGATTCGACCAATCTGGAATAAGACTTACTCCGAGATTAGTCTATACAAATTCGGTGTTCAATCTAGGTATAAGACCTTATTCCAGTTTGGTCGAATCCACGCTTAGTCAACTAGACCCTGTACCAGGGGGGTATCACTCCGCAGTTTAGGTACGTTCGGCCGGCGCGCCTCCCAGGCAGGCGTGTGCCATACGCCAAAGGTTTCCGCTCGGCTCGCACGCTCCACTCATAATCCCTGCGCGCGCGCGTAAACCTTACGCTCTGTGACGTTATGACGTCAAATCGATATCGAGTCAGCGTTGCCTAACGGAATATGAACGCTAGGGTCACACGATAAGTTTCAATTTCGCGTGAAAGACGTTAGAGAGTGAGCCTTCTGTACGGTAGTACTATTAGTTATTCTGTGACTGTACTTGATTTCAAAGCCAAGCCTAGGCTACTAAGACATCACAGAACCTAAATGTATTAAACACAATTTTGTAAAAAACAACAACAGCAGACTTTAAAATGTCACCTAAGAAAAGGGCGGAGGGTATTCTCAGCGTAAAAATATGTTATTCATAAACTACTCCTTCATGTTCAATGAATAACAAAAGGAATACTGAAAACCTAATGAATATTATACAAATAAGCTGCATACGCAGGTATTTAGGGTCACTCGTCCCGTGACACATAACGGTTCGTTGCATCCAAACCACGGCAATAGGTATGCAAAGAAATTCGCTGTAGCGCGGACCACACGCACGTCTTCAAATACGCAGGTGGTCAAATACGCATTTCGTCAGATCACAAAACAGAAAATTAACTCGTCAGATTCGCAACTCGCCAGACACGCAGCTCGACACACACAACTCACAGATACGAATCTCGACTAAAACGCAGCTCGACAGCCACCCCACAATTGGATTTCACTTGTAAAAAAACTCTAAGTCGAATATTAGCAGTTTTGTATGGAACAGCTGTTGAACACCCTATATAGCAGTTTCATGCGAAAATATGGAAAAAAGCATAATAGCGATGGAAGGACTATGCCAGCGTCCCAAAAATAACAAAACAAGTGTTCAGCCAAAGTTAAAGGTCAAAAATTCTTGATTACAAAAAAATTAACAGTGCTTTTGAAACGTCCAAACATTTCATTCGCCGTTTTCGTTAACGCAATCGAACGGCGAATAAAACCAGCACTAGGCTCGGTCGCGTCGCCAGTCAATGCGACCGCTATTTGCGGGATCGGAGAATAATTATAGCAACAATTGATACGGCCGGCGCGACGGTAATCGATCGATTATGCCGACTGCTGACCACTAGGCAACAGCGAGTCCGCTCACACCTCACGTGGAACTAAGTTTTGTTGCGGTGCGATACATACATACATAATATTCACGACTATTATCACAGAATAACTAATAGTACTACCGTACAGAAGGTTCACTCTCTAACGACTTTCACGCGAAATGGAAACTTATCGTGTGACCCGAGCGTTCATATTGCGTTAAGCAACGCTGACTCGATATCGATTTCACGTCATGACGTCACAGAGCGTAGGGTTTACGCGCGCGCGCAGGGCTTACGAGTTAAGCGACTCGGCGCTCGGTGTTCGGTGTTATGGTTAGCGGCAACCTTTACTGCCATACGCCTAGGCGGCCTGCCTGGGAGGCGCGCCAAACGAACGTACCTAAACTGCGGAGTGACACCCCCCTGCTATTATCCCCGAAGGGTTAGTCAGAGACCAGGCAAAAAGGACCGCAAAAGCAGTCTACTGCCACAGTCCACGTTTCACCAAATGATAACTGCACATGTGATAAGCGCGACAGGTGGTGAGCCCATCGCCGCTCTATGCTGTTGAATGTATGTGCAGTCTTTGTTCCGTTTGTCGCCTTTTACGGGAAGAGAAGGGGCGGTACCACCGCCCTCTATTCTATTAATAATCCGCTACCAGCACAGCACAGCACGCGTGACACTAATCGATCGATTATGCTGACTATCTGCGGCAGTCCGAGACGTCAATTAACGTTAATGATAAAATTAGAGAGTATTTTACAGTGAATTATCCGAGGTGCTTTGATCCCAATTAACGTTAATTGACGTCTCTGGGTGCCGCAGTAAGTCTTTAGAGATTTTTTAAACTCGATTTAATAATCTTTAAGCTAAATCGGTCCAGTTATTTGCAGGTAATGCTGCGCCAAACATGTAAAATTTTATTTTTATTTAACGCAGTCAGAGACGTCAATTAACATTAAAGACACTTACTCAGAGACGTCAATTAAGTTTCAATGACAATTAAGTCTCTTGCTGCCACTTTCTTAAGTATAATGCTAAATAGAGAAGGAAACACATTGAATTGCCATTAAAACTTAATTGACGTCTCTGAGTACGGTAGTTACACTTTTAATATTATATTAACTTACTTTAGTACCGAAAATGTCTTATTTTTTAAATCACTATAAGTTCCAACGATGAAGCACTACTTGAGAATAACTCGACCGATTTGGCTGGAAGAATATTTATCTTGAAAATCGTAAAAATAATATAATTATAATATAACTTATATCTAATAAATGACTTCTCATCGGGAATCAAACTTGGCACCTCAGAGACAGCGACGGCAGAAACGGCCTGCTGACTGCTGACTCACACACGACCAGGGCGGTCGTCAAAATGATTACAGGTCAACATCACAAGCTATAAAATTGCTTACATTTGCTTTTGATTACCGGAAATACAGTTACGTATTATGCAAACGTACCTAAACGTTTTGGTATCAAAGGTGTTATCAAGTCAATACATACTTATATACAGCTGTGGTCATATAATTAAGAACGGGTTGTATTAAATTCAATTTTATGAAATCTAGTTCAAATAACTTTGCACTGATTTATTATCAATCACTTTTAACCACCCACGTAAAAATGTACTATCATGACTAAAGTTCCAACTCAGAATAAAAAATCATGAAATCATGGCATGTTTTTGCAACGTACGGCCGCTGGACAAATAATTAGGAACAATATAATTTTAATATGGTTCTAAATTAAAAAAAAATATATATGCTATTTATAATAGGCCTCTGTCCACTAAGAATAAATCGGGTGGTTTGGCGTTTCTAATGATCAATTATGATTTAAAGAAACAAAATATCTAAAATATTCATTATAAGAATTGATATTATTAATATTTTTAAAGAAAAAAATCGACAATAACACGCATTTAGTCATATGACATTAAACGGAAACAAGAAGCCGTGACGTCACGCCGTGCTAAATGTCATTTTATTGTTGTGACATTTCTATAGAACAAGCCTCGAACGAAACGGATGTTTGACACGGCCGGCGTGACGTTCTTTACTCAACATGGCGGTCTTAAGCGTTTTTTTGGTATATTTAAATCGGAATATAAAAACGCAAAATAAATATTGCAAATGATCGATTATTGAAAAATAATGTATTTTTAGGATAAAATAGGTAAACAGGTGTCGTTTTAATACGATTTAAAAATTTGTCAACTTGCCTATTGGGGAGTGTTTTGGTGCCAGTTTTTGAAGTCAACAATTACAAGAAAAAATATTCAATTAAAATATTTAATATTTTTATTAATTACAAAAGATAGGAAAGCAAAAAGTTGCGATTCTTTATAATAATTGCACTTTATGAATGTGATCATATAAAATGTACAAAAATTTTAAAGGTTTTAACGCGGTCAAACACTTTAAGAAATTTCACACTACCAATAACGTAGGTATCTCGAAAACCTAAATCTCGGAATACGACATTTCGAGAGGATTCTAGGATTGTTCGGGCAGCAAAGGCTAATAATGGTGGATTATTTACTGTTAAGTGATCGTGAACGTGCATGAGTGTTAGCAAATAAAACAAAACGGTGCAACATCACTTTTCAAATTCTCTCAAGAAGTCCGTGTGAGACCTCAATAAAGTCCCACAGCTTTATTGAGTCTCTAGGGGTTTGGGGGAAAATCATTTACCACTAAACGTTCATTATCACTAATTATCATCCACATATTGTAAAGAAAATAATAATTACTATTAAAAACTTGACACTGGCTAAATGTGCTGATCGCACGAAGTCATTACACAAGAGAAAAAAAGTAACTGCTGCTGTGCTGGTAGTGGCTCATTAATAATAGATACTAGGTACAGTCAGCATCAAAAGTAGCTTAGCATATGAAACTTTCATATGATTGTTACGGTTGAAATGACCAGAATTGTCTGACATAGCATGTCAAAAGTACACGACAATACACTTTTGCATTATTGCCTTAACCAATTATTATGAACACAAAAAATGTCATATGTTAATGTTTTTAATTTTCTTTTGTTGACTTGTTGCGTTGTGTACCGTTGTATCTGTTTTAATAGATGCGTAAATTGCTTAGAGTATAAAACATACTCTAATGTTAATTGTTACTCTGTTTGAGCGCTAGCGGGTGGTTAGTGTGGTGTTTTTAATTTATTTAATTGTTTATTTTATTTTATTTTTTTAAATTTAGTATTTATCTGCTGCAAAGCAACTTATAAGTATATATTTATCTTAGCATGTCTTTATCGTATAATAATAGTGATTCTGATAGTTTTGTTTCAGCTAATAGTAGTAGTGATAATGATAGTTTTCTCAGTATTCCTTCCCTCTCCGACTCTCTTGTCTCATGTTTCTCCGATGTTTCAAGCAACTTCAATGTAGTTCACATAAATGCTCAAAGCATTCCGGCTCATTTCACCGATATGCTGGCAAGTTTTGACTGTAAGAATATCCATGCTATCCTTGTCTCCGAGTCGTGGCTCAAACCATGTCTCCCTTCCACTTCATACTCATTGCCGGGCTTTAACCTGATAAGGAATGATCGCACGGTGGGCGGTGGTGGTGATGTAGCCATATACCTTCGTACGCATATTCCTTTTAGTGTAGTGGATATGTCACCGCAGCCGCCACCTTCAAACGCCGGCGAACACATATTCTTGGAGGTTAGTCTACGACACACCAAAGTCCTTCTTGGTGTATACTACTGTCCTTCTTCTCGAATAAATTTCTTTTCTTCTCTTGAAAACAAGTTAGAACTTCTCTGTCCTTCTTACAGTCATACTATTTTAATGGGAGATTTCAACACATGCCTTCTTAAAAACGACTCCCGTTCGGCAAATTTTCTTTCTGTCCTTCAGTCCAGTAATTTATATTTACCACCATTAAATGCCACTCATAATTTTCCAAATTGTTTACCCTCCCATCTTGACCTCGCTATTGTCTCTCCTCTTCAACATATCGCCAAACATGGGCAACTGTCAGCTGATGCCTTCTCTTACCATGATTTAATTTATGTTTCGTTTATGTCCCGTCCCCCTAAACCTAAGGCCAAAATTCTTCTGCAGCGCAATTTTAGTGGCATTAATCTTGAAAATCTTCGTGAAGATGCCGCTAGTAAGGATTGGTCAAATATCTTTGATTGCAACTCAATTGACCGGAAACTAGAACTTTTCGTCTCAACCCTGGTCGAACTGTACGATTTTCATGCTCCAGTGCGTCCTGTCAAAATCAAACACCGTCCATCTCCATGGCTCACAAGAGATATTAAAACTATATGTGAGCGCAAACATGCCGCTAAATGCAGGTATAAATGTCAGCCTACTCTATGGAACTGGGAGAAATACGTTAAAGCTCGCAATCACTGCAAAAAGGTGTGTAGAAATGCACAACGCCAATATATTCACAACTCAGTAGAGAACGAAGATCCAGCGAAAGTTTGGAAATTCTTAAGATCCCTGGGCATTGGGAAGCAACGTCAGACGTTCTACTTGTAAAGATCTAGACATCAATCTGCTTAATAAACACTTTTGTGCTTCACATGACTTCGATCCAACGAGAAAAGTTGATACTCTGAATTTTCTTTCATCTCTCCCATGTCCAGATTACTCGTCATTTTCTTTTCGTCAATTCACCGACTGTGATGTTAAGAAGAGCATAATGTCAATCACCTCTAGTGCTGTTGGCAATGATTGTGTCAGTCGCAAAATGATTTTGCTCATACTTGACGAAATCCTTCCCATCATCTCTCATATCCTTAACTACTCCATCGATACAGGTGTCTTTCCAAGCACTTGGAAAGATGCTCAAGTCACTCCCTTACCCAAAAACTCCAAACCGTCATCCTTCTCCGACTATAGGCCAATCTCTATTCTACCATTCCTCTCTAAAATTCTGGAACGCCTTGTCCATACCCAATTGTCCACTTTCCTTCTTAAAAACCAGCTCCTTAATCCATACCAATCCGGGTTTCGTACAGGCCACAGTACTACCACGGCACTAGTGAATGTCACTGATGATATCAGGTCAGGCATGGAAAACGGTAAAGTAACAGCTCTTGCCTTGCTAGGTTTTAGCAATGCTTTTAATTCTGTCGACTTTGATGTACTGCTCGGCATACTCCGCTCTATTAACATATCTCCAGCGGTGATTGACTGGTTTCATAGTTACCTGTCTGGATGCCGACAGCGGATTCGCATTGAGGACTCCTTGTCCACCTTTTGTGACATTTCCGCTGGGGTACCGCAGGGTGGCGTTTTATCTCCTTTACTTTTCGCTATTTTTATCAATTCCATTTCCTCTCAAATAACTTCGTCCTACCACCTTTATGCAGATGATTTGCAAATTTACACGCAAGCTTCTACTGACCAGCTTCCTCAGGCTATCAATATCATCAACGGTGACTTAAACATGATTTGCGAGTGGAGCAGGTCATATGGTTTGAAAGTAAATCCTTCCAAGACTCAAATCATCTTCATAGGCAGCACCACAATGACAGGTAGAATTGACTGGTCGCATTTGCCTTCTATAACCTTTGATGGCGTTTCTCTGTCTCCTACTGACAGCGTTAAAAACCTGGGCGTGTTATTCGACAAAAATCTAACATGGGCACCGCAGCTACAACAGGTGAGCCGAAAAATGTTTGCAACAGCCGGATCCCTGAAACGTTTGCGCAATTTCCTTCCAATGGCCACTAAAACTGCGCTAGCACAATCTCTTCTTCTACCCGTCTTAGACTATGCCGATGTCAGCTATCTAGACCTCACTGAAGAGCAACTGAATAAGCTTGAGCGTCTTCAGAACTTTAGTATTAGATTTATATTTGGTTTACGCAAATATGATCACGTATCCGAATTTCGTACTAAGCTCAAGTGGTTGCCAATTCGCCTTCGCCGGAATTTACATATCGTCTCCCTGCTTTACAGTATTCTGTTCAATCCCTTTTCCCCCCCTTATCTCAGGAAACGCTTTAACTTCCTTGATGACACGCATTCTCGTGTATTGAGATCATCGGAGAACTTGAAGTTGGAAATACCTATGCACTCCACCAGATTTTACGATAAGTCTTTTACCGTTCAAGCTGCCCGTCTGTGGAATGCATTGCCTACAGATATTAAGCGTGCCCAATCCTTGGACAGCTTTAAACGACTGGTTAGAGAACACTATCTGTCACTGTCAACGTCTTTATGAGTTTAGTATATTTAGATAGAAAACTTTATAAGTATTTATTTATGTAACTATCTATGTATGATATTGATATGCTTAAGCATGATTATTTTATTTTTTTTTGTTTATCTATGTCTAATTAATTTATATTGAACCACCATAACTGCCCTTAAAATTTCACTTTCTATCCAGTCCAACACGGTTGCCTGGAAGAAATTGCTTTTTAGCGATAAGGCCGCCAATTGTATGTTACTTTGTGTTTGTCCTTTTATTGTTAATTTGGTGTACAATAAAGAATATTTTATCTTTATCTTTATCTTATAAATTCTGAAATGTTAAATGATGAGTATGTAAAGACACTTACACGTGACTATTACTTTTGCCACCGTGTTTTTGTTCAGTTCATTTTGATGCTGACTGTACCGCATTATCTCTTCCCTTGGGTGTGTGTGCAGATTGTTGTTTGGTAAAACGTGGACTGTGTGTGGCAGTCCACTGCTTTCTTTAGTCCTCATTACCTAGTTTCTGAATAACAGCAGTCGTGTGTGTGTTGATATTGTCTACGTTTGCGCAGCGCCTTAAACAATATGCCTGATATCCATGCTTCATCACTTGCTTAGTGGAAATCTGCTCTACATGGGCTGGTTTCCATTGAGGGCCATGGCGCCACGTAATGTCTTGCGCCCGTTTACTAAAATATTGAGAGAATTATTGCACATTTTTTTAGAATGTTATATTATAAATTTTTTGTTTTTTGTATTGTAATTTTATTTTATTTTTTAAGTTGATTGTAGGCCTTGATATATTTTAACTGTAATTTTTTAAATTTATTTATGGTTATTTTGTTTTAATTTTGTAAAATTGTTGATTTTGATTTATTTTTGTTTTTAATTGTTTTTATTTTATTCATTGCATTGTATTGTAATTATTATTGTAATCAATCACTATTTGCCCAATTCAATTTAATTAATTTATCTTATCAGACTTGAATATCATGATGGTTACATATATGTTTGAAGATACAGCTTACTCATAGTTTAAGTAAAAAATCATGTTACTCATATTTTTTTATTTGCTGCATATCTGTTTTGTGTAATAAATAAATAAATAAAATACTACAATAGATAGAATAGAAAAGAAATATATTTTTAGTATTTCTACATTTTTAAATAAAAGATAAGAACAAGATCAACAGTACAAATAGTGCAATTAAAAAACCTATAAAAACAAAAATTACTTATTAAAAAAAGACAAAATGAAATAGCTCAGCCTAAGTCAGTTGAGGTCTGGACCTTAACCATCGCTTTTTTTCAGCCACTCCCTGTACTCTGAGATGTCAGTAGAGCTGTATGACAAGAGGACATACATATTTCCACATCAATTTATACAGATTCCACATGAATCTAAGAAACAACATTAAGTAAGTGCTCGCGTGTGTCAATAGCACAGGTCTATGTGCCGCATTTTGCAAGAGAATATTATGCCGTACATGTAGCTGGATTTGCTAGGGGTCAAGAAAATAAGTCTTTTAGGGCTAGGTTGTTATGGTAAGACATTTGGTTCCCTATAATTCTTATGTTGCTGCACTTCTCTCTACAATGTTTTACCTCGATAGTCGTCTCACTGTACACTTTTGTAAACGCTATGTGTTTTATCTTCTCTGTGGTCAAGTAGTTAGATCACGCACCGGTCTTAGACCCCTGGTCCTGAGTGCCATTCCTAGAGGGTGGTATACCGATATCGAGTCGTCATTTCAATATCACCAGTTAATAAATCATCTCCTTAAAGGATTTTCCCAAATCTCGTTTGTCTTGCCAAACTTGTCAAGCTGCTGAACACCTGTATGCACAGTGTGTGGTAAGGTACGGGGGGGAGGTAGTCAGCCAGCTCTTATAGAACACTTACCATTGCCGCAGTACTTGAGGAACCATGGTGTTCCATGCAGTGCACTATGACGTCGTACGCCTGCCGGTCGAGCTCGCGCAGCGCCAATAAGCTCGGCTTTAGGCAGCCAGGAGCCCGCTGTTACAGCACACACACTTACCATTGCCGCAGTACTTGAGGAACCATGGCGTTCCATGCAGTGCACTATGACGTCGTACGCCTGCCGGTCGAGGTCGGGCAGCGCCTACAAGCACGGCTTTACGCAGCCAGGAGCCCGCTGTTACAGCACAAGCACTCACCATTGCCGCAGTACTTGAGGAACACGGCCAGATGTTCCATGCAGTGCACTATGACGTCGTACGCCTGCCGGTCCAGTTCGGGCAGCGCCTGTATGCAAGGCGGGTGGTAGGGCTGCACGGGGGGTGTGTAGCCGGCGAGCTGCAGCAGCGCGGTGTTCACCACCAACTCCTCCGGCTCCACTTGGATCACGGTCTGGCGTGACAATAAGAAAACTTCATCATCATCATAGTCTGATAACACAGTTACAGTTACACGGCCCGAGCGGACTGCGCAATCGAAGGTCGATTGTCGATTTTACAGCTCGATTTGAATATATTAGTTTTTCCAGTTGGGGGGAAACGACTGAAAGCCGAATAAATACAAGTATAATTGAATCAGATCAGCGAATCAAATGAGCCCGAATATGTGGTTAGCGCGATGTTATTGTTCAAAGAGGATCTAGACGGTTTAATCCTTTATTACCCCTGAAATAAGGTGATAAAACCGATAAGAAACTTTTAATATTATGCCCGTTAACATTACTATTATACAACACCGCGAGTAATGCGACTTCTGTATAGCTAACCAGGAATAATTTAGTCAAAAATGTACGCAAATCGTTTCACACATGGACATAATATTACGTCCACGGCTTCGCAGAAACGGTCTCGTTGAAAAAAAATTGGTATCATCGCAACAAACAAAAGACGACACTTAAAATGTTAAAATTTTTTTCCAAAGCGTTGTTTTCATAATTACTTCGCTTTTTATTTGCGTTTGCGCTCGATATGATGCACATTACAGTATTTTGGAATGACACACTACACTTCCTCGATCGAGACTAAGAAAACAGCAGCTCCTTTACACGAGACACGTCCACACCACACGACATTCAGAAGTCACCATAAGCGTTATTAATATGTGTATTTTGTATACAAAATTGACTAGCATTAAAAAATTAAATCGTAAAAAAATATCGAATTATATATTTTTTTCCAAAACCAATGATTGCAACATGTTGCATACCCTAGAGCCCCGACCGTGGTCACCCGAACAACGCGAGCAACAACAACATCTAATATTTAAAACGTATAGTTTATATATAAAAAAGTAGTACCATCTTTATTATCTGGAGTTTATAAAGAAACACTGCTCTGTACATTGTGCAAACCAACACTTTTAATTTCCTTTTTCTTGAACTTTTTTTCAAAGTAGCACAGTGCAATGTAGTTTCTCTTGTGCTGACAATATCGATACTGCAGTACAAACTGGAAGATGGAAAACGAGCCACCAACATGTAGATTCGATAATAAAACACAACCGTTTTCATGATTCTTTTGACACTGTTATTAGTTTTATAAAGCCACTATAGGCAAAATATATTTTACAGTACAGTTGGGAGCGAAACCATGGCAGTGAATTCAGGCAAGTTTTTAAATAGTGCTTGTGTCTTATAATCTACACTAAATGTAAAGATAACTTGTTTGTTTTGAAAGTACTTATATAAGTATTCAAAATAATAAGCAATTAAAATAACAACATAAAATTTAAATTTACCATCATACATGGTACTTACGTTACGACTAGTATCTATAAAGGGTTAGTCATATACTAGGCAATGATAACTGCAAAGCAGTGCACTGACACACTCCACGGCATACCGAATGACAACTGCACATGTGCACAGTGGTGGTGAGCCCATCGCCGCTCTATGCCGTTGGATGTATGTGAAATCTTCGGTTCGGTAGTCGTCATTTACGACATCCAAAAGAACAGGGGGGTTACTCTTGAAGGCAAACTCAATCTCAATACAATTCCAATGCGATTAATATGTATCGATATTGGGATAAGTAAAGATAATTCCGGAACGCCATCTCGATAATAATTTGTTCAATCAATTTCCACGCAATTTAATTCCAATGTGACGCTATTGTCGCTTACAAAAGTGCCATTTGACATTTTTTAGATTTGTGATTGGAAATTGAATAATGCAATTGTCTTTCAAGAGTAAGCCTACACATGGGTTGATGGTATTCTTTCAATAATGACCCGTTTGTCTCACTGCCACTATGGTGGTGTATAAAAGCATTTATATGAAAAAAAATCAATAGCCACATGTATGGCGGAGCATTACTTGAGAACGGCTCGTTTCTTTATCGTTGTTTTCGTAATTTTCAGGGCAAGGTTTAGTTGATCAATAAAAAAAGTACTTATGAAAAAAAAAATCCACGGAACTTGTCAAAAATAATGTTTTTAAGCTTGTCCCGTATCCGTTCCTGTACAATCTTATCTTATCTTTGTGGAGCCTGCCGAGGACTCCCCCCCCCCTCTCTCCCATATAATAAGCCACCAGATGAATGGTACAGGAATTACCCCTTGATTGCTATGAGACTTTTGAAAGTTGTTACGCCCATTTTCACGAATTCTGAGTTGGTAAAACTATCACGGCAAACATCATACGCAAAAGAAGTGGCGGGCGGGCTTCTAGTTATTCTTTTTCTGTTGTTATCAACCCTAATATACTTATTGTTAGAACCCTAAATTAAGGATCAATTAATCCTAAGTTATTTTTTATCGGAGTAAGTAAGTTGTAAGCTTGTATAGAACTAGGGCAGTATAAGTATACTAATTCTATACAGCATTAATTCGGACCCCCCGCCAAAAGTAAATATCGGGGGTTAAAAAATGTGATAATAAAATAGTTGACGTAAAAATAATGGTTTTGACGCTTTGTGCCAGAATCGAAAAACGCCAGATTCGCGGAACGCCAGATTCACAGAACGCCAGATTCGCATAATGCCAGATTTCCAGATTACCAGTATACCAGATTCGCAGAATGCCAGATTCGCACGATGCCAGATGTCACCGTGACTTTGTCTGGCAACTGACATGATAATGAGATTTATATGGATCATTTTCCCACCTTAACGCCGGTAAAGTGATCGTCAACTGATATGGCAAAATGATCCGATAACGGTTCTGTACCTCTTGAGGTATGAAACTCTAATTAATCTTACTCTCTCTATTACTATTATGTGAAAAAAAATCTGGCAATCTGCGAATCTGGCAATCTGCGAATCTGAAATATGGCATCGTGCGAATCTGGCATTCTGCGAATCTGGTATACTGCGAATCTGAAAATCTAGCATTATGCGAATCTGGCGTTCTGCGAATCTGGCGTTCCGCGAATCTGGCGTTTTTCGATTCTGGCCCAAAGCGTCAAAACCAAAATAATGAATGTTTTCTTTTTTTAAATACAATTTTTTGCCTGCTTTTTATATCCTAGTTCTAGGTGCGTGCGCTCACCCTCGCGGTCAAAGCGACGACGGCGCGCTGTCATTGGTGCACGGGGTGATTAATAGCGGTCACGCGCATGTGCGCTTTGATAACGGCAGTAGGCCGCGCGCTAGGTGACAATAATATTAATTTTATTAAGGAAAAGTTAAGAAAAAAAAATGTAAAAAAGAAATATGTTTTTTTAATTTCATTATTTGGTTATACTGCTGCTATTGGACCACGTTAAAAAAATTGGAGGGGGGTCCAAAACTAACCCTGTATAAGGATAAGGGACTATTTATAGAGATGATGGACGAAAAAATAATTACACGGAAGGTGCACGAGGCGAGAGTGAATTAGATAGTTGGAAGGGGAAGACCATAAGGACATACTTGGATCAGATCGGTGACCTTCTCCATAAAGGTCAGGTCAAGAGTACCCTAAACCGACGATCATGCATGAAGAATTTTATGAGAGTATAAGTGAAGCAAAAGATGTATGTGATGACCGTAGCAAATGGAAATCCGTGGTTTCTGCCTACCCCTCCGGGAAGCGGCCGTGATGTATGTATGTATAGAATAAGTACGAATGACGTCATATGTAGCATGTGTAACCATCTATATAAGGCGACTGCTAGAAACCGCTAGAAACTTTAGGGGCTGTTAGACATGACACAAATGACAAAAAAGAAATTCGTGCTTTATTTATTTTTCATTAAATATTCATTTTATGAATTTTAATTTTATTTGATTTGTCTTTGAGTAATTATCTAATTTATTTTCAAAGCAATAACATATAAGAAAAGTAAAATGAAATAATTAACTGTTAAATAACGATTATTTACAACACGCGGGCAGCGGCCATTGACCCACCCGTCTGTTGACCCGTCCGCGTCAGCTGGGCGATAAGCACTTAAGTTAGTCTGCAATCTCTTTTGTTATTTTTGTCATGTTTAAAACACTTGACCTGACCAACCCTTGAAGTTTCTTGCGGTTCCTAGCAGTCACCTTATATAATCAAAGCATTTTTTAAATAAATAAGTAGTCTTTGTACCGATCTTGTGGTTTCATTGTCTCTTCCTAACGCGATCCGTACAAAATAATCGTTTTCACACTTGAATGTATCAACTACAGCTGAAGCTAAAGCCTTTGAATGTCCACTGAAACCGAAATCATTATAATTTTCGACGGTACGAACAATTTTTTCGTCAACTTTTTAAGTTGAAACTTTTTTATTGCGTCTTGTTTCACTTGCCACTTCTAAGGCATCTTAGCTAATCATTTCAATATTTCTTTGAAACTTTTCATTACCTAATCTGTTTTATTATTCTTACGCAGTGGGAATAATTATTTTTCAGATCTGATGTAACCTTTTTAATTAGGAACTCTTTTATGATTGAGTTTGAATAGAAAGTTCCTTTTTCTAACCCATAAATGGTTTCCTTCTTTAAGTAGGTACGATCAAGGAAGTTCCCGGTCGACCATTTTTCGGCGATATTTGCTTGCACACAAATAGACGATCTACGCGCACCCTATTGTCCGTACGCACGGAATGGAGCGCAAGTAGGGATACCATCCGTTCGTATTAGTCCGGACATGTCGGGACTTTTAGGCTCGTATTCTAAAACCAAACTCACACTCAAATCTCTGCTTGAGTACAGTTAGAAAGGGATGGTGCTCTTCATCGCATATATGGCTATCCCTTTCTAACTGTACTCAAGCAGAGATTTGAGTGTGAGTTTGGTTTTAGAATACGAGCCTTAAGACTCTAGTCCGCACTTTGTCCGGCTCTTTAATTTGCCCGGATTTTGAAATACGAGTAACAAAACTACATTTTAAGTAATATCAAATAAGTCTTTAATCTGTATTAACTTCTCATTCTTCCGTCAGAACTTTTCAAATTTCTAAATTTCCTAAGCGCAAGCGAATATCGCCGTAAAGTGATAGACCGGGAACTTCCTCGATTGTATATATATAATATGTACGAGTATACACTGTTAAGTATATTGTGCACAAAAAAATATGTAACCAGTGTTAATGTGTATAACTGTGATGTCAGGTGTATACGCCAATTGGAGTTCAGGTCTTGTAAAGTAAAGTTTGTCCGTTTATGTAAATCACTTTCGACAAATTGAATTTCAGAGTAAGCTTAAGAGGGTTTACACATTTCGGTTTTCCATACAAACTTCCAAGTAGAAATTTTTAATAACCAAGAAGCCAATTTTAATGAAACTTTCCATGCTAAAGTAACATACAGAGATCTAAATAGTTTGTTGAAAATATTTTAAAAAAAGGTTTATTTAGCTGAGTTATTGCGATTTAAAATCCACTATAGAAAGTTTAAAATCGCATTAATTCAGTTATTTAAACGTTTTTTTTTAAATGTTTTCCAACAAACTATTTCAATCTCTGTATGTTACTTTAGCATGCAAAGTTTCATTGAAATTGGCTTAATGGTTTTTAAAAATTTCGACTTGGAAGTTTGTATGGGAAACCGAAATGCGTAAACCCTCCTAATAAAGTTTCGCTTTAACATAACGAAACGTTGAAAATAATGACTACCTCAGGTGGGAATCAAACTCACGTACTCCGCAAACCGGGGCGAGGTATTGGTTAGCCCTGTCGAAGTGTTCAACGTTTTCGACTTTATTTTTTAAAAAAACAGTGTCTCATCAAAAGAAAAAACGACAGGTCTAACCAATACCTCTGTGGCGAAGTGGTCAACCTGTTCCGATAATGGTTTAACCATTTCCCCACCAGAGTCGGATTAAGCTGACAAATGTTATTCACCTAGGTCGTATATATCCGACAAAATACTTGTGACAGTTTTTATCGATATAGTCGTAAGTAAACTACGTACAACCCTGTTTGAAATTTTTTATTTTTTGTATTACCGAGCTGGGAGCTAGGGACACGGCAACTGATATAAAGCCAAGCGGTTGAAAGGTTAATTCAATTTCTTGGTTGGTAGCTCGCTACGATGGAGCCTGTATCTAGTTTTCGTCTCAATTGAAGAGTGGCAAATCGCTTGGTACGATATTCGAAGATACTGGGTTCAATTCCCAGGTCAGGCAAGTGTGTTTGTTGTTTGTTACGCCAATACCCATCGGAGCAGGGGACATTGGACACTGTTACTTTACTGCTTTGACTATATAGACATGTATACAGGGTTATTGGAAATACGTAGCGATCCCTTTAAGGGGTGATAGTGGTGATCACTTTGCCTTCAAATTACAAATTACAGCTATTAAATTGCCCTCAGGTAGACGGGGCAAAAATGTACCGATTTCGAAAAAAATATTTGTAAAGAAATATTTAAAATATTATGAAAAGTGGTTCAGGCTACATAAAAGTGGATTAAAAGAAATTTACGTATTTAATAGTTGTTTTTGTGTTTTTAGTTAGCTAACACTCTAATATGTAAAAAAAAGAACAGGAATTTAAAAAAGAAAAACATTTTTTTCTAATTTGGTACATTTTTGCTCCATCTACTCTAGGGCAATTTGATAGCTAATGATCTCTACTATCACCCCATAAAGGGATCGCTACGTATTTCCAATAACCCTGTATAATCAAACCTTTACTGCTACAATCTGGCAAATTTCCCATGGTATGCGGGCGAGACAGTGGAGGGGTGAAATCTGCACACCACTGACGTTCCGTAACCAGGCGGCCCCGCGCCGCCCGCAACCTCTTCTCTCCCGCCTTTAGACGCATAAAACTATATTCGTGAAACACCAACTCGAGATTTTGTGGTGTTTTGCGGATTAGCAGAAATAATTACGTCAATTACTTTAAAATGTTTGCCTCTGAAGTGGAGTGGGCCAACGAACAGAAGAAGTAACAAAGCTTCTAACAGCGAGTTAGAAGCTAAGTAATTTTAATTTTGTTTTCTCTTATTTGTACTTAATATAAGCATAAAGTTTAATTAAAATTGTTTCATTTACTACTAGCAAATTAAAGTATGGAAAATTGGTTATTCCAGTCGGTTACAAAAAAGTTGGTGTTATGCTTAGGTCAAAGTTGGTGTTATGCTTAGTTGGTGTTGTGCGTAAGCGGTTTTTTCTTAGTTAGGTGTTTTGCGTAGAGATGGTATTTCGCTTATATGGTTTTATGAGTCTAAAGGCTCTCCCGCCCCGCATACCATGCGACTGTCATGTAAAAATCCTGTGGCATAGGTTCAAAACACCGTACTTGTTGCGTAAAAGTGTACAGACTCAGTTCACTTGGATACACGCATACGTGATGCGCCTATGCGAAAGCTGTGGTCAGCTTTCTATATTTGGACACCCAAAACCAGAGGAATACCACTCAGACATTTAGCACCACTCCATTTTTTTATTAAGTTTTAGTATTACAAGTACTATGGTTGAAATTGGCTAAATACATTAAGGGGAGGTATTTCGAGCGCTTCCCTCTCGCTCTCTCGACGGTACGACGGTAAGGGACGGGTATAGCAGCGAAGCGGCGCGAATAATCACGTTTTATATTTTAAAAAATTGATAGATGTAATAAATAAAAAACGATCGGTTATAATTCCTCAAGTTATCTATGAACTTCATTTTGGTAAATTACTCATAATATCAAATCACTTATTCTAAGAATAAAACCTGGAAAAGAAGATAAAATGACACAAAAATATGCAACTTTGTGAATTTATTCTATCGAGCCAACTTTATCAAATCGTGTTTCCATCGGGTGTATTTCACAGAATAAAGCCTCAACAATATTTCATAATTTTCGCAGATTTTAATTTTACTGTTTACTACTTCAAAAAGTAATTCTAAGAACGTGTTATTTTAATTTTTCACTAACACCTAGCCTTAACCTAAAAAGTGAAACCAGTAGCACAAATTAAAAAAGGAGCCAGTAGTCTTGTCGCCACAAACCTGGTCGAACGGGCATTGTTTCCTATGCAGATGCTTCAGACAATGCCTACAGAGCGTGTGGCCGCAGCCGAGGCTGATAGGGCTCCGCGGCGGCGCCCCAAACTCGCGGCAGCACACCGGACAGTTGAGGTAGTCCGTCCACTGAGGCGCCTGTATTGGCATTCTGTGGTACAAAGCAAACGCATGTTTAAAAAATAAAGATTTGTAACACAAGGCTGTAATGTAATCAAGGCAACAGTAGGACAAATAGAAAGTATATTAAATTTAAATGAAACAAAGGAATACGTTTTTGTTGTTGTTTTTAATTAGGTAGAGATAGGGTTTTACTAAAATAAATTTTGGAAAAGTTTCAAAGAGAACATATTCGAATTTAAGGGGGTCCTGCACGAAATTGTGAAATTTACGTATTTTAAAGTCACTTACACGTACTATGCGCAGAATTCGTTAAATACATTAAAAGAACTTATGTCAGTTAACCTGATCATTGCACAAGGTCATGGCCTTGTTGAAATATAAAACAAATTCTTTAAAAAATAACAAACAATACGTAAATCGAATGACTCTTAATAACACATTTTTTCGAACCTTTCTTAATTAAATTTACGCATGAAACAATAATTCTTACATAAAAATATTTGTATTGATATTCGGCAGAGCACCCCCTTCTTGAAAACGTAAATTTTAATTTTTAACACAAGCGCATGATGGTTTTGCACATTTAGCAGAATAAAAACATTGCTCTAATTAAATTACTAGGTCAGAAACTTCAAAGTAGAATTGTTCTAATTACTTATAAATATCAATATGATTGATTTTGGTTTGAAGTTCAATAAGAGACTTATGTCAGTTTTTGCCATTGCGCGGCACCCCCTTAAGAAAAACTGAACCCCTTTTTAGGGTTCCGTAGTCAAATGGCAAAAAACGGAACCCTTATGGATTCGTCATGTCTGTCTGTCCGTCCGTATGTCACAGCCACTTTTTTCCGAAACTATAAGAACTATACTGTTGAAACTTGGTAAGTAGATGTATTCTATCTATGGTTTCTAATATCATTTTTTTCTAAACTGAATAGTTTGCGCTAGAGACACTTCCAAAGTGGTAAAATGTGTGTATGTCCCCCCCCCCCCCCCCCACCTGCAACTTCTAAAATAAAACAATGATAAAACTAAAAAAAATATATGATGTACATTACCATGCAAACTTCCACCGAAAATTGGTTTAAACAAGATCTAGTAAGTAGTTTTTTTTAATACGTCATAAATTAATTAATTTAAATAAAATACACTATTATTAAAATATCGATCTAAGTTACAACAAACTACAAGAACTTTTACATGATGTTACTTGCTGCTACGGAACCCTTCATAAGCGAGTCCGACTCGCACTTTGCTGGTTTTTTCTATAGAATTTTTATATAAACTTAAACCATGTCTCTTTTTACGCATTCAATAACATTCCAAGAATCAAACTTTTGCAAACAAACAAATGTAAAAATTACACACTTTCTTATTTTATTCTGCCTATAGATCAGTTTAACTATAAGGATAAAATCTTTTAAATATTGTACGACTTCCTTAAATTTTTAACAGGCCAACATAGATTTTCGTACGTATTTGACAAAAATAATTAAAAGTTTCTAGTCTTTACTCCATGCATCTAGCATTTAATTCCTGCACAAGAACTAATATAAGCCGAATATTTAAATACAGACTTTTCTTATTTCCATCCAACCTATAGCCAAGATCATATTATAAAATGAGACTGATTTAATATCAGCATGGCCAGACCCAATTTATTCAAATCAAAATGCATTACAGTAAAGGAAACAGTTGATTTTTAAAAGTAATAGAATAGGTTTGTTTATGGATAGCTTCTACATGTATAATCTATTGCAGTAGATGGTATGACATGTTACTGAAGGCTTAAGGCGACCATAACTATGTACCATACCACCATACCATAAGTATACACCATACAATAAACTATTACCATATAATGTGATGGTCCTTTATAGCATAGTCTGCTAAATAATATGCAACTAATATGATTGTTGTCCACAATATTAGAAAAGATATTGTGTGAAGTGGTCCTATCCTAATGAAATAAAAAATACTGATACTGTTGTTATGATGGCAGACTTAGACAAGATAGTCGTAACTAGCCAAGTGAACTAGAACAAGACCTACATCAAAACATATCTCCTCTCTTTTCCTCTTTAAAATTTCCCACTTGTGTCTAATCCAGTCCCAGAGGCTCCAAGTTTGATTTCCAGCAAGGCTATGTGTAAAAGTACTCCACATAGGTGGTAGGGTCTGTTACAATATCTACAGCTAGATACAACCATCTCATCTAAATATGTTGCCATAACAACAATGTAAATAAATAGCATAGTTGTTTCAACAGTTAATGATTTTTATCTACTTTGTAGTGTTGCGGGCTCCAGGTGAAGAGCCATCTACAGCTTTATTGTCACTTACTATCACATGTGGCGAAGATAAAGAGTTGAGGGCTCCAGGTAAAGAGCCCTCTACAGCCTTATTGTCATTTACTATCACATGTGGTGAAGACAAAGAGCTTTATTAATTTGGAATTAAATAAGTACCTCAATTCATCTTTAAAACTAGTACTTTGTATACACAACAGCACCTCAGATAAATAAATATGTGCACCAAATAAATATTCTGATTCTGATTCAAGCTATACAAAACAGTTAAACTTCTCCAATTGACTTAAAACTTCAGCTGTTTAGGTGTGGAGTTATAAATTGATTGCAGAATTTTGTTTAGACTGTCTATGGGCATAGATTGTTATGTATAACTATGCTATAAAATGAAAATTTTCTATAACCCAGACAACGGAGAATAGTTGCATCTGTTTGTATCAATTTCTGTAGTTGTTTTAGATACCTTTAACCTATTTGTACATACTCTGCAATAAAGTATAGGTAATCCATTGGTCTCAGTTGTTGTCGTCTGGAGGCAGTTGTGCAAGCACACTAGTTAGTGTGATGCTACCCAACACGACCAAGAATGATTACCTTAATTTGAATGTGGTACATATTACATAAATTTATTGTACTTAAATGTACTGCATATTTGAAATAATTTTGATCAGTATTTTATCCGTTTTAAAGCAGGCTTTTTTCGTGGAACATCAATAACACAATGTTACTCCATTACTTTTTCATGGGAAGGTAAAACCTTGGTAAAACTAAATAAAATTAAATGTTGGATCTAATTAGGTAGTATAGATAACAATCATCCAATCGAAAACACCAAATTCAAAAACTTAATTGAAAAACACAAGTAAGTACAACTCTTTTTAAATTTTTAGAAAAACAAAACAATATTTTTAATTGACAATATGTTAATTATAAAATAAAACTACCTAATTAGATCCAACATTTTATTTTATTTAGTTTTACCTTCCTAGGAAAAAGTAATGACTAACATTGTGCTATTGATGTTCCACGAAAAAAGCCTGCTTTAAAACGGGTAAAATACTGATCAAAATTATTTCAAATATGCAGTACAATTAAGTACAATAAATTTATATAATTTTACATCTTAGAGTTGCTAAAAATACCTGAAATCTATTTGTGGACGTGCCAGAAAGGTACTACCTAGCACGACCACGGCCTATACGTTATAACAGCAAAATTATAAAGTACATTTTTAAACTCTTTGGTACAAAAAAGTACACTTTTTTTCATGAATATGTACCACATTGAAATTAAGGTAATCATTCTTGGTCATGTTGCGTAGCATCACACCACTAGTTATATTATGCCAGTGTGATGGGAGTCTATCTCCCCAATTCCCCATACCCTGTTGTTATTGTGGGAAGGCCTGTGCCCAGCAGTGGGACATTTATGGACTGATGCTGATGACTAAATAACTTGCTATGTATTCAGGCATTATTCAAACTAATTTACAGAATGATTAATGCCATTGTTTTGTTACTTTTTGACATTGTCTACTTTATTTCTTACAGAAATATTAGTATTTGCTATGCCCATAGTTTGAGTGTAATTCATAACCTTCATGAAACGTGGAACCTCATGTATCAGCTGTATACTGTTTTGTTAAATAACTACATGTATATTAAAAAAAAATGGAATATAAAAAGAGCATCTGGTCTTTATAATGATTTAACAATGTTGTTTTGTGTCCCATGCCTGGTTTCTTTTTTTAAATTAGAATAGGTGTGAAAATAGCCGTTAGCCAACTGGGAAAGGATACATTTTCCTATTTTTCTTATCAGCTAATTGTGTGACTAATTTCAAAGAAAATACATTACTTCTGCAGAATTTGACTTTATAACAATTAGTACCTATTACTCTTTTTTATGTATAAGAGTCGATTAAAATATTTAAAAAACTATTAAGTGAATGCAAAAGAATACCTAACGTGATACGTTGCTGTACGTAGAGTTACGAACTGAACTTCGCTATACAAATCTATGTTAGACAGAAGATCTAAAATCCGTAGATTGAAATATATGTAATTTACCCATAGCTTTGCTAGCCTCTGTAATTTAGCTTGCTTACAATTCCATTACATATTATTTTGCGGCTAGGGCAATAACATTGTGAAGATCTATCTTCTCAAATTGTGACATCAAAAATTGCCACCTAGGCAGTCCTCAAACAAGACACATACGCAGCGAATCATAAATCCAGAGTACACAAATTAAAGAATACAGGACGAAGGTAGTTTTAAATAATAATTTCGGGAAATTACCTTACAAATAACACGAACACTCATCACAAAAATAACACATTCAATTTCTGCCCACTTCAAAACATGATCCGTCAGCAGCCGTAATCCATAGACTACTTTTTTCAGGAGAATTACCAACAAGATGTACAGAATACAGTTCTTTTATACATCTGTGGATTGTATAGACTTCCTAGCGAGAAAGTAAAGAATTAAAGTAAGTAATTTACTTGGGTAAGTATATTAGATAGGTTTGGTAGGTACCTATGTAAATGTTAGGTTTATTTATTTTGTGAATATTCCCTTAGCTAGATTATTGCACATTTAACTTAAGTTCCGTTTTCTACTTATTTCTTGTACCTAGGTATTTACGTAGTCGCATAGAAATTTTAAAATACTTTTCTATGGCTTTAGACTACACTAATTATTTTAATAAAATTTTAGCCCAGATAATCTTATTGATCATTTTCAGCCAACAATTAAATTAAGAAAGAAAAACGTATAGTTAAGGCCGTATGGGCTTCATCTCATTCGCTTTTGTAGTAGGAAAAAAAAGCAAAACCACAGATGTCAGTCAGTTATCGAGACTTCTTGGCGGAAAAGTGAAGCGTCATGTCTGCAGCTTTTTTTTTTTAAATTCGTGTTTTTTCGAACATTAATGTGAAATAATAGTGGATTATTAACCGTTAAGCGTAACAAAGCAGTGCAAAATCACTTCAAATTCTCTCAAGAAGTCTGTGTGAGACCTCAGTAAAGTCCCACATCTTTACTGAGGGCTCAAGAGGTTTCGGGAACATCATTTATCATTCATCATCTCAATTACCACTCATTATCATCAAGGGGGAAAAAAAGAAATAAAAATACTAATGATTAGGCAGTATGGTTTCTGATCTTAGCCTGTTCCTTCACGGCACAAATATTAAAAAAAGAGTGAAATGTCATCATGTCATGTCAATCAATGTCAAATTGTCCGTCAATGAGTCACTAACAGACAGCAGCATGTTGTGTTCGTAGTGGTTCGTATCGTAGACAGAAATTCCTGTTGTGTTGTATAATATGCGCTGAAATTAATTTGTCTGCCTTGCGCACTGCGCAGCTAACAAAGTACATACAATTGCGCAGCGCTGTGAATCTACCATATTATATATCCTGCTGCTCAGCTCGATAACCGGCATTCGAGTTTGGTATCTGCACCAGAATGTCTTAGTTTTTGTACATAGGAAATAAAATGAAAAACTTGCAAATGTAGTCCATTTTTAAGTAGTGATAATGATTTCGGGGTTGCGGTCAACTATACTCGTCCTTTCACTATGTGTTTGGGTAAGTTTTCGAGAAATAAGGATCATTACTGCTTGTTCTAAAAATACAGGTGCGAATTATTGATGTCCTCTACCTATTGGCAATGGCGTACTTGCGCTGCCGTATCGATCCGAACTGTTGTGCATATTTTAGTGGGTATATCCATATCTTTTGTTACTGCAGGGTGCCTTAGGGCAGTCTTATGAGGATAAGAGATGCCGCTGCGTGTGTCCGAGCCCCGCCACAGTCCTGAACGCAACCCTAAATGCTACTCGCAAGTTGTTCATCGCAAATGTGCCACCAAATAAATGGTATTGTTTTTCACATATCCAAAAAACAGGGTGAATACAGGGTTGGGGCATGGCCGAAATGAGACAAAGCATTGAAAGAGTTTTTAATGTTAAATGAATATATTATATCCCCAAGGACTCAGTTTACTTTTATCTGATTATTGTTAACAATTTAGAATTGTTATTGGCAACAATTTATATTCATTAAACATTGAGAATTTCAATTTAATGCTTTATCTCAGTTTGGGCCCAAGCCTGTATTCACCCAATTTTAAAAAGTTAGCTAATATGCTTTAATTACAGTAAATAACATACATACATAATATAATCACAACTGTTATCTTCGAAAGGTTAATCAGAGACTAGGCAATAGAGTAAACTGCCCTTTTATGATGCATTGGGTTTAGCTGCACATGTAGTTTACTTTTTTTATTTTTTTATTATTTTCAAATAATTAATTATTTTATTTCTTTATTTAATTGATTTAATTTTTATAATGGTAAAATGCTTACATAATTGTATTTATTTGCATTTGTAATTTTATTTGTAATTTTGTAATATTGTATTTCTACTCAGCTGTATGGACTTAATTATGTCTGAAATAAATGTTTGAATTGAATTGAATAAGGACAGCAATAGCACTCCTCTACCATAGTCCACTCTTTACCAAATAGCGACTCCACATGTGCTCAGCGTGACAGGTGGTGAGTCCATCGCCGCTCTATGCTGTTGGGCGTATGTGCAGTCTTTTGTCCATTAGTCGCCTTTTACAACCCAAGGAAGACCCCCTCTCTTCCTTTGGGTGTCGTAAAAGGAGACCGGTAGTATTCTGCACCGCTGCACAACGTGGTTCATAATAACAGTTACTACTAACAGTGTAAATAATAACATTAACAATAATTAAACAATTTCAAGTCTTCAGTGGTAGAATGTCCACCATATGGCTATAACTTAAACATCCACAATTATGTGCCAGAACACATTTATTTGCTATAGTATTGTTTATTCCTAAATAGAAATATTATGCGAAAGTTTATGACATTACATAAACAGTTTTGTCCAAAAGCGAATGTGATCATCTTTGTCCATGTTATGACTTTTGAAAACAGCTTGTGTTGAATTATTTTATTATTGTACATTAGTACAGTCAGCATTAAAAGTAGCTTAGCATATGAAATTTTCAAATGATTGTTACGGTTGAAATGACCAGAATGGTCTGACATAGCTGATCGTCACCATAGGTTATTACAGAGAAGTTATAATTATGAACACAAAAAATGTCATATAATTCTGAAATGTTAAATGATGAGTATGTAAAGACACTTACATGTGACTATTACTTTTGCCACCTTGTTTAGTTCAGTTACTTTTGATGCTGACTGTACAATAATAAAAATTTTGTTAGATGAATAATACTCTGCTTTACATTAAAAAACATATTTAATAATTAAGAGGCTTTACAAAATGGCAAATTGACATGGCACCAGAATGTTATCAAACATTTTATCACCTGTGTCATATATAATGTAACTCGTAATCCTTTGGGGTGTGTCACAACAACTTGCCAAAGTTTTATCACAGTTGTATGCACCAGTTCTATTCATACCAACACATTACTACAATAACTACAAACACTACTATGCAATCCTAAATCAAAAATAAAGGCTTAATTTAATTCTACAATATAACTATCATCATAATAATATCATTCCATGACCCAAGATCATTTAGAGACGGTTTAATTCGACTTGACTAGGATATTAGTTGATGATTTGTCAATGAAATGCGGCCTCAGTCAAGCTTGTTTATGAAATGGCGCTGTGCACAAAATGGCTGCTTGTTTGATGTTCCGTCAGTCACATTTGAGGCTTGCGCATAATAAAGCATTAGTGATGTAGAAGCATTTTTGTTATGCGATGGAGCGTCCTGGCCTTATGTTCCAGAAAACGATGTTCCAGTCTAAAATATGAACAAAGGCCCATTAGCACAGCTCCTTGTCCTAACAAAAATCAATTTTACGGTCCCATTCGGAAGAAAGCATTAAACTTGGCAGAAATGTAGCTATATAAATGTACTTCAATATCGATATAGAAACACGTCAGGAAATGATTGCCTCCCCCCACCTTTTATGTCCCTAATCATGTTTTTTTTTATTTATCATGAAAACAGTTTAAGCTATAGCTGAAACCGTTTTCATTTTCACGTATACGTGAAAATAAAAACTGTCAACGAACAACGTAATCTTCATTTATTTCTCTACAATATTGTCTTTGGATGTATGTTGATAGGGCTTATAGTTTACAAAATAGAAAAGAAGATGTGCTTCTTAATTCAATGTTTTTCCAAAAGTGCAAACTTACTATACTAATACCAGAATGGCCGCGCGACACTAGCGCCTTCCGCGATGGCGGCGACGGGGGCGGGGGAGTGGGGCCCAGTGGGTGGGATCGTACCAAGGCTGCCAAAAGTATGATTTAAGTTGTACTCCTACGATTATTTGAAGTTTTTAATGATATACGACGATATAGGTACGATCGCTGGACCGAAATCGTATGGAAAAATATACGACCATTTAATAATTGTCATTGGTGTACATTCTTTCTTCCTTATTAGCCGTTACACTCTTGGCAGAGTGGACGTGATCTCTGGCAGCCGCCTTCCTAGTGCACATGATACAAGCAGCTATCCACGGCTGCTCTAACCTGCTCTGCAATTTTCTAAGCGACACATAGACGCTGCGCGCATGGCTGTGATCTGCTGTCTCTTTCCAATTCTATGAATATGAAAGAGACAAGAGTCAATTCTCAGCGCTACGGCAGCTGCTGCTACCAAGGCTTTAACTTAGAGATTCCTCATCGGAGATCTACCGCGCGGTCGGGTGCCCTCAACTCTACCCTGTACTACAAGCCGCTCGATCGAGGCACCGCGCCTAGACACATGCCCAAAGAAAGGCAGTATGCGAGCTTGGACAATAGAGCAAAGACGCCGCTTGATGCCGAGTTCCTGTAGTATAGAGACGTTCGTGTGAAATTCTGTCCACGATATTCCAAGCATCCGTCTGTAGCACCACATTTCGGGGGCGTCTATCTTCCTCCTCTCACTTTCCCGCACCGTCCATGTCTTCGAGGCGTACAAGAATATGGAGAACACTAGTGATCTGACGAGCCGGGTTTTCGTGGCTTTAGTTCTCCTTGTCTTTTTGAGCCTGTCCATGAGACAGACCTAGCAATCGCCATACGCCGCTTAATTTCGTCTGCGCATCCGCCGTTATTAGTAATCAGCGCTCCTAGGTAGATGTATGATTGGACCACATCACAGTTCAAAATTTGTGTAGCTTCTGGCTAGTTGTTATTCACACTGTCAACGATCATCATCTTTCTCTTGCTGCGGTTAACCCTCAGTCCAAACTCAAACTTTCCATCTTGCGCAGCAGATTTTCCATGTGGCGAACACTGGTAAATAGGGTGGTGTCATCCGCGTATCGCAATTTTGAGATCTTTAAACCACCCGTCCGTCCAATCCTCCAGAGTTGGGGTTAGAAGAAAGAAGATAGTTTGTGGACTTCATTAGGGAGTACGATCAAAGAAACCTCAGCATCTGTAAAGGAGTTGACGAAGTGTTCCTGCCGCAGCTGCATTAAAGGGCGATGCCTATGTAGGAAGTCAGGGCTTCCCTGTACTGGCTTCTGTAAGTGCGGGGGAGATACCTGCAATTTTAATTAAAATACCAAATTATAAATTAATAACTTTCACTGGACTTGACTGGTAGCTTTAATAAGTTGCTTGCATTCCGGTACTTATACCAATAAATTCCAGATTCCGTGCTTCGGTAGGCACGCTAAACCATTGGTAAAAACAAAACGTTTGATTCCTCATTAGCAAAAATAGCTTTAGTAGTTTTTACGCTTCGCTCAAACATCTTTACATAGATACATAAATACATATCCTACTATAATAATATAATATACTACTAATATTATAAACGCGAAAGTTTGTAAGAATGTATGGATATTTGTTACTCTTTCACGTAAAAAGTACTGAATGGATTTGGATGAAATGCGGCATACAGATAGTTTATAACCTGGATTGACTCATAGGATACTTTTTATCCCGATATTCCCACGGGAACGTATGGATGGATGTTTGTTACTCTTTCACGTAAAAACTACTGAATGGATTTGGATGAAATTCAGACAACCTGGATACTTTTTATCTCGATATTTCCACGGGAACGGGAACCACGCGGGTGAAACCGCGAGCGGCTGCTTGTACATACATACAAACTTAGATATCATAATCATTACCCTTCCTTTGATTCGCTGTAATGTAGTTGGGTAAAAAGAGTTACTTTTTTTGTAGAGTCATATGCGGTGACCAGTAACTCGGGAAACCATACTTGAACCGTAATGAATTAGGTGTCAAATTGTTGCTCAATGTATAAGGTATTTAACCTCTCAAGTCTATTTTATTATAACTCTTGTCATTTTTCTATAAATGAAGCACGAAAGAAAAAGGAACACTTTTTTTTAAATATTTTAAGATGTTAATGATCGTATTTTAAAAGTTATCAATCGCATCACTATACATTTATAAAAATCGTATCGTAGGTAATTTTTTAACGATGATTTAGTCCTAAAGAAGTAAACTCCTCAGACCTACTGTTTTTGTATAAAATGAAGAAAACCAGCATAAGGGATGGTGAGGGGGGAAGCAATCATTTCTCAGCGTGTTTCCATATCGACATTGAAGCACATATATGAAAGTTACATTCCTGCCAAATTTCATCCTTCTTTCCGAATGGGACCATATTTCGAGTTAGGGAACCGGACTACATGTCGCCGTCATATCGAAACTCAATATTATTTCAAAAGAGTGTGGTCCATACCATATTTCATTGTGTATAATATAATTATATATTATAAATATATAATTATATTATATAAATATAATTTGTGTATAAGCAGATGTTTTGTTGACATTATACGATTTACAGTGCCGTGTTGGAAACTTCATAAAAAGTAGTTTCAAATATAGACCGGACCTTATACCGCGTCCACACACTTGGCAAACCTCAACAAGTCGTCATAAATTCAAACGTGTGGATAGAGCGTTTGGCTTGGTTTGCGTATGTTTGCAAGCGCTTGTAGCCGATTCGTTACAGTTCAGATATGGAGTCGTTTTAAGCTTGTTTTTAATTTTAAAGAGTTGAATTCGGTAAAACTTTTGAATCGAGTCGCCTGAATCGGGGGTGGGGTGTCGGTGGAGAAGGTAGGGGAAGGGGGAGGAGTAGTCCCCCACTTACCCCCCCTGCCGCCAACAAGTAGTTTTTAAGTTATGTTAATTTTAGTATTTTGAGGTTATGTATCGTAGTAAAACTTTTGAATCGAGACGCCATAATTGGTGGGGGAAGGGGAGGGGAGGAATAAGGAGTGCCCCCCCACTTACCCCGCAGACAAGTAATTTTTAATTATGTAAGTATATTTTCTTTAAATATGGAAATTTACAAAAGTGCCTTTTCTGGCGCTTCGCCGGCCGCCCCCGCGGACTTTTTTCATGGCGGGGGGCTTCGCTCCCGAGCCCTCCTCGCGGGGGGGTTGCGCCCCCCCGTCCCCCCGCTTTGGTTCTGTTACTATGGTACTGTATAACCTAAAAACGTGTAATTTATCGTGGTTGTAGCCGATTTTGACAAAACTTTCAAGTGGTTTTTTTATATTTTAACGCAACGGCGGCAGCTAAAATGTTAATAAAACCTTTATTTAAGAACCCCTTAGACACCCCACAGTGTTAATTTCTTCAAATTCAGGCGACTCGATTCAAAAGCCAACCCTTAAATTCAATTGATCTTTTCTTTTTATTCAAAGTCACTGATTTCACACGTAGCTTTAACTATGTAGTGTTGTACGTATGTGGCAAGCGGGTGCCGCCCACTTGTGACTACTCCTTTTTTTCTGTTCTGTGGGGACAAACAAATAAACATTTTTTAAATTTAATTATCAATATTTATGTCCATAGATGTGTTAAAAGATTATGTCTGTCTGCAGTTCTGTAGTATAATTTTACTAGTATGAAGTAGCAAAGCTACTGCATTATAAAATTATTGCGAATTGAAACACTATCTTTATTGAAAATAGCACTTTAGAAATTGAAGGTACAAATTTCAAGTAAGGCCAATGTTCTTTTTCTAATGTTATTTTCAGTTGCGATCGCAGCATCGTTAATATTAAATAAAAATGTAATGCATCAAAACAGTTTATTAATTATTATTGATCTTATGCTTTATTTCTTTCAGCAACTGTGATGGAGTCATTCTTCCACGAGTTGGAACTGAGATTAAGGGCCATGAGCAAGAATACTGCCCTCGCTGCGACTGCAAGTACGAAACTAGAAATACAACAATAATATTGGTAAGTTATTGTTTTTTAACGTTATTTGTTCTTACTTTTCATTTTGGTAGAAAAAATTTTGCTTAGCATGTTTTTCAATTATTTTCAATTTTATTCTGGCATCAAACAATCAGTACAAAAATTCAAAATATTCTTGTGTATAGATAATCAAAATTCTACAATACCAAGTCCATTTGACCACCTGCAATTTGTACCTTGGTTTCTCTGAGTCCTGCCTGGCATGTACTTTGCCTGGCTTTATAAGGACTACGACCGTAATTGGCTATTTGACAGCTGTAACAATAAAATATGAAATATGCCGGAAATGGTAGGTTATGATTTAACGATATTATCCAATAGTTTTGTTTTATTAAGATAATTTGTAAATATTTTATTTTTACAAAATAAATTTGCGATTTTTATCTGTGGATTACAAGACCCGAAACACGGGCGGCCATGATAGAGCTTCATGTGACGTCACATTTCACAACATGTACAAAAACTATCTGTCAGGTTTCAAGATAAGTTTCTATATTTATTGAAATGTGACGTCACAGAGCCAAATGTCACGTGACCAACTGTTTTCGCACGAAATATGAAATCAAAAAAGAAAAACATGTTTTTTCTGTTAAAATAAAGCTTTTTCGAGAAAGAAAATATTGTACGGGGTATAAAATAAGCGTTTGTAATTTTTTTTATACTTTTTCGAAAACTGTCAAGTAGCCAATTAAAACTTTCTTTTTTTTATTCTACTATGGGTTAACACTCGGCCCGCATTTGGGCATTTGGACTTAAAATTGTAATGGTTATAAATTAAATTCTTCTAAACTCTCTTCCCTTGGGTGTCGTAAAAGGCGACTAACGTACTAAAGACTGCACTGACTGACTGCATGTATGTCAAGAAATATCAAAACACATTTGTTAAAAATTGTGATCTTCATAACTTAAACACTTGTAGGAAAAATAAGCTTGCCGTCCCTAGTTTTAGACTTAATAAAACAGGCTGGCTCTTTTGGGTTAGTCCATCTAGTTATACAATATAACAGACTGGACGAAAAAAGTCTTTTTTGTTATACTGTTCAGTTTAACTTATTGGATTCAAAAAAATAATAGAGGTTTGTCCATGTAAGTAGTTATACTTACATAAACAGCTATAAATTAAACAACAAAATCCATATTCAAAGGAGTTCTAAGTACAGAAAGGTCTTATAATGTTCTAAGCATGAGCCCTGCAAGGGCATTGCAAAATCTTAATGCCGCGTCCACACGCTTGGCAAACCTCAACAAGCCGTCTTAAATTCAAACGCGTGGATAAAGCGTTTGGCTTGCGACACCCAAGGGAAGAGAGTGGAGAGTATTCTTTTACCGCTACGCGGCACGGTTATATACGACATATTATTATACTATTATTGTTATACCCTAAATAGGGTTGATGAGGATGTTTGTGTGTGAGGATTTTATTTTAGATTTTTTTTGTAGTAGTAGTTACAATTTTAGGAGGAATATAGCATTGACGTGTGACGTAAATTATTATGTTTGAAATCAACGCTTCCACTACTCAACTCCACTGTAGGAACATACCGGCTAGTTACTGAGTTAGAATACCGATTACAAAGAATTCTCAAGAGTTTCTTTGAGGATTTCTTTGTCGAGTTCCATTCAAAGAAGTTTGAGGAGTCCTCATAGAATACGGGTGTTAATTGTACATGTCCCATCGCTATAGCTGTCATGTGCCGTGTGTATAAAGCTGTGACGATAGATAGATTAACTTTTAGTTTTTAACGTAGGTAGTGGTTGTGATCGTATTATGGATCCTCATGCTCCTGGCCGTGTACATGGGCTTCCTGCTATGCCTCGACCCACTCATCAAGAGGAAGAAAGTGAAGTTCTACAAAGAACACAATACTGAGGAGGTAAATCATCGCACGGTTTTAAAATACGTTTTCAGAATTACGTCAGTTGTCACAGAAGTTTCTCTAGTTATGACAGGAAAACAGTTGAACTTTTAATAAAGTTAAAATTATTATCTATATACAACGTGTCCAGAAAACGAAAGATAATCCTTTAGGTGCGGGTGGGTCGCATCATGTCCTACCGTATTCTGAAATTTTAGTGTAAGTCCTCACGGTTTTCGAGATATCGTTTTTTTTTAGAAAAATCTTCCCTTGTTTTGTTTATTTCATGCCATTTCTACAAATGGTAACTTTTTTAAGCCCCATTGTTTTCAAATAATCATGGTTATTTGATCCATCTAAAACAATATTCTTTTGTTCCCTAAATTACTAAAAAAACCTCATAAAAAGATCTTATGCAAAATTTTCATACAAACCGAATCAAATGGCTGACTTTGATAGCCTGTGGTGTAAAAAAATGTACGAGGCAGACCGTGCCAATTACCATTACTTAGTTAATGTTAATTTCAAAATAGTATTACTGTTTTACATTCCTTTTTAATTTTATTTTTTATTTTTCAAATCTCGAAAGCCATTCTCGAGTTTTAGCGAGACAAACGCAAAGCTTATAGATTCCATTCCATTTTGTAGAATAAAATGAAAATTTAAAAATAAATAAAAAACTTTTTCTTCTTTTATTTATTTGTAAAAGGGACTTCTTCATACATCAAAAAGCACAGAACTGTAAGTAGGCATTGCAATCCCGCAGCTCATTCAATCCCGAGGGATCGATATGCGGGATTACTCAATCCCGTGCGGGATCACGCGGGATCCCGCATCTTTGAAATTATGTTATAAAATCAAATTGAAACTACAGATTTTTGTGTAAAAATCAACTTTTATTACATTAAGCAACTGAATTTTTTCTCTTCTGTTAATTAAGTAAGTAAGTAATTATATGTAATTAGTAATCTGTTTCCTTAGATTCATCCCTAAATGTTTGGCATAGTTTAATAGTTTTGTTTAATTTTAGCCTTACTCCTAACAACAGTTTTATATTATTAATTCAGTCTTATTCATATAATGACTAATAATCAAATCACAACTTTCTCTTAGATGCTATTATCATGATATCAACCTATGGTGATAACTTTTGAAAATACGCTCATAAGAAGCAAATGGCATTTATTGTATCATCTCCGAGCCTGCTTCTGAGTGAACTGCAAATTTATCCTTTGCTGAAAACGCTCTCTCGACTTCTACGCTAGTATGCTCAACCGTCAGGATATTATTATATTCATTGGCTAGCGTCCTCTGATAGCAACGGACTCAAAAAACGCCAAATTTTTTATTTGCGCGTTCTAAAGGTGCGGGATCCCGCGGAAATGCGTGATCCCTTTTTGCGGGATTGCAATCCCTAGTAAAGAGTACAAACATCACGCCCGCCTTACGGATAACTAGGCAGAGACTACATAGTTTAAGAAAATTAATAAAATCAGGGGAAATAATTCGTGTAGTTTTGTAAATTAGGATAGTTATACCTTGCGGTATCCAGATGAACATACTAAAAGCCCTCAGGGGTGGGGGGTGTGCTGTGGGTGTAGGGTGTGCTGAGCTTCAACCCCCCCTACCCTCAGGTGTAGGGGGTTGAAGGTACCTTTTATCAGATTTTTTGTGCATATCTCCAATATCTGTACGAATATCATTATGATTACTTCTGACAAAAGTTTCTACATAAAATTTTCTACTTTGGTCAGATAAAAAATAGACGATTTAAGAAAACGGGTTTGTTTTTTTGTCATTGTTCATCATCACTTACATTTTTACTTTAGAAAAAGCGAGCTTAGTCAAGAGAAGTACATTTGAACTTAAATTTTTGACGATTCCAAATGCTTATTTTAAGCTTACTGAATAGAGAAATTTTGATTTTGATTTGATTTGACCCAACATAAAAAAACCCATGTCGATCTATTGAGAATTCTAAACAAAAAAGCGATAATGTAAAGGGCCAAGCGAGCGAGATACCGTGAGTTTTGTACCAGCAGCTTTGTATGACATTCTCCCCAATATTGATTATAAAACTAGTGTCGTGATAATCCATGGTGGGTTTCTTCTGCACCAAACCAAGTGGCAAATTGGCTTTATAAAGTACACAAAAAATCAATACGGACCTAATTGTATTGTCGTGTTTGATGGCTACGATGACATAAAAACAGTACAAAAGCATCAGAACCAAAGAAGAAGACAAGCAACGGAAACGTCTGTTGACATACATTTTAATCTTGCTATGAAGGTCACTGTTCAACGAGAGCATTTCCTATCAAATACGAAAAACAAGTCCCGACTCATTGAACTTCTGACAGAAAAGATGCAGGCTGAGGGAATCGAAACACGAGTGGCTCCTAGTGATGCTGACTGTATAATTATAAGAACTGCCATTGAGAAAGTCGCAAACCATCCCGTAGTTGCTGTTGTTGGGGAAGATATGGATTTAGCAGTTCTTCTAATGGCTCTATCACCACCAGAGAAGCAAATATTCAAGCCAGGAAGAGGGAAAGTGGAAACCAAGATATTTTAATTGGGCCGGGCGCGGATCACCTAAATCGCAATTCGTCTGATTATCTAAATTTACCAGTTTCTCACTTCGTACACATCGCAAATCGGGGTTAGTGGCGTTTTTCCCCAGTTTCATTTTCACCCGAAAATATTACAATTTTAATTACTATGAAACAGTTTCGTTTTCACTCGAATATGTACGTGTGCCATTCTCATAGATCTACCTAACTAAACTCATACAAAAAAAAGACAGATAATGAAAGAAAGAAAAAAAAGAAAAACCTTTATTGACCACACAAACAGTATAACATAAGAAAAAAGTTAAATAAAAAAATTATAACTAAAGTAGGTACACAAGTATATACACGGGACAAACAAATAAATATTTTGTGGCCAACTAGGCCCCAGCCTCAGCATAGGCTACAGCGACATTAATTGTCGCTGCAGCGCTGGTATTCTGGCGGGACCTTGAGGTCGAGACGCACGTGACAATACACGATATTAAAAAAAAAACAATAAAAATAAAACAACTTACATGAAAAACCAGTTAAAAATGAAAATAAAATAAATGATCATTGTGTCAAACATAACACATAAGCACATAAGCATAAAAGTAAAACAATACGAAACAAACAGCGGACTTTTTCAAGACGTTTTGACTTAAATTGCAAACTTTGACACTTTATAACAATGATATAAACGTCAAATAGAAGTCAGAGTGAAAAAGAACCATTCGATTTGATGGTTGTTTGGTTGCTGCGCTCTGAGCCACAGAACGGATGAAACTACGCTGTGACAGCCATCAGAGTAAAATTTCACCAAGCCACGGAACGGTTAGAACGCGCGCCGAAATGCACTCGAGTGAAGCAACGGAACGCAGCCCTGTAGATGCCATAGATAGAGAAGACGAAGATGTCGATGTTAGAAGACGATGAGTAACATAATAAAAAAAAAGTGATTTGCTTTTTAAATAAAAAATTAAAACCTATTTCGTTTTTACTTCTTAAATCGTCTATATTTTATCTCCCTATTAACCTAAATGCCCTGTAGTTTCCTAAAGTACTGGTCTTAGAGTAATAATGATAATAGCAAATTTTGTAGAAAATTGTATGTAGAAACTTTTGTCAGAAGTAATTATATTAATATGAGCAAACCCCCCCCCCACCCTTGAGGGCTTTTAGTATGTTCATCTGGATACCGCAAGGTATAACTGTACCAATTTACAAATCTACACGAATTATTTCCCTTGATGCCTATATTCGGCATAATTTTCTTGTACTAAGAGCTTTCCCTTAGCTACAATTCTTACATAAAAATAAATTGAAAAATAAATATCTAGCGTTCTTATTCATACCCACTGTTCAATATTATTTGTTTTGTTTATTGTCAATATATAATCAATTGTGATTGCACTATTTTACAGGCCCGCAATTTGCTGATACAGGGCGACGACGACGACTGAACAGTAACCAAAAGAATGACTGCTTGCCGGATGGAGGATTATCACTAAGTACTGCCCGCCGTAGTTGCTGAGCTACTACCCAAAGTTTTCATGCTGTTCCCAGTGGTAACCGTGTATTGATTTTAAATTGATGTTCATATTTAAGTAGTCAGCAGCAAAACTAAAATATTATTTCTAATCCCCATTAAGGTCTCAAGTAGATGTTGCTTTAAGTTGGTCTAACAGTTTTTAAACATGTGCGGTAATATCTTTTTGCTGTCGACTTCATTAGGTATGTGCATTGTAGTAGTTCAATATGTGATCATCATGATGAATTATGGCCACGTAATTATAAACATTGCGTATCAGGAATGATGCACCATTTAAAAAAATGATTTTTTTTATAAATAAGTAGAGCGTTTTAGTAGTGCCAAATTTGGTAGGTCTGGAATTTAAAACTTATCCTTGGCATAATATTTATCATAGTGAAATGTTTCAGTTAGTTGTTTAGACACTACGAGTATGCATGAAATAATATTACTAGCATGCACTTACGCATAAAGAGAAAAATTGGAGCGCACAAATATAAAATGGTTTAGTTGCGTCATATTATGTTAATTTTAGGATGTGAAAAAATTAACCTAAAGCTACTATTATAATCCAAAGTAGTTGACAATTGTATGTAACACAGTATTCTGTATAAAATATATTATAATTGCGTATAACATGTGGGGTTTAAGAGTTTGTAGATGGTTTATTTAAAATTTTGTTGGTATGCCTAAATTTAATATAATGGATACATTACCGGCCAATTGTAAGGCACTGATCAAACGAGCACTTCAACTTTCTAGGAAGGTCAACCGAGGGTAGTTATCGTCCAGTTAGCTTTTACAGCTAGTGGAAACTAACTAGCCACTGCGCTATCACTTAAAGACGTCAATGAACATTATTGATTTTCATTGACGTCTTTGTCTATTGATTGATTAATGTGTACCTATGCTTTTTCATGGTCAATATTCTAATAACGAGGTCGTAAGCACTTTTTATTGTACGAGTATTAAAACTATTTTAACGGGACCTAACACGATTTATTTTGTAAGTAAGTACATATACTTTACTTCGTACTATGTAATCATTGAATGCGGCAATAAATATTAAAGATTTAACTGCTGTGTACATTTCACTCAGTTTTAAAGAGAAATTGTAAAAAGAGATACAATACTGATTAAATATTCTTCTTGACAAAAAACTGTTCAGAATGAAAGTGTTGACCTTCCGAAGTTGAATTGGCTAGTTAATTGTCTGTGCTATTCGGGTTAAGTGTGTTAAACAGTCAAGCATTTGGGGTCAGTTTGTGTACTTACCTATTGACATTATCCACAAGTATGACAGTTAAAACAATACTCTATTAAATCCAATAACAAGTTATATATAAAAAATATTCATTTTGAAACGAATTTAACGTAGATGTATACGTGAATGGACTGACTTTTATAGTTATTTTTGATCGATTTTAATAAAGTATTTTTGATAATCAATAATTTCTTAATATTAGATTTGATGGAGTATTTTTAAATGGTGTGTGTGGAAGCGGACAGGAGGCGCGGCGAGTTACGGACGCTCCCCTAGCACGATCAAACTACGCTCTTCTGTGTGTTCATATGTAAAATGAAAGAGATGATATAATATTTTACGGTAAATGTGATAAATTGTAATTATTTATAGTTACCAAAATCGACAGTAAAATTAATTAATTATTTACATTTATATAATTAAATACACTATAAATTTAGTAAATGTAGGTAATAAATAAGAGCTATCAATCAAATGCCCAGCGCATTGAGGATAAAATAGGTTTTGGTCAGTTCCAAAATGTGTTATCCCAGCAAACAAAGTGAATTAAGCTGCTTCTTGAGGTCGGCAAAAATAACTAAATTGATCTGCAAGTAATGTGACAGCAAACAGCCTTATAAATAAAAATACAATAAAATAATTGAATACATTGAAATAAATTTTAAATTTAGCCATATTAGTAATAGGGCAGGATATTAACAAAGTTTGAATAACCTTCTAAGTTATATTTAGGGTATCAAATATGAGAGCTACTAAGTTCTCAAGGCACGAGCCGAGCGATGGCTCGGCTCACGCCTTTTTTTTCTTTGTAACACTGGGGGAAATCTTTATGGCGTGTGCTCGCCCGCGTAGCGGCGGAACGGTAAAGGACCTCCGGCAAGTATCTAGGAGACGGGACAGAGGCATACCCTCTAAAACCTCCAGCTAACTTACCTCCTTCCGCATGTGGGTGCTCAAGTACCCGTTTGAGTCTTTCGAAAACACCGCGGTATCCATCTTGTGTGTTACTTGCAGTAAAGGTTACTGCGTCAGCTGCTACTGCTGAAAAATACAAATTTGTTGGACATATAGTTGCCCCCTCCTTGGAGATGCGAACGGGGGACCAGTGAAAGTTCTCCTAACCTCCCCCCGTGCCAGGATTAAGATGGTTGTAAATGGCCGTACAGTCTTCTCCGACCCGGTCGCCGACGACGTGATGCGCCGGACAGGTCCTCACGAACCCTTTCGGCCTCTTCCTTGAGTAAGATGGTAGTCTCGCAGAAAGAGGCCACAGCGTCCCACAACCTTTTGTCGGAGATCATGGCCTTGACCACAGCCTCAAGCGAAAAGTCGCTTCCGATCGCAGCTCGCAGTTGTTGACGCGGCTGCTGAAACATAACACATTCCGTCAATGTGTGCCTATTCGTGTCTTCTTCGGCACCACATAGATGACATTCTGGAGTTGGCTCACGTCCTATCCTACACAAATAACTGCAAAAACAGCCGTGTCCGGTCAGCATCTGCTTAAGTCGCAACGTGAGCGACCCCTCCTTGCGACCAACCCACTGCTGGAAATGGGGCCGTACCGCAAAGATGGTAAGTAAACCGTGCGTCGGTAACTCCAACTGGCGACGTCGCCACTCACGCGTCGCAGAAACCTGCGCGTCGCAGAAACCTGCGCGTCGCAGAAACCTGCGCGTCGCAGAAACCTGCGCGCGTTCGCGCTAACGCATTACCTGCTCAGGCGCAGGCCTGTCACCCAGGCTCCTCACCTCTGCTACGTGCTCGTACACAGAAGCCAGTACCTTCGCCTCCAACTCTCAAGGAGGAGTGCCTGCAAGAAGGCAGGCCGCCTCGAAAGAAATGGTGCGGTAGCCTCTAATGGCCCTGATCGCCAAGATCCGCTGAGCCCTTCGCAGCAGGGCCTTGTTGCTGCCGTTCAGGGCGTCTATCCACATCAGAGCCCCGTATAGGGCCATCGAGCGCACAACACCGGTATATAGCCGGCGGGCGCTACCACTCGGGTCACCCAAGTACTGCAACAAGCTGCCGAGAGCGGCCGCGGCGAAACTTTTCACAAGTTTCGCCGAAAACAAAAATGTGCATTAAATACCCACTTCGCTTCCAATATGAGGCCTAAATATCGCATTTGCGATCCTATGTTAATCCGGACACCGTCGATACTAATATAAAAATCCGCAGGCGGTTTCCTGCGGGCCCCATAAAAGTAGAGAGCCTCTGTTTTGTTGAGAGCGACACGTAAGCCCAACATTCCAATCCGCTGGACTATAAGCGTCACGCCAATTAGTCGCCAACCTGACTACGCTACGACGCTAGACTGTTAAAAGCGTTGCAATGTCCAAGGATACCGCCAGCACCACCTCACCTCTGGCGACTGCTTCCTGAGAATGCGCCTTGACTTCAAGGATGGCATCGATGGTTGATCTCCCAACCCGGAATCCATACTGGCACTAAGCCAGATCTGGACCTGCCACATTCAGATGATGATTGATGCGGGACGCCAAGACGCGCTCGAACAGCTTACCGGCCTCATCCAAAAGGACTATAGGCCGATAGGCAGAAGGGGAGTCCAACGGACGCCCATCCTTCTTCAGCAGCACATGTTGTCCGGTTTTCCAGGTGGTCGGGAATTCACCGGACAACAAGCAGTGATCGAGAAGATCGCGGAAGTTCTCGCTCACATCTTCCTCAGCAAGAGCCCAGACACGTCCTGGAACTTCGTATGTGCCGGGCGCCTTATTTTTGCTCGGAGCCTTAAGAATGCCGCCCCCAATTCGCCAGACGTCACTGGTGGAATGTGGACATCGGATTGGGGAGGACGAAAAACTCAAAGTCTACCTGCTCAGAAACAGAGCACAAACCACCGATTCCAACAGGTACGGCTCCAATGTTTCTGTAAGAGGGGGCTGCGAAGTTTACCACGAATTGAACGGTACGGACGCCCCCACGGATCTCGGTTCAAATTCCCGAGCAGTTCCTCGCGGGAACACTTCTTAGCCTGACATATGGCAACCTTTACACTCTTCTTCGCCTCCTTGTAGACTGCGTGCAGCTCCACCTCTAGCTGCTTGTTCCGACGAAGGCGACGCCGACGCTGCTTACTGTACGCACGACGCGCTGCAACTCGTCCCTAAAAGCGGATAAATCCTGCGACCACCAATATACCGACTGTTTAGGCGGTCTACGCCTCACACGAGGCATGGCAGCATTACAAACTTCGGTCATGGCCCCGGCAAACCATTGTGCACCAAGGTCCGCATTGACCAACAGCGTCGCAGGCGGTGAAAACCAGATTTGCACAATGGCCGCTTCAACAAGCAGTTCCCGGTCCATTCTGCTGATTGCCCACCGTGGAAAGGGCGACGGACTACTTACAACACCGGTTGTCCTAGTGGAGGCAGAGATATCAAACCTGATGGACAGATGGTCTGATAACGTCCCTACCTGCTGCAGAACTGCCCACCCGGAGACCCTTGAGGCAATGGCGGGGAAAGCAAAGGAAAGATCCACAATAAATCCGCCATGAAGACGGACACACGTGTTTGCATTGTCTCTGTTTAGGAAGCAAAGGCCAGATATTAATGACCATTCCCGTACCAAATTACCTCTTAGTCTCTTGGTCAGCGACCCCCACATCGCAGATTTGGCATTCATATCCCCCAAAACGATTACCTGAGAAGACGACGAAGCTCGTCCGACCGCCGCCCCGAGACAGTTGATGAAAGTCTCGAACTCGGCCATTCCGAAGAGTATTACTTCCCCCCATTTAACAGCCACAAAACCAGAGCCCCTCTCGTGCACCGAGAACGAAGATCCAAATGTAGACCCACCAACAACCGCTACCACTCCATCAAAGTCTGAAGCCCAAATGTTTCTCGAAGAGATGTAGTAGGGCTCCGCTGCCACCGCAATGTCTATCAACCACTCTGCCATAGACTGCAAGAACAAGTCTTTTACCCCGGCAGAGTGATTCAAGTTCGCCTGTATTAGATGCCTGTCGAGCGTGCTAGACATTACTGCTCGATCTTTGCATCATTATGCGTTTGCTGAGCGCTCGTTGAAACCTCTCCTCCTAGGCGGGGAACAAAACTTGCTCTCCGCAATATGGTTCGCTGGCCTATTGGCCTCCGCACAGACTGGACAGTGATGAGCCGTTGAACATGTCGGATGGATCTGTGGCCAGCCTTACCGCAGCGGAAGCATAAGTCGTTGCGGTCAATCTGGGCCGTGCACAACGTTCGGGTGTGTCCCCACGCCAGGCAGCGGTAACACTAGAGGCCGTTTCTCCAGGGCTTGCACTAGAACGAAGCCCCAACCCACGTAAACCGGCCCGGCGTCCAGAATTACTTTCGCGGCGGCCACTGGACACTGGACAAGCAGTGTGCCCATGCCACCAGATCCGGCCCTAGCCCCGCCAACCCGCACAGACTCCACAGAATAATTGCCCTGCCTGGCAACCGCAGCCTGGATGTCCACCGGATCTATCAAGTCGTCAATACCGGAGAGGCGCAGATCTACCCGCTTCTCCGGCCTAGTGATTCTAACGGCGTCGCCTAATGCAACCCTGAGTCTGTCTGCCAGTTGTTCGGTTTGCTCAGGGGTTGCCGTGCTCGGAAGACGCAGGATCCGGGCACCCGTTACTGCCTGCTGGAATCGGATATGTCCGATCCCGATATCAGCAGGCACTACCGAGTCCCTAGCATTCCGGAGTATGTTCGCATAAGTGGCTCCACGCTCCGCAGCTTCCGGTTGAATTGTAACCACAACCGCTGAAGTGCGCGGAACCTGCAGGCTTGGGTTTCTCCTTACCCGCCTCAGCCACTGCCGCTGCGACTGACGCTGCTGCTGCGACTGACTCTGCTGCCACTGCGACTGCTGGCTGTCGCTACTGCGACTGTCGTTGCTGTTGCAGCTGCTGCCGCAGCGACTGCGACTGCGAAGCCGCCTTTCGCTTTGTTGATTTGCGGCTACCAGTTACCATGGTCCACTTCCCCTCGACGCTCTCGAGGTAGAGGGAGCTGGATCCGCATATAAATGTATATCGGGTGCCCTGCCGATGTTAACTGAGGCAGTATTTGTTGCCTTACCCTTTACTTTTACCTTTGTTAGCCGTCTTTGACGCTCCTGCGTTAGCCTTCACCTGTTGACCAGCCGCCGAATCAGCCAGCAGACCTCCGGCGACTGCTGCTAAAGAAACAGTTGAAGCAGCCTTCTTTTTGTCCGCCGCCAGTGATGGACGTAACCTCGGCTCTGGAGGGAGCCTAGCCTCGATAGACTCCAATCTGGTGGAAATTATGAAGCCCACCTGGCGCATCACCTCACTCATGATGGTCTGGTCCACATTATGAGAAGGGGACGGTTCCACAGCCCCAGTAGAAGATATAGCTGTATTCCGCTTCTTTCCCATCCGCTGAGCGAGTGGCCGGTCCAAAACAACCGGAGAAGAAGGCGGTTCCCACGCTATATCCATTTCCGAAACCTGTTCCGAAACACCATGTTGAGCAACAGTGGAGGTCGAGATGGTAGTGACCGTCCGCTGTTGCTTTAAACTATCGATGGTTGCCTCAAGAGCGGCCATCTTTTCCTCCAACTCTCGAACTTCTTCACTCAAGCGACGGTTTTCAGCTTTAACACCCAACACGCACCCCCTCGTGCCTAACCTAACTGACTTTGAAGTTTGAAGCTTTCTTGCTTAAACGAATATTTAAAAAAAAATCGTATAATTAATTTTTATAAAAAATTCGGTTAGATTAGCAGTGACAAAATAATCGCGCGAGCCAAGCGAGCGAAGCGACCGGCGCCGGCGTAGCGTCCTAAAACTTGCTGCATAAGTTAAATGGTCTTTTATAAGATTTTTATTTTAGCTATACTTACCCTTAAACTATTTTGCACATTATTTTCATTTAGTTACCTACCAGTGGTATCATTTTGATTTACTTATTTCCAATAAATACTGACCAAAACGGTGGTTTCTTATTGGATTTTTCACTTTTATCGAAGTAATAAATTTCACAGTTTTTATCACATTTACCAAATAGTAATATTTATAATAGGTAATTATTAATAATAACCACATTTATTACATATATTTACCGTAATATATACACTTAAGTATAATTTTTAAAAATACGCAATTTACGTGCCCAACAAGCCTACTTCTGCCTTTGCCCAGTAGTGGGACGTTTACACACTAATAATGACGATAATAGCAAAGGAGATCAGCCGTTCCCAGTAGTCTTACCAGTTGAACTATTGGGAATTCCAAACGTGTAAGAGAGAAAAAAATGGGAAAATTTGTATTTTCTTCTAAATGACAAAACAAAAATTGTGAACTCAATAATAATGTAAAATTTTTAGTTTTATTGAAAAAATAATGTAGTTAACCAACGTAACTTTTATAAAAAATGGCCAACGCTTTTAACCCCAATAATGAATTGCATTTGGGCATTTTGAATAAACCGGTCGCGTTCAATGTAAACCTTGTCTCATTTAATTCAAATACAATTTTTTTTGACTTGGATACCTACTACGCACTTTTTGATACGATGCGTCAGAAATTAAAATGTTTAACAATTGGCGTTAGTAGATTGCATTGTCTTACCAACTTCAAAATTCAATAGAAAATGCCACGATTCCAAATAATTAGTTGTGCGATGCCGTTGCCCAAATATGCACATCCTCTCAATTTTGTTTTGACAACCAATTTCTGATCATATAATTTTTAAATAGGTACGTTTATATTTTCTTGCGCTTGGGTATTTTCCATCTCATCCATCTCATAAAGAAAAGGCTTAAAAAGGCTTTTTATTAATCTGTAATCTTTAAAAAAATAATTTTAACTACTTACCTAAAAATTTTAAAACATACTAAAACAATTTTTTTACCCAAACGGTAGTTTGACGTTGTTGCAACTACTCTACGTTTTCTACATTTTTTATGCTATGTATTTATTATGGAATTCGTATTACCTATTTGTAGTCTCCAGAGAACTACCCAAATCACAATGTATACAGCTGAAGAAAGGGTACTGGACTGACTCCAAATGTGCCATCACTGAAATAGGCCTTACTATCTGTCATAATTTTCCTTGCCACACTGGATGCAAACAATAAAATTTTGAGCATCGTCAGACGAAAATAGTCCGCTAGGTCTGTGCCGCTAACATAAAAGCATCAAATATGTGTAGGCGGTACCTTAATGTCAGAAGAGCTTTTGTGATATAATTTTTCTACTTCCAGTGTTTTATTTCGATGTCGGTAAAGTGTCCACTTTACACGGCAGAATTCTGGTAACTTTACTAAAAATATTAATATCAGAATTTTCGAAAGACCCCCACGGCTTTTCCGTAGATCCTGGGTAAGGACACCGTGTCCTTGTTTGAATACAATTGGTTTTAATGTTACATTATTTAAAAAACAATTGGTATTTTCTTTTCTTTTTAAACTCGAGTGACAAAACTTAACTTAACTTAACTTATCGCTTTTCTGCTTTGCTGTACAATATGAAAGTGGATAAGGAATAAAGGCAAACTTTTTTCAAAAGTGTATCTACGAGGAATAATTCGTCTGATTCAGTAACTTGTTTTTTACAGTCGTACATCTTTAGGTCTACGAGTATTTCGTTTTGAGCATGATTAGGAGAGCACGTTACGATATGTAATGTAGCTTTTACCTCAACATTATTTTTAATAGTAACAGTCAACACATTTGCTTTTACGATATAGAGCACATCGCCACATTATGTGGGAAGGCCTAAACCCATCATCCATCATTATCATCATCATTATAAGTCTTTAATTTATGGTATTGGTAACCATTCAACAATAGTACCTCACCTCGTCGCCTTTTTATTACAATCATTTATGTATCACACAATTTACTGGTAAGTCTACTGGGTACAAAGTTCCCAGTGGTTCTACTACTTAGTAAGTTGTGGCGGCCTGCGTCGTCACATAAGTCTATTGGGAAGAAAATTCCCAATAGTTCAACTCGTAAGACTACTCAATAAGACTACTGCGATAGGCTGAAAAAGATATTGTAACAGAAAAAATCAGACATTATTTAAATTATTAACGAGTTGCGTGCCGCGCTCTTGTGTGTGTTGGCCTGCAATAATATTTTGATAAGATATGTAGGTATCTTGTCATCAATGAAACAGAAGAGCTTCGTATGATCGTTAATTACGAATTTAGGTAGCGTTTGAAACGTGACAGCTTTAACGTTTGAACTGTCTTAGTTTGTAGGTAAATTATTACAATATTATTATTATAAACATTATCATTTAATTAAGTATATTATCCTATCTTATAAAGTGTGAAACTTAAAAGTTTATGCTTGTGTTGTTTAAAAACAAAATCACACTAAGTTTTAAGTTAGTTGAATGTTCTCGTGTGTTTTGTATATTGGAATGGAATAAGTAAATTATTGTTGAAACTAAAATTAATAATCAATATAGTGAGATATGAGAGTAAAATTAGTGAGATGTTGGAATAATACTTTTTTTCTAAATTAGCGATTAAGCGTTTAGTAATATTTAGAGCTTGAAATGGTTTTTTCCGTGGTACTTATATGTTATTTTACTTCATTGTTGATGTAGCATGACGGATATATTTGTGCTATAAGTACCTATTTTTATCCGAAAATGTAGATTGTGTACACTCTAGTTTGGTAATCTAAGCCAAGAGTGTAAGCGATCAGTTTTTAAAATCTGCTATGAAAGCTTAGGATATATTATGCTAATTTGTTAAGGCAATCTCCAAAGTTAAGATAATTTAAAATCTTCACTCGACTAGAGACAAAACCATTAACAGGTAGGTACTCATAATAAACTATCGCACTTCATTCTACAATTTTACATAATTATACATTCACGTTCAGTAGCCACTTTAAATAATAAACAAGTGCGCGACTTCGTCCGCGTGCATGTACACGAATCACGAGACGAATTTCTATTTTTATAGTTAGTGGCCTGTCTTTACAAACACAACAAAAAACGATGTAATAGCACGATGACTTACCTCAACTACAACAAAAGCCGTAATATCTTTTCTACTGGAGCCTAGTACAGTAGTTATATATCTACATTTTCTTTAAAGAAATACGTAAGTAAGTACTATTTAATTATTGTACCAAAATTTCATATTAAATTGTATAGTTTAAAATTGTGTTAAAGTGGCATTGACAAATTGGCTCATACCACCAATATCCACTATTCCGAGGGTGTTGTTCGGGTTTCATTGAACTAAACTGAAGTTTTGGAGCTTTGGTTTAAATATAGTTTTCTTTTTAAACTGATGATGATAATAGCACGATGACTTATTTATCTCAACTACAGCAAAAGCTGTAATATCTTTTCTAATGGAGCTAATTCTACATTTTCTTTAAAGCAAATACGTATTTAATTATTTTACCAAAATTACATATGAAATTGTATAGTTTCATATTGTGTTAAAGTGGCATTGACAAATTGGCCTTTACCACCAATATCCACTAGGTCTATGTCATTGCAAAAAAAAATAGCACGTTTATCAGAGCCAAATTGTTATTTAATATAAAATAGAAATTTCCATGAACATTATCTTGTTTCGGCCTTAACAGTTTCTGAAACATGAATTTGCAGTTTATTTTGATGAAACAATGAGCAAACATCTTTAACAGTTTCTACTGCTGGAAACAATCATATTATATAAATAAAGTTCATAGGATGACGTAAAAAATCATCAAAACTGCAGACCGACCTGGCAAGTCAATTTGACTCAGTTGGACTGAGTTGGTCGCTCTCGGCAAACAACTAGCTGTGTGCCTTGACAAGTTAACAGCAGTAGTAGTTGTGTAGGAATGAAAAAGGCACAAACATGAATGATTAGATTAATAATAACTTTTTGAGTAATTCCGTTGGTTTCGTGTGACTTTAAGAGAATTCACTGTACTTCAACCAGTTATGTTGTTGCGGTAAATATAGCACCAACAGTTCAAAGAATAGTAATGTTTTCGGCTGTTACAAAAACAGTTCGTTCACTCACTGTTACGATGGCATCAGAGGCAGTAGTGGTAGTCAGCAATGAAAGTCGCTAAACACTTTAGTAGTTGACTAATTTGAGCAACGAAAAAATGTAACATGCGATTTAACTTGCAGTACCAATACCAAACTATTGCAAAGGAATAATAGTGATATTGAATGATAATGATTTATTTATTGACACAATAAGTGGTTTAGACGTTAATGGTAGATGTAGTGAATTACTATTGTTATGCTTAAGTGGATAAATAAGTTCTTAGTATATAAAGTAGATATTCCGGGGATTTTGTTCGGGTTTCATTGAACTAAACTGATGTCAAGTTTTGAAGCTTTGTTTTGAATATAGCTTTTTTAGCAATACAAAGCACGACCATGTGGGTAAGTCTGTGCCCAGCCGTGGGACATTCAAAGACTAACTTATCTAAACAAAAAAACCTAAGGAATCTTTTGTAGTGCCGCCTACTTACATTAATTCTACATTTTGCTTCAAAAGGCCTTAACAGTTCTAAGAACATGACTAGTTTCAGTTTATTTTGATGAAACAATGAGCAAACATCTTTGACAGTTTCTACTGCTGGCAACTATCATAATTTATAAATAAAGTTTAAAGGCTGACGTAAAGGGTCATCAAAACTGAAGACCTACCTAGCAAGTCAAGAGGCTCAGTTGGACTGAGTTGGTCGCTCTCGGCAAACACTAGCGGTGTGCATATGAGCTGACGACCCACCAGGGATATTGTAGTATTGCGGTTTTTGAGGCTACCGCTTGAGCGACGGCCGCCAGACACAATAGAATTTTAATTGTTCTTTGGCGATGGTCGGCGGCCGACGACGCTCAAAAGGATAACGCATCTCTTTACTTAACTATAATTGAATGTCATCTTGTTACATGGCACTGCCTCAACAAGTTAACAGCAGTGGTAACTGTTATGTAGGAATGAAATTGGTCCTTGGGTCACTATGAATGATTAGATAAGAATAATACTAGTATTTAATGATAATAATTCATTTAGTGATACAGATAAAGTAACATCTATATGCATAAGTAACAATTTCGTTCTATAAGTAGATATTCCGAGGGTGTTGTTTGGTTTTCATTGAACTAAACTGATGTCAACAAGTTTTGGAGCTTCGGTTTGAATATATCTTTTTTTTAAACTGACGATGACAATAGCACGACGACTTATCTCAACTACAACAAAAGCCGTAACATCTTTTCTAGTGGAGCCTAGTACAATGTTATTTTTCTACATTTTCAAGCAATACATATTTAATTATTGTACCTAAATTACATTATGAAATTGTATAGTTTAAAATTGTATTAAAGTGGCATTGACAAATTAGCCCATACCACCAATATCCGCTATGTCTATGTCTTTCCGAAAAAAATAGCACGTTTGTCAGAGCCGAATTGTTATTTAATATGAAATAGAAATTTACATGAACGTTATCTTGTTTTGGCCTTAACAGTTTCTGAAACATGAATGTGTAGTACGCAGCCGGTCGTGGGTAGGGCAGGAAGACCTTTCCCCTATTCCAACTACCACGCCGGGTCGTACTTATGTCCGCGAATCACGGAGCCTAGGATGGCACGTTAAATCGGCCTATCCTACTTTTATGAACTTCCACCTACTGCAAGTATTCCGTCAGCAGTCCTAGGAGAGCGGAGAAGAGAGAACGTTCTCTCTATACGTAGCCACGCCGCGCCGCGAATGGCCCAATTCTGATATTAGCTGTTCACGTTTGGAAACACCTACACGTGCACACCATAACAGACACAATAACAAGCCAGGGGTTTTAGACCACCAAAACCACCTGGATTACACCTTAAAAGACTATTAATAACAAATAGGAGCGCGAGCTCTGTGCGCAATGCCAAAACCCAACCGTTATTTGCGATCGCTCGCGCAGGACCGGGAACGAGAGTGCTTCGCCACGCTGTCATCGACCGTTCAGCTTGATCGCTCACGCTAGACTGGGTGGCACGCGTAAGAATGGGGACAAACGGGAGTGCTACGCACTGACATGACAACTGCCCAGCGTAAAGGCACACGCGCGACTGCTGGGGCGTTGCTGCGCTCTTGGTTCATAGCAATGAATTTACAGTTTATTTTAATGAAACAAAAAACAAACATTTAACAGTTTCTACTGCTGGCAACAATCATAATCAAGAATAAAAAATAAAATCATATTATATAAATAAAGTTTATAGCTGAAGTAAAAAATCATCAAAACTACAGACCGACTTGCAAGTCAATTTGACTCAGTTGGACTGAGTTGGTCGCTCTCGGCAAACACTAGCTGTGTGCATGTGAGCTGACGACGCACCAGGGATATTGTGGTCTTGCGTTTTGTGCGGCTATAACGCACCTCTTTACTTAACTATAATTGAATGACAACTTGTTAAATTGCACTGCTTTGACAAGTTAACAGCAGTAGTAACTGTTGTGTAGGAATGAAAATGGCTCAAACATGAATGATTAGATTAATAATAACTTTTTGTAGTATTTCCGTTGGTGTCGATTGTGGCTTTAAGAGAATTCACTGTTCTTTAACCAGTTATGTTGTTGCGGTAAAAATAGCACCAACAGTTTAAAGAATAGTAATGCTTTCGGCTGTTACAAAAACAGTTCGTTCACTCAATGTCACGACGGCATCAGAGGCAGTAGTGGTAGTCAGCAATGAAAGTCGCTAAACACTTTAGTAGTTACCTAGTCGAGCAACGAAAAAATGTAACATGCGATTTAACTTGCAGTACCAATACCAAACTATTGCAAAGGAATAATAGTGATATTTAATGATAATGATTTATTTATTGACACAATAAGTGGTTTAGACGTTAATGGTAGGTGTAATGAATTACTATTTTATGCTTAAGTGATAAATAAGTTCTTAGTATATAAAGTAGATATTCCGGGGGTGTTGTTCGGGTTTCATTGAATTAAACTGATGTCAAGGTTTGGAGCTTTGTTTTGAATATAGCTTTTTTAGCACTACAAAGCACGACCATGTGGGTAAGTCTGTGTCCAGCCGTGGGACATTCAAAGACTAACTTATCTAAACAAAAAAACCTAATTAATCTTTTATAGTGCCGCCTACTTACATTAATTCTACATTTTGCTTCAAAAGGCCTTAACAGTTCTAAGAACATGACTAGTTTCAGATTATTTTGATGAAACAATGAGCAAACATCTTTGACAGTTTCTACTGCTGGCAACAATCATAATTTATCAATAAAGTTTAAAGGCTGACGTAAAGGGTCATCAAAACTGAAGACCTACCTGGCAAGTCAAGAGGCTCAGTTGGACTGAGTTGGTCGCTCTCGGCAAACACTAGCGGTGTGCATATGAGCTGACGACGCACCAGGGATATTGTAGAATTGCGGTGTGTGAGGCTACCGCTTGAGCGTCGGCCGCCAGACACAATAGAATTTTAATTGTTCTGTGGCGTTGGTCGGCGGCCGACGACACTCAAAAGGATAACGCATCTCTTTACTTAACTATAATTGAATGTCATCTTGTTAAATGGCACTGCCTCAACAAGTTAACAGCAGTGGTAACTGTTATGTAGGAATGAAATTAATCCTTGGGTCACTATGAATGATTAGATTAGAATAATACTAGTATTTAATGATAATAATTCATTTATTGATACAGATAAAGTAACAAACTGACGATGATAATAGCACGACGACTTATCTCAACTACAACAAAAGCCGTAACATGTTTTCTAGTGGAGCCTAGTACAGTGTTATTTTTCTACATTTTCAAGCAATACGTATTTAATTATTGTACCTAAATTACATTATGAAATTGTATAGTTTAAAATTGTATTAAAGTGGCATTGACAAATTAGCCCTTACCACCAATATCCGCTATGTCTATGTCTTTCCGAAAAAAATAGCACGTTTGTCAAAACCGAATTTTTATTTAATATGAAATAGAAATTTTCATAAACGTTATCTTGTTTTGGCCTTAACAGTTTCTGAAACATGAATGTGTAGTACGCTGCCGGTCGTGGGTAGGGCAGGAAGACCCTTGCCCTACTCCAACCACCACGCCGGGGCGTACTTATGTCCGCGTATCACGGAGCCTAGGATGGCACGTTAGATCGGCTCATCCTACTTTTATGAACTTCCACCTACTGTAAGTGTTCCGTCAGCAGTCCTATGAGAGCGGAGAAGAGAGAACGTTCTCTCTATAAGAAGCCACGCCATGCCGCGAATGGCTCAACTCTGATATTAGCTGTTCACGTTTGGAAACACTTACACTTGCACACTATAACAGACACAATAACAGGCCCGGGGTTTTAGACCACCAAAACCACCTGGATTACACCTTAAAAGACTATTATTAACAAAAGCGATCGCTCGCTCAGGATCGGGAATGAGAGTGCTTCGCCACACTCATCGACCGTTCAGCTTGATCGCTCACGCCAGACTGGGTGGCACGCGTAAGACTGGGGACAAACGGGAGTGCTTACGCATTGACAAGACAACTGCCCAGCATAAAGACACACGCGCGACTGCTGGGGCGCTGCTGCGCCCTTGGTTCATAGCAATGAATTTACAGTTTATTTTGATGAAACAATGAGCAAACATCTTTAATAGTTTCTACTGCTGGCAACAATCATTATATAAATAAAGTTTATAGCTGACGTAAAAAATCATCAAAACTGCAGACCGACCTGGCAAGTCAATTTCACTCAGTTGGACTGAGTTGGTCGCTCTCGGCAAACACTAGCTGTGTGCATGTGAGCTGACTACGCACCAGGGATATTGTGGTCTTGCGTTTTGTGCGGCTATAACGCACCTCTTTACTTAAAACTATAATTGAATGACAACTTGTTAAATTGCACTGCTTTGACAAGTTAACAGCAGTAGTAACTGTTGTGTAGGAATGAAAATGGCTTAAACTTGAATGATTAGATTAATAATAACTTTTTGTAGTATTTCCGTTGGTGTCGATTGTGGCTTTAAGAGAATTCACTGTTCTTTAACCAGTTATGTTGTTGCGGTAAAAATAGCACTAACAGTTTTAAGAATAGTAATGCTTTCGGCTGTTACAAAAACAGTTAGTTCACTCCAGTGAGTGAACGAACTGTTTTTGTACGTGACAGTTCACGACGGCATCAGAGGCAGTAGTGGTAGTCAGCAATGAAAGTCGCTAAACACTTTAGTAGTTACCTAGTCGAGCAACGAAAAAATGTAACATGCGATTTAACTTGCAGTACCAATACCAAACTATTGCAAAGGAATAATAGTGATATTTAATGATAATGATTTATTTATTGACACAATAAGTGGTTTAGACGTTAATGGTAGATGTAGTGAATTAGTATTGTTATGCTTAAGTGGATAAATAAGTTCTTAGTATATAAAGTAGATATTCCGGAGGTTTTGTTCGGGTTTCATTGAACTAAACTGATGTCAAGTTTTGAAGCTTTGTTTTGAATATAGCTTTTTTAGCAATACATAGCACGACCATGTGGGTAAGTCTGTGCCTAGCCGTGGGACATTCAAAGACTAACTTATCTAAACAAAAAAACCTAAGGAATCTTTTGTAGTGCCGCCTACTTACATTAATTCTACATTTTGCTTCAAAAGGCCTTAACAGTTCTAAGAACATGACTAGTTTCAGTTTATTTTGATGAAACAATGAGCAAACATCTTTGACAGTTTCTACTGCTGGCAACTATCATAATTTATAAATAAAGTTTAAAGGCTGTCAAGAGGCTCAGTTGGACTGAGTTGGTCGCTCTCGGCAAACACTAGCGGTGTGCATATGAGCTGACGACCCACCAGGGATATTGTAGTATTGCGGTTTGTGAGGCTACGGCTTGAGCGTCGGCCGCCAGACACAATAGAATTTTAATTGTTCTGTGGCGATGGTCGGCGGCCGACGACGCTCAAAAGGTTAGCGCATCTCTTTACTTAACTATAATTGAATGTCATCTTGTTAAATGGCACTGCCTCAACAAGTTAACAGCAGTGGTAACTGTTATGTAGGAATGAAATTAATCCTTGGGTCACTATGAATGATTAGATTAGAATAATACTAGTATTTAATGATAATAATTCATTTATTGATACAGATAAAGTAACAAACTTACGATGATAATAGCACGACGACTTATCTCAACTACAACAAAAGCCGTAACATGTTTTCTAGTGGAGCCTAGTACAGTGTTATTTTTCTACATTTTCAAGCAATACGTATTTAATTATTGTACCTAAATTACATTATGAAATTGTACCAGGTGCGACGATTGAACTGTCCGTCTCTATCTAACTATTTTAAAATTCGAGCAACTGAATCGAACGCCGCCAAAATTTCAAATGTTGGTCTTTGTCATGTTCTCTATCATTATTTGAAATGATTCTGTTGTGAGAGAAACACATTCGAATTTAGGACAATGTATTTAAAACGAAATTCAGTGATTGCTCTTCATTTGGAGGGAAAATCGAATATCGAAATACGTCGAGCACTGCCATATCTTCAATTGAACGAAAAATTTGTGCATTGCACTATTCAACGTTATAATGAGACTGGTAGCGTTAAGAAACGCTACGGTGGCGGAGGACGCTGTACTGCAACGGCACCAGCAGTTGTCGAAAAGGTGCGTCATCGATTAGACAGAAATCCAGCGCGCTCAGCAAACCAGCTCGCGAAGGATCTCAAGGTGAGTGATCGCAGCGTTCGTCGCATATTGAAGGAAAAGCTTCAAGTCAAACCATTAAATAAAAACCTTTCTCAGGAACTCACTGCTTTACAGCGTAGCAAACGGTTGGATCGATCGAAAGAGCTGATTCGCTTGCTCGACTCTGGCGAGCTTCCTAATTTGGTGTTTTCAGATGAGAAAACTTTTTGCGTTGAACAGTTTTAAACAAACAAAATGACCGTGTTTGGTTGAAGGGACGTGTCAGCGACCATTCAGATGAATTGCAAGTCACTCGACGCCAAAGAGCCGACCAAATCATGGTCTGGGCGGCGGTGTCTGAAAAAGGCCGTTCTCCGCTCCTTTTTCTGCCAATGGGTCGCAACCAAGTTAAAATAAACCAACAGATCTATCGAGACAAAGTCTTGCGACCAGGGCTGATACCGTGGGCACGCAACACATTCTGTTCAGAGTGTTGGACTTTCCAGCAAGACTCGGCACCATCGCACAGAGCAATTGCAACGCAAAATTGGTTGAAAGCAAACGTTCCAGTGCTAATCGACCGAGATATGTGGCCGTCGTCATCGCCCGACTTGAATCCGCTGGACTTTTGTATTTGGGGTGTTTTACAGGCCAGGGCCTGTGCTAAAAAACACATTTCGGTGGAAGCGCTCAAAGTTACTCTTACAAGAGAATGGAATTGTTTGAGTGACGACGTCGTTCGAGCAGCCTGCGCTTCTTTCAGAAAGAGACTTCAGCTCGTAGTAAAGGCTAATGGCGGTTTTATTCCTTCGGAATAAGTCATAATAAAACTTTGAACTTTCTATTTTCACATAGCAAAAGTGTATAAATAAATATTGAAAATTAACAAAAATATTTCATTTTCACATACGGACAGTTCAATCGCCGCACCCGGTATAGTTTAAAATTATGTTAAAGTGGCATTGACAAATTGGCCCATACCACCAATATCCGCTATGTCTAGGTCTTTCCGAAAAAAATAGCACATTTGTCAAAACCGAATTGTTATTTAAAATGAAATAGAAATTTTAATGAACGTTATCTTGTTTTGGCCTTAACAGTTTCTGAAACATGAATGTGTAATACGCAGCCGGTCGTGGGTAGGGCTGGAAGACCCTTGCCCTACTCCAACCACCACGCCGGGGCGTACTTATGTCCACGAATCACGGAGCCTAGGATGGCACGTTAGATCGGCTCATCCTACTTTTATGAACTTCCACCTGCTGCAAGTGTTCCGTCAGCAGTCCTAGGAGAGCGGAGAAGAGAGAACGTTCTCTCTATACGAAGCCACGCCGCGCCGCGAATGACCCAACTCTGATATTAGCTGTTCACGTTTGGAAACACCTACACTTGCACACCATAACAGACACAATAACAGGCCCGGGGTTTTAGACCACCAAAACCACCTGGATTACACCTTAAAAGACTATTATTAACAAATAGCAGCGCGAGCTCTGTGCGCAATGACAAAACCCAACCGTTATTAGCGATCGCTCGCGCAGGACCGGGAACGAGAGTGCTTCACCACACTGTCATGGACCGTTCAGCTTGATCGCTCACGCCAGACTGGGTGGCACGCGTAAGACTGGGGACAAACGGGAGTGCTACGCATTGACAAGACAACTGCCCAGCGTAAAGGCACACGCGCGACTGCTGGGGCGCTGCTGCGCCCTTGGTTCATAGCAATGAATTTACAGTTTATTTTAATGAAACAATGAGCAAACATCTTTAATAGTTTCTACTGCTGGCAACAATCATTATATAAATAAAGTTTATAGCTGACGTAAAAAATCATCAAAACTGCAGACCGACCTGGCAAGTCAATTTCACTCAGTTGGACTGAGTTGGTCGCTCTCGGCAAACACTAACTGTGTGCATGTGAGCTGACGACGCACCAGGGATATTGTGGTCTTGCGTTTTGTGCGGCTATAACGCACCTCTTTACTTAACTATAATTGAATGACAACTTGTTAAATTGCACTGCTTTGACAAGTTAACAGCAGTAGTAACTGTTGTGTAGGGATGAAAATGGCTCAAACATGAATGATTAGATTAATAATAACTTTTTGTAGTAATTCCGTTGGTGTCGATTGTGGCTTTAAGAGAATTCACTGTTCTTTAACCAGTTATGTTGTTGCGGTAAAAATAGCACCAACAGTTTAAAGAATAGTAATGCTTTCGGCTGTTACAAAAACAGTTCGTTCACTTACTGTCACGACGGCATCAGAGGCAGTAGTGGTAGTCAGCAATGAAAGTCGCTAAACACTTTAGTAGTTACCTAGTCGAGCAACGAAAAAATATAACATGCGATTTAACTTGCAGTACCAATACCAAACTATTGCAAAGGAATAATAGTGATATTTAATGATAATGATTTATTTATTGATACAATAAGTGGTTTAGGTGTTAATGGTAGGTGTAATGAATTACTATTTTTATGCTTAAGTAGATAAATAAGTTCTTAGTATATAAAGTAGATATTCCGGGGGTGTTGTTCGGGTTTCATAAAACTAAACTGATGTCAAGTTTTGGAGCTTTGTTTTGAATATAGCTTTTTTAGCACTACATAGCACGACCATGTGGGTAAGTCTGTGCCCAGCCGTGGGACATTCAAAGACTAACTTATCTAAACAAAAAAACCTAAGGAATCTTTTCTAGTGCCGCCTACTTACATTAATTCTACATTTTGCTTTAAATTGTTTTAAAGTGGAATTTACAAATTGGCCCTTTCAACCAATTTCCATTAGGTTTTTGTGATTGCGAACGTCTAGCTAAAAAAAATATCCGGTTTTCAAAAGGCCTTAACAGTTCTAAGAACATGACTAGTTTCAGTTAATTTTGATGAAACAATGAGCAAACATCTTTGACAGTTTCTACTGCTGGCAACAATCATAATTTTTAAATAAAGTTTAAAGGCTGACGTAAAGGGTCATCAAAACTGAAGACCTACCTAGCAAGTCAAGTAGGCTCAGTTGGACTGAGTTGGTCGCTCTCGGCAAACACTAGCGGTGTGCATGTGAGCTGACGACGCACCAGGGATATTGTAGTATTGCGGTTTGTGAGGCTACCGCTTGAGCGTCGGCCGCCAGACAATAGAATTTTAATTGTTTTATAGCGATGGTCAGCGGCCGACAACGCTTAAAAAGATAACGCATCTCTTTACTTAACTATAATTGAATGTCATCTTGTTAAACGGCACTGCCTCAACAAGTTAACAGCAGTGGTAACTGTTATGTAGGAATGAAATTGGTCCTTGGGTCACTATGAATGATTAGATTAGAATAATACTAGTATTTAATAATAAGAATTCATTTATTGATACAGATAAAGTAACATCTATATGCATAAGCAACAAGTTTGTTGTATGAGTAGATATTCCGAGGGTGTTGTTCGGGTTTCATTGAACTAAACTGATGTCAAGTTTTGGAGCTTTGTTTAGAATATAGCCTTTTTAGAACTACATAGCACGACCATGTGTGTAAGTCTGTGCCCAGCTGTGGGACATTAAAAGACTAACTTATCTAAACAAAAAAACCTACGGAATCTTTTCTAGTGCCGCCTACTTACATTAAATCTACATTTTGCTTTAAAGTAATACGCACGAATTTCTTTTTTAAAATGGTTTTAAAGTGGAATTTACAAATTCTCCCATTCAACCAATTTCCATCAGGGTTTTGTGGTTGCGAACGTCTAGCTAAAAAAAATATCCGGTTTTCAAAAGGCCTTAACAGTTCTAAGAACATGACTAGTTTCAGTTAATTTTGATGAAACAATGAACAAACATCTTTGACAGTTTCTACTGCTGGCAACAATCATAATTTATAAATAAAGTTTAAAGGCTGACGTAAAGGGTCATCAAAACTGAAGACCTACCTGGCAAGTCAAGTAGGCTCAGTTGGACTGAGTTGGTCGCTATCGGCAAACTAGCTGGCTAACTAACTAGCTGTGTGCATGTGAGCTGACGACGCACCAGGGATATGGTCGGCGGCCGACGAGGCTCAAAAGGGCAACGCATCTTTTTACTTAACTATAATTGAATGTCAACTTGTTAAATGGCACTGCCTCAACAAGCTAACAGCAGTGGTAACTGTTGTGTAGGATTAAAATTGGTCCTTGGGTCTTTATGAATGATTAGATTAGAATAATACTAGTATTTAAATATTGTAATTCGTGTATTGATACAGATGAAGTAACATCTATATGCATAAGTAACAAGTTCGTTGTATAAGTAGATATTCCAAGGGTGATGATTGGGTTTCATTGAACTAAACTGATGTTAACAAGTTTTGGAGCTTCGTTTGAATATAGCTTTTTTTAAGCTGATGATGATAATAGCACGACGACTTATCTTAACTACAACAAAAGCCGTAACATCTTTTCTAGTGGAGCCTAGTACAGTAGTTATAATTCTACTTTTTCTTTTAAGCAATACCTATTTAATTATTGTACCTAACATACATAATGAAATTGTATAGTTAAAAATTGTGTTAAAGTGGCACTGACAAATTGGCCCATATCACCAATATTCGCTAGGTCTATGTCATTGCGAAAAAATAGCACGTTTGTCAGAGCCGAATTGTTATTTAATATGAAATAGAAATTTTCATGAACGTTATCATGTTTTGGCCTTGACAGTTTCTGAAACATAAATGTTTAGTATGCAGTTGGTCGTTGGTAGGGCAGAAAGACCCTTGCCCTAATACAACCACCTAGCCGGGGCGACTTTAAGAGAATTCACTGTTCTTTAACTAGTTATGTTGTTTCGGTAAATATAGCACCAACAGTTTACAGAATAGTAATGCTTTCGGCAGTTACAAAAACAGTTACAAAGGCAGTAGTGGTAGTCAGCAATGAAAGTCGCTAAACACTTTAGTTGTTACCTAGTCGAGCAACGAAAGAATGTAACATGCGATTTAAGTAACTTGCAGTACCAATACCAAATAATTGCAATGGAATAATAGTGATTTAGGTGTAAATAGTACCTACTTAGGTGTAATTAATTACTATTTTTATGCTTAAGTAGCTAAATAAGTTCTTAGTATAAGTAGATATTTCGGGGGTGTTGTTCGGGTTTTATTGAACTAAACTGATGTCAAGTTAGTAGTTACCTAGTCGAGCAACGAAATAATGTAACATGCGATTTAAGTAACTTGCAGTACCAATACCAAACTACTGCAATGGAATAATAGTGGTTTAGGTGTAAATAGTACCTACTTAGGTGTAATTAATTACTATTTTTATGCTTAAGTAGCTAAATAAGTTCTTAGTTTAAGTAGATATTTCGGGGGTGTTGTTCGGGTTTCATTAAACTAAACTGATGTCAAGTTATGGAGCTTTGGTTTGAATATAGCTTTTTTAGTCCTACAAAGCACGACCATGTGGGTAGGTCAGTTCCCAGGCCGTGGGACATTTATAGACTAACTTATCTTAACAACAAAAGCCAATGAATCTTTTCTAATGCCGTTTAGTTACATTACTAGATTTTGCTTTAAAGTAATGTACCAATTTCTTTTGTTAGTTTTTAGTGGCGTTTACAAATTGGCTCATTGAACTAATTTCCATAAGGTTTATGTTATTGCGAATGTCTGGCTAAAGAAATATCAGGTTTTCAAAAGATCGTAACAGTTCTAAGAACATGACTAGTTACAGTTTATTTTGATGAAACAATGAGCAAACATCTGCAACAGATACTATACAGCTGGCAAAAATCGTAGTGTGTAAATAAAGTTTTTAGGCTAGTACTGACATAACCTATCTACTTACCTCTTTTTATTATTATAATTATTATATCATTGGTAGTGGTAGTCAGCGGCTGTAACGCACCTCTTTACTTAACTATAATTGAATGACAACTTGTTAAATGGCACTGCCTTGACAAGTTAACAGTAGTGGTAACTGTTGTGTAGGAATGAAAATGGCTCAAATATGAATGATCAGATTAATAATAACTTTTTGTAGTATTTCTGTTGGTGTCATTTGTGACCTTAAGAGAATTCACATTTCTTTAACCAGTTATGTTGTTGCGGTCAAAATAGTACCAACAGTTTACAGAATAGTAATGCTTTCGGCAGTTACAAAAACAGTTCGTTCACTCATTGTCACGACGGCATCAGAGGCAGTAGTGGTAGTCAGCAATGAAAGTAGCTAGGCACTTAAGTAGTTACCTAGTCGAGCAACGAAAGAATGTAACATGCGATTTAACTTGCAGTACTAATACCAAACTATTGCAATGGAATAATAGTGGTTTAGGTGTAAATAGTACCTACTTAGGTGTAATTAATTACTATTTTTATGCTTAAGTAGCTAAATAAGTTCTTAGTATAAGTAGATATTTCGAGGGTGTTGTTCGGGTTTCATTGAACTAAACTGATGTCAAGTTATGGAGCTTTGGTTTGAATTTAGCTTTTTTAGTCCTACAAAGCACGACCATGTGGGTAGGTCGGTTCCCAGGCCGTGGGACATTTATAGACTAACTTATCTTAACAACAAAAGCCAATGAATCTTTTCCAATGCCGTTTAGTTACATTACTACATTTTGCTTTATAGTAATGTACCATTTTTTTTTGTTATTGTTTTTAGTGGCGTTTACAAATTGGCCCATTGAACTAATTTCCATAAGGTTTATGTAATTGCGAATGTCTTGCTAAAGAAATATCAGGTTTTCAAAAGGTCTTAACAGTTATAAGAACATGACTAGTTACAGTTTATTTTGATGAAACAATGAGCAAACATCTTCAACAGATACTATACAGCTGGCAAAAATCGTAGTGTGTAAATAAAGTTTTTAGGCTAGTACTGACATAACCTATCTACTTACCTCTTTTTATTATAATAATTATTATATCATTGGTAGTTATGGTCAGCAATGAAAGTCGCTGAACACTTTAGTAGTTGATCGAGCAACGACATACTGTAAACATACGATTTTTCACTTGCAGTGCCTACGTTACTATTGCAAAGGAATTCGCAAAGGAATATAAGTGTCCCTTAAATAGCAATGAGGAATTATTGTAATTTGTTATAAGTACTTAGATGAGTTAATCCGTGTTTAAGTAGATAGGTACCTATTACGTAGATGGTTACCTATCATAAATTCGAAATTTGCCTGTACGAATTTAAATTCGAAATTTGCCTGTACGAATTTTATTTGGCCGAAAACGTTTTGTAATTTTTTGTTTTCCATAATTTTCTTATTACCGAAAAGACAATTTAAATAGTTTTGAAATGCCGATTATCGATTGTAATTTATTTCTAAATCTCTATATTTTGAAATCTCACTCAACATTTGGCCGAAGCTATTAATGCTAGACGATTCATTTTCCAGAAACACGTTTCCAATATTATTAAAATACAACATTTCAAATAATTGAAACCCATAATATCATCGAACAACTTGTAATCGTAGTAACGTTTAAGCATGCAAACAAGCATGCAGCATGGAAGCAAGCATGCACCACGCAAGCAAGCATGCAGCATGCAAACAAGCATGCAGCACGTAAGCAAGCAAGCTTGGAGCTTGCAAGCAAGCTGCGGCATGCATGCAAGCAGGTATGTAGCATGCAAACAAGCAAGCAGCAAGCAACCAAGCATGCAGCAAGTATGCAGCAAGCATGCAGCATGCAACCAAGCATGCAGCAGGCATGGTTTCTGTCGCGGCTCCGGCGCTGCGAGGCTCCGGCGGTCCCACGCGAGCTTATCGTCGCAGATGGCTTACGCTCACCTGCTCCTCAGCTCGCGGGCCGCCTCGCCCCTCCGCGCCTACGCGGGCTTGAATTACACTCTAGCGTAGGGCAGACAAGACTACGTGGAGTCGGTTTTGCCGCGAGTCGTTTCTGTCACTGACTTTTGAAACACAATCTTACCGGAAACATAAAGTATTAACTTTTTAAGACATTTAAGATTATTCACCTAATAATATGAATATATGAAAAACAAAAAAAAACTGGATATGAGTATGATATTTTAGAGGAAAAGTTACTTCAAATTTCAATACTTCTAGATACTAAATTTATTGTAAACAAAACATCTTCCAAAAGAAAAAAAGTATTGTTATTGTTTTTAGTGGCGTTTACAAATTGGCCCATTGAACTAATTTCCATAAGGTTTATGTAATTGCGAATGTCTTGCTAAAGAAATATCAGGTTTTCAAAAGGTCTTAAAAGTTCTAAGAACATGACTAGTTACAGTTTATTTTGATGAAACAATGAGCAAACATCTTCAACAGATACTATACAGCTGGCAAAAATCGTAGTGTGTAGAGAAGAGAATTCTCTGTTCTTTAACCAGTTATATTGTTGCGGTCAAAATAGCACCAACAGTTTACAGAATAGTAATGCTTTCGGCAGTTACAAAAACAGTTCGTTCACTCACTGTCACGACGGCATCAGAGGCAGTAGTGGTAGTCAGCAATGAAAGTCGCTAAACACTTTAGTAGTTACCTAGTCGAGCAACGAAAGAATGTAACATGCGATTTAAGTAACTTGCAGTACCAATACCAAACTATTGCAATGGAATAATAGTTGTTTAGGTGTAAATAGTACCTACTTAGGTGTAATTAATTACTATTTTTATGCTTAAGTAGCTAAATAAGTTCTTAGTATAAGTAGATATTTCGGGGGTGTCGTTCGGGTTTTATTGAACTAAACTGATGTCAAGTTAGTAGTTACCTAGTCGAGCAACGAAAAAATGTAACATGCGATTTAAGTAACTTGCAGTACCAATACCAAACTACTGCAATGGAATAATAGTGGTTTAGGTGTAAATAGTATTTACTTAGGTGTAATTAATTACTATTTTTATGCTTAAGTAGCTAAATAAGTGCTTAGTATAAGTAGATATTTTGGGGGTGTCGTTCGGGTTTTATTGAACTAAACTGATGTCAAGTTAGTAGTTACCTAGTCGAGCAACGAAAGAATGTAACATGCGATTTAAGTAACTTGCAGTACTAATACCAAACTATTGCAATGGAATAATAGTGGTTTAGGTGTAAATAGTACCTACTTAGGTGTAATTAATTACTATTTTTATGCTTAAGTAGCTAAATAAGTTCTTAGTTTTAGTACCTAGATATTTTGGGGTGTTGTTCGGTTCATTGAATTAAACTGATGTCAAATTATGGAGCTTTGGTTTGGACATAGCTTTTTTAGTCCTACAAAGCACGACCATCTGGGTAGGTCGGTTCCCAGGCCGTGGGACATTTATAGACTAACTTATCTTAACAACAAAATCTAATGAATCTTTTCTAATGCCGATTAGTTACATTACTACATTATGCTTTAAAGTAATGTACCAATTTTTTTTGTTATTGTTTTAGTGGCGTATACAAATTGGCCCATTGAACTAATTTCCATAAGGTTTATGTAATTGCGAATGTCTTGCTAAAGAAATATCAGGTTTTCAAAAGGTCTTAACAGTTCTAAGAACATGACTAGTTACAGTTTATTTTGATGAAACAATGAGCAAACATCTTCAACAGATACTATACAGCTGGCAAAAATCGTAGTGTGTAAATAAAGTTTTTATGCTAGTACTGACATAACCTATCTACTTACCTCTTTTTATTATAATAATATATTATATCATTGGTAGTGGTAGTCAGCAATGAAAGTCGCTGAACACTTTAGTAGTTGGTCGAGCAACGACATACTGTAAACATACGATTTTTCACTTGCAGTGCCTACGTTACTATTGCAAAGGAATTTGCAAAGGAATATAAGTGTCACTTAAATAGCAATGAGGAATAAATGTTTTTTTGTATAAGTACTTAGATGAGTTAATCCGTATTTAAATAGATAGGTACCTATTACGTAGATAATCCGAAGGTGTTATTCGGGTTTCATTGAACTAAACTGATGTCATCAAGTTTTGGAGCTTTGTTTTAAATATAGTTTTCTTTTTTAACTGATGATGATATTAGCACGATGACTTATTTATCTCTACTACAACAAAAGCCGTAATATCTTTTCTAATGCAGCCTATTACAGTTGTTATAATTCTACATTTTCTTTAAAGCAATACGTATTTAGTTATCACTAGAGCGCACGCGCCCCCTTTAGTTACAAGAGAACTCGCGCGGGCTACATATGTAGCCCTTTTCCATGCCATGTTACAGGCGAACGCAATGACTTAGAATAAATAAAAGGACTTAAATTGAATATTTAGCTTTTAATTATACTATAACAACAGTTTTTACAACAAAAATATTCCTTCTTTAAAAAAAAAACATAACAATACAAACTTCTTAAAAAAACTGGCATTTTTTAACGATTGAGATCAGTGCACTTCTAAAGTCTAAAATCACAATATTAGGAACTGTTTTTGATAACAATTATTAAAATTAAGGGTAAACGAACATTTATTTTTGTTATATTCGGCAATCAGCACAGATTATCGAGTGGTGATCATTGCAAACACGCCTGTTACACGAGTCACATATTTTTCTCGTGCTTCTATCTCTAGTTCTGGGACAAAAAGCACATCTTCCAACGCCGCCTCGTACGGGTCCAACTGTTCGTGTTGGTTGATCTTCCAGACCGAGGAGTGCCCTTCCTCTCATTTTCAGAGACCTAGGAATGTTATCCTGACTTACTCTACGCTGGATCAGGGGCTTGACCAGTTCGAAACCAACATCATGTAGAAAATGGCGCCGTTTTGTTTTCAGGTCTATGTTATTCATTTGGTGAATAATCAGACTATTTATGCCGTAAATATTCAAAAAATTGTAAAAAAGGCATAGTGGCCAACGTCTGGTGTTTCTAGTTACGTCGTACTGCCGGCACATACGGTCCAAAACATCAACACCAAACTTCGTATGGTTATAAAATGTGATAATCTCGGGCTTGCGTTTGTCTCCACTATCAGCATCGATTTTATCATCGTTGTGCATGGTAGATAAAAGTAAAACACATTTATTCTTCTTTGTTACATAGCTCACTAAAGTGCAGTCTTTTTGAAAGCCGAACTCCGAACTATTCAACTCTTTATTTCGTACTGCAATGAATTCAGTTGGTATTTCAGGTTTATTGCTCTTTAGAGTACCAACCACTGTGACTTTCTTCTTCAGCAATTCCTGGCTAAGTGGGTAGCTAGTAAACCAGTTATCCATTGTTATGTTTCGGCCAACATCACACACTGGATTTAGTATTCTCATAGTCAAATCATGAACTTTATTAGAGGCACGATATGGCCCTTCTGGCTGCTCTCCGGCATAAATTTCAAAATTGTACATATACGGATACTTTGTATCCACAACCATTACAATTTTTATGCCGAACTTGCACGGTTTGTTAGGCAAATACATGATGAATCCACATCGACCCTTGAATGCCACTAATTGTTCGTCTATTGTCAGTTGATCACTTGGCGTATAATATTTCTGGCAGTTGCGCAATGTGATTGAGGCTATTGACCTTATAGGGGCTAGCTTATCAAATTGTTGACGGGTTGATCTATCTCTGATATCATCAAAGCGCAGACATCGTAAAAGAAAACGAAACCGGTTGATAGACATCGTGGTATAGACTAGCTCAATTCCAGTTCCATAGGAGTTATTCCAGAAATCACTAAGATTTTGGCGACCTGACCGATTTACTCCGATCACAATAAGCATTCCAATAAAAGCTTTCATTTCTACGCTATCGGTAAGTTTAGCGTCTCTCTCTCTAGTGTATTTATGTTTATTGCATTCTATGTAGATATTCGTTGACGACACTAGAATATCAACAATTTCGCAGTCCAAAAACAGTTCAAAGCAACTCAGAGGTGCTTTTTCTTCTTTAGCCCCGCCTTTAGGACCCGGTGGTTGTAATATGATGTTATGAGCCCGAGTTCTAGTCACGATTGGTGGACGTTTACTCCATTTCGTACCATTGCGCGATGTGTACGATGCAAATGAAGACAAAGGCTGATCGTCTTCATCAGAGCTAGAAGGGACATTTACGTCAACCGCTTCAATTTCTGAGTCGGATTCATGCGGAGATTGCGTCATGTGCTCCTCCTCTTGACTGCAATCTTCATCGGCAGAACTTTCATCGGCCGAGTCGGGTCTATTCAGCTCCTCTTCTAGCCATCTAGCAGTATTATTACTTGATAGATCCATTATTTCACTGAAAGAAGAGAAAAAAAAATTAGTACCTACCCACCAACAGTATCGTAAGGAAAACATTCTATTTCATGAGTAAGGTAAGCGTAATAAACTAATATACGTACATAAATCATACTAAAACCATAAATAAATTACAAAAACCCAACTTTACTTACGTTTTAGCAGCAATTGTTGTTTGTATAATTCGGTACAAGAATAGTCGCGCGGGTTACATACGTAGCCCCGCCACTTTGAGGTACAGCTGCGCAGGAGACCACGCACACACAGAGTCCGCGCGTTACTGACAAGCTCACGGACTATTACTCGAGGCTTACATGAACGGACAAGCGTTTCCGTCCACTGAGACAAAAAATACAAATGAAATTATTGTGTTGGGTGACATATGTAGCCCACGCGTGTGTTCTAGTGTTATTGTACCAAAATTACATATGAAATTTTATAGTTTCAAAATGTGTTAAATTGGCATTGACAAATTGGCCTTTACCACATTATCCACTAGGTCTATGTCATTGCGAAAAAATAGCACGTTTGTCAGAGCCAAATTGTTATTTAATAATAGAAATTTCCTTTGTTTCGGCCTTAACAGTTTCTGAAGCATGAATTTACAGTTTATTTTAATGAAACAATTAATAAACATCTTTAACAGTTTATACTGCTGGAAACAATCATATTATATAAATAAAGTTCACAGGATGACCTAAAAAATCATCAAAACTGCAGACGGACCTGGCAAGTCAATTTGACTCAGTTGGACTGAGTTGGTCGCTTTTGGCAAACACTAGCTGTGTGCATGTGAGCTGACGACGCACCAGGGATATTGTTGTCTTGCGTTTTGTGCGGCTGTAACGCACTTCTTTAATTGAATGACAACTATAATTGAATGACAACTTGTTAGTCTAAGATCCGAGTATAGAACGATCTTCACTGAAAAGGTTAATGGATGAAAAGTATTTTATATCAAATTTTATATGTTAAATAATATATCGCAAGTGGGTTGGCTCAAAAATTTCAGTCTAGTTCTTTTAATGATTAATTTAATATTAAATATTTTTTTTTACAATTCACTGGTTTGCTGTGTATATGTTTGTAATGAGCTTATCTTTAGATAAACATAAATTTTATTTATTTAACCAGACTGTAGCAAATTACTAATATTGACTTGTCTGTTTACACCTGCCTACTCAATGTTATGACAGGAAAAAAATAGTCAACCTAACGTTTGCACATTCTATAGGCTTCATACTTTCGATTGGTACCTATGTAATTTATCTATTATCGAAACAAGTGCAATATTAAAAAAAATATATTTTTAATTATTTAATTAATCATATACTGGACTGAAATTTTTCAGCCAACCCACTTGCAATATATTTATCACATTAAATTTGTTATAAAATACTTTTCATCCATTAACCCGCTCGGGGAAGGTCGTTGTATACTCGGATCCTCTACTATGTTAAATGGCACTGCCTTGACAAGTTAACAGCAGTGGTAACTGTTGTGTAGGAATGAAAATGGCTCAAATATAAATGATCAGATTAATAATAACTTTTTGTAGTATTTCTGTTGGTGTCATTTGTGACCTTAAGAGAATTCACAGTTCTTCAACCAGTTATGTTGTTGCGGTCAAAATAGCAAACTATTGCGATGGAATAATAGTAGTTTAGGTGTAAATAGTACCTACTTAGGTGTAATTAATTACTATTTTTATGCTTAAGTAGCTAAATAAGTTCTTAGTATAAGTAGATATTTCGGGGATGTCGTTCGGGTTTTATTGAACTAAACTGATGTCAAGTTAGTAGTTACCTAGTCGAGTAACGAAAGAATGTAACATGCGATTTAAGTAACTTGCAGTACCAATACCAAACTATTGCAATGGAATAATAGTGGTTTAGGTGTAAATAGTACCTACTTAGGTGTAATTAATTACTATTTTTATGCTTAAGTAGCTAAATAAGTTCTTAGTATAAGTAGATATTTTGGGGGTGTCGTTCGGGTTTTATTAAACTAAACTGATGTCAAGTTAGTAGTTACCTAGTCGAGCAACGAAAGAATGTAACATGCGATTTAAGTAACTTGCAGTACTAATACCACAAACTATTGCAATGGAATAATAGTGGTTTAGGTGTAAATAGTACCTACTTAGGTGTAATTAATTACTATTTTTATGCTTAAGTAGCTAAATAAGTTCTTAGTATAAGTAGATATTTTGTTGGTGTTGTTCGAGTTTCATTGAACTAAACTAATTGTCAAGTTATGGAGCTTTGTTTTGAATATAGCTTTTTTAGTCCTACAAAGCACGACCATGTGGGTAGGTCAGTTCCCAGGCCGTGGGACATTTATAGACTAACTTATCTTAACAACAAAAGCCAATGAATCTTTTCTAGTGCCGTTTAGTTACATTACTACATTTTGCTTTAAAGTAATGTACCAATTTTTTTTGTTATTGTATTTAGTGGCGTTTACAAATTGGCCCATTGATCCAATTTCCATTAGGTTTATGTAATTGCGAATGTCTTGCTAAAGAAATATCAGGTTTTCAAAAGGTCTTAACAGTTCTAAGAACATGACTAGTTACAGTTTATTTTGATGAAACAATGAGCAAACATCTTCAACAGATACTATACAGCTGGCAAAAATCGTAGTGTGTAAATAAAGTTTTTAGGCTAGTACTGACATAACCTATCTACTTACCTCTTTTTATTATAATAATTATTATATCATTGGTAGTGGTAGTCAGCAATGAAAGTCGCTGAACACTTTAGTAGTTGGTCGAGCAACGACATACTGTAAACATACGATTTTTCACTTGCAGTGCCTACGTTACTATTGCAAAGGAATTTGCAAAGGAATATAAGTGTCACTTAAATAGCAATGAGGAATAAATGTTTTTTTGTATAAGTACTTAGATGAGTTAATTCGTATTTAAGTAGATAGGTATAAGTATACGTAGATATTCCGAGGGTGCTGTTGTGGTTTAAGACCTACAGTTTCATTGAATTGAACTAATGCTTACCTACGAGTTGTAGAGCTTCGTGTTTTTTACCTGTGTCGCATACCTAGAAGTAGCACAATTAGTTGCCTTAATCAAAACAGAAACCAGAAGAAGCCAATAAATAGATAATATTTCTGCCAATTTACTGCTACTTTTTGTCTTAGCAGGGCCTGCCGAGGCCAAGTAGCACGTCGACCCATGGGGGACTCTTGTGCATTTTACTAGTCTTTACTTTTTTCAATAATTTAAGTGTGACATAAAATATGATACTTATAACTATATGGAAGAAGGGAAGGGACGCCTTTGCCCTGCAGTGGGACAATTAAGGCTAATAATAATAATAACTATACGTGGCATCTGGAATCTTTGGAATGGTTATATACCGGTACGGTTTTTAAACGTAAATCATTTGCCACAAATATGTTCGCGAATAACTTCTACTCTAACTATTTAGCTAATTCTTTTGTTGTGTTTTCAACTGTCAGGACATGGTTTGTTTTAAAAAAAAGTTTTAGAAATTCGTTGCGGGATACTAGGCGTTCTCGCGGACGAGTCGCGGGCGGACCGCTACCACAGTATAAATATAAGCTAATATTTATACTGTGCCGCTACCCCCGACACGCAAAAAGAGCGGTTTTATTAGGTTTTGGGTAATCCACGCCCGACCCGACCCGATCCATACTTACTTTAAAATTTAGACATTTTGCGACTAAGACGATTTGCGATGTGTAACATTAGAAAATCACGAAGTAAAAGAAAAGAATTCAGATCAAAACTCAAAACGTGCGCACTACCAAACTCTTTAATAATATTTAAGAAAAAAATAATATAAGGAATTAGGGTCCGCGATTAATTTAAAAATAATGAAAAGAAAAAAAAAATTAAAAAAGGTAAGAAACCCTCGACACAAAAATCGGTAAAAAGTAAAAAAATAAAATTTCTCTCTCGGCCTTCTAACTTTATTAGATATCCTATTAATATTTTTAAAATGAGCCTCGCCGCGTCGTTCGGGGGCATTGAGGTACAGTAAACTCAATGGTTGGAGGATCGCTAAGCAAATTAGTTAAGTATATCCACATAGATTAATATTTATTAGTTTTAAATTCTATGTATGAACTTAGTTTTGTACATCAATCTGTCTATCTATCTATCTATCATAAAAACTGTTTTAGTAATTCGTTACGGGATAACGAGGTGGTGAACTAATAAACGGCAGTGGTGGCTGCGTGCATAATATTAACAAACAAGACGAATAGACAGTACCTACCTACCTATTTTTTTTATATAAGTCAAGAAATAGTCTTTTATTGTGACTGGTAAACATAGTACCTAATGGTTCCATACACAGATAGGTAAAAAAAAGATACCTATCCACAATAAGTACCTACCTACATTGTTAAAATCAACACTTTTTATAGTAAGTTCTATTATTTATTCTGTGACTTGGTGAAGTTTTTCTATTATATAGGTATTCTAAATAAGTCTTATCCGATTTAAAAAATCCTAAAATTATTTATATGCTCTGTTTAGTTTTTACCGCTTACATTATATTTCAAGAGAAATACTTCTTTTTATTAAAAAATTTAGAAGAAATGTCTTATTCCTAACATTATGTACTTGTAAGTTTTTTTAGTTTGTAAGTAGTTTTTTTTTGCATTTTATTGTACAGATCTTAATTTTAATAATCTTTAAAAAGGTAATCAAAAAAGTAAATAAATAATGCAGTAGTAAGGTACGAGGGGCGTTCAAAATATTCTCGGTATGTGGATAAAAACAAACAAGTACGAAAAGTTTGATATTTTTATTTTTCAATATACGCCCCCCCTATGTTCATACACTTATAAGATCGATCAATTATTTTTTTTAATCCCTCATAAAAATATTTTTTATCTTTGGTGTAAAAATGCTCTTCCACGGCCGTCTTCAACGCTTCATCGTCAGAAAATTTATTTCCACGCAGATCCTTTTTAAGATTGGGGAACAAAAAGAAGTCGCTTGGGGCTAAGTCCGGACTATAGGGTGGATGAGTAACAGTTTCAAACCCATATTCAACAATAGCTGCCTTGGCAATATGAGCAGTATGGACAGGGGCGTTGTCATGCAGAAGCAGAACACCTTTTGTTAACTTTCCTCGCCTCTTTTCTTTGATCGCATCTCTTAATTGACGTATAACGTTAGCGTAGTACTGCCCTGTGATATTTACACCTTTTTCTTTATAATCGATAAGCAAAACTCCTTCACAATCCCAAAATATTGTGGCCATGACCTTGCCAGCTGACGGGATTACCTTGAACTTCTTGGGATGAGCTAAACCCTTAATGTGCCACTGCATGGACTCCTGTTTGCTCTCTGGGTCATAATGATGAACCCAGGTTTCATCTCCAGTAACTATTTTTTGCAGCACCTCATCGGGATTTTCACCACACAGGTCGATAAAATCTGAACAGCAAGCCACACGCATATCCTTTTGAAGAAGCGTCAGCATTCGCGGAACCCATCTTGCACTTACTTTTGACATATTAAGATGGTCATGTATAATGTCATGTACGGTACCAATAGAGAGATTGGTTACTTGAGCTATAGATTTTACCTTCACTCGGCCGTCTTCCAATATAAGTTTTTCCACTTGATCAATATTTTCTTGTGAGGTAGCCACTACAGGCCGGCCAGGTCTAGGGTCATCTTCAATACTCTCCCTTCCACGCTTAAATTCGCTTGACCATTTTTGAATAGTAGATAAAGAAGGAGCAGACTCACGGTAAACACAATCCATTTCCTCTTTTATGGTTTTTTGATTTTTACCCTGTTTTGTCAAGAATTTTATGACGGATCGGTGCTCTAATTTCGTTAAAATTGTTAATTCGCTCATGGTGTTCATGTTTGTTCGGCAATTGCAGAAAAACAAAAGAACATCTCGGTTCCAATTTTACTTTTTTTTAATGTCAATGGATGAATCTTAGCGGCCAGTAACAAATATATATATAAAAGAGGTTGTAACGTATCAATACCGAGAATATTTTGAACGCCCCTCGTACCTATTATTTATTTTTAATTTACGATTCTGAGCGCGGCAAGACTTTTGTATGCATTTCTTTACTAATTATTAATAATGTAGACATTGAATGCTCAATTTTATCATAAATTATAATAATAATAATTATTGTTTTTGGGTCTTAGAAACGGCTGGCATTGGAATGGATGTTGACCAAAGCACGAGAAGTATTTGAATAAGTAATTGTATTATTATGGGATTTTTTTTTAAATTAATTTAAAAAATGCATAAGTACCTACCTACCTACGTGTATGCGTATAGTGTAGGTATGCGTAGTCTATAAGTTGAATTTATGATACATCACATCCGCATCGTAACAACACAACACAAATAGGTACCTAAGTCAATCCCACACATTCATCATTCTATTTACTTACATATTATATACCTATGTGTTAACGCTGCAATGTGTGCACCGGCCTATGTACCTAATGTTATAATTACACTAATAGAATTATTGTGTTTACATTATGTAACGTGTTGTACCTAAGTAAACAATATTGTAGCCTTAGGTTCGTAATTTACAGCTATGTCGAAAAAATCCATCTACTAACTAGGTACTATTATCAGAGCTCCTTTTTGACCCCATACCTATTACCCGAGCCTGCGGATACGTTAGTAGAATACTGTATCAATATGTGTGGGTACACATTGATAAAATAAAAGTTAAGAACGCAGTTTTGTTTTATTTGGTACAGCCATATTTATAAACATTTTATCTATTCGGTTAGTTAGTACTAGCCGCCCGTGCGTTGTACTTACGTACTAACAGGCTGATACCTGCAGGCGACCAGGGGCCCAAGTCTGCTAATTTACGAATGGCATAATTGAATCGCAATTGGATCGCATTGTAATTGTTTGACACATTTGGTATTCTTAAATGAGTAAGGGAATACCAAATGTGTCAAACAATTACAATGCGATCCAATTGCGATTCAATTATGCCATTCGTAAATTAGCAGACTTGGGCCCCTGTACGCTTACTCTTGAAACACAATTGCATAAATCAATTTCCAATCACAAATCTAAAAAATGTCAAATGGCACTTTTGTAAGCGACAATAGCGCCACATTAGAATTAAATTGCGTGGAAATTGATTGAACAAATTATTATCGAGATGGCCTTTCGGAAATTATCTTTTTACTTATCCCAATATCGATACATATTAAACGCATTGGAATTGTATTGAGATTGAGTTTGCGTTCAAGAGTAGGTAACCCCCCTGATCGTCTGTGGGGCGCTTTACGCTCACCACCGCACTGCTGGACCAAAATAAAACACTGAATATGCCATTTTGCTATTTTTGGCATTTTTTGGCAAATGGTATAGGTATCCTGTGCTCGACTGTATCAGAATTGTAGACCCTTTTTTTATTATCTTCCCTAATAACTAACATACAGAAGTGTGAAAACACTGAATGCGCCACTAAATTTAATAAAACTATTGTAAAACACTGAAAATCACATGCGCAAATTTAAAACACGGTTTATCTATGCACGTTCCGTGTTTAACGCTAGCCAAAATGATAATTTACAAGAAATAAAACTAAAGAATATTGTTGAAGTTAAATTTAAAAGAGGATTAAGGAACATGTTTATCAAAGAAAACTTGAAAGATGAGTTTAAAGAAGTAGATTTATTGCAAAAATGACACAATTATATTGCAGTACCTACCAGCAAGTGAAGATACCCTAAGAGGGTAAAAAATTAAAAAATACGAGATTATTAATAAGCTGGCAAGGCTTATGCCCTCTAACAGGGAGAAGTTCTGGAATGATCTGGCAGATTTAGTATCTGAAGGACCATTAGTGGAGGAAAATTGGTAAATTGTAAGCTTTTCATCATTTTCGTCCACAAATCTTCCTTCAGATGTTTTTTTAACGGAACCTTTGTAATTTTAAGCATCTTTATGACACAATTATAGTGCAGTACCAGCAAGTGAAGATACCCTAAGAGGGTAAAAAATTAAAAAAGACGAGATTATTAATAAGCTGGTAAGGCTTATGCCCTCTAACAGGGAGAAGTTCTGGAATGATCTGGCAGATTTAGTATCTGAAGGGCAATTAGTGGAGGAAAGTTGGTGAATTGTAAGCTATTCATCATTTTCGTCCACAAATCTTCCTTCAGATGTTTTTTTAACGGAACCTTTTTAATTTTAAGCATCTTTATAATTTTATAAAATTCTCTTTAAATAAAAAATACTTTCTTAACAAATATCTTTCTTGAACTTTTTGTTTTGTGCCCTATTATGAAACTATTATCTTTATTCATTAATAATCAATATTAATCGCTACAAACATTCAACATACCATTTTATAATTATTAATTTAACATAATTATCATAAAAATAACGAATGCCTATACAGTTTTTCCTATACATAGTCATAATTTTAATATTCTGTGTTATAATTTGGTAACTAGTTGTCATTTGGAAAATAAAAACAAATATTTACACGGAATATCCAAAAATATTAACTAAATTATGTACAGTATGGCGCATTCAGTGTTTTATTTTGGTCCAACCGCGGCAAAGAAAATATACACTTCGGCTTGCTATTGCTACCTCCGCTCACGGGCCGCCTCGCCCCTCCGCGCCTACGCAGTAGGGCATGCTCCCGAGAATTCCCGGTACCGATTTTTCCCGGTATTTCCCGGGAAATTGAGTTTTTCCGAAGTACTAATGGCGAAGTAATAAGGTAATGACAATTTGTTTCCCGGGAAATTCGGTACTTGCGGTACTTTTGTTATAACTTAAAATTACGCCAATATTAGGCTCCGCGTTTGTAGGTAGTCTTTGTGGTAACCTCAGCCTATGCTCTTAGTTGCAAACCAGGCAAAATTCGTAGCGTTACCATTATCTCCTGAGTTCTCAACCGTGACGTCACCTGTACTATTTACTGGGAAAAAATATTAACTAATGTACCCGTACCCTAAACCGTACGGTATCATCGTCATCGCACTAAAATGATTTGATAATTCTATTTAAATAATTTCTTTTTTTTTTAACTTTTTTAACGCGACTAAACACGATTATTTTGTGCCGCACACTGCCAGTTCGCTTGTGACCACGGCCGCAGCATCGCGGCCGAGACGTCAAGAATTAAGTAGATATGTACTTACTTACAAAATTAATCGTGTTTAGTCCCGTTAAAACAGTTTTAATGCAATGCAACGCGATAGTTTGAAATTTCTTTTTTGTTTGCTAATTTAGCTTAACCTTCCACATGACCTCGAAACTGCACTTCACTCGAAATATCGACGCCAAGGATTCCAATACTCGAATTAGTATCAAGGAGAGCTCCCTCAAAGATCAGAGGTACGATGAACGGATGAAGGGATGTTTTTTCGCGGTAAATGCGCAAACTTGTGTTTTGGATGGGTTAAAGTGAACTATGTTATGTCGGCCCCAATTCGAGACATGACTTAACAATTTCTCGGTGTCAGTCACAAGTTTATTCCGGCTCTCGATGACGCTTTTCTGAGAAATAGCTCGTCCGGTGCGTCCCTTGGGCTTCCCTTGGGCGTCGTAAAAGGCGACTAACGGACTAAAGACTGCTCATACATCCAACAGCATAGAGCGGCGATGGGCTCATCAAAATAATGCTACCAACCCCTTTTTTTTCACTTGGGTGTCGTAAAAGGCGACTAACGGACTAAAGACTGCACATACATTTAACATCATAGAGCGGTGATGGTCTCATCAAAATAATACTACCAACCCTTTCCTTCCCTTGAGTGTCGTAAAAGGCGACTAACGGACTAAAGACTGCACATACATCCAACAGCATAGAGCGGCGATAGGCTCATCAAAATAATATGACCAACCTCTCTCGTTCCTTTGGTGTCATAAAAGGCGACTGACGGACTAAATACTGCACATACGTCCAACAGCATAGAGCGGCGATGGGCTCATCAAAATAATACTACCAATACCAACCCCTTTCTTCTCTTGAGTGTTGTAAAAGGCGACTAACGGACTAAAGACTGCACATACATCCAAAAACATAGAGCGGCGATGGGCTCATCAAAATAATACTATCATCCCCACTCTTTCCTTGGGTGTCGTAAAAGCGACTAACGGGCTAAAGGCTCACCACCTAAGAGCATGTGCAGTCTGTGCAGTTGTTTCTAGCTGAAGCGTGGACTGTGTGGGCGTGGTCGGTGTTGTCCATAGATTCAAATGATTACTAATTTTATCATAAACTTTTAACAAAATATTTCAAAATGGTTGTTGATTTATGGAAAATAAAATTTACAATTTTTTTCTTATTGTTTATGTTTTTATTTTTAGTTAGGGGCCGTTCATTAATCACGTGAGGCTCAAAAGGGGTGGAGGGTTTCGACAAAAATCACGAAATATCACAAGGGGGGAGAAGGGTGTAGAAAAATATCACGTGTATTTATTTTTTTGTCAAACGCACGATTTCTAAACCGAAAGCGGCGTGTAGTGTGTAGGGCATCGAACCCGGGTTTACCCGACCCGAAAAACCCGGGTATTTCGGGTTTTCTGCCTCGCAAGAAAACCCGGGTTTGGAAAAAAAAACCGGGTTTCCGGGTTTTTCGAGCTTTTTTTACAATCGTTTTCTTGTCGGTATTTTTTTGTATCATAAATATATTTACGCCTTTTCGAAATGATCTCTTTGATTGAACACGGTCAAAAAGTACCTAACTCCATTGTATCTCACTACATACAAACCTTTGTATGTAATCAAAGATACAAACAAGTTAGTAAAGTTTACTTCTCTCTTAACATTTTTTGCACTAGGCACTAATAATTTCTCTTAACTAGTTGTTAACAAGCTAGGTGGGCACAACAGGGTGAGATTGATCTGGGTACCAGGCCACATGGGAATCCAAGAAATGAGATGGCTCATGCACTTGCCAGGGAGGGCTCAGAGACCTCATTTATTGGTCCTGAGCCGTTTGTTGCACTGGCACCGAGCACCATCAACAAGGCCTTTAAGGACCAAATCCAAAACAGGCATAAAACGGAATGGGAAAAGCTACCCGGCATGAAACACTCAAAATCCTTCATAGGTGGAGACGCCCTAGGACGGAGTAAAATCATATGCGGAGGTAGCAAAAGGCAGGCCCGAACAATCATCGGAGCCCTGACCGGGCACTACGCCACAAAACAAATGCTCCATAGAATGCAACTAGCAACAGACAGCTTGTGCAGGGCATGTGGGGAGAAAACGGAGTCCATGCAACACTTACTGTGTGACTGTGACTCCCTTGCTAGGAAAAGAATAAGTCTCTTGGGATTCGCTTACCCGAAACCAGAAGATTTTAGGCTCTTCGCCCTCAAACATTGCCAAACTTATGGCAGTCGTTTTCACTGAGGAAACAGAGTGATAGGACGGGGGTTGCACAAAATATCCCAATGGGTCGAAGTGCCGCTGCGAGAGGGAAACCTCTGCAGGCCCCACAAAGATAAGATAAGTAGTGATTTTTTGTGCGAAAAAGATTAAATTAATAAAGCAAGTTGCACGTTATTCGTGCGTTTTACTCAGATCAGAAATGACATAAACGGAATGAAACATGGAGGCAAGATGCGTCGTCGCGTTGTTGACACGCAACAGGGCCCTTATTCTGTAACGATTCCTTGTTTAAAACCACGTTAATTCCTTAAAAAGTTACGATATCTTTCCAAAAACGTATGCGTTTGACGTTTGTGCGCGGTAAGGTTTAGGTGTGGAATCTATAGATTGCGATACAGAATCAGGGCCCAGGAGCGGTGAGCTGCGAGTGACTCCCCCGCCATTTTGTTTCGTCAGTCCTCCTCCCTCTCTCAGAAATCACCTTTACCCATTTCAGTGGACCTCAGCATTCTTGGCATGGACATCGGCCAGGAACTGAATCCAAAATGCTACATCGAGTGTTATTTTAACTGCCTCCCGTAAGTTGGGTATTCTTAATAAGGTGAGGCGGTTTTTCACTCCCGAGCAGCGCTGTTTGCTGTACAGGACTCAGGTGCGAAGGAGTATGGGGTATTGTTCCCATCTGTGGGACGGCCCCGCTAAATGCACTTGATAGACTGCAGAATACCAAATGTGCTTTTGCTGCAGCGACAAAGTTTGTGCCATTGTCACAATAAATGGTGTTAGGTAAGCCTCGACGTGAGATAAATCTATTGAGCGTTAAAATAAATGCATCTTTGCTTAACTCGCTAACGGCCTCTAGGTGAATGCAACGATAACGAAAACAGATAAAAATACACAGATAATATTTAGTAATCTTACATCCACGCCCTTTACGATCAGTAATTAAAAATGGCCCAGCAAAGTCAGTAGCAACAGTTAGGAAAGGAAAATCTGGCTCTACGCGTTCCTTAGGTAGATTTCCCATAATATTTGTCATAGTTTGACCCTTAACGCGACGACAAATAAGGCAAGAGCGAGCTACATTTCTGGCAAGATTGCGCCCACCAATAGGCCAGTAGCGTTCACTAATTGAAGCTAGCATTTGTTGAGGTCCTGCGTGTAAAAGGCGGTTGTGTTCCTCTTGAAAGATGAGGTTAGTGAGAAGATAGTCAGTCTTTAAAATTATTTGGTGCTTCTTGTCGTACTGATATGTAGAAGTGCCTATGCGACCCCCGACCCGCAATAATCCTTGCTCGTCGAGAAACGGGGTCAAAGAAGTGAGAGTTGATTTAGCTTGCAGAGGTATTTTGTTTTTTAACTTGCAAATTTCATTAGAAAACGATTCTTTTTGGGATATAACTAAAAGAGCTCGAAGAGCTTTATTAAGTTCGTTTACTTGAAGTTCATCTACGAGTTTATTATGGGGATTTAAACAGTTATGACAAAACCTAAAGACTCTAGCATAGACCCTTTGAAGAGTAACAAGTTTAGAAAACTTTTTGAAGTCTACTACTGGTGTCGAAGATGACACTTCCGCCACCAAAGCAGGCATTGCTTTAATTTCTGGCAAATCAACAATAGGAGCATTAAATGAAGGCCACGAAGATTCTTGCTGCAGCAAGAAGGTGGGCCCATGCCACCACATAGAACAATCTCTAACGTTTTGCGGATCTAAGCCTCGAGAGAGTAGGTCTGCTGGGTTTTCTGATGTAGGGACGTGACGCCAAGACGAGTAGTCTGTTAGTTCGCTTATTGCTGCTACTCGATTAGCTACAAAAGTTTTAGTCCGATTAGGTGTTTTCAACCAGCCCAAAACGACACTCGAGTCTGTCCAGTATACATGTCGATTAATGGTACACCGAAGAGTTTGCGAGACGGATGAGCTTAGTTGTGAGCCTACCACGGCGGCGCATAACTCCAGCCTGGGGATTGTAGAGGCCTTTACAGGAGCTACGCGTGCCTTAGAGCATAAAAGACTAACTTGGACATTGCGTTTGGCATCAATTGACTTTAAATAAATACACGCACCATATGCGTCTTTGGAGGCGTCACAAAAACAATGCATTTCGATATACGTGCTGTTGTCGATTAAAACATGCCTAGGTAGTTGTACTGATGATAGAGATGAAACCTGTTGGGAAAATTTTAACCAAGTATTCTGTATATCTAGAGGAACGGGTTCATCCCAATCCATTTTGGGAGACCATAATTTTTGAATAAGTATTTTAGGCTTAATAGTACATAGTGATAGTAGGCCAAGTGGATCAAAAATTTTAAATGTAGTTGACAGAATTGATCTTTTAGTTAGAACCTTAGTCGCTGGACACTCTATTTGGAAAAATATAACATCAGAGGAAGGAGACCAGCCAATGCCTAGAGTGCTAGTAGAGTTGCTAATAATTAAATTACTTTCCTCAGCGTTTAAAGAATTAAAAGATCTGGAAAATTTGACCTATACTTTCTTAGATTAAAGCAACCCTTTGCTAGCTCACTTGACACCTTTTGCTGAATGGTCCCTAACTCTAATGTAGTGTCACAGCCAGTCAACAAATCATCGCAGTAGAGGTCCTTTTGAATTATGGTTTTAATATTAGGATCTGTACATTCTTCACCCAGTTGCCAAAGACATCTCGTGCTAAAAAAGCTTGCGCTAGAGAAACCATACGTCAATGTATTTAAACGAAGAGTTCGTAAGTTTTGGTGTTCTTCGTCCCGCCATAAAATCAACTGCAGGTCGCGATCTGACTCTCTAAGGGTAACCTGACGGTACATTTTCTCAATGTCCGCTGAAAGGATGTATTTGTACTGTCGAAAACGTATAAGTATGTTGAAGAGAGAGTCTTGAATAGTAGGACCTATCATTTGTATATCATTTATAGATATACCAGAAGTAGTGCGAGCAGATGCATCAAAAACGACTCGTAACTTAGTCGACTCGCTTTTATCGCGTATAACAGGGTGATGGGGCAGATAATAGGCGCCGAAAGGATTAATCGATTTGATATCTGTTAGGTGGCCAAGTTCAGAATATTCGCGAATGAATCTAGAATAGGCTGCCTTGAGCTCCGGTTGTTTTCTAAAGCGTGCCTCTAGGTTTATGAACCTCCTTTTAGCTAGATGATATGAGTCACCTTGGCAATCTCTATCACGCCGAAGAGGTAGGCCCACGCAAAAGCGACCATCAGTCAGACGATAAGTACTAGAAAGAAAATGCTGCTCACATTGACTTTCTTCTTTTGAATATGGTTGGCGTTGAGGGAAATTCTCTAGTTCCCAGAATTTACTCACTAAATGCTCAATATTATTATTTATGGAGCAAATAGGATCGACATATTCGTCTTTTAATATAGAATTGAATGTATTAATTCTATTTGCAGTTGGTTGCTTAGGCAGAATAGATAACGGACCCGCTACGAGCCATCCTAATTTAGAGCTGCGGAGTATGGGGCCATAGTCTCCTAGGCGGTGCTGTTCGGAACCTATCAGGTCCCAAAACAAATCAGCACCGATCAGCATATCGATAGGGGATGGTACGTTAAAGCTGGGGTCAGCTAGGTCAACATTGCATAAATTGAGTGGACTAGTATCAAATGCAACTTTAGGCAACTCGTCCGAGATTTGGGGCAAGACAAGACAGTACATTGTTACATTGAAGGAACCGGTAATTGATTAAATATGAATAGCACATCATTCCACGTTTAAGTTTAAAGCTGTGTTGCCAATGCCGACTATGTTAACATTTGTTGTTGGCTGAGGCGTTAGGTTTAATTTTTGTTTAACCAAAGCTGTTATGAAAGAAGACTGACTACCGCTGTCAAGAAGAGCTTTTACAGTAATTGTATTTTTAGTTACGGGGTTGGAAATTCGGACCATAGCGGTACACAGCAGCACACTTGGCGAGGTCTTAGAGGACATGACAACTGTTTGGGAAGAATTGGAAGCTTCGGTGTTAGGTGTGACATGCAACAACGAGTTGTGTCGTTTTTTACAAAAGCGACATGACCCAACCAGCTTACAGCCTTCAACTTTATGGCCCGGTCTTAGACAGTTTTCGCATAGTCTTAACGACCTTACTGTAGAAATACTATCGTTTGGAAGCTTAGACTAAAATAACGAACACTCATACAAACGATGATCGCCTTTACACATTAAACATTCCAAAGACTTAGGATTGATTGAATTCGCAGTAACGGCAAAGGACTTAGTCTGAATTCTATTAGAAAAAGGAGGGTTTCCTGTGGGAACCCTGTTAGAAAATAAGGGGTGCCCTTGTTTAACCCTGTCTTGCTTATCTATTTTAGCGTCATAGACAGTTTCAAGGACATCAGCGCGATTTTTGAGGAATGTAAAAAATCAGAAATATTCGGTATATCGGAAATATTATTTCTATACTCTTCCCATTCAAAACAAGTGATGTTGTCTAACTTTGCTGTGACCATGTAAATAATCAGGACGTCCCACTTGTCAGTAGGTAGTCCTAGAGTGCTGAGAGCCCGCAAGTTTTTAGTAACGTGGTCAATAATAAATCGGAGTGACTTCGAAGTCTCTCGCACGGATTCTAAGTTAAAAAGAGATTTTAAATGATTATTAATTAGCTGCCTTTTGTTATCAAATCGCTCACATAATAAATTCCAGGCTTGAAAATAGTTTTTGTCAGTAACCTCTAAATTACTAATGACACGAGCGGCTTCACCTTCCAAATACGAGCTAAGGTAATGAAATTTGTGAATATTTGTTATTTGACTATTTTCATGAATTAATGAACTAAACGTTTCCTTAAACTCCAACCATTTAAAATACGTGCCATCAAAATTAGGGATTGTGATTGTTGGCAGTTTAAAGCCCAGCATTTGGTTGTTATGACTATTATTAGAATGACAAGGACAATTTTTATGATTTGAAGTGTTTGAAGGACATGATTCAAAGTTAGGTATTTTAGAAGGTGCATTCGCCTTTACCAAGTCCTGAGCAACAGAAATATAGTGATCAAAGTCCTGCTCAAAAGTATCACGAGTCATTAATTCTTGATCCTGATTAGTCTCGCTTAAAAATTCTATACGATTCTGCAACTCGTCGAACTCGAGAAACAAGGCTTCAATTCTAGACAACTTCATCGCAAGCTTGTTTACGTCTATCTCGGTTATATTTTCTAAAAGTTGCATAGATTCAATATGATTTTTAAATTTTGTTAAACGCCCCTTAATGTTGCTACGCGTCACTACAAGCGTTTTTAGTTCTATAGGGCTTTCAGTTGCCGTTGTCATTGCGATGAAATAGTCTAAACTTCAGAAGAATCAAAACAATTAGTTAAAATAAGGAAATTGCATACGATACGCTCCTCACTTCGTAGTACAGCTGTTGCACTGACGAGCAAGATAACGGGAACGATCAGCTGTGCCGGCCGGCCCGTGGGACAAAGGGTGACGTCACGCGATGCGATGCACCACTCAGTTGCACCCGAGGCGCCCGCGCAGCTAAGCGTTAGTCACTGAAATTGAGAATGTTATAGGCTAAATATCTAACATAAATTATAAACTATGCCGTAGCAGGGCGTTCTAAAGGTAATTAATGAAGTTCAGATCGGAAAGGCGTTGTAAAGCCGTGCAAATAGTGAAAGATGATAGTGCAAAAAGGTGAAACTTGATTTTGAAACTTATAGATTATAATGCGTAATGAATGAAGAAAGCAATAAGTATTTGGCAAAAGAAATAACGTTAGATTAATGTAAACGCTCAAAGGTAAGGCAGTGCAGTGAAATTTACAAATTTAGGAGTGAAAGTGATGATATTATTCAATTGGGGGTAGGGTATGGCCGTTGGAAATATTTATCAACAAAGAAAGTGAATGTTTGCGTTAAGCTAGACAAAAATGCAATTTATATACACTGCTTTAGAATGTTTAAACCTTTTTAGAGTTAAATCAAAGTAGCACAAGTCGAAGAGGATACAAAATAGGATAAGATAGGATCGGGCTCACATTCAGAATGGCAGGCAATATGCTGGGTCGGCGAACAATTAGTCCCCGACTGCTGGCTGCTGCTGGTTTCTTGTAGGCGTGAGCTGGTCCCGCAGGATAGGCCTACGTAGGCGGAGGGTCTTGAAAAGGGCTGCAATCTGCACGAAGCACGTAGACGTAGGCTTGCGTAGGCTGCGTAGGATAGGCCGACGTAGGAGAAGGGTCTTGAAAAAGGCTTCAAACTGCACGAAGCACGTAGACGTAGGCTTACGTAGGCTGCGTAGGATAGGCCGACGTAGGAGAAGGGTCTTGAAAAAGGCTTCAAACTGCACGAAGCACGTAGACGTAGGCTTCTACTCGTAGGCTGCGTAGTCCTCCAGTCGGCGAGGGCCTTGCTAACTTCGGAATCCGACTAGATTTGCAAGGTCCTGTCACGGTCGCCACTTTTGTTTGGTATTGAAAGAAGTGTGTGCTTTACAAAGGATTTAATTTAACTGCTTTACAATTACAAAATACGGCTTATATTAAATTTAAATAAAGTTGGGGTGACAGCTGATCGTTATTTGCTGGCACACATGTCACGTGATGGTTGTGGCCCGTGATTGACCGGCGGCCTTAGGTTCGCGTATTGGTCGGCTCGAACAAGGTTTTTTATAATATTCCATATAAAAATAATAAACAAAACTACTATAAAACATTAAAGATTATATTATAAAAAACCTAAACCTAGAGTGCCGCCGGCAGCGGGGCAGGGCCCAAACTACCGGTGGTTAGGGCTGCAGAGAGAGGAACCTCCTGACGATGCGTGCCGTGTCAAGAAGTACCTACCGCCTTCTGTATCTGGCCCTTGATGCAGCCGTCTAGCGAGAGTCTTGACATGTTGGTCGAGACTCTTCGCTATTAGGCCGTTTGCAGATACGACTATCGGGACAATGATAGTCGAGTCAACATCCCACATGGCAGTAATCTCGTAAGTCAAGTCAAGGTACTTGCTCAGCTTGTTTATTTATTTATTTATATATTTTGGATCACCGACATAAGTAACAGCATTTAAATTCTACATTCTTAAAATTAAGATTGCTTTTAGCTAACTGTTCTTACAATTAGGGGTAACCACAGCATGCATATAAAATAAAATCAACAAGAATTAACATAACTACAGTAAATTAAACTATAAAAACTATTAATAAAAAAACAAAACAGATATCTTATCTACATGCAATCTGAAGTGCATCACTACTTTTAAGAAGTTTCAGAAACGTGGAAAGGCTCTGTAAATGGATGTCAAGCTTTGGTAACTCTTTGTCAGATCGTTGTACAGACGAGCCAGACGTACAACCGGTGAACTGCGACTCATCTTTGTTCTGCAGAACTTGTTTTTAATAACCCACAAGGGTATCTTGGTACTCTAGACGGAACGTTGTAAGCTAAATGATTGAGCAGTACAGGACTATCAATGCAGTTGTTAGTAAGACATATCCAGATAGTTACGACGCACAGCAAGTGTGTCCAAACGAAAACGTTTCACCTTGTCAGTATAGGCTCTTAAGGTTCTGGGAGTCTTAAAACGGTATGATAGGCTGCGAATTAATTTTTTCTGTACCCTCTCTATTCTGTGTATGTGTACCTTGTAGGCCGGACACCATACTGTGCTGCAGTATTCAAGCTTACTTCTTACGTAACTGTTATAAAGCAGAATGACTGAAGAGGGTTTCTTAAAGTCTCTCGTACTTCTAAGAATAAATCCTAGTGATTCATTTGCTTCCCTAATAACATTATCAATGTGCTCTGAAAAACGCAATTGAGTATCAATTATCACTCCGAGATCTCTGATAGCAGTTACTTCTTTTAGTTTCTCACCAGCTCGGTGAGAAGCTTATTGCGTTTTTTGGTAAACTTGATATGGTGACATTTAGAAGCATTTAGGAACATATTGTTTTCTGAGGTTTAAGCGAGCACTACACATTGAAATGAAACACTTTTTACGGATTAACTCGCGTTTAATTTACTATTTACATAGTTTTTATATTATCCTGACGTTTCGAACCCTTTACAGGGTCCGTGGTCACAGGGAGACTGAGGTGTTGGTCGTCTCATTGTCAGAAGTTATTTGCCTACCGTCAATAATTTTTATATTTTACCGGGTGCGTTCAAGTTTACACAATACGAGCTAACAATATTTTTAGGTCTGGCAATGTGTTGCTGTTGGGGCTGGGATTTGATGACCTGTATGATGGGGTCCCAGGCAGGTGGTAAATTCCAACCATCCTCTCTATTGAAATTACGATGTTGCACGCGGCATCTGTGACACCCAACACCTGGCTGCTGAACTTCAGCATGTCAAGCATGTACTACAGGATAACAAACTGCAAGTACCGCGGCTTCGTCACAAAAAACGCAAAAAACCAACCACAGTCGAGCGCCAACCTGCAGTACTTCCATATATGAAAGGCGTCACTGACAAGATTGGTCACATCTTGAAGCGAGCTTCAATCAATACTTACTTTAAGCCGCCAAAGAAGATCAACCAGTTCTTACGACCTGTCAAGTGCAATATACCCCTTCAAGATGCAGGCGTGTACAAACTGAACTGCGACTGTGGGCTCTCGTACATCGGGCAAACAAAGAGAAGTGTAGGAACCCGCGTAAAAGAACATATAGCCGACGTCAAGCATAGGCGCGAAAATAAGTCTGCAGTGTGTGAACATGCTCTCGAGGGACCCAACCATTACATCAGATTTGACAAACCTCAAATACTCGCCAAGGAACAACGATTCATCCCTAGGATGATACGCGAGGCTATTGAAATTAAAAAACATCGTAATTTCAATAGAGAGGATGGTTGGAATTTACCACCTGCCTGGGACCCCATCATACAGGTCATCAAATCCCAGCCCCAACAGCAACACATTGCCAGACCTAAAAACATTGTTAGCTCGTATTGTGTAAACTTGAACGCACCCGGTAAAATATAAAAATTATTGACGGTAGGCAAATAACTTCTGACAATGAGACGACCAACACCTCAGTCTCCCTGTGACCATGGACCCTGTAAAGGGTTCGAAACGTCAGGATAATATAAAAACTATGTAAATAGTAAATTAAACGCGAGTTAATCCGTAAAAAGTGTTTCATTTCAATTTAGGAACATTTTATTTTTGCTCCACCATTCTTGAAGGTTGTTAATATCTTCCTGCAAGCAAGTAGAGTCTTCCACACATGAGACGGTCCTGGTCAGTTTCAAATCATCAGCGAAAAGATACATTTTGCAGTATTTAATAATTATTGCTATATCGTTGATGAATATGTTGAAGAAGAGGGGTCCCAGAACAGAGCCCTGGGGAACACTGGATAGCGCTATGAAGGGTTCAGATTGTTCACCATCCACGGATACTTTTAACGGACGGTTTGTAAGGTAAGAGCGACACCAATTCAGCATGCTGTCGTTTACACCAAATGTGTAAAGTTTGTCCAACAGTATTATGTGGTTCACCTTGTCGAACGCCTTCGAAAAATTCGTGTAGATCGCATCTACTTGTGACCCCTGATCAACTGCCTCCATCAATGCAGATGTGAAAAGCACCAAGTTCGTGTTTGTAGACCGCTTTGCCATAAAACCGTACTGTTCGTCGATGATGTGCCTTTGTACATGCCCTTAGATTATCGAATAAACAATTGATTCAAAGACCTGTGACACAGTTGGGAGGATGGATATGGGTCGATAATTAATAATGCAGTACTTTTTGCCACTTTTGTGTATGGGTACTAGCCTTGCTAGTTTCCATGCATCTGGGAATATGTCCGTCTGTAAAGATTGTTTGAAAAGTATAGATAACGGTAGGGCTAGTGTGCTTGCACAGTTTACTAGAAAAATTGGGTGAATATTATCTGGACCAATTCCTTTTGTTATATCAAGTTGTTTTAATTTCTTTTTAATTTCATCTGGATCCAATTTAATAGGACAAAGAGTATTGAGAACATCTGTGCTCGACTCTGGGGAATGAACATAGTTGTTGATATCATTGTCGTCAAGCTCATAAACTGAAGCAAAATGGGTCGCAAACATATCAGAGATTCGATGCGTGTCAGAAGTCACATTGCTGTTTAAGACCATCCTTCTCAACCATCATGTGGGAAGGTGATGTCGACTAGCACTGCCCGCCGCTGGGACCGATCGACTATCACGATGTCAGGCTTATTGGCAACAATAGTCCTGTCCGTGATAACCGATCGGTCCCAATAGAGCAAAGCACTACCATTTTCGAGAACTGGCTCTGGTGTGTACTTATAGTACAGCACCTCGGACTCAACAAGCCGTATTGAAGAGCAAGTTGCTGGTGAATGATCCTGGCTACAAGATTGTGTCTGTGCAAGTACGCGCCGTTAGCAAGATGAGAACAACCGGAAATAATATGCCTGAGTGACTCTCCGGGCCGGCGGCATGCTCGACATATGTCGACCGTACCGTCCTTCATGATATATTTCCGGTAGTTGTTCGTCTTGATAACTTCGTCCGCAATTGCACAGACAAAACCTTCGGTTTCCCCAAAGAGGTCCCCGAATCGTAGACAGTTCACCGACGCGAGCAGGTCTACATCAGGCCCTGTTAAGCCTATGCCTATATCCATCCATCCATAAAAAAAATAATTTAGACGATTGAAAATGCTTATTTTAAGCTTACTGAATAAAGATATTTTGATTTTAATTTTTAATTTTTTAAGAGTCGATAGAACCGGCCGGTTCTCTGCACCTGAGGCTTGCGCCAGTTCTCTTTGCCTAAGGAGAAAGGCGTAAATGTCCTGTCAACTGACACCACATCGCGATGCATCCCACACTCGTTGTTGAGGAAATATTCTCGAAGACTGCACACCTCACGGTTGTGGAGGGTCTTGGCATTTAAAAAGCCTCGACCACCCCATTTCCGCTGGATGTACAGTCTCATAACAGACGAGCGTGGGTAAAGCATGCGATGTAATGACTTGCTGTCGAACCTTTCTGTCCAGGGCGTCTAACTCGGTCTGAGTCCACCTTAGTATGCCAAAGGTGTACACCAGTAAGGGCATAACCCAGCCGTTGAAAACGCGCACCCTGCTGCCTCCTGACAAAAGACTGATAAGTACCTTTGTTAGGCGACCAAAGAAGCGTTCCTTCAGCGACTGTTTTATACCCCCACTCGCTATACTCAATGACTGTGACATACCAAGGTATTTGTAGGTGTCGGCTTCGGAGAGAGACCTTAAAAAGTCACCGTCTCAGAAAGTTGCAAATTCGTAGAATTTACAACTTACTCCTACTAACTTACTACTTGCCCCCGCTGTACGTGCATGACCGCGCACTTGTCTTCACCGAACCACATGTTGATGGCGCTGCTAAAGGTCTCAGTGACTTTCAGCAACGCCACCAATTCATGACGTTTCGGTGCAAACAGTTTGAGGTCATCCATGTACAGCAAGTGCGAAGTAACTTCACCCTGTCTCCTAAGCCGATATGCTGAATTATTATTATTATTATTATGAATTACCTAATGTTTTAACTAAATATTTACTTTTTTTTGGCATTAATTTACTTATTTTCATTTCAATAAATATTACTATTACCAACAATCAATAAATATAAAAACTAACATGTTAGTTTTTTAAACAACATTTTCTTACAATTTTACAACTCGGTAATAAAACTGTATGAACAGTGTGTCGCATCTGCGCCCTTAGACATTTCTATGACAATTAAGTAAGCCCCGCACCGGTACGGTAAGTATCATTGTAGCTGTGCACAACTGCACATTTATTGTACGGGACGTCTTCTTCTTCTCTAGTTCATTTATCTCAATGTTAAGGCCAGTTACTGCAGTTATATTTTGTAGTAAAGGTCATGCTATCCCTGCTTAAAGCATTAAACCAACATTAATGCTCTAAGTATCTCTGTAACTATCAAAGCATCATATCATTTCATGGTCGATATTTCTTTCCCACAAACCTTGTCAGCTGGCAAATAAAGCGAGAACACGAAATGAAAAAAATCAGTCAAGTCTGTCAAGCCTTTTTTAAGTGATGCTCCGTCATTAATGTGGCATATTTAAAAATATTTTTATGGGAAGTTCCGTGGCGCTATCACAGAGAAAGTACTTACTAATGAAAGTCTAGAGAGCGACATCCATATTTAGTTAGCTTAACGCTGGTTACTATTATGCCAGCTAGATGGCGCGCGATGACCAGTAATGATACTTAGCTTATTTACCTACAAGCCAACGAGATAAATACTATAAAATTAGAAGAAAATTCCACATTTGTATTTGCATAACATTGAATGATTTTTAATTTAACGGGGTTATGCGATACATTAATATAAGTATTAACGTTTCCTATTTCCACAGCTAATAGTTACGTCTTTAGTCTCTATTGCAATATACTTACCTATAAAATAAAAATCAATTGCAGAAATGTATGTTCGCGCTTCACTTCAGAACGGCTTAACCAATTTGTGTTCGAAATTATGTTTTTGAAGTTACCAATTTACCATACTCTCGTAGCCTCGGTTATTAGTTGAATGGAACTTTTAACAATTCCTTCTCACACTAGATGGCGGTGCCTGTCTGCTTTGTCGGCTTCTCACGTTTTAATATAATTTGCATAGGTCCCAAACAAACTTGGATGTATTACCACAGAATAACTAATAGTACTACGTTTACGACCCAAACGAATTCAATAAATTTACTGTGAATTGACGGATTAACTCTCTAGCTCTTGGTGCGTTTTATCGACAAGGAAATTAACAATAGATGCCTTTTCAGTGTGTAATTTCATGTACTTATCTACTTACTTAGCCTTTTTTGATGCTGAATTAATTTATTTTCTATTGTATTCTATTAAATTTTCATGTACGTATAGTGATTACATCGGTTTTTCCACCCCAGTTCTTTCCGTAGCAATGTTTTAAGACTCCTTTTTAAATGCAATCTACCGTTGCATCCAGTGACATCATCATCGGCTTTTAAACGTCTCACTGCTAGGCTCAGGCCTTCCCCCTTGGACAACACTTACTGGTGACGAGACGTGGGTTTACGAGTTTGACATGCAAACTAGTCAACAAGCTTCGGAGTGGCGCCTTCCGACTGAACCGAAACCGAAAAAACCACGCCAAAGTCGATCAAAAGTCAAAGCCATGTTAACTGTTTTATGTGACTATCGCGGTGTTGTGCACTCGGAATGCCGGAAGGTCAAACAGTAAATAAAGAATATTATTTGAGCATTACCTATGCGGCGTTTAAGATAGCAAATTCGACGAAAAAGGCCAAATTTGTGAAAAGAAAATTGAAGGTTAAACTAACTTACCTAAAGTGAAATTTGACCGTCATTATACGAGTCGCTGCATCCGAAGAGCTTTTCATATTCACCATGTACCTAGTCCACTCCTAAATTTACTACTTTAGGCATCAACATATTTTAAAGCTAACTATTACGCCTGACAACGGTAGGGGGCGCGAGAGCGCTATCCGCTAGCCCGCCATTTTCATGTACCTACTTCATTTTAAAGTCAGATTTCCCCATGAGCAAAAAAACTTTGGGCAAGTTCATAGAAAATGAACTCAAACAAATGAAAATGACAGTTTTCCTAATAACATCTATAGGAACACCTCTACGATCAGCCGCTGACGTCTATGTATGAATATTTTGAAATCAACACCACTCTCGAACAATGCTTGTATGATCCAGCAACTCATTGTATGTATCCCGATTCAATGTATCCCAACTAAATGTATCCCGAATTTCCCCTTTTAAAATTTAGACTTTCGGCAATGTTGCTGGGCGTATAGTCGTGTTTATACCAACAATAATTGATGTAGTAAATTCGGCCAAAATTCTGGTGTAAGTGAGTAAGTATTAGAATTAATGCAATATTTATTGGAAAAAATATTAATATTTCAGTAATGGATTGAAATTTTAATATTTATTTATTACATTTTTACAACTGAATTAACAATACACTGTAACATTTTTATTATTACTGATCAACATTAAATAAAACTATGGGGTGACGCACAGCCATGTTTCATTTAACAAATCACCGTTACATAAAAAATAAAAAGTGCAAGATTTCACTATTTTGATCAAGTGATCAAAAACAATAGGTTGGTTAAATTATGTAAATATTTTTATGGTTAAAATCAGATTGTAATGATTAAATTATTATATTCTACGTTTCTAGGGAATGTCCGAGAAACTTTCGTTCGATTTACTCAAATAATATTTAAGTTAAAATAATAGTAGTAACTAGAACATAAGAATATTTTTAACATAATATACAAAGTACCAATTGCTAAGCCAAAAACAACTGAAAAAAATAAATACCTGAACTCGTTCAGCTACATAGAAAATAACAAAACTTTTATTGCAAATAACTTAAGTTTTGTTAAATTAACTTAACTGGTTTTGCTGCACATCTCAAACTAGTTATGCTATTCGGACTTTAGTAGCTAACAATTAAAATGTGAACTAATATTTATTAAAATGAGTCATATCTCGATATATAAACTCGTTTAGCTGCACGGTCAAACTGTTTGATTACCGGTAAATAAACTTGTGAGCAATTATTAAGCCTTACATTTCTTAATATTTTACTAAACAGCGATCTAAAAATTACTCAATGTGTTTATTAAACCTTTACTAACTTTTACGTTTTTCTGTAGCAAATTTATTCTTGCAATTATTAACGTTTTTTACAGTTATCAGTAGTTATTTCAAACGCAAGACGAGTTTCACAAAAAAATTATATTTAATTACAAAACTGTTTCTAAACTGCTTTATAAAATATTGTTTAGCTTAACTAAACGAACTTCGGTACTGCTAGCTAACGCATACTCCCTCTTCGTATCGAGAATTCGAGAAACGTATTCAGTTCAGTCAGTTAGTCAGTCGTGTTTTGAACAGTCACGCTTAGATCTAATTTATTTTTAAGTTAAATATTCATCCGCCATCCCTGCACCTTCACCACCTGCGATTCGCATGGTATACGTACCGTCAGAAGACTGGAGCGAGGTGACAATATGGAGTCAGTGGATCCTCTAGCAGATTATTTAAGATCGTGGGGACTGTAAATGTACATCGAGAAATTTGCAGGTATGTACTTAAATCCTTGTAACTGTTTTATATTCATCGTTATTTTATTAGGTAGTATGTAGCCTACATCTCATTAAAAGCATTATTGTTATAATGTTTTTAATTACTTAAATAGGTAGTGAATCTACGAGATAGCTGACTTAAATGTACATAACAAAATGTGTTTTTTTTAGGTTTTGAAAGAACTTCAAAGTTTGGTATCCAGACAACGATGTGAATCTGCAAAATAATTTGCATTCAATAAAAATTATTGAATTCGCAAAGAACAACGAACGAGTTTCTAGACACGAACGAAAGACATACCTACTGGAGTACAATTACGGTAAATATTTTTTTGTATTTAAGTACCTATGACTTTTTATGTTTGACGAGATTTACTTGATGCACCTTGCTTATTATCGATGATTGGTTTGAATGGTCATTGGTTTGAATGTCTGACGTTTTTATTCATTTTATTAAAGTCACATGTTTTAACAGTATTTTTTGTTTCCAAAAAATAACGATGAAACAACTGAACAAGCTACATTTATGGCCACACCATTTTTAATAGCACTAACACAATTAATAAAACACAAAAGGTAAGAGACAACAGTGGCGGCCTTCAGGTCAGTGCTCGACGCCTTTTATCACCCCACGTAAGAAGTGCAGCTGAAGTTGAAGAGACCATTATCTACGAGAAGAAGACAAAAACTGCAAGAATTAGAAGGAACTGCATTTACAGCTATTCATTATGGTCGTTGGTTCATCGCTGAAAGAAGTTTCTTCTCGATATGTGGTACTCAATAATATGCGGTATGAGGTAGGTAACTTCCATATTAAATGCAGTCGACGCGTGTTTAATGATATTTATTAAATGCACAATATCCATCAGAATGCAGTTGTAACTGTTTTTCAAATTTATAACTCGCATTCGCTGTGCATAATTTTATTATAATATTTAACTGTAAACTCACATAATTTATCTATAGACTCTTAAAATTTTGCAATGTATCTACCTACTAATGTTTAATCATAGAGCTATTCTGCAGAATTAAATTGTTCTTTATGTTTACCATACCTTAAATATGACAAACATTAAATCTTGTAAAATAATCTTGTAGAATCATAATCATTATTCACACATATATAGACGGGATTTAACGCAAAACTACTTAGTAAAGGCATTCTACGCATACCTTTTATACCCGACGTTTCGACCGAGTTGCACCGGCCGTGGTCACGGGTGGACTGCTGTCGCAGTGTATCGCCTCCGTTTGCGTCGCTGAGTCGCGTTCATCCACCGTCACATTATTTATCCAACTACCGTCACACACAACACTAACGGTGTCCCTATTCCGTATACAAGCCTTATTAGTTAGCCGATTGGCGTTTTTGCAAACACTGGATTCCACGCTGATGATAGTTTGTGACCATCTTCCCGATTGAAATTGTTCGGATGTTTCTTAATTTCAATCGCTTCATGCACTACTCTTGAATAAAAGTGGCGATCTGTGGAGAGGACTTGCGTACGATGAAATTCGATCCAATGATTTGCGCCTCTTTCAAGTAAATGCTCCGCAATGGCTGATTTGTTAGACTGGCGGTTTTTCACAGCCGCAATATGTTCCTTGACCCTCTCATGGATAGTCCGTTTTGTCTGGCCTATGTAGGAACTACCGCAGCTGCAGTCTATCTTGTATACGCCTGGTGTTTGAAGTGGCAAAACATCCTTCGGGGAGCCCACAATGTTGTTGACCTTTATGCCTGGAGTGTATATTGTCGGTATCGAGTACTCGCGTAATATGTGGCCGATCTTGTCCGTGACTCCTTTAACATAAGGCAAATAGGCTGGTTGTCTTCTAACTTCGGGATGTTTGTCACTCTTAGTCGGCTGCTTCCGAAGTCGATTCACTCGATATCCGTTTTTATAGTGTACCTCCTGAACATGATCCAGCTCACGCTTTAAATGCTCAGGGTCACAGAGGTCAAATGCTCTGTTCTATAATGACGTTATCACGGATTGCAAGTGTCGAGGGTGGTGATGTGAGGTAGCGTGTAGGTATCTGTCCGTGTGCGTGGGTTTTCTGTAAACACAGTCGGGTATAAAAAGGTATGCGTAGAATGCCTTTACTAAGTAGTTTTGCGTTAAATCCCGTCTATATGTGTGCATAATGGAACGCGAAAGTTTAAAAGTGTATATACTTAATCATTATTGATCATTTATCATTATAGTTCTACAAAACATTTCTACAACCATTGTTGAATATTATTTAATAAAACAATATATTAATTGATTATAATTCAGTTAATTTACAGAATATGACACAAATTTGATTATAATCATTAAGAGAATAGTTTCTATTTTCCTAAATGAGTACTATAGTTAGGAGAAAAACGTATAATTTTTGACACCTATGCTTACAATTATATTTAAAATATTATACATACTTATATAAATATATACATATATATATTTGGCGCTATTGATAGATAACGCAGCAATGGCACAGTGATAAAACTTTGTTCCTGGTTAGGTGACATAAGTAAAAGTAAAATAAGTAATGTTTTGCTGTATAGGAATTGTTTTAAGTCATTTTGTTAAATTACTATGAAAAATTTCATTTTGTACTGATTTTTATATTACTTCGAAATTTGTTACTATTAGGTTAAATTCATTAATAAAAAATACTGTAAAATTACGTTAAATTGTTAAGAGTGCTTATGTTATTTAATTTTTAAACTTTAATAAATTATCACTTTCTACATTAACTAAATTCTTTTATTTTTTGTTTACACACATCAAGTCAATACTTAATATCTTTTAAAATAATATTGTAACTGAAACGTTTGAAACATTATACGGCGATATATTCGTTGCATAGTAATAAAGTAAGTAACTAAAATAACATTTATTTCAAAGGAATTAAATATTGACTAGAACTTCACTAAGGGCTTGAGCTGGCGGTTGGTCGGTATCCATCTCAGTTATTTATTAGTCGTTTGTAAAAAGTTTATGAGCAACCCCAAGTGTTGGAATCATCAGACTTTTTACTAGTGATTACATTTTTACCTAAGTTGAATACAGATAGACAGTCTGCGGGAGTACATATTCTGTTTAGTAAATTAAAATTTACCCTTAAACACCCACCCTAAGGTTTATACTCTGAAACGTGTGTTCGTTTCGTGTCCACCCTGTTATATCCAAATTATCCAGAGTACACAAACACACGTTTCAGAGTATAAACCTTAGGGTGGGTGTTTATGGGCGAATTTAAATTTACTAAGCCGAAAGTAGCAAATCAAGGAAAGCTATAATTAGATAAACAGTTTTGCTACTATTAACCAAATCAGTTATTTACGACTAACTAAGCAAATCTGTTATAAATAGCTACACGAATGGTTTTGGTAACAAAACATTTAAACAAATGTTGATAAACTGTTTCCTTACTATAAAATAAATATATTTATGTAGCAATAACGTGAAAGCTTACCTATTTTTAACCCAACAAATTGGCTACAAATAAGTGAATGTAGTTCTAAAAATTAACTTAACAGTTTTGTTACTATTAAAATAGCTATGAAACCACAGCTAAACAAATGGTTTTGTTAAATAAAACAAAATTTGTTTAATTTCAGTTAACTGAAACACTTAAGTGATAATTGACTTAACTTATTTTACAAAACTAGTTTTTGCTACTGGTATCACTCAGTTTAGTAGTCGCCTTTTCTGTGTTACTAGTAGCTGAAATTTATGCTACTGTTAGCAAAACTTTTTTTTCAGTACTTGCTTCGAGCAACAACGAAGCTGATCGCGCTCGCCTTCTTGCTGTAGCTGAGAAGGAGTCAGGATGTTGGCTGCAAGCATTGCCATCTTCAAACATCGGTACTCTCTTGAGTAACCAGTTGTTGACCTTTATTGTTGGCCTGCGTTTAGGCACCCGAGTGAACCAACCGCACCGCTGCTGCTGTGGCCAGCCCGTTGATGAGCTTGGTCATCATGGGCTGGCCTGCTCCCGAAATGCCGGTCGTCTGTCGCGCCACGCCTCGCTAAACGACATCATCCGTCGAGCCCTGGCCTCTGCAGCCAAACGGCGTTTTACGGAGCGATGGCAAAAGGCCGGACGGAATGTCCCTTATCCCTTGGACGCTGGGGAGGTCGCTGGTGTGGGACGCGACCTGTGTAGACACTTGGCTCCCTCCCACATCCGTGCGACCTCCTGTGAGGCGGACGCGGCAGCAGCCGCAGCCGAAAGCCTCAAGCGGCGCAAATACGAAGCACTTGGTGAGAGCTATGTATTGTGCCGTTTGGGGTTGACACGCTGGGGCCGTGGGGGCCAGAAGCTCGGCGTTTCGTCAAAGATCTGTCGAAGCGTCTTTTCGAGGTCTCCGCGACCGAAACGCTGGCAGTTACTTTGCCCAACGTATCAGTTTAGCTATACAAAAGGGCAACGCTGCCAGCCTCTTTGCCTTTACTACTTACTTTGCCGCACGGCAGCGGGACACTTAAAGATATTTTTTATTTATAAGATATTTTTCTTTACTACTTACTTTGCCGCACGGCAGCGGGACACTTAAAGATATTTTTTATTTATAAGATATTTTAAGGTTTTCAGTTTTTAATACTTTATTATTATTGTTTCGTGTTTGTGTAAATATTGAATAAGATTAAGTACCTACAACAACAAGTACTAATTTGTCTATGCAGTGAACTATATCTGATCGATATTTCATTCAGACAATTCACGTAAAACTGAATCTACTTTTTTTGGCGTACTATAGAATCATTGATTCTTTTAAATATATAGGTAATTATTTTTTCTCCAAAACGTTTGGTAATAGTCGGAATCTTTTTTGGGAGCTCTTAGTAATTTTGCAATATCTGGTTTTGCTTTTACCTTCTTGTTTAGTCTCGAGTTCCAGGTCTCGGTAACGCTATTTGTTTTTATATTTACTTCATGAAAACACCATTTATCGGACAAGGGTCCCCTGTTTTGACCATGTGGATTCAAAATATTGATTAAAATCCTGTCTTCTTGACTTTGATGCTTTCGTCAAAAATGTACAGCCAACCATCTGCTCGAGCTTCTTTTGGAAGATATGACAAAGCAATACATCGCCTTATATGTGACTAGCGGCCGCTCGCGGTTTCACCAGCGTGGTTCCCGTTCCCGTGGGAATATCGTAATAAATAGTATCCTATGTGTTATTCCAGGTTATAAACTATCTGTATGCCAAATTTCATCCAAATCCATTCAGTAGTTTTTACGTGAAAGAGTAACAAACATACACACTCACAAACTTTCGCCTTTATAATATTAGTGTGAAGTGTGATGTGATAGGTCACATTAAAAGTTTCCGGAACTAGCCATTTACATAAACAACATTTAATAAATAAATAAATTTTCCTACACTCACACCAATGAGCAATTTTCCGAGATCAAAAAAAAGAAATTGGTTCGTAAATGACTTCATAGATGGCGCTTAGCATAGATTAGTATGGCGCATGGTAAAAGGCGAGTTCATGAAGAGCACGTGTATGGCTGCGTAATATTTATTCTATTCTAAAATAGAAATAGGTTCTGGATGTCCTGAATATAAATAGGTAAGTACTTACTATTTTTTTATTCTTTTGGTAGACAAGTAAAAGTGTAGAATGTATTACAGCCCTTAGGTAGGTACGGCTGGTGGCCGGCTTTCATAAAACGACATCTATCGACTGTTTTTGAACTAATTTTTACTTTTTAATTTGGGCTGTCAGAAAATCGCCCATTATCTAGCCCAAAAGAAGCTTCGTTATCAAACTCCTTAAATGGTTACTTGACAACGGATAAACGTACTTAAAATACATAAATACATTCTTGTTATACATAGAAAACACCCAGACCCGAGACAATTTAGAAAAACAATAATTTCTAAATTGACCCGACCGGGGATCGAACCCGGGACCTCAGAGATGGCGACACCATGAAACCAGGTGTACAAACCACTCGAACAAGGAGGTCGTCAAAAATATTTAAAAAGTAATTACAACATTTGAAAATGGAACTCTTTGGCTGTAGAAATAATGCAGTTTGTTTCATCTGGCTGTCAATTGCTTTTACACTGTGGCGCCATTTATAAATTGCGTGTCTACAATAACATGAATATAACTCGGGAAAATTTTTGAAGTATGATTTTCTACGATTGCAAGTGTAATTTGACAGCTCAATAGAGATCGCTCGGCTTTATTTTTCATGATTGCTTCTTTTTTTAATAAAACTGGACACGTGGCTACTGTTGCTTTAGATAATCGTCGTACCGTAAATAGTGACTGCAGTATACGACCATTTGTTTGCCGGAAATTATTGACGAACTCCGTAAAAATAACCGTAAACGCCGTGTCATCTTGCACCACGACAATGCTAGTCCCACACGGCCAGACAGACTAACGAATTTTTGAAGGTGGAAAACGGAGAACTTATGAGGCATCCTGCATACAGTCCCGACATGGCACCTTGTGACTTTTTTCTGTTCCCGAAAATTAAGAACCAATTACGCGGTCAACGATTTTCATCACCAGAAGAGGCTGTCGAAGAGTATGAAAAACACGTTTCTGATGTCACCACGGAGTAGCGGCACAAAAGTTTTCAAAATTGGTTTAATCGAATGAAAAAGTGCATAATTACGCAAAGGGAGAATATTTTGAGAATCAATAAATTAATTTTTTACCTTTAATAGTATTTTTTCTTATTCATTCCGGAAACTTTTAGTGCGCCCCACGTATTAGTAGGATTTATATTTTTTTTCGGATTGGCATTAGATACGAGTACCCTCGTTCTAGGAATACTTATAAGGTGGTGGGGGTTCAGGGGGAATTACTGACACCCCTGATATCTATTTTGGTTACCGGAGAGTAACGTATTTTTTTTTCAATTATTTATGTATTTAATTTTTGAGTGAAACGAAACGAAAAACAACACGCAAATAGTAAAGAATAACGTAAAATGAAACGTTTCCTGTCGAAAATGATTAATTGATGACTTCTTTACGTAGTAATTAAAACTTTTACCTAAATATAATTAGTGACAGAACCGAATCGGGGCGGGAAGCGGGGGGCGGGAAGCAGCGGCACGGGGGGTGGGGGGGTTCTAAAGAGTTAAATAGTTGTACTTGTATCCATCATGCAAGAGTAGTTTTCCACCTCTTTGAGAAAATAATATCGTTAAAAAAGGGTTAACACTCGTAGATGGCAAAGGCTAAATGACTAGAAATAATAAATTTTTCACACCACCTGCTCGAGAATGTCAAATTATATGTCATGCAAACTTAACTTAAAGAAACGCTTACACGGGCAATGAAAATTGATCAATTATGAGCAACACTGGGCGATTGTGACGTGACAAAATATGTAGCAATTTACGGCAACAACAACAAGCGTCAATTTGGCGAAATGTTTTGCTACAACAATATTCAGCAATTTGGAGCAACTCCAAGAAACAGGCAATACCACGTAATACTTTAATACACGTACAAAACTTGCTCGCAATGGAGCGTTTTTTTTTAAAATGCTCAATGGCGCGCTCGATTTGTGCTTTAGCCAAGGCAAAGTAAAAGGTTATTAAAGCGGATTATTTATTAAATAAAAAAAAGGAAATAACGGAATTAAGAAGGAAAGGATCAAATAGGATTATAAATTGAGATTTGTAAATTGTTAATGGACAAAAAGGAAGATAATGCTTTGTAAATATAAAATTTATTTGTAAATAATAAATAGGTTATAGAGGATGGAAAGGAAACATGAAGTGATGTTAAGGATTCGAAAGAATCGGAATTATCATATAAAGGGCATACAAAAAAAATATGATTAAGGTCACCAGAATCGATACCACACAAACATATGTCACTATCGACGATATGTAATTTTGCAAAATGGGCAGGAATGCAGACAGTCATGTCCCAGTCTCATACGAACAATGCTTAATGAAGCACTTTGACGAAGTTTAGCGATTTTCTTGCAGCGGCAGCTTGCAGTGCTTTTTTTTATTATGAATCACAAGCAAAGGAAAAAGAAAAAGAACAGACATAATTTGGGTACGAACGTTTTTAGCAAGACGGAATCAATCATCATTGTGTTGTGAATTAGATGATATTTTATTCAAAAACTTTAGTCAAATATCCCGAAATGATTTTGAATTTCTTTTGAATAAAGTTGGCCCATTAATTACGAAACAGAAGACCAATATGAGAGAACCAATTTCTGCATTGACGAAACTTGCCCTAACCCTTCAATTTCTGGCTACGGGGATTCATACAAAAGTGTAATGTATTTGTTCAGCATTTCTGACAGTTGTATCACACTATTCACTTTACTATCACTTCTATTATAATGTGAATTAATGGTGGATTATTTAATGTTAAGTATTCGTGAGTAAAACAAAACAGTACCTACATCACTTTTCTAATTCTCTCAAGAAGTCCGCGTGAGATCTCAGTAAAGTCTCACATCTTTACTGAGGACTCAAGGGGTTTGGAGGAATATCATTTATCATTCATCATCTTAATCACCACTCATTATCATCTAGGAAAAAAAAACTTATGACTAGGCAGTATGGTCTGACCTTAGCCTGTTCCTTCACGGAATAAATATAAAAAAATTAAGCTGTCCTCGCGGAAGCGAGACGTAGTCAAACCGCAAAATCAATAAGTGCAAGCGAGACAGGAAACAAAATTGCTATAAATTTCCAGACTCACTATGGATATTCGGCAATACGTGTCGGCAACATTCAGCAATTGGAATATATGGAGCAATTATCAGCAATATTGCCGAAACATTTGCCGCAAGTTGCTCCACATTGCTTCACTAATTGCTCCAGATTGATCAATACGTATTGCCAGCAATAATTGACCAAAAAATTGCCCGTGTAAGCGCCTCTTTAGACCTGAGGTCCAGCAGGGCAATAATTTGTTTTGAGGCAATAATTTTGTACCTACTGAATTTCATTATGACCCGCTGGTCATTAATGTGATTTGAATTTGGAACATAAAGTAGAAAGGTACATACTAATTCCATGCATTCACCATGCAGACCTAAGTGGTCTGTGATTCACCATTAAGATCTGTACTAAAAAATAAATCGTTCGAAAATCGAACTGGCCACCACGAGTAAATTAAAAATAAGACAAAAATAGAACACAAATTTTAAAGAGGCGCGAATACTAAAAATTGCTTTGTGCTTTTTATTGTCTCGTAGATGGTGTGAAAAGTAGAGTATTCTCCTCGGGGATAAAGGTGCCTTCGTCTTGGGCGACCTTGAATCCCACGCTGCACTCAGGATTCTTGTCTTAGCTCCCTCGCTTTGCCCGGATAAACTGCCCCGCTGCGCTGCGCTCGGAAGTTAACGCTAGAATCCTTCGTTTTGCTCGGAATTCACTTTGACTATATACATGTCTAGACGGAGCATCGCGGTACAAACGCTTCTCAAAATCCGTCCGGTTTTTGTATTGAATTTGAAGTGTGCATGACAGCCGCGTATGACTGACACTAGCGCGAATGGTTGCCAGCGAATGCCTAATTTCCAATAAAGTAGGGAAAAAATACAATTTTAAAATGATTCATAGTATAACATAACTTTTTCAATTAGGTATGTCTATCGTATATGTAGGTATAACGCATAAAAGAAGCTGGTGTGTTTAGAAGAAATGGATGATTGAAGGCGAGGGCGAGTACAATAAAATAATGCGCTAATGGAAACCTGCGTGCGTGTGATATGTTTGTAATAGGGACGAAATAGAAGCAACAGGCAGGATGATTTACATTTATTACTTAATCAAAATTGATTTTTTAACTAGAAATTGAAATATTTTAAATTAAAATCAAAACAATTAATGGCGTTCTCTTTGTATTTGTTTCTTAAATAACTTTCGTTTGGATGTTACATCATTTTTCATGTTCTCTAATTTCTTATTATGTTGAAACCTTAAGTCCCCAGTACACAGTGGCGTGTGATGGCCCACTGCCGGCCATCGCCAATTGTAGACAACTGTAGGCCACGATTACGTCGCATTTACACAATGGCGTATGCTGGCCCACTGCTCATTGCTGCCTGGTAGTGGTGGGGAATATATCTTTTTTTATGAATCGATTCAAAACTTTAAATCGATATTTGATATCAGATTCTGAAACTGTATAATATTTTAATATCGGTGATATCAGTACCTATCGACCATATCTATCACTGTATAGTATATTAATAAAGGATTTGACGACCTCCTTGGTCGAGTGGTTTGTACACCGGTTTTCATGGTGTCGCCATCTCTGAGGTCCCGGGTTCGATCCCCGGTCGGGTCAATTTAGAGAAAAACTGTTTTTCTAAATAGATTTCGGGTCTGGGTGTTTTTTCTATGTTTATGTATATTTATCCGTTATCTTACCATATAAACGAGTTTCACAAGAATACTCACCTTGGTCTAGATAATTGGTGTGAGCGTAAACAAAAATTTATTAAAAATTTATTTATTATTCGTAAAATTTTACTTACCTGATACTAGTAACTAATAGTAATGATTTTCATTTCATGAAATTTTCACAAGCACATTTGTTTGTTAGAAAGATCGATCATTGATAATTAAATAAATATCAGCGATACGGTACAATATTCTTTTAACTGATCAGTGGTTTTAACTGATCAGTTATTCAACTGATCAGTTTAACTGACCATGAGTGTCGCTTTACAAGGCGAAGCAAGTTGATAGGCAAAAATAATGAAACATGATGCAAGTAGAAACTTTGTAATGGACCGTCCCTTGATGAAAATGAAAAATGTTTATTTCAACAAAATAGCATAATACAGGATTATACAGTGTACCTCATAAAAATGTACTTCCTACTTTGTTGTCAAGATATATCAGTAGTTTACCTGTGACATCAACACAAAAAAAAATTAGTTACGTTGATACCAGTACGATTAACAAGAAAAATAGCCTCATCTTATCCTAAAGTTACCTACATAAAATTAAGTTAACTAAGTATTTTATGTTATACAAAACAAACATAATGTAAAAATATGAATTTGGATGGATATGTACATAATATAATATTATATATGTTTATAAAATACGTTTGTGCCTTACGTATCGTATCACTATCCAATTTCAATCTCAGTACACACACACAGTGGCGTGTGATGGGCCATGCTTGGCCATTGCCGGCCATCGCCATCACAGACTTAGTAGAGATGATCGCCATTGTGTAGACGGGGTAGATGGTGTTCAGTGGCGAGCAATTGTCGACAGTGGCGCGCGATGGCACGCAATCGGAAAGTTGTCGGTTTTTGGGCACACATCAAAGGGAATCGTGGCGTGTAGTCAGAGAATATATACACTACCGTGAAAAGAAGCGACACTTAAGCATGTGTGCTCGTAAAATCACTCGCTGCTATGTGTGGGTGTCTGGATCTGCGCGGGGGCTTTGCGCGGCGCGCGGGGTATGGGCGGGCGGCCTGGAGGTCGCCTCGGCTGAGGCACAGTATAAATATGAGCTATTTATACTGTGGCTGAGGGCTGAGTCGAGCGAGCGAGCGTCTGTATTGCGCACCGCACGCACAGACTGACCTACACAATCCGGTTTATATCATTTGACTAATAATGTATTATAGGCAGTTAATAGCCATTAATAGCCTATTTCGAATGGTAACCCTGCTATTAATGTTACAGTAATGATTAAAAATATCGCGACAATAAGCAAATAAATGGAGGATGCTTATACAGTTTTTATCTATTTTTACACTATACGTCACTCGTAGGTACATAGAAATCTCGAGTTTTCGATCGTGAAAGTTAAGTAATGTTCGCCGAGGTCGCCAAGAGGATGGGTGATCGTAGGTTCATAAAATCTCGAGGTTTTCGATCGCGAAAGTTGAGCAATGTTCGCCGAGGTCGCCAAGGGGATGGGTGACCGTAAGTTCATAAAATCTCGAGGTTTTCGATTGCGAAAGTTAAGCAATGTTCGCCGAGGTCGCTTACTGGTCTCCCATCAATTACTCTACCTGCGCAAAGCTTAACTTTTGTGACTGTAAACAGAACGTCTGTTGAAATTGTATGAAACTATTAAAAGCGGGGTTATTAGCCAATGGATGGCTAAAAATGGCTATTAATGGATTATAATCGCTAATAATTCAAACAATCCGGCTATGAACCCATCTCTACCTACGACTTACGAGTACACGCACGAGTAATCATGCCCGGTTTTCATTATTGTTGTGTATACGGCTGTGGTAATAACCAAAAACAAACTGATAAAAGTTTCTTCTCATTGCCCAGCGATCCAGAAAAGTAATTGCCTACTTTATATTAATATGCTATTACTTACCTACTCTCTGTATTATACGATTTACACATAGTATATAGATTTAGTAAACGTCCGTCAGATTCCACTTTCGTCAGAAGCAGTTTTTCTATAATTGCAGTTCAGTTTCGTCATGAATGAAGGTACCTAAATCACTCTCGACGTTTGAAGTAGGTAGGTAAGTAGGTACTCGTAATAACACTAACATCATTCATCACTACCTACCTAGTGTACCTACCTACCTACCTACCTACTTATTATAAAACAAAGTCCCCCCGCGTCTGTATGTCTACGTACGTAGGTAAGTAGGTACCTATTTACTTAGTTAAGTCTTAAGTACCTATTGTAATATCAATTCTACTAGTCACCTACAATTATTAAGTACTTACCTATATTATTACAATTTACTTGTACCTGCACCTAACTTGTGTTGCACCTAACTAGGTTGACGACCTCCGTGGTCAAGTGGTTAGCACGCTGCCGGGTCTAGCGTCGCGCCATCTCTGAGGTCCCGGGTTCAATTACCGGTCGGGTCAATTAAGAGAAAGACTGTTTTTATAAACTGGTTTCCGGTCTGGGTATTTTTTATGTATATTTATCCGTTGTCTTACCGTATTAACGAGTTTCAAAAAATACTCATCTTGGTCTAGCTAGATAATTGGTGTGAGCGTAAACAAATTATTGAATTGAATTTAGGTTGGTAGATGGGTACTTACTTAGTTAATGGAGTAACTGCTAATACTACTACGAGTAGGGCGTGCACCCGGTTCTACCTGGTTCCGAAAAGACCCGGTTATACCCGGTTCTTTTAATCTTCAAAGAACCGGTTCTTAAAATTGTATTACCCGGTTTTTACGGGTCTTTCGGTTCTTATCAATGTCGTCAAATAAATCAAAAATTTTCATTAAGTAGGTACGTAGGTATAAGTAAATTGTTGATTTTGCATGAAAAAAATATTAGTCTATTAGTAGTTTTTAAGACTGACACATTTTTATTAAACTATGATTTGGCGTGGAAAAAATATTAGACTGTTTTATTCCCATCGCTGTAACTTATGAGCTGTGCAGGGTGTTTGTGCGAATAATTAATTCTCAGCTCATTCACCACCTAGAGGATCACTCGCTGCTCCATGATCGCCCGCCAGTATGGGTTCAGAGTCAGACCCAAGCGATCAACGGGTGATCTTCTAGCGTACGTTACTCACGCATGGGGTAAAGCGATAGACATAAGCATGGCGAATCCCAGGCAGTTAGCCTTGATATCGCGAAAGCTTTCGATAGAGTGTGGCATCGTTCCCTTCTTTCCAAGTTATCGGCCTTGGGTGTGCCGCCCCGTTCGTGCGCCTGGGTTGCAGACTTTCCAGAAGAGCGGAGGATTCGTGTCCTTTGTGAGGGTAGCTCCTCCGCGTTCTTCAAAATAAATGCCGGAGTGCCGCAGGGTTCTGTGTTCTCACCTACTCTATTTCTTCCGCATATCAATGACATGTTGTCATGGGACAATATTCATTGTTATGCGGATGACAGTACGGTGCATGAGCGGTACTTGGGACATCCTGCGGCAAAGCAAGCCGATATCGTGGTGAAAAGGCCAGAACTGGCTGCCAAACTGAACCTGGCTCTCGATCGTGTCTTTTAGTGGGGATCTGAAAACCTGGACGAGTTTAATGCCAGCAAAACCCAGGTTTGTGCATTATCGTCTCAAGGTAACTCCTTTCCTTACTCCTCCCTTTCTTCAGAACTCTCCGTTATCCATTTCGGTGAACCTCAGAATTCTCGGCATGTACATCGGCTAGGAACTGAATCCATAATGCTACATCGAGAGTGTTATTTTAACTGCCTCCCGTAAAATGGGTATTCTCAATAAGGTGAGGCGGTTTTTCACTCCCGAGCAGCGCTGTTTTCTGTACAAGACTCAGGCCGATCGAGTATGGAGTATTGTTCGCATCTTTGGGACGGCTCCGCTAAATATCTTCTCGATGCACTTGATAGACTGTAAAGGCGAGCGGTACGCATTATTGGAGATGCTGAGGTTACAGCCTCTCTTGAGGACCTCCAGCTGCGTAGAGACATTGCTTCTATCAGTATCTTTTACCGGAATTACTACGGAGAGTGTTCTGAAGAACTTCTTGATCTAATCCCGCCCTCTCCTTTCCTCTCCCGGACTATACGTGCTGGTCTTAGGAACCACCATCATACTGATCAGACGATCAGTACTCGTACCAAAAAATTTGGCAAGTCGTTCCTTTGTAAAACCATTTGGCTTTGGAATTCTTTGCCGGGACATGTGTTTCCCAGCTCCTATAGTCCCTGATCTTTTAAGCGGGGCGTGAAACGGCATTTATGCAGGCCGTCGTCATGAATGGATGCGCTTGTTACCGTGCTTATTTCACGGTGAGGAGCGCTCTCATTATTTTGGACTGCATCGGCTGCTTACCATCAGGCAGGATGCTGTCACTAAGACGTGTCAATATAAAAAAAATTAGAAAAAAAATATTTATATTTTTACTTATAGTGGATGAGTGTGATGACAGTGAAACTCTGTTGGCGCTTAAGGCACCAACATGCGACGCAGGGAAATGGAAATATAGGATAGTGGGGGCTTACTTGGTTCCGGGCTGTGGTCACAGGATCGTGCTGGAGCTGAAGGCGGCTGGCGCTGACCACGGGCGGCGAGGTAGTTGATTTCCTGGCGCACAGTCACTACACGAAACTATTCACTAGGGCAGTTCTTTAGGCGTTAGGCGTAACTTTACACATATGCTATTAGTGGTATTGCTTTATTTCGAAGGCTGAGTTCAAGGGCGCGCGACGCGTGATTTCGTCTTGAGATCTCAAAGGCCACTAACTGTTGCGCGAGCGCCAGCCGTCAAAATGGCCGCGCGACGGGTTAGTGCAGTCCAATGTGCACTCTATTCCTGCGCAGAGACAGCTGTTATTCGTTGCGCTGTGGCGCAAACATCTTCCCGGGGCCCAGGGTGGGCTCATCCAGAGGGAGCCTGGCAATCTTGAACACAGGCCTCCGGAGGTGTCCATTGGCGGTGTCCAGGTCCACCACCCGCACGACGCCATCCTTCCCAGGCAGGGTGCGAGTAATGCGCCCCAGTCTCCATTGAAGGGCAGGCAGGTTGTCCTCATTGATGAGGACGAGCTCGCCAACTCGGGGAGGGGAGGATGGGGACAACCATTTGGAGCGGGTTTGGAGTGTGTGGAGGTAGGACTGGGTCCACAGCGCAGAAGCGCTGGGAAAGGGCCTGTACCATCTGGAATCGCCTACGTGTGGAGATCGGCCTATCTTCCACGGATAGTTCGGGAAGGGCCGTTAGTGGGCGGCCTATAATGAAATGTCCGGCCGTAAGCGGCTCAAAGTCTGAAGGATCAGACGAAAGTGGGCAGAGAGGTCTAGAGTTAAGGACAGCTTCGATTCGTGTTAAAAGTGTAGAGAATTCCTCGAATGTGAGGTGCTGTTCGCCAATTACGCGATATAAAAGTTGCTTTGTTGATTTTACGTTGATCTCATGTAACGCACCGAACCATGGTCCCTTAGGGACGTTTAACAACCAAGTAATGTGCTGACCAGCGAGCTTGTGCGCAATCGTGTCATTGTTCAAGGCAAGAAAGTTTTGTACTTCGATGAGCTGATTTCTAGCGCCTACATAATTTGTACCGCAGTCCGAGCGGATGAGAACCGGGGCACCGCGGCGTGCTATAAAACGCTGTAATGCCGCGAGGAACGCTTCCGTGCTGAGGTCCGAGACCGGTTCCAAATTAACCGCCTTAGTCGAGAGGCACACGAATATACAAAAGTACGCTTTTAAGAGTTTAACATTACGTAGGGTACTAGATTTAACGAGGAATGGTCCGGCAAAATCGGTCGTGACTTGACTAAATACTGGCTGAGGCGTAACTCTATCGGCTGGCAGGTCGGCCATGAAGGGTGCTTGCGGCTGGGCCCGGCATCGAAAGCATCTAATGCATTTAAAAACTCGGTGTCTAATAATACGGCGCGCGGACAATATCCAAAATTGTTGGCGTAGGATAGCGTGTAAAGTGTCAGCGCCAGGATGGCAGTGTATTTTGTGGTAGTGGTCAATGATAAGGTCTACAAGTGGGCTAGAGCTGGGAAGTATGAGCGGATGCTGCGCGTCATATCGGATAGACGCATGGGACAGTCGTCCACCAACTCTAAGGAGCTCATCTTTAATGAGAGGTGACAGCCGCTGGAGTCTGACGGAGCAGATTTTGCCAGTTTGAAGGCGGTGGATGTCCTCCGCAAACTCATTGTGCTGAACACTGCGCACCCAGTAAAGTAGGGCCTCTCTTCGTTCACTGACGTACAAGGGGCCTGAGCGTCGCGAATCTGGGTGGTGTCTGCAGTTGTGCAGAAAGCGTTTTAGACAAGCTGTCACTCCGACGAGCTTGTCTAGTGAACTGAACCGAGTGAGCAGGTCAAAGTCAAGACCGGGCACTGTGACCAGTGACGGGACGTGTTTGGGCTTAAGGCCGGGCAGGGCGTGATGGCCCAGAGCTAAGGGCATCGCAGGCCAGAAGACTCAGAAGGCTGTCCAAGCCACGTGGGAGACCACCATAGGTCGTAGGCTGACAGGGATTGCGCAGACATCCCTCTGCTTGCGCAATCTGCCGGGTTGAGCTCGGAAGGTACGTGTCGCCAGGTACATTTTGGTGAGCCTGAGCTGATTTTAACTACCCTGTTGGCTTCAAAGGGTTGAAAACGGTGAGGCGGTGTATTGAGCCAGGCCAGGACTATCGTACTGTCTGACCAACATATGTGTTGTTGTAAAATGATATGGGCCGATAACTGAACCGACACACGGATCATGAGCTGGGAGAGTAGAATGGCGGCCGACAACTCTAACTTGGGGATTGTGAGGCGGTTCTTGATTGGTGCGACTCGCGACTTGGCGACAATCAAGTATACCAAAGTATCTCCGGAGGCATCGAGCTCATGGAGGTAAACAACAGCGGCAAACCCGGCTTCAGAGGCATCTGCAAACCCGTGAAGCGAGTATGCAGCTGAGCCTTTGTTTGCACAAATGTGCCGAGGGAAGCGAATGCTAGACAACAGCGGCAGATCCTCTGAGATGTGGTGCCACTCCGTTTGTACTTCAGAGGGAGTGGGCTCATCCCATTCCAGCTTCAGTAGCCACAATTGCTGAAGCAGCAGCTTTGCGCGGAAGATAACGGGCGAAACCCAGCCGTTTGGGTCATAAAGTGAGGCTACGGTGCTTAAAATAGACCGCTTTGTGACATGTGTGATGGGGGGCAGAGAGATGCGGTAGGTGAACTCGTCTGACTGAGGGCTCCACTGTATACCCAAGACCTTAATGGACGTGGACTCTGGGTTCATGTCGAAGTCCTTGGGCATGTCGCATTGGTTGTCGGGAAATCTCTCGAGCAGCTTAGGCGAGTTAGATGTCCACTTACTGAGCTGAAAGCCGCCTAGGTCTAGCAGACTTATCAACTCGTCCTGAAGTGCTTGGGCGGATTCAACCGTGTCATGACCACACAAGATGTCATCAACGAAGATAGACTTGCGAAGAACCTGAGCGGCTCCAGGGTAGCGATGGCCTTCATCATCAGCCAGCTGAAGCAGAGTGCGGATTGCATGATATGGGCTTGATCTTAAGCCGTACGTGACTGTATTGAGGGCGTAGGTGAGCAGAGGGTGATCTGGTGAGGACCGCCATAGTATCAGCTGATACCGTCTCTGGTCTGGGGCAACCAGCACATTTCTGAACATCCTCTGGATGTCAGTGCTGAAAACGACTGGATGCGTTCTGAAGGACATGATGATGTCCACAATGTCCTGTTGAAGGGCGGGGCCTGTGTGTAGGCATTCATTTTTGCTGACACTATTGGAGCTTTTGCAGCTACCATCAAAAACAATGCGCAGCTTGTTCGACCCTGACTTAAATACGCCATGGTGAGGGATGTAGAAGTGAGGTTTATGGGCGAATGTATTTGGGTGACAGGGAGCCATGTGCCCTAAGTCGATGTATTCGGCCATAAAGTCGACGTATTTAGAACGCAGAGACGGATTCGCCATTAGCTTCTTCTCAATATTGAGGAATCTGCGTAATGCGATAGGGTGAGTTTTACCTAGTTGAGGGGCGTCCTTTAGAAAGGGCAGAGCGACCGTATATCTGCCTGAGGGATCGCGTGTAGTGGTAGAGCGGAAGATTTCCTCGCATTGTTCCTCCAGGGGATCATTATGAGTGTGAGATTGAGGGAGGGGCTCCTCAGACTCCCAGAACCTTTCCAGACTCTGACGTATATCCTGGGCTGATTCAGCTGAGTCTGGTTGTGAGCTGACGACGTGAGCTGAGTTAACCTGCTGCGCCGGCTGCGCATACAAGTCCTCAATGGGTCCTATCAACGCGAAGTCGAAAATCGTGCCGAAGGCTATGGGCTTGCCCGGGCCCAACGAGACCTTAGTCCCGTCCAACACCTGGCCAAGAACGTCCGACCCCAATAAGAGGTCGATCGGGGCTGGTGTGTGGTAAAGCTGGTCAGCCAATGGCACGGGTGGCTGGCCTAGTACGTGGGAAATGTTTGGTACCTTCTCTAAGGGAAGGTAGCCAGTGACGTTTTTTAAAATGTGAGCTGTGGCAGTAATTGTAGGAGTATCATTGTGAGTGGGTCGGCATACTATTGTTATTGCCGCCTTTGACTCATGTTTGTGCTGATTCCCAACTCCTGTAATTTTTAAAGAAGTGGGTTTTGATGGCAGGTTCAAAAGTCGTGCCATGCGTGACGTTATTAACGTCAGCATACTGCCACAGTCCAATAAAGCTCTGGCTGTGTGAAGATGTCCATGTACGTCCGCGACTCTTAGTGAGACGGTTGGCAACAAAATGGGTGTGCCAGTGGGCACAGAAGGTGAGTGAGCTGATTGAGTATCAGCTGAAATTGTATGAGCTGAGTATGTATCAGCTGTGTAGGCATGGGTTGACTGGGCATGGGCTAAATCTACCTCTTCGCTAGGGTGCTCTGTGATAGTAGGGAGTCATAATTGCTGGCGGCGTTCGCGGGGCCTACCTGGCGAACCGGACCTGGGCGGGCTGGCTCTGTGAGCAGAGCTGGGTTGCGCCTGTTTGGGATGTGCGGGTTCGTGCCGCCTGCTGTTTCTGGGACGCTCCCTCGAGTGCTCTGTCAGCTGTGGTGGGGGCACATGTACAGACGACGAATGAGCTGAGTGCGTTGGGCCGTCTGGTCGATGGAGGGACGTGTGGTGGTTCGTACTCCCACAGTTCTTGCATGCCCCCCTTGACCTGCACTCGCTCTCGTAGTGACGGCCGAGACAACGCTGGCAGCGCTCGCGTGCCTGTACAAAGTCCCAACGGCCCTGTGTTGGCTGTGCATTATACCATCTGCACGTCATGAGCGTATGTCCCCTAGTGGCACAATAGGGACAGTAGGGCGTCGAGCGTGAGGAAGAGGACGAGGACGATGATGAGGAGCAGCTTTGCTGGTAGGCCGAGTAGACGGGGAAGGGCTGACTGCGAGCCGGGGAGGTGGATGGGCGGTGACGCATTTGCTGCGCTGGGCGTGACGGTTGGTGAGTAGGCTGATCATAGGCGCGGTGAGGCGACGGAGCTGAGGAACGGTCACGGTAATGGTCGGGTTGTTGCTGAGCCATCTGAGCATAAGTGCGATGGGGCAACTGAGGAGGCGCGCGGCTACGAGAAGGGCCGGGCAGGGCGTGAATGGGCTGCGGCTGGGCTATGTTGGAGAACTCTGTCTCCACACAGCGCGCGTGCTCCTCGAGGTAGGAGATGAGGTCACTCAACGTTGGCAGGGAGCTGCTAGACCCGTGTCTGCGTTCAAATAACGTGCGGAGCTCACCCTTAAGCTTTCGCACCACTATCGACACAAACACGTAGTCGTCTCCTATGGGCAGATCCAAATTACTAAGGGCACACTGGGCGGACACCAGCGGAGTGAGGAAAAGCGTGCGTATGTTTGAGCGCGTGTGGATGCTCGGCAGCCCCAGGATTATGTCGACGAAACTATCGATGAGAACCCGGCGGTTCTCGTACCGCTTGGTGAGGATGTCCATGGCCACGGCAAAATTTTCATTGGTGACCTTTAAGTGGGACACCATACTTAATGCCTCACCGCTGAGACTTGAGAACAGGTAGTGGAGCTTGACTGCGTCCGACAGGGTCGCCATGTCGTCAGTCAAACTCCTAAACAGCGCAATGAAGGAAGGCCAGTCCTCCACTTTTGAGCTGAACCTGGGCAGCGCTATCTTGGGGAGGACGGCTGTGGGCGTATTGACGCCGAAATTGGGCTGAGCACTATGGGTTGGGGACGACGTGGAAGAGGGTGAGATTTCCTCCCTCGCCACAAGTATCCCCAGGTATGCCCCGGAGGCTTTTGTGTGGTTCTCAGTGTATGTCCTCTCAACCCCCTCGTCTAAGTTCTCTTCGTCGAGAATGTTGTAGTACACTGAGTCCAGCTTCTCCTTTATGCCCTGTATCTGTGCGAAACGCACGTTAAATTCCGTTATGGAATGTTTGGTGTCGCCAGCAATGATCAGTGATCCCACCTCTAGAAGCTGGTGTAAAGCTTTGGCGGCCTCCCTAAATATCGCGGCTTGTGACTTGGTCGGCAACGCGATGAATAAAAGGAGACAAAAAAAAAAAAAAAAAAAAATTAAACAAATTTAAAGGCAGTAAAAAGAACAACACCCTGTATATATTCTATAGTTGGGCTGGACGTATTTGTTTACTAAGGTAAACGCAAATGGGCTAAAATTAACGCACAAATAAGGAAAGCAAAACTAAGTTGGGACGCCTTGTATATGGCCCACGGGTGGTGCAAACGCGTGTGTATGTGTATGTCTGTGTATGTGTATGTATGCTTATTGAACGCGCGTACGTAACATTAGCCGACCGCAAAACAAAAAGCAAACAAAACAACAAAAACAAAAAAATCACGTTATCCGTAGCCCACTGTTGGGCAAGGCGCTCACAGTCGGGCAGACCTGTTGCCGACACTAGCGCGAAGAATGAGTCAGTCGCAAACAAAAAAAATAAAAATAAACTAATAATAAAAACTTAATTAAAAAGGTTGGGACACTCTGTCTGTGTCCCACAAGTGGGCAAACGTGTGAACGTGTGTAGAAGTACTATGCTCTTGTGGTGAGCACGCACAAGAATGAGCCGATTGCCAAAGCAAAAATTAAAACCAAAAAAATACAAAATTAATACTAGCGAAAAAATAAAGCACGCTACTTGACACGCGTGGTGAGCATGCACGAGATCTGAGCCGATTTAACACGACACGAACATAAAAATTTCATTACAAAATAAAACGGGAAAATAAATCTCTCGTCATAATACCACACGCAACGCAATAAAACGGGAAACCTTCTCTCGTTATATTACCCTACGTAACGTAATAATTTAACTACTAATTAAGTCACCGTTAGGATTATGAACAACGTATCGTTAGGCAAAAATCGTTTGGGTACACACACAAGCCCGCTCAGATTACAACAACATTACAACATTGCATCACACTTTCAACGGATGCATACACAAAATCAACAATAAAAATACTAAACTTGTTAGCGTAAATTAACTAGGAGTTAGCACGAATCGGATACTGGTACGAACTTTTATTTGGAACACGATACCCGAAACACGAATTTTTATTCGTGTAGGTAGGTCAATAATATTTCGCAATGCTCTTTGCAACGTCTGTCGTGCAGAAAAGATTTTGTATGGAGATGAAATTATAAATGTTAGGAAGTGAAATAGATATAATTATGAAATATTATTTTTAGCGGACTGTAAATAATTAATCAAAGTTAAGGGCTGATTCGGGGCTGATTATGGTCGAAAGACCATGAAATTTAGAGGTATTCCGCGCTCGATGGACCAGATATGTTGGCGCTTAAGGCACCAACATGCGACGCAGGGAAATGGAAATATAGGATAGTGGGGGCTTACTTGGTTCCGGGCTGTGGTCACAGGATCGTGCTGGAGCTGAAGGCGGCTGGCGCTGACCACGGGCGGCGAGGTAGTTGATTTCCTGGCGCACAGTCACTACACGAAACTATTCACTAGGGCAGTTCTTTAGGCGTTAGGCGTAACTTTACACATATGCTATTAGTGGTATTGCTTTATTTCGAAGGCTGAGTTCAAGGGCGCGCGACGCGTGATTTCGTCTTGAGATCTCAAAGGCCGCGCGACGGGTTAGTGCAGTCCAATGTGCACTCTATTCCTGCGCAGAGACAGCTGTTATTCGTTGCGCTGTGGCGCAAACAAACTCTATTAATATTATAGTTGACATTATTGATTAGATAACTTTATTGTAATCTGTTACTAGTCGATTTCTTAACTGTAATTAATAGACTTTCTAAATAAAAGCATTGGTAACAAATTAAACATTATTTTATTTTACGAACCCAAAAGCACCGAAAATAACCCGGTTCTTCGGTAAAATGGAACCGAAAAACCCGGTTCCTAAATAAGGTCCGGTTCTGCATCCTCTAACTACGAGAATATAATATAAAATCGTTAGAAGTATAGCTAGGTAATAGTAGTAAAAATAATAATAAAAATTATAAAAGTAATAGAAAAAACAGAACATTTTGTTTTAAACGTAGGTTTAGTTTAGGTAGGTGGTAACCCGATTCGTTCCAAGAATCGATTCAGACGCCGTCAATTCATTACGATCCAAAAAATCGATTCAAAGAGAAAAATCATGCATAATGCATCCCTAATCGGCCATTGTGTAAACACCACCGGCCAACATACGCCACGATTCCTTTGATGTGTGCCCAAAAACCGACAACTTTGCCATTGCGCGCCACTGCGCGCCACTGTCGACAATTGCTCGCCACTGTACACCATCTACCCCGTCTACACAACGGCGATGGCCGGCAGTGGCCAAGCATGGCCCATCACACGCCACTGTGTACTGGGGCCTTTATAGTTAAATATTTCGACAACGACTTCTTTCTACCGGATCAGTTGGAAATCTGAAAATTAAAATGTTTGCTATGTGGTCCAACAGTTATAAAGGTTACATAATGTGATGACTGCTCATCAATATCCGTGTCCAATAGTTTACATGAGACGAGAAATATTGACCTTTTAGGGGCACAAACATACACCCGCACTTTCTCAAACATCATCTTCATCATCATCATCAGCCTATACAAGTCCCACTGCTAGGCGCAGGCTTCCCACGTGGAGATAGCACATGGGGATATTGAGCCATAACCCACCACGCTGGCCCAATGCTTGTTGGTGAGTTTTAACAACTTTACTGTCATCTTACGACAACAAACGGGACCAACGGCTTAACGTGCCTTTCAAAATACGGAGGAGCTCGAGATGTTTTAAATTTGGTCACCCATCCAGTGACCCGGCATTGCGAAAGTTGCTTAGCGGGCAAGATCGCAAGCCGAACGTTCTAGCCGAAGCGCCATCGAGCTCAGAAGCATACATACTACCATCCCCTACATACATATACTTAAACACACACTTCTTACATAAATACTTACGTACATTCCATTTCAAACATAATAATTTTTTTATTCATTTCGAATATCGATACCATACTTACCACAATAACAATTTATAATAATAGTATTTTCAATATTACAGTAGGTATTATATTTTTTCTTGTTTTAGAACGGAACCTATACTCTAGCCAAATTCGATGACGAATGTTTGTAAACAGATTACTGTTATACCTAGTTGCAGTAGGATTTTAATTTTTCTTGAGAGACATTCACAAGAAAACAGTTAACTATTGTGTCTTTCTTTCAAAAAACAGTAAAAATCCCAGTAGAACTAGACATTTGCACAAATGACAGTAATATCTTTACAAACATTCGGCATCGAAAGGAACCGTGACATTTATTCACGCTCTTATAAATCAGACATCAGTTTAAAAAAAGGAAAACTTTGAAAGTGTTCCAATAATAATTATATTTAATGTATTTACTTTATTTACAACAAGGCCATGTATAAATACTAACTTACAAGACTGAGTATTTTTTATCATACTTATTATATTTAAACCTCCTTTTAAATTCTGCCACCAATAATAGGAATTCTACATTTTGATACCAGCAACACTACGCATACATGGCCGTTATTATTGTTAAACTTTAAATTTTCATTCAAATTTATCGATACTTACAGATGAAACGTGACTTTCCTTTTCGAAAAGATTTTTCCTTTGTAGTTTCGACAGAATTTCACTGAGCAAACGGTCATTTTGAGAACAATTTCACCGAAACGCGAGAGGTAAACACTGCTTGACGGCACAATGACACTGACCGCCTGGATTGCCCGATAGGTCATTTTTGGCCTATAAATTTTTCTACGTTTTTTTACTGCCAGGGTCTATTTAGACCACAGTCTAGACATGTATATAATCAAAGGGAATTCAATACGAGGCGCCCGCTACATAAGACACTACTTTATCCCGCATAATCTACTATTTCATTCCTCATACACGGAAAGTAGGTCTGAAGTTGCATAAGGAGCAGGAGGAAAGTAGTACTTTTCCTCCCTAGGGAGAATCGTTTTTCTGGCATGTGTAATTGTGACTAATTATTAAAATAATACCACAACAAATCTCTTCCCTTGCGTGCCGCCTCGTAAAAAGTGACTAACGGATCAAAGACTACAGCATAGAGCGGCTATGGGCTCATCAAAATAATACTACCAACCCCTTTGTTCGCTTGGGTGTTGTAAAAGGCGACTAACGGACTAAAGACTGCACATAAATCCAACAGCATAGAGCGGCGATGGGCTTATCAAAATAATACTACCCATCCTATCTTTCCTTCGCTGACATAAAAGGCGACTAAGGGACTAAAAACTGCAAATACAACCAACAGCATAGAGCGGCGATGGGCTCATCAAAATAATACTATACCAGCTCCTCTCTTCTCTACGGTGTCGTAAAGGCGACTAACGGACTAAAGACTGCATTTACAACCAACTGCTTAGAGCGGCGATGGGCTCATCAAAATAATACTACCAACGTCTTTCTTCTCTTCAGTGTCGTAAAAGGCGACTAACGGACTAAAGACTGCACGTACATCCAACAGCTTGGAGCGGCGATGGGCTCATCAAAATAATACTACCAACCCCTCTCTTCTCTTTGGTACTAAAAACTGCACATACAACCAACAGCTTATAGAGCGGCGATGGGCTAAACAAAATACTTAATACTGATAACCCCTCTCTTCTCTTCAGTATCGTAAAAGGCGACTAACGGACTAAAGACTGTACATACATGCGACAGCATAGAGCGGCGATAGGCTTATCAAAATAATACTACCAACCCCTCTCTTCCCTTCAGCGTCGTAAAAGGCGACTAACGTACTAAAGACTGCACAAACATCCAACAGATTATAGCGGCGATGGGCTCTTCAAAATAATACTTCCAACCCCTCTCTTCCCTTGGGTGTCGTAAAAGACGACTAACGGACTAAAGCTATTCATATTTTTGTGTGTTATTAATAATAAGTACAATTAAATATAACAATAACTATTCAGTTTAGAAAAAAATGGTCTTAGAAACCTCAGTATCATTTTTGATGACCTATACTACTACAATTCTAAGTATGGAAACCCTCAAAATTTATTGGTTTTTTTTTCTATATTTGTGTGAAAATCTTAATGCGGTTCACAGAATACATCTATCTACTTACCAAGTTTCAACAGTATAGTTGTTATAGTTTTGGAAAAAAAGTGGCTGTGACATACGGGACGGACAGACAGACAGACAGACATACATGACGAATTCATAAGGGTTCCGTTTTTTGCCATTTGACTATGGAACCCTAATAATGACACCATTAAACCCCTGTACCGTGATTCGAAGCATAAACAATATGAGAATGTCGTACACTTTGCCTCTCTGTCTTTCCTATTCACCGTGTGTATGTTGCTGTCTCTGTCGCACACTCACTCCCCCACGCAGTGGCCACGGCCAGCGGACAAGAGTTTGGTTTTACCATTGGCGTCCTTTGCCTCACCGAGTGCACATACATCTCTTCAGCAACTCACAGGTATTAAGAGACGCTTACACGGGCAATTTTTTGGTCAATTATTGCTGGCAATACGTATTGATCAATATGGAGCAATTAGTGGAGCAATGTGGAGCAACATCAAAAATTGTCGGCAATTGTTTCGGCAATATTGCTGATAATTGCTCCATATATTCTAATTGCTGAATGTTGCCGACACGTATTGCCGAATTTCCAGTGGGTCTGGAAATTATTAGCAATTTTGTTTCCTGTCTCGCTTGCACTTATTGATTTTGCGGCGTCTCGCTTCCGCGGGGACAGCGAGCGCTTGTTTTTTCTTTTATAATGGCTTTTTTTTTTTTTTTTTATATAGTAGAAGGAGGCAAACGAGCAAGCGGGTCACCTGATGGAAAGTAATCACCGCCAGGAATAGGCTCGTTTCTTGAAGATCCCTAAGTCGTAACGGTCCGGAAATACCGCCGCCGAGAGCTGGTTCCACAACACTGTAGTTCGAGGCAAGAAATTTCTTGAAAATCGCACAGTAGTAGACCGCCATCCATCAAGGTGATGTGGATGGAACGACAGTCGATTGCGTGTAGTGCGGTGAAGGAAATTAGCGGCAGGGATCAAGCCGAACAATTCCTCAGAACACTCCCCATATATATACGGTACAATATACAGAGAGACGCAACGTCTCTCCGAAGAGCCAGTGGATCGAGCCGACCTGAAATAACCACGTCGCCGAGAATTCGAGCAGCTCTGCGTTGAATGCGGTCAAATGGAAGGAGTTGGTATTGGGGTGCTCCAGCCCAGAGATGGGAGCAGTATTCCATATGCGGCCTGACTTGTGCTTTATACAGTTGTAAACGGTGAGCCGGCGTGAAATACTGACCCGCTCTATTAAGCACACCCAGCTTTTTCGAAGCTAATTTAGCTTTACCTTCCAAATGACCACGAAACTGAACGTCACTCGAAATATCGACGCCAAGGATTCCAATAATCGGATTGGTATCAAGGGGAGCTCCCTCAAAGTTCAGAGGTACGACGAAGTAATGTTTTTTCGCGGTAAATGCGCAAACTTGTGTTTTGGAGGGGTTAAAGCGGACTAGGTTATGTCGGCCCCAATCCGAGACATGACTTAACATGTTCTCGGTGTCAGTCACAAGTTTATTCCGGCTCTCGATGACGTTTTCCAGAGAAATGTTAGCTCGCCCGGTGTAGAGCGTATCCCCAGTACTGTCGTCTGCATAGCAATGAATGCTGTTGTTATGCAGCATGTCATTGATATGCAGAAGAAACAGAGTAGGGGACAACACACACCCCTGCGGAACTCCAGCATTCACGGGCTTCATGTCGAAGCACGAACCATCGACTGCGACTCTGATGCTACGCCCAGTAAGAAAGCTGGCAACCCATGAACACAATTTCTCAGGAAGCCCGTATGATGGAAGTTTAGAGAGAAGAGCCCTGTGCCATACCCTGTCAAAAGCTTACGCTACGTCCAAGCTAACTGCCAGTGCCTCCCCTTTACTCTCGACTGCCTCCGCCCATCGGTGAGTAAGGTACACTAAAAGATCACCAGCCGATCGACCGCGACGAAAACCATACTGGCGATCACTTAGTAGCTGGTTCTCTTCTAGGTACCTTAAGAGCTGGCGGTTTATAATGGACTCCATTACTTTGGAGAGTAAAAAGGTAATAGCTATTGGCCTGTAGTTGGACGGATCTGAGCGATCGCCTTTTTTTGGAATCGGATGGACAAGGGCTGTCTTCCAAGAGCTCGGGACGACGCCAGTGGTGTAAGAGAGCTGGAAAAGGCGCGTTAGAACTGGTGCCAATTCAGGAGCACACGTCCGAAGCACAATAGGTGGTACTGCATCAGGCCCACTCGACTTATGGATATCAAGGGAAAAAAGAGCCTTACGAACTGACCTTTGCAGGAACTGAACGTTTGGCATTGTACAAGCGCAATGCGGTATGGTTGGTGGAGAGTTTTCCCCATCGTCCAAGGTCGAGTTTGATGCGAAAAGAGAGCCCAAGAGATCGGCTTTCTCCTTTGCAGTATAGGCCAGGCAGTCATCGGTCTTGTGCAATGGTGGTAGGGACAGCTGACAAAAATTCCCTAAGATAGCTTTGGCGAGAGACCAGAACGCACGCGTCCCCGAAGGAAGACGCACTAGTCTCTCGCCAATTCTACCTATGAATGATGACTTCGCCTTGACAATGTCCTTCTTAAAGGATCTGGCAGCAAAGTTGTACTTCTTTCTGAGCGCACTGGTGTTTGGATCCTTTGATGACACCGCATTAGCCCAGGCTTGGTAACGTTGTCGCTTTTGGCGAGACGCCATTTTGCAGCAACGACCAAACCATGGTTGGGACTTGCCGCCAATGGGAACCACAGAGTTTGGAATGAAAAGTTCCATTCCCTGCAGTATCACATCAACGACAGAGTCAGCGGCGACATCAGGATCATCCAGCGAGAAGCAAACTCGCCACCACGAGTAGGACGCAAAGAAGCTTCGCATCCCATCCCAGTCCGCTGACCTATAATGCCAGACTCGACGGCTAGCCGCTGGTTGCGGTTTTGAAGTTTCTGTGAGAGGCACAGTGCTGCGAATCAGACAGTGGTCTGATGAGCCTAGTGGTGCATCAACAGAAACTTGATAGCCGTCTGGGTGCGAGGTCAGCAGAAGGTCCAATAAAGAAGGTGCATGGCCCTCACGCATCTGGAACCCGTGTTGGCTCGGTTACCAATTGGGACAGACTGTAGGCTAAAGCAAAGTCATGAACGGCTCTACCCGCGTGGTCAGTTGTGCGTGAACCAAGGCATGCGACGTGGTGGGCATTGAAGTGTCCCAATACCACAATCTCAGCCGAGGGGATCCGTTGGAGAAGGGAGTCTGTCGCTTTTTGGACGGTCTCGATAAGTTGGTCAGTTCCGATGTTACCGCTGTGGGACCTATACAGGCACGCGTAGACGCGAGGATGACGTCCGCAGTCGACGTGCAGCCATAAGATGGAGAGGTCCCTATCTTTAAGATTGCCAAGGCGACGAACGCACATATCCTCCCTGACATAGGCACAAACACCGGCTCGTGGCACAAATGCATGTTCCAGGTTGTATCCCGGGTAGCGCAAGTACGAGATGTCAGGAGAAGGGGGGATATCTGCGTCTCGGTGAGGAAGAGCAAGGCCGGTTTCGCCGTCTCGAGGTGGTAATGGACGGCGCTCAAGTTAGAGTGGATTCCCCTGATATTGCAGAAGTCCACGCGAAGCGTAGGAGGGGGTGCCAAATGTCTTGCCTTTCTCCTGCCTGCAGCATGCCTTGGCACGAGCGAACTTTTGCCCTCCCCAGAATACGTAGGGCAGCCTGAGCGAGAACGCTCAGGGGGGGATTCTCCGACACCGGATGTGTCGGTACCCCGCTGGGGTAAATCTAGATTAAAGTTCGCTGCCATATCAATTGTGAGAGGGGGGGGGGGGAGGGGTCTGTGGCTTGTAAAGTGTAAAGTGATATTAAACTGAATATTTTATTTTATTATATTTTACCAAACGGACTAAAGACTGCACATACATCCTTCAGCATAGAGCGGCGATGGGCTCATCAAAATAATACTACCAACCCCTTTCTTCCCTTGGGTGTCGTCAAAGGCGTCTAACGAACTAAAGACTGCACATACATACTACAGCATAGAGCGGCGATGGGCTCATAAAAATAATACTACCAACCCCTCTCTTCCCTTCAGTGTCGTAAAAGGCGACTAACGGACTAAAGACTGCACATACATCCTGCAGCACAGAGCGGCGATGGGTATGGCATTACAATAAGTCGCGTGTATTTGATTAAAGAGCTGTTAGCTATACAACAGAACTTAGTTTCTCATTAAAAATGCAAGCATTAGAATGATTCACGTTTAGGCACTAAAAACAGCTAAGAGCTGTATATCGGATTTACGTGGCATTATAATGGTTCATTATGATGCTATTAAACAGCGTCAAGCATTTATGTATTATTCAAGAACGCTATTGTTTATCCAAATGCACTAAAAACAGCTAAAAGCTGTATTGCTGCGTTTAGTTTTGCTGCACTACAACTAAAGGCTTTACAAAAGCAATTTGATATGCCATTATCCAACCGTTATACAGTGCAAAGCATCATAATGGTTTTGAGATGCCAATATGAGGCCTCAAGATGCTCGGTGAACTTATATAAGAGGTTATACGGGCCTTAAGTTGTACATAAAATTACTATTCGTTTCTTAAAATGCTTTCTTGTGTTACTTGGGGAAGTTACTGGACTTGCGTTTTTAATTTTACGTTGATGGGCTTATTCTAATTCTATAGTGACAAAAGATGTTTTTCCCTTAGGTTACCCTTATTTTAAACAACATACCTTTATAAATTCCCGAAGAACTTCTGCAATAGCTCTGCATACGGTACGTATAAATAGTGAGATACAACTATCAGAAATTCTGAACAGATACATTAAACTTTTGTATGAATCCCCAGTAGCCAGAATCGAAGGGTTAGGGCAAGTTTCGTCGATGCAGAAATTGGTTCTCTCATATTGGTCATCTGTTTCGTAATTAATGGGACAACTTTATTCAAAAGAAATTCAAAATCACTTCGGGATATTCGAGTAAAGTTTTTGAATAAAATGTCATCTAATTCACAACACAACGATGATTGATACCGTCTTGATAAAAACGTTCGTACCCAAATATGTCTGTTCCTTTTCTGTTTCCTTTGCTTGTGATTCATAATAATAAAAGCACTGCAGGCTGCCGCTGCAAGAAAATCGTCCTCCATGGCGAGCGATAGTTTTGTACGTGTATGAAAGTATTGCTTCGTATTGCCGAGTTGCTCCATATTGCTCCATATTGCTCCATATTGTTATTGCAAAACATTTCGCCAAATTGATGCTTGTTGCTGTTGCCGTATATTGCTCCATATTTACTCACGTCACAATCCCCCAGTGTTGCTCATAATTGATCAATTTTAATTTCCCGTGTAAGCGTACCTTTACGTGCACAGCTAGAAACAATTATTTTAAAAATATTTCACCATTACTAATTTCTTTGAAAATTTTATTCTAGAAATCATTTTATTTTTAGGTTCGAATACATGCTCGTTTTGAGAACATTTATAATTTTTTAACTACCTTCAAAAAATATTTTTTTTCTTTAACGGTTATACCGTTCGATAGAAAGTTTTGATTGTTTTTTTGTGTATTTTAGGCTGTCTGAAAATGAGTAATTTAAACCGTATAATTAAGAATCAAACGAACTTACCTTGTGAAGTTTGATTCCAATTATGCGAGGGTCTCAACCGAAGACGATTACTTATTACATGCAGCAGTACATGAGATGGTGCTATCTTCTTCACACTTTTAGATATATCCTAAAAAGAAATATCTTATCTCCGTTCCCTGCACTGGCAACCCCGCGTCACGAGACGTCATTATTTCAGAGAATTTTGTGTTATCCTCCACAATTTTTTATTTTATTTTTTGGGTTGGGAGGGATGGGTTGACGTAATCGTCTTCGGTTGAGACCCTCGCATAATTGGAATCAAACTTCACAAGGTAAGTTCGTTTGATTCTTAATTATACTTCGGGTCTCAACCGAAGACGATTACTTATTACATGCAGATGTTCAGAGCATTGTAATGTTAACACAATAAAAATAAAAAATTATGTCAATTTAAACTTTTCAATATATAGGTAGTTTTTTATAAGTGCTTAAGCCTCGTTTAAACCTTAAAAGATGCATTTAATGGCTATCGATGCATTGGTCGTTTTCTAAACAATGACTTTAACAATTTCATTTATTTATTTGATTTAGTATTATTATTTTGTTGTGTAAATACTGCATTGACAAATTCATTCTGATTTGTACCTAAACATTTCTCCAACAGTATTAACAAATACATTTAAGAGACTCAGCCCACAACAACTCTGCGAAACACTTCCAGACTAGATCTGTGAGCAGTGTGAGCAGTAAATGCCGAGCGAGTATTGTGACTGTGAGCTCCAAATAGACAGACAAATATCGGTATCGGCATGTCGTCCACTTTCTTGGAATCCTTTTTTTTTTTTTTATCTGCAACAAATGTTTTTGACCGCCTTTTTATGAGGTTGGCACAACCAGCAACAAATAACTGGGATTCTTACAAATATTGGACAATCTGATAGCGGTTGCCAAACGCGGGTCCTGAAGTCTAAATGAAGTCGGTAATTTCAATCACAATCACATAATTTTGTATTGATATATTATTTTTGATTAAACTAATAGACTGCGTTTTTTGAGCAGAAACAATAGAAAATATAGTGTAAGAATCATAAGTGACAAATCAATGATTATGATCTGATTCTAAGGATAGTCCTGAAAACATGGTTTAATTAACATGACATTTGTGTCCCATGTTGAATTGTATTTTTGATTTGGAGCAATAAATCTTAGTTAGTGTACACTTAACAAAACTGTGTTAAACACAGTCATTTATGTAAAGTAAATTACTTCCCTTAGATGACAAGTAAAGTGGACCTATGCGTATTTAAACAACATAGAACCTTCCTCAAACTTTTTGGTCAGAAATGATAACTTTATTACTATCAGCTTTGAAAAGATTCAAGTTATTATTTTTCGAATAAAGCTACCAAGATATTATCAAATACAGTATTGATTTAATGTTACTGATTTTGTTGCAAGAGATGTAAACATATATCTCAAGATGCTCGTGGTATACCATGTCTGGTCAACGATTCACTAATAATTTGGCGCCACCTGGATAAGGCTATCTAGAAGTGGATGGCTCGCCTTGAAAGGAAATTAGGTATAACAAATATTATTTAGGGCCGAAGAACATTTTTTCTTGGACAACAAGTTTGGGCCACATTGTATACCAAGGATTTAAATTCTAATCTGTACCACAACAATACCTTCTGCTTTATCAAATTTATATTAAATGTAAGTGTTTTTTTCTTTTTTTGTTATGGCTTGGTCAGGATTTTGTGATGCATTCTGCGTTTGTAAAGGTTTGTAAGGTCAAATTATGGCTTTGCCAATAAACTAATAATATCTGAAAATGCATGGTAGGAGAGTTACCTACTCCGTATCTAAGTATATCCGTATAATGTTTTCACAAGACTGGATGTAGGATGCCAATACAAAAAAGTTTCTGAATCAATTAATGCTAAGAACTTCTCTTTTTCAAACAACTTGGTGTAGGTAGGAAATTCAAACCGCAACGGCCCTGTGCATGCTGTAGTCAATGTTCCTGAATTCATCTAAATCCCTCATTATACATTTATGTATAAAAACAAGTTCTGTTGCTCGGTTTTTTAGTAATGCTTTTGTAAGTGTTTGTGACAAACCCTATGACTCCAAAAAGGTGCTTGTACTCGTAGTTTTATTGTTATTCAATACACACTCGTCATAGTTTGAGCTTATTTTTCGTGCGTAGGTACAAAACATAAACTAAACAATTATTGTAGAAAATTCAAATATTATGCGCAATTGTTCTAAAACCGGTTCCAGTAATTTCGCAAACACAAATAGGCCGAACAAAAGAATATTAATTTCAACTGAGGCCTCAAAGTAAACCTTAACTTTTTCCGATCAGCTTTAATTGCAGTAGATACTTAATTAAAAATAAGCATCTTGAATATCAATTGTTGACAATAGTAGTTGTGATTTAATAATTTAAGGGCAGTTCGATTCTTAAAATATAATTATTTTGAAGCTGCTTTAAATTTTAAGTGAATCTGTGAGATCCTTTACCTTTTTTTTTTTTTGTAAACTTGTCCTGACCTTTATAAACACAACAAAAGAGAATCAGACAAATCAGTCGAGCCGTTTTTGTGCGCTTAGCAACACATTTGGCAATTCATTTTTATCTACATAGATTGAGATAGTAAGTAACAGACTTGGTTTTGGGGTATAGTTGTTTTGTATAGGTTTGCCGGGAAAATGAATAATTCATTTACGAATCCAATGTAAAACATTACGATCCCTAGTGAGCTCACACTTTCTGTCATTCAATCATAAAAATAGATCAAGCGACTGCAGGAGCTCTGATTCCAACGTCTCCCTGTCAGATATCCGGCGGTACCTCGGCAGTCCCTCGGCGGTGTGAATGGTGCAGGTGGGCTTGATCGCAGCTCGATAGCTGATGATACTACTACGCGCAGTGGCGCCCCCCCCTAGAGTTTAAAGAACCTCGAAGTTGATCACAACATCAGCCCGGGCATCAGCCCGAGACCCTGTACAGAGCGTTGGATTTTTCTTTTCTTTCCGAATCAAACTTGGTTATGGTATTAGGAGTCTTAATATTATTATGCTCAGAAAGTGAAGTTTTAAAACTTTTATTCATATTTACCTCCAACAGAGCTTATTATTATTATTATTATTTTTTCAATTTCCTAATTTAGTTTTGAACCTTCGAGGCTTATGTACATTACCATTTTTTTTTTATTATTTTATTTTTTTTCATTTATTTATGTAGGTAAGTAAGTACTTATTATTATTTTATTTTTATTTTTTTAAATTATTATTATGAGTAACCTTTTATTTTTTATGAGCATCTTCTCTGAGAAATTGTAAAATCTATGGGATGTTCAATGAAAGCAGGCTATCGTCGGACTGACCGTCATATACGGCGACAGATCGAAGATCCTAGTGGCGCAGCTGACACAAGCACAGGCGCTAGCGCTGCAAGCAGCGCGAATGGCCAAGCTTCGTTTCTCCCGCTACTGGTTGAGTCATTGTAAACATCAATGATATAGTTTAAGATGTCTTCACCAAATCATTATTGATAAGTAAACCCGAAGATAACGAAACGTTGAAAACATGTCCACTTCCGGTGGAAATCGAACCCACGTCCTCAACGATGTTGAGACTCTGCTTTGTTCCACGGAGGACGTAGAAACGTGAAACTGTTAGGGTGAAATAGGTATGGCCTCTTACGGTTAATGTGGAGTAAAAAATCCTCAACACAGTTCAAGTGGAGTTAGAAACTATGAAACGGCTAGCGTGGAGTAAAATTAAGCCTCAACACTGTTAAAATGTACTAAGTACTTACATATTCCCGAAACGGCTTATTGAAATAAAATATAGCCTCACTCAACCCTGGTAGAGTGGAGTGAGTATCTTCGACACGGCTTGTGTAGCCGGTGTGTCGCGGAGTAAGTTTAATTATTATTCTAATACAATTAATAAGTATAAATAATGCTGAGGTCTGACCTGAAAACCGCGTGGCTCCTTTGCTTCCAATCCAGAGGGGCTCCTTGGAATTTTCTTTCTTGATGTATCCACCAATTGACAACATCAATATAGCCTCAACACTGTTAAAGTGGAGTGAGTATCTTCGACACGGCTTGCTTGGAGTAAGATACAGCCTCAACACTGTTAAAGTATCCTCGAAACTGCCTGCATGCAGCCTCAACAGTGTTAAAGTGGAGTAAGTATCCTTGACACGGCTTGCGTGGCGCCTCAACACTGTTAAAGTGGAGTAAGTATCCTCGACACGGTTTGCGTGGAGCCTCAACACTGTTAAAGTGAAGTAAGTATCCTCGACACGGCTTGCGTGCAGCCTCAACACTGTTAAAGTGGAGTAAGTATCCTCGACACGGCTGGCGTGGAGCCTCAACACTGTTAAAGTGGAGTAAATATCCTCGACACGGCATGCGTGGAGCCTTAACTCTGTTAAAGTGGAGTAAGTTACCCTGACACGACTTGCGTGGTGTAAAATAGAGCCTCAGCACTGTCTAATTGGTGTAAGTAACCTCGATACGGCTTGTATGGAGTAAAATCAATGACATTCAATGTCATTGAGTAAAATAAAGCATCAACACTGTTGAGCAGTTATATATCCTCGACATATCATACGTTTAGTAAGTTAAACACTGTTACAATGGTGTCTAAGTAAATAGTTTTGCATTTAAAGAATTTCTTGTTGTAAATGGCTTTTAATTTTCTTACAATCATTATTTTAGAACCCAAGAAAAACCAATAAAAATGAGGGTAGATAATTTGAATGATAAATGATCTTAGTTCCTTACAACTATGATACATTCCTTAATAGTTAATTTTCCAGGTAAATTAGCGTTATGTTCCAATACCTGCGTGTCGTAATATCGTTGATACGACATTTATCACTATTCACCGACACCGATGATGATAAACGTTTTTTAATTAAAAATGATTTCTTTACTTTACGAAGAATACCATAATGGTCACTGTCTCTCAACTTCGAACTTTAACATTTTCCCATCATATTAAATACAAATTTAATTTCGTTACGAAAAGTACGTGTGATTCCGATAACACAAAAACACGTAATGACGTTTCGTGACGCGGGGTTGCCAGTGCAGGGAACGGAAATAAGATATTTCTTTTTAGGATATATCTAAAAGTGTGAAGAAGATAGCACCATCTCATGTACTGCTGCATGTAATAAGTAATCGTTTTCGGTTGAGACCCGAAGTATAACTGAAAATGCGGGACCGAGTAAGCAATTGACCTCGGATTCTTGGTCGTCTGATTCGTCATGCCGCAATAAAAGAAGGCAGGCTCGCAGACGCAAACAAAAAACTCGTCAACAAAACCTCCTCGAAAAGTTAGTTAATGATGTAAACGAATTGCGTAATCAAATTCAAACCCCTCAGACACAAAACGCTTGCTATCCTGAGATATACCTAAATGTTAGCAGGGAGTTATTCGAGCATTGTAACGACGAGGACCACACCGCGAATGATTTTACTATAGATGTAGGTACATCTTTAAAAGAGAACGCGACCTCTAAAACTAGTACGGACCATATCAATACCGTAAATCGCTTACAAAGATTTAACACTCCTGAGTGGAATGATATTCGTTTTGCGGAGGTACAAAAGCAATATACCAGCTCACCGGGCTATACCCAGCTGGAATGCAATGATGAGATTGCATCCTATGACACGGCTATAGACCTGTCTTACTCTGAGCGATCCTATGCGGCACTAACATTAGCTATTTTAAAGCAACAAGAAGCATTCCAGGAAGGCTTCCGTGACTTTCTCTCTTGGGCGCGCAGCCCAGAAAATCTATCAATTGAAAAGATCTGCGATAAAGTTAACGACATATTTACAAAAGGTGAGTATTGTAAGGTATCTAATGATATATTACAGTTAACATGTGGACGACGAGCAGATCTGATAGAACAAAGAAGGTCAAAAATATTGAACTCCGTAAGGGATCCTTTAGTGAGAACGATGTTGCGGAAAATACCCCCAACGTGTGAGAATCTGTTTGCTGTGGAACAGTTTACAGGCGCGTTAGAGAAGGTTGGTGGGGTCAGAAAAGCGTTTTGGCAAAAATCTACTAATAAATTAGCTGCGCAAGCTACTACTACAAAGCCAATAAACGCGCAGTCTGCGCAAGGTTGCACACACAATGCAGTTCATCCGCGCAGGGTGGCAATCATAATGCACCTAAACCACAGTCATGTTGCAATGGCCACAGGCCAAGCCCCGCGCAGGGGCATTCTTGCCATGGGTCTGGTTACCCTCGATCGTTCACACATTCTAACAATCGTGGTAATTTACGCGGAAAAAGAGGAGGGGGGCAAAGATATGCCGCGGCTCAAAGGCCAGGAAAACGTGATGCTTCACCCACTTATAGAGATACCCGAAATAAATGGACAACTCCAGCACTTTGTAGACAGATGGGAGAAATTGGGCGCACCGATTCACATCCTACATATGATCAGCGGTTATCGGATTCCCTTTGTCGAAAAACCGCCGCTATTAATGCCGCACCTGTCCAGCTCTGCTTATTACACTCCAGTCACGCCCGAAATGACTGCCATTATAAACCAATTGGAATCAGATCATGTTTTGGAGGTTGCGCAAACCAGTCCAAGCTTTCTGTCCAAAATGTTTTTGACACCAAAAGGAGACGGTACTTGGAGACCGATATTCAATTTGAAGGGCTTAAACGATCATGTGCACACACCTCAATTTCGTCTCATATCCGTTTACAAAGTGCCAGACTTCCTTCAACATCGGGACTGGCTTGTAAAAATAGATATTTCACAGGCGTACTTTCACATGCCTGTCAGTCAAGGTCACAGAAAGTTTTTGAGACTCATCTACAACCAAAAATTAATGCAGATGACATGTCTCCCGTTTGGCCTAAGCTCAGCTCCAAGTGCCTTCGCCTCTGTAACGACGTGGATAGCACATATACTCCGAAACAAAGGTCTGAGAGTCCTAATATACTTAGACGATTTCTTGTTGGCCCACCAGGATCGATTATCCCTTATCAAACAGGTAGATTACGTAATCCAACTACTCCAATATCTCGGCTGGCAAGTAAACTTGAGCAAATCTGTCATCATCCCTCAAAGACAGATCGAATACTTGGGAATAAGATGTCACCCTTGGAACAACTCGAAAATGTTACCAACAAAAAAGACCTCCCACATATCCCAAATGTTGACACGATTCTTAATCCGACAGAATATCAGCAATGCCGAAGCCCAATCTGTACTCGGCTTCCTGAATTTCGGCAGTTTCGCAGTGCCTCGAGGTCGTTTACACATAAGACATCTCCAAAGACACAGTTTGACAATACCAGAAGACCAGCATCGGTACCACTTGCCTCCTCAAGTAGTAGCGGAATTCCAGTGGTGGCTGGAAAACTGCATAAACTCATCCCAGATACATGTAAATCCGCCTACGTATTTTCTTACAACCGATGCAGTCCAGACAGGTTGGGGGGCTCGTCTCAACAACCTAGACTTATCAGGGACCTGGGTTCCACAAGAGAGAAACCTTCACATCAACCAGAAGGAATTATTAGCTATTCAGAAGGTTTTGGAAAAAAAATGTCATCAACTGGCAAATCAGACCATTCTCCTACAGTCCGACAACAGATCAGTGCTCGCATATCTGCGAAACGAAGGCGGTACACGATCTGTGCCCCTTATGAAGCTGACTTACCAAATATGTCAGATTATGGACGACCACAAGATATCTCTGATAACTCATCACATACCCGGAATTTACAACGGCGAAGCCGACCATCTTTCACGGAAGTTGGCATCACCCGAGTGGCATCTCCTGCCAGACTCAGGATAATTTTTGCCAAATGGGGAATCCCGTCTATAGACCTATTTGCCTCACAGACAGTGCACGTAGTGAAACCTTATTGCTCGATAGATCTAATGGACAGGGAAGCAATATTTCAAAACGCATTTGCACACCGTTGGAACTTTCCTCTGGCTTGGGTCTTCCCACCTCCATGCCTAATGCCGAGGGTACTGAACCACTTGAACGAAGCAACGGGTGTATACCTAATAGTAGCCCCCAGATGGGACCGCGTGTTTTGGCGGCCAGACTTAAAGAGTCGAGCCCTAGACCCTCCATTCACGATTCGAGATCTCCAGAAAGTCCTCGTAGACGCCACCACTGGTTTACCTCTTCCCAAAGCGAAAGATATGACCCTGGAGATATGGCGTTGTGGGGGTGGTCAAAGGAACTAAATGGTTGGTCCAGCGAACAGCTTCAATTTTTGAAAACTGCATGGAGATCCTCTACTTTACGGACTTATAAACCGGCATGGACGAGATGGGTCACTTGGTGTAATGAGAATAATGTCAATACCTACACACCTTCAGGACTAGAGCTGGCGCGCTTCCTAATTGACCTACACATCAAAGAAAAACTGGCGTACAATACAATTCTACTACATAAATCAGTGGTAACAACTATGTGTAATTCAGATGCCATTAAACTGTCAGAAAATTCTGTTGTGAAACATGCGCTGAAAGCTATTTCATTACAACATCCAAGAACAGTCAAAGCTCCAGTGTTGGATGTTGATGTAGTAGTTACACATCTCGCGAAGGCGAATGTAAACACATCTAGCCTCTACGAAGTATCAAAACACCTGGCTACGCTACTATTGTTATGTTCAGGCAGAAGAGTACATGACTTGACACTCCTGCTCATAGATTCTGAATACTGCATACTAACTGAAAACTACGCCATCTTCTGGCCTGAATTCGGATCCAAGACAGATTCAGCTACGTATCGGCAGTCTGGATGGAAATTGTATATAAATTCAGAAAATCCACATCTGGATCCCTTACTGTGGATACACAAACTTATTACACTCTCCGCAATGAGACGAGAAACAGCCAAGGTAAATAATTTGTTCATTACGGCTCGTGGGAAGCCAAGGGCAGCATCAAGAACTGTCATTGCTGGCTGGATCAAATCAGTTCTCATTTCAGCAGGTATTTCGGCCACACCAGGGAGCATAAGAGCTGCAGTGGCATCAAAAAATTGGATCAATAATGTTCCAATTGATGATTTCGGGATTGATTTCGTGATCTTCTCTCACTACCTTTATCTCTCTTACCTTAAATCACCTTATATCGAAAGAGAATCCATCATTATTATCACATTGGCGTCCTCCACGGCCAGGCGATAATAAACACTTCTCATATTGTTTATGCTTCGAATCACGGTACAGGGGTTTAATGAACGTGTTTTACCTACCAATAAAACACATATTAAACCACTTACCTGATTCGAAGCATAATATAACCACTGCCTGGCTAAACAAATGAGCACAATGGTAAAACCAAACTCTTGTCCGCTGGCCGTGGCCACTGCGTGGGGGAGTGAGTGTGCGACAGAGACAGCAACATACATACAACATACAACAAAACACGTTCATTACCACCTGCAGCTGTGTCCTCATTAAAGTGTCCAGATGTAAGTGATGTAGCATGTGATATTGAATTTGATGGCAATGCTGAGTCTTCGGTTCTCAATGCAGACACAGATTATTGATCATAATTCTGCCGCGCTAAGGGTAAGAGCAGTAAGTCGGAAATGTCAAAGCTGAGAAAATTGCGATTAAATTTTTACTTACTTCTACTTTAGCTTATAAGTTTTAGTAGGTCTGATTTTTTCAATATGTAGCTTAAATGGAGTTCTTTCATGATACATACTTAATAATTGCTATTTATTTATTATAATATATTTAATTGACGAAAACTCCTATTATGTCTAGTACGAGTTAAATTTAATTATACTGTTTGCTTAGAATAACCGCAGTAAGTACTCTAGTTACTGCTTTAATGCTCCATACATACGATATCTGTATTTTGTATGAAATTACGTGTCACTTTGGGGTAAAAAAAACTAAGATGTTAGCTAAATAGTATAAATAGTTATATATCATTTAAAAGATCATATAGTGAGAAATCTATACATACCTTGAAATGTAGTAAATTACGTATAGGTTTTTTTCTACAAGGCTCTGAAAGTATGTATATAAAGTGAATACCGTTTAATTTCTAAAGCATTTTTGTTTTGGTTTCTCACTATATTTTAAACCTAAATCTATTTATTTAAGAATTCAATTGTTACACTACACAGAAAATCAGCGAGATCAGAAAACAGAACAGTAAATGCCTACCCTCAAAATAATAGCTACCTAACCATTCGTAGCTTGAAAGAATACAATTAGTTCAAGTAGTTTGATACCGCTTAGCGAGATGGCGCTGCTAGTAATTATGAAGTAAAAAAAATACCATTTAATAACTTAAACCTTAAAAATGTAATTGAAATCCAATAATTATTTTTATTTTACTTCGGTGATCTGTTGATTTATACATTCGCCTCATACTTTTATTAAATGTTGATTAGGTACTAAATGTTGAAAAAATTTCCACGAACAGCAACCCTTCCGACATACCTTTTGTAATTTGTTCGTAACCAAATTTGCGTTAAAATTATATAAGTAAAGAAAACAATAACATTTATTTCCATTACTAATAATTATAATTGTATAGTGTATTGCTGATTCAGTTGTAATAATTTATTAAATAAATAATAAAATTAAAATAAATCACTGAAATATTATCATTTTTTGTAATAATTATTGCATAATTGTAGTACTTACACCAGAATTTTGACCGAATTTACTACATCAATTAAAGTTAGTTGTAAACTCGGCTACACATAAAGCAAGCAACATTGCCCGAAACTCTAAATTTTAGAAGGGGAAACTCGGGCAAGGTTCAATATTTTTGTGGCCGATTTGCCGCCTAAGCCATCTAATGTACCTCCAGTAGGATATTATTGGGCATTCTACTCCACCTTCCGTTCCTTCGGCTCACTCCGTTCGCCTCCATTACTCCTGGTGGAGTAGAACGCCCAATAATATTTTTGAGGCACTCATCAATTTAAGGGTTCTATTGAACTATATTTATGTCAACGCAATAACGAAAACGTCTCATTATTAATCAGCCCTTTTTAAGTAGTAAATTAAACTACTCCTGCTAAACCGATTTTAATAAGACAAGCTGACAAATTTATTTTTAACGGAAGAGAAAATTTAACAAATTTTAACGAACCTACTAAGGAGAATTAATTTGACTTTTGTTAGTTTCACCTTCCACATAAATGTAATTGTGAAGTAAAATATTCTCAACAATCATACTATCAAAAATTAATGAAACATACACAGCTGCCGATTAAGTAAAGTGGTCACTGTAAAAGAATATTAATAGTGGGTGTTTATTGTGGTCTCTTGTTAAGGCACCGACAGACGGAAGGTGGTGAGGAACAGGCTACGGAGTAGAATTTTCTCACTGCCAGTCAAGCAGACTCACAAGACTGATCAGAACAGGGGGGTTACTCTCGAACGCAAACTCAATATTAATACAATTCCAATGCGATTAATATGTATCGATATTAGGATAAGTAAAGATAATTCCGGAACGCCATCTCGATAATAATTTGTTCAATAAATTTTCACGCAATTTAATTCCAATGTGACGCAATGTACTTCCCGATTTATGTATTAAATTCAAGAAATCCTCATTAGAACAGAAGATATTCAGCTTAAAAGTTATGTCTTCCTAGCGGGGCCCTCTGTAATCATAGTGAATACGAATAAAAAAGTATACTTACCACTTTTATGTTTTTTCAATGTACTTTCCTCTTAGTTCTAGAATTGCATGGCTGTTATTTAACAATATCATATTGTGAATGAACTTTTATATAAAAATCATTGATCATAATTTTGTATCTAAATTTGGTAAATTGCGAAGAACTAAGAGGTACATTGGAATAACATAAAAATGGTATACTTACTTACTTTTTTATTCGTATTCACTATGATTACAGAGGGCCCCGCTAGGAAGACAAATCTCTCAAGCTGAATTTCTTCTGTAAAGATTTCTTGAATTTAATACATAAATCGGGAGGTACATTGGAGGAACATTAGATCAGCACCCTTACTCTTGAAACCGATCGCTATTGGATTGGATTGGTATTGTGAATTTTCATACTCCTAAGTTACGACACCGAGCAAATATGGATTCTTAGTGCGTGTTAGTGAAAAAAATACAAAACTCAATGCCATTTAGTTCACCCAATATGAATCCAAATTAGCGCTGGTGTCGTAACTTAAAAACACGAAAATTCACAATACCAATTCGATCCAATAGCGATCGGTTTGAAGTGTAAGGGGGCAGTATATTTTTTATGTATTTCGAGCGTTATACAGCCGAGGGCCCAGCTCAGGCCCAGATCAGGCATTTTATCGTAATTTCTGTCAAAACTGTGGAGGAAAAACAAAATTAAGTACATTGAATCCGGTTGATAAATTCTAAAGGTACATTGAGCAACTGAAGCACTGCCATTACTTTTATGAATCTAGCTCGGGGGGCCCCGCTAGGTAGGAAGACATGTATGCGGTGACTCACACGACTAATATTTTATTAGTCAATTTCAAAGCACAAACTAAGCGTGTCTCGTAGCAGTCCTCCCTCTCTTTCCTTGGGTGTCATTAAAAGCGACTAACGGACTAAAGACTACACATTCTACCAACAGCATAGTCAAGTCAAGTCAAAATATATTTATTCAATAAACTCAATTAATAAGTACTTTGAATCGTCCAAATCTTTTTTAACCTACCACCCATTCAGGACATAATTTTTTAACTGTGGCAAAGGATGGGCGCAAGAAACCACAGCGCACAAAAGCAACGACATTTACAAACAAAAAAAAGAGTATGTCGTTACCAGGTCAATACAAAATATGAATTTAAAAATAATAAAAATTATGCAATACAAAATTACAACACAATGTAGTATCAATTAAATAAAGACAATTAGAAATAGCTGTTGGAGTGCTTGGAGCATTTCAGATCCAAGCTGTTTTGTCTTCTGTGTAATCTGACACTTTATAATAAGCTTTTTTATAAAGCTTTTCTTTGATTTTGATTTTAAATTTATTAAGATCTAATTTCTGAATATCATTTGGTACTTTGTTGTAAAATCTTACACACAGACCCTTAAAAGAATTATTTATTTTATGGAGCCTAGTATAAGGTACTGCTAATTTGTTCTTACTTCTCACTCTTCTTATAACAATACACAACAATGCAATATTAGGAGTAATATTGTTGTGACATAACAGTCAGCATGTAGACTAAGATAAAATGGTAAAACCTAGCCAATTTGATTTCAAACGTTCCCTACAACCACCAAACCTGAAACATAAAGCCCCCGCTTTGAATTTAAACCATTAGATGTGGTCTTACCTTTGAATCATTGAGAAGCTAGGTATAGAGATTGGAAACCCTGACTCGGGTCATTTATTGACTTACAGGAAAGGAGATTTATAATAACAATAGCACTTAGGAGGGTTTACACATTTCGATTTCCCATACAAACTTCCAAGTCGAAATTTTCTAAAACCAATAAGCCATTTTTGATGAAACTTTGCATGCTAAATAAAATACAGGGATCTAAATATCAATTTGTTGAAAACATTTTAAAAAAATCTTTTATTTAATTGAGTTATTGCGATTTAAAGTTCACTATAGAAAGGTTAAAATCGCAATAATAATTGATGCGTTGTTTTAATTATACATCAATCTAATGCTCGTTCTGGATTAAAATGATCCTACACTTGTGTATCGGCCGGCATCCCTCATATGATTCGCTCTTGTAAATGCATTTGCATTTGCATTTTGCCATGCATTGAGTTTAGTCCGTTAGTCGCCTTTTACGACACCTAAGAGAAGAGAAGGGTTGGTAGTATTATTTTGATGAGCCCATCGCCGCTCTATGCTGTTGGATGTATGTGCAGTGTTTAGTCCGTTAGTCGCCTTTTACGACACCCAAGGAAAGAGAGTGGTTGGTAGTATTATTTTGATGAGCCCATCGCCGTTCTATGCTGTTGGATATAAGTGCAGTATTTAGTCCGTTAGTCGCCTTTTACGACACCGAAGAGAAGAGATGGGTTGATGGTATTATTTTGATGAGCCCATCGCCGCTCTATGCTGTTGGTTATACGTGCAGTCTTTAGTTTGTTAGTCGCCTTTTACCACACTGAAGGGAAGAGAGGGATTAGTACTATTATTTTGGGCTCTAGCCCAACGCCACTCCATGCTATTGACTGTATGTGCAGTCTTAAGTCCGTTAGTCGCCTTTTACGACACCCAAGGGAAGAAAGGGGTTGATAGTACCTATTATTTTTATTAGCCCATCGCCGCTCTATGCTGTAGGATGTATGTGCAGTCTTTGGTCCGTTAGTCGCCTTTTACGACACCCAAGGGAAGAGATGGGTTGTTATTATTATTTAAACAATAAGTCACAACTACACATGACAGTACCTGTCAGAAAAACGATTCTCCCTAGGGCGGAAAAGTACTACTTTCCTCCCGCCCCTCAGGCAACTTCAAACCTACTTTCCGAGTGTGAGGAATGAAAAAGACTTTTTTTTTTAATTCTACAACGGGTAAGCGCTTGGCCTTCATCTCACCTGATGGTAAGTGACGATAAGGCCGAAGGTAAAAGCGCGCCTCACCCGGAATCCTCAACCTCTGAGGAACTGGCTCTCTTATCTCAAACTATCGGAACACAACAATACAATAAACATCGTTGTTATGGTGACAGACTTAGATAAGATGGTGGTAGCTAGTTAGGCGGACTTAACAGCCAAACAGGCAATTAGCCAAACAGGTGCAGCCGCTCTAAAGTGATGAGCACTGACATTCGTGGTAATTGATTTTTAAAATTTCATGTTGAGGGTGGTGGGTGTTGATGCCTTTAGGTAGTAACGTTGGGTAGTTCGGTGTAGTTATTGATAAAAGGGTAGAAGTAATAGTAAATAGTCTACAAGCACATGTTATTCCTCCTTCCTATGACATGGGGTCCTTCAAACGAGGCGCGAAGAGGCACTTTATTGACTGGCAGGGTGAGGGTGGCTGATGCTACGTCTCTGACGCTGCACCAGTAGTGTTTACATTGTGAATATCACTGTTTTTTGAAAACATTCCAGTATTTTTATAAACATAAATCAAATTTTCATAAATGTATTGTGATGCAACTGTCATTATATTTATATTCTTAAATCTCTCTCTGAGAGAGTCGCTCGAGATTGCTCGAATAGCCCTCTTCTGAAGCACAAAGATAGTTTGAATGTCGGCAGCATTTCCCCACAGTAATATGCCGTACAACATTACACTATGAAAGTAACTGAAATAAACCGATCTGGATGTATCAACGTCAGTTAACTGACGGATCTTCATTACTGCATAAGCCGCAGAGCTAAGTCTATTCGACAATTTAGCTATATGTGGGCCCCACTGAAGCTTGGCATCTAACGTGATGCCTAGAAACACAGTGGTGTACACAGGATTCACATTCTTATCTTTAATGTGTACACTAGTTGTTACTTGCTTAACATTAGGCAATACAAATCTTACACATTTGGTTTTTCCCTCGTTTAATAGCAAGTTATTTACACTAAACCAGTGAACAATCTTTGAGATCGCATTATACACATCGTCATAATTTGGGTGTCGCCGTTTCACTTTGAATAAAAGTGAAGTATCATCAGCAAACAATACTATCTCATGACTGTCTTTTACAAAATAAGGTAAGTCATTAATATAAACCAAAAACAAGAATGGACCTAGTATTGAACCCTGCAGAACTTCCATTGTAACCACTGATCCCGGAGATCTTTTACCGTTAATGTTGACCTTCTGAATCCTGTTACTCAAGTATGAGATTAGAAGGCTCAAAGAAGCATCCCTAATTCCATAGTGGTTAAGCTTCCTGACCAAAGTTTCATGTAAAACACAAGTTTCATGTAGCCTTGGATAAATCACAAAATACCCCTAGGGCATCCTGTGATTCCTCCCAGGTATCAAATATTTGGATTAAAAGCTCAACACCGGCGGCAGTTGTAGAGCGACCCCTAGTAAAACCATACTGTTTACTATTGTAAAAGTTTATTTCTATGAAAATGAATTTGAATTTGGTCTAGCATCAACTTTTCAAAAATTTTACTAAATGTGGGTAGCACAGAAATAGGTCTAAAATTAGAGGGGTCAGAAGTGCTACCTGATTTAAACAATGGAATTAATTTACTATGTTTCATTAAGTCAGGAAAAACACCACAGTCAATGCATTCGTTAAATATGCAAGCTAAAACTGGAGCTATTGTCATAATTACTGATTTAGCGACATCCATGGAATCACCCCACAGATCAGCAGTTTTCTTTTTATTGAGAGTGTTAATGTTTTTAATATATCTATAACACAAATTATTTGAAAACTGAAATTACTTTCACAATCTTTAACATTCTCCTTCAAAACAGATTCAGCTACAGTGGGGGAGGAAATCAAGGCTTTTGTAGTTGAAACTGGAATGTCAGTAAAAAACCTCTCAAATGCTGCAGCAACATCAGCATCAGAAGTCAAGGTTTTATTATCACAATTTAAATTGTACTCATTATTACGACTTCTGACCTTTCCTGTTTCACTATTTATAATATTCCATGTCATTTTTATTTTGTCATTACTATTCTTAATCTTAGAACTCAGATAGTTTGCCTTGGCTAATCGGCATACTCTTTTAAATAACTTTGAATAATTTTTAAAATATAATTTGAAGTCGTCGCTGGTGTTATAGTTAAGTTCACCATAAAGTTCATAAAAGCGTTTCCTACTTTTGTGAACACCAATTGTAGCCCATTCATTAAAATATGCAGTACCACTAATCGAGATCTTTTTTGGATCAAAAGATTTATTAAATTCTGAACAATATATGTTAAAAAAATCATTATAAAAGACATCAGGGTTGTCATTGTATTCTAAATAATTTAATGTTGTATCTAGATTGCTTTTAAAGCGTTCCAGCCGACCTGCAGTTTTTGGCACAACAGTGATATTCTTTTTCATCACTTGCTTACGCTGGTGTGGAAAGCTGACCATTTGGCCACAATGATCAGAGTCCAGGTTATTAATAATTTGCTTAGCCAGTGGTTTTACATTTGTATATATGTTATCAATACAGGTGGCCGATGTGGCAGTTATTCTTGTCGGCTCCAAAAATAAATTATTCAAATTGTATGATAGAAATAAGTTTTTAATTTTAGTTGACAATGTGGAGTTTTCTAGCAAATTTATATTAAAATCACCGCAAACAATTATTGTTTTACCTACATTGCGGACCTTACGCAATGTCTAATCCATAACTTTTTCAAAAAGATCATACAATGCTGAAGGAGGTCTGTATACACTTATCACAACAAACTGCTCCAACTCCACACAAGCTGTTTCTATTGTTCGCTCAACCGAGAGGCTCACTATGTCTTTGCGTTCTTTTAATTTAAACTTTTTACTCACAATAATTAAGGAGCCACCATGTATTGCATTTCCTCGACTGAACGAACTTCCTACCAAATGATTCTTAAAATTGAACATGAACTGATGGTCTCTAAGCCAGTGCTCGGTAATGCAAAGAATATCAATATTATTACAGTTCATGAACAATTAAATCTCTAAATCTTTGCCCATCATTCCTTGGATGTTCTGGTGAACAATGTTCAAAGATTCTACATTTTTTAAATTTAATGATTGACCGGGGCTTTTTATAAAGCTATTTTTACATTGATTTAATTTTATTTTATTTGCAAACATTTTGCAAGAAAGTTCCTCTTTTGTCTTATAATTTAATTCCAATAATTTGCTAGATGTGTCCTCTATTATCTTATAATCTAATTTAAATTATTTGGAACATTTTCCAAAGTCTGAATTGGCATGTCAGTATGTTGCAGCTCAATAGAAGCCGCTGGGCTAGCCATGTTATTGGCTAAATACTTAAAATAAAATGATAGCGAATTTGCTATCTGTCGCTTAAATAAGTCTTAAGATAATATTTATCTTTTGTCAATATAAAATTATTATCTAATAATTTATTTATGTCTATTATTTTTACTTTCTTTTCATAAAAAGCCATTGTATTCAATGTCAAATTAAGCTTAAATCTATAATTATTTTCTTCGTGTGGCAAGTTTTTACTGTAAGGAAGTTTGAACATTATAATTTTTGGAATATTTAAAGAAAGTAATTTTTCATAAAAGTTAACTAACACTTTTTTGTTCACATTTCCCCTTTTCCCAATTAAAATAATAACAGTTTCTACATTATTAAGGTCATGTGAAATCAACTTTTCCATTATATCATGGTATGTCAAACCAGGCATACAATAATTTAAGACAGTTTGCCCCTCAGTGTTTAATAATTGACCCAACCCTCTTCTAATTTCATCACTAAAGCCAGGCCTGCCGCCAGGGATTGCCTAGACTCATTATCAAAGTTCTCAGTCCGAGAACTATCCAAAAGGTTATTTAGGGCCAGTATGTATTCCCCAATATCCTTCTTTGAGGACTCATAACTAGTAGTCATACTTGTTAATGACTCCTGCAAACTAGTTAACTTATAATTTAATTTTTAAATTTCAATGTCTTATTTTAATTTATTGTTTTCTAATAATGATGAACACTCATTTAATTTATTAATTAATTGTAATCTTTCTTTAATTAATGTTACATTTTTCTTCAAATAGACTTTTTTTTTCATCACTAGTTGGAGTTTTCTTAATCCATTTATTTAATTTAATTTATTTTTTTAATTTATTTCTGCTACATTTAACAGGCTGGATAGTGGCACTGGAATAAATACTATTCTACTTTGTTAAGTCAATTGTTACCAAAGGATTAATATTAAATGAAGCAGAAACTATTTCAGGCGCACAGCTAACTAACTCATCGAACAGACTTTGGTTCTGTATGGCAGTTACTTGTAATTTGTCACATTCTAGAGTACTTATACTACAATTAGCCTCATGTAACTGCTTTTCCAACCCAGAGATACGCACAAGGGCCTGCTCATACTCATCCCTGCATTGGTCGAACCCGTCTACTAACAACTGAAGCTTGTCCCGTTCCTCATTAATATAATTACACTCAGAATGTAATGAAGACATCTCTTTTTTCAATTTATTGTTTTTATCCAGTAAGTCCAACATTTCCTTTTCATTGTCATCTCTTTCCCTATTCAATTGTTTGACTAACTCCTTGGATGCCTTCAATTCCTGCAAAGCCAGGTGGAGGTTAGACTCTTCCTGACGAGCCAAGGCCTTTCTAGTACCAGTATACATTTTGAATTGATAAAATGTTTAATGTACTTATAGCAATTAGAACCAGCGAGATACTCAACCAATGTTATATAGTTAACGGAAATTTAAAATAAAAAGTACCCTTTTTAGCAAATAAAATATAGGTGTACTTAACTAAAATGTTCTCTTTAAAAGTATGTTTGTTTATAATGCATAAATAATGATAAAAATACTACCTTGTAAAGAGAAAACAATGAAATAACACAATAATTACCAACAACAATTCGAATAATGAACTGTCATTCGCCGATTCGATTGAAGTTTTATGGTTCACAATAAGTAGCACTAAAACACTTTGTTAAACGTTTAGTTGTGCAATATCAGGTGAATAATTGAAAGGGAATTCACGGGAGCAAACTGTTCTAAGTTGCTAGCAGAAATGTTGCCACACAATAAAAAAAAATATTATAACATAGAGCGGAGATTGGCTCACCACCTGTCACGCTGAGCACATGTGCAGTCGCTATTTGGTGAAAAGAGGACTATGGTGGAGCACTGCTTTTGCTGTCTTCATTGCCTAGTCTCCGACTAACCCTTTAGGGATGATAGTCGCGATTATATGTATGTATGTTATGAATGAGTACCTAAGCGTAGGCCTTCATCTCACCTGTGATGATAAGGCTTGAGGCATAAGCGCACATCACCCTGTAATTTACACACAAATCATACAGGTCTAGCTACCTAGCTAGACAGACAAAAAACATCCTTTACCACTAACCAAACTGGTAATCGAACCCGGGACGTCTGGGTCTAAAACCAGTGGTCTAACAACAACTAGTTAACCGAGCCGACCGTTATACCAGACAACCGAGGCAGTTAAAGCTATTTTGAGGTACCTATTACTGAAGTACCTAACGTAAATATTTTACATTTTCCTCTCTGAATATTTTTATTGGATACCAATTTTTATACCTAAGTATATTCCAAATACACTACTAGAAAGTGCTCACACGAAACGTCTTTTCGAGGAACATCATTTATTGCTTTAATTTTTTCGCGAAAAGCGATGCGCCATAATTTTATCAGTCTACAAGGCAACCGTCTTCAGTATCTTACCGATCGCAAACATGGAAGAGGTACTTCAATCTTACCTGAGACTCCTGAGAGGCATGCCATTTCTTATTCATGTTATTTTTAAGTTGTTTTCAATTAGGTACTTATATAAATGTACTCGTAGTAATACGTAGTACTTACTCTCGCTTCTCTCTCGACTCTTGTAAATAACAGCATAGAGCGGCAATAGTCTCACCCCCTGTCACGCTGCGCACATGTGCAGTCGCTATTTGGTGAAAAGTGTGTGTGTGTCCTCTTTGCCTAGTCTCTGACTAACCCCTCGGGGATAACAGTCGAGACTATAATTATGTAGTACGTATGTAAGTTACAAAGTATTCCCTTCATAATATGTAGGTCAAGCTCCCCATTCATTACCAAATAAAAAAATACGATTTTGGAAATGAAATCCTTGATATAAACCCACGAACGAAAATGAGTCACCGAGTGTGTGCCTTGATAAGAGGCAATAAAGTTGATTATATTCACGTGTTTTACACCTGGGGTGCAACGCGGAGGGTGCAAAGGTGACTCATAGGGTGAATCATTGAACTATTCATAGCATAATGAGTTCATTATAGGTACCTACTTAAAGTATTACCATTGAAAATGGTTATCAGATGCAAATCGTCTGAGACGTATTTTTGGCCATAGCTCCGAGGATTTTGGGAGGATCGGAAATAGTACCAAGAGTAGAAAAATGTACCTATCGAGACACATGTCAGCGTTTAAATTTTGAAAATCGGCTAGTAAAAAATATTGGGTTTTTTGGGGGGTGTTTGTTTACTAAATTTTTAAAGAAGTATTTCTGGTAAAAACAGACTTAAGAAAATATTCACAGATTTCGCAAGAATCGAAGCATTAAAAATGAATAAAAAATTTACAAAAAAAAATAATAATTTTGAATAGCACGTTCCCTACAAGTTGAATGATAAAATAGTTTTTTATTGAGATATACTTCCCTTAAATTACTAAACTCCATTATTTACAAGTCGGATTTATTATAACCTACGAATGTTAACACTGCACAACACAGAATAAAATTTTACCTATGTTGTATGTAAAAGAAAAGAAGTTTTTTTCTCTTTATTTAGTTTGGGGCTTTTGTTCACATGGATATGCCAGCTCCATAATCATTGTACATAGGTCACACTAAAAGTTTCCGGAACTGGCCACTTACATAATCTGTATTTAAAAAGTAATTACAACATTTGAAAATGGAACTCTTTGGCTGTAGAATGCAGTTGGTTTCATCTGACTGTCAATTGATTTTACACTGTGGCGCCATTTTAAAAATTGCGTGTCTACATTAACACGGATTTAACTAGGGAAAATTTTCGTAGTATGATTTTCTACGATTTTAAGTGTAATTTGACAGCTCAACAGAGCATCGCTAGGCTTCAATCTGCTTTTGGCGATGAAGCACCATGCTAAGACGACTATTTATAGATGGTTTGCAGAATTTAAGCGCGGCCGTGTCAATCTCAGTGACGAATCTCGCGATGGTCCGGGCGACCACCGCTGTGAACAACAAAAACATCGATGCTGTGCGCCGTATGATTGAAACAGACAGGCATGTGACCTAACATGAGATTCGCGCATCCTTGGACATAGGCATGAGTCAAATACAATCAATCCTACACAAACATTTGGGTGTGAGAAAGCTGTGCTCGCGGTGGATCCCACACAATTTGATCGAGGCTCAAAAAACGGACCGCGTCACTTGGTGCAGTGCCATTAATTTCAACTTTATTAAATCTCTTGTTGATCGCATAAGTTAAAGCTTGAAATATTGCGATGAGCTCTAGCGTCATGATGGATAGATGTACAGTCACGAGCACCAATATGTAAACACTTTGACTCTTATTCCATTGTATTAAGAGTTAAATTTGTGTACATATTTTTGCTCGTGACTGTACAGATATTTTAAAACCAGCTTTAAATTATTTTTTTGGTCAAAATAGCCAGCACCCATACCTTGGGGACTTTTTGAGCCATCAGTAAAAATCATAGGCCAACTTTCATAGTTTTGGTAAATTTCTCTAATAACATTATTCTATAACAAATTAAGTTGTTTTGTTGTTAAAATTGTTTTCTTGAACACAGTTTAGACTAAGTTTTACATTTTTATAAAATACAATAACAGTTACCCATATGTCCAAGCTGAACCTAAATGAAATTAGTCATTTTATTCGCGTATGGTCACTATTATTTAGAGAAATAAAACCATATTCCACCGAAGAGTCCATAATTTGCATACTTACCTCTAGTATTTAACAACCCGCAACTAAGTTCTTTTTCCTGTACATTAAAAAGATCACATCCCAATCAGAAATATTAGTGTGGACTGATGATGAACAGCATATTGAAACTAATATGTATTCTAGTTCTCTATAATTAACCAACTTAACACAAACTGTTTAAATACCCTAATATATAATATTAATAAAATATATTACTTACATTAATCGGATGAATATGTGATTGAATAGATTTATGTACAATGATAGCCACACCACGATAAACATCCCATATGTCTGTTTTATATAAATTATAACCACTAATGGACATAATATCGGATTCACTGTCCAGCCAGAACTCACTGATAATAGCAATATTAATATTGTCACGTGCTAAAAGATCTAAAAAAACTAGTAAGTTTTTGACATAGGCTTTGTGAATTCCACTGAAGTTGGTATTCGAGTTACCTTTATGACATTTATCCATTAAAAATACTAACAAACTTTTCTAAGGTATCTCCTCCAAGTATAACATTAAGAACAAACGACTTTATATCATTATAGATGATTTTACAAATACTTATACATTTAATCTCAAAACTAGTTTCTAACATAATAACCTCCTTAATTTTCCATAATAGTTTCTTAAATTCGAACTTCTGTAATAGTTGTTCATTTCGTGTCTTTGGTAAACCTTCGTATTCTGGTTACTTTCTTAGTTCTCTTTACATTCTATAGGTTATTCAAAAGGTTGATGTTCTGGTATTTTATTAGTCTTCTTTGTATTTTTCTTTTTTACTTCTTGTATGTTAGCTTCAATCAAACCATTTCGTAGATCCTCAATGCCGTCACCAGAATCTTCGTCATGAAGTCCCTTATTTAATACGCTACTGTATGATTTAGTGTTGAGCTTCAGTAGTAAATCCGTGGATATTTGAGTCATGTTTGTTACATAATGTGCAGAATTGTTTTGTTGTTTTTCTTCCATTTTTCTTCCATCAACATTTGTAAGGCTTTCTACAGGTAACCAGTTTTTTACTCATAATGTATCTGTTTCTCTTTTAAAAAAAGGGCATTGCTTATTCAAGGAAATGTGAGGTCCTTTATAATTTATGCATTGGACAGTTATTGAGTCGCATATTTTATAGTTGCCGGCGCATCTTGGGCATAGTATCTATTTAGTTGGGCAGAACTTTAGAGTATGGCCAAAATGCCAACATCCGGAGCATTGATTGACCGGAAAGATGAAGGGTTCAACTTTAAATTTACATTCATATGCATAAATATTGGGTGGAAGAGTTGTCACCTTTGAAACATATTCTTATGGACTCACTATTTATCCATTTACCATTTTCATCCAACCGTTTCAACCTTAATAGAAATGATCTCTGTGCTTGACTGAAAGATTTCGACCAGATTATCTTCGCTTAAATCAAGGTCAACTCCTTTGCCTACTCCAAATGCCAAAGATAATTTGTTTACCATATGACATCTAAAGCCGAGTTTGATTTTATTAGATAGAGTACGAGTATATAGAGTACTCTCGGTGTTTGAAGTATTCTGCTCGGGCAATATTGATTTTTTTAGCATCAAGCTTTTTGGCTCTATTTAAACATGTCAAGTAAACGTAGACTCAACGAATTAGTATCACATTTAGTCGATAATAGTATAAAAACACTCTCGATCGCCTTCATTCAACCGTAAGTCTTATGACAGCTCTTCGAGAGCAACTGAACTGCTAATTTGTCGTCAAAGTAGCTTTCTTAGCTATATCTTTCGACATTTGATTATTATAGCATTATTGTAAAGTAAAAGCTGTTTATTCAACAAAATAGCATCTCAGTTACTTTATCAGCACTTAATATCATTCTGCGAGGCTTTCATTCATTGAATATAATATATTAACTAGGTAATAGGTAGGTACTTAGATAAACTTGCTTCCTTTTTTTATGGTTGGTATTTTCGCTGTTCCATATTGGTGTCCTATTGAAAATCGCTGAAATAATTGGCTCGACTACGTTCACGGGCATTTAGAATTGTTGATGAAGATACAAAAATAGATTTCACAACACTACAACAATGACGACGCGCGGGGGGCGCCACCCGCCGCCGTAGACCGAGACCGTGCACTAATGCAATGATTAAATTCTAACTTTACTTGCTACGATACATGTTAGTTCCATCTAAGCGGAGGTAAAATGTCTAAATATTAGAATCACTTTACTTTTCACTTTACAACTTAACGACTTACACTTTATGACATAGGCTAAGCAAAGGTAAGCTAAGCTTACAAATTATGTCTAATTTCTAATTCTAGTCTCTAATAGCCACACAACAGAAATATTGATTACTAAATACGCGAAAAAGAATAAAAAATCAGTGGCGAGATGCAAATTTGCCTTACAAAATCTAGATAGGTATCGTTAGTTCTTTGACTCTTATTGTTACAGTTACCCCAACTTTTCAATCTTTATCATCATTTTAATGACTGCCGCAATAAGCTGAGTGTAAGCTGCTTCACCTAATAATCACTAAATTTTAGAATAATTTCTAAATACTACATACCTACTTATTAACACGTACGCAAACTTTGCAATTAACTAACATAACTTTGAAATTGTTAAACCTAATTTTACAAAAGAAAAATATAAACTTCCAAGTGTAATTGCTCGATGCACCTCTTTTGCTATTGAAATAACAAGTCTTTACTGAATCTATCAAATCACTACATACCTACTTTAATATTAATAGGTAAGTAAGTAATTAAGTAACTATACAAACTTTTTATTACCAATCTTTGCGTTACTAAGTTGGTAATCCAAATTTACGATCCAAAAAGCACTCCCGAGTCTAATTGGTCGATGCACCTCTAATGAAAAATACTATAGTATCCCTTAATGAACGGCCGATAAGCAAGGGGGCTACTCCCCCGTTTTTTTCATCTTTGGTGAGCCCTCACGCACGCACCCCGATTCCTTGAATAGTTGTCAAAATCGCTAACACGTCCTGTGCTGTGTTAGCCAAGAACGACGTAACTCTAATTGTAATGATAAACAGAAATGAGATATTTGTTAAACGGAATAGAGACGTAATTTGAATGTCATTTTAGTTTGTTACGTCGACGTGGGAAGCCTCTTACGGTTGGTTGCGTTTACGTTAGAAATAAATAGTATGGATGAGGATCGTACTATTTATACTATTTTAACTATACGAAGAGCTTGATAGAGAAACGGGTAAGGCGTTTGGTATGCGATTTTGGTAGTTAAGCAACTTTCGTAATGATGGGTGACCAAATTAAAAACATCTCGAGCTCCTCCGTTGGTCACCGCTACACCTCAGTTTAAATCACACTTTTTTAAATGCACCTTTATGCCCCACAATGACCACTGGAGTGAAAGAACTACCTATGTACTAAAGATAGAAACTTCTCGAAATTAACAACACGTAGTTTTGGATATAACAATAGCTGCCTTCACAGATTTATTAAAAAGGCTTAGGAAAGCTTATCTGACCCGACAATCGTACTTACTTACTAAAAACGAAAAAAATACACATTTTTTATTTATATTTTGCCAAATCAATAAGGTCAAACTTAAGGGTTAAACCTTTCCTACAAACGTTACTTCTAAAACTCAAGGAATACCATAAAACTGATCAACTTATCAGCGATAATACCGCCTTTGCCTATACTCGCTTTAGGATTAGTTATGTGTGTGTTGTTTTGTATTATAATTTCATTTTTGAGCAATCAATGTTTACCTCGTTCAGGCATGTCCATGCTATGCATAGCTCCTATCTGATACCTGGAATAAAACGTAGCACACTGCAAGCGCTAGGTAAAGCACTATCGGGCTATGCCATTCTCAGTTCGACCTCCGAGCTGTACGCGTGTGTCCAATAGTGTCCATAGCACAGAACTTAGAGAAGACGTCTTCTGGTTCGTGGTCCAATAGTGCTGTTCAAATACTCCAATTGTTAAGGTAAGTTTTAAAGCATATTAAACTAGTATGTAAAAAATATTTCAATAATAACAAACACTAAATTTTATGAGTAAAATGTTATTTCAGTAATTTTAACTTTTAAATAACTTACTATTTTTACTATTCAACTGAAAGTAATTTAAGTATAGAAATAAAATTCAATTGTCAGTGTGTGTTCGGGAATCATTTGACAACAGAGAAGAGCCTATTTGGCTAATTCTGTTTTTCTTGTGTTCGCAATTGTCAGGACAAGCTTTGTGTGAAAGACACCCTGTTCAAGCGGACCAAGTCGCGGGCGGGCCGCTAGCTTTAAATCACTGAAATTAAACTAACTTGTGATTGTTTCAAGAGAGACCCGGGTTCAAAACGTACCCACAAAAGTTTTTGTATGCTGCTTTACATCACTTTAAAGTTAAAATCAATGGTACGGTTCCTTAGACACAAATTCTTCCGACTCTCATTGTACTTAGTTCCTCATACTCCCATTCACCTTTACTTTAATTTTATTTCAATTAACTTTAACATTTATTTACACAAAACAGAAAATAAAATAACAAACATTTATTATGTTTATTTTTTATATTTTAGCATTTTATTAACGCTTAAATATACTTAAGTAAAAATTTTAAACACTGAAAAAAGACGACTACCTCAGGCGGGAATCGAACCACACATCTTCCGCATTCCGGGCGGGTGCCTTAACCACTTGGCTACCGAGGTCTGGTTTCCACCCGTCGAAATTTGTCAGTGCTTATATTTTTAGTCAACATTGCTTCATCAAATCTTAGAAGTTTTCACCTCTGAGATCCGAAAGAAATATTTTTATAGGACGTGTTAGCAATTTAATTAACGTAAAATTAAAAGTTTTCACCCGTCAAATTTCGACGGGTGAAAACCAGACCTCGGTAGCCAAGTGGTTAAGGCAGCCGCCCGGAATGCGGAAGGTGCGTGGTTCGATTCCCGCCTGAGGTTGTCGTCTTTTTTCAGTGTTTAAAAATTTTAAACATTAATTGGTTGGTGGACCTGTAACCGTATCGCGCAGCGGTGAAAGAATACTACCACCCCCACTTTTCCCTTGGGTGACTGCACGCACTGCACAGACTGCACATACATCCAACAGCATATATCGGCGATGTGCTCACCACCTGTCACGCTGAGCACATGTGCAGTCGCTATTTGGTGAAAAGTGGACTATGGTAGAGGACTGCTTTTGCTGTCCGCATTGCCTAGTCTCTGACTAACCCTTCGGGGATAATAGTCGTGATTATAATATGTATTCAATTATGTATGTATTAATAAATTGTAAACTAAAACTTAATATCTTAAAAAAATATCTCTCAGAGAAATGCTGTCGTGCGGCTAAGTCCTAAAATGACTAGCAGCGTTGCCCTTTTGACTTGTATGGCAACCTAATTAATACGTTGGCCAAAGTAGCTGCCTAATTAAAATTAAAACAAAATTGTAATATACACTTGGATTACTCACTCTGTTTATAGACTAGTTCTTATTCTTTTTCCTGATTTGTGCATTGCGAATTTGGTTTTTTTTTGTATTTTTTATTATATTATCCACTTTTTTCTTTCATTTTCTCTTTATTTAGGAACAAACAGGTATCTAAAATTATAAATGTACACTTAAATTGATAGTAAACTAAACCTACGGTTACATAAAATAACAAGTTTTTAAAATTTAATTTAAGTCATAGTGTAAAAAAAATATTTTTATAATACAATTTATGTCAATATTCTAATATACTATCCCACTGATGGACAAAGAGCTCCATCATATAAGTCAATAGTAAGTCTTTAGCGTCATGCCAAAAGTATCGGATGCGCTAAGAGAGTATGTTATGAGGGTTAACGCATTTCGGTTTCCCATACAAACTTCCAAGTCGAATTTTTTAAAAACCAATAAGCCAATTTTGGTGAAACTTTGCATGCTAAAGTAAAACACAGTGACCTAAATAGCTTTTTTAAAAAAACGTTTTTTAGCTGAGTTATTGCGATTTAAAGTGTTCTATAGAAAGTTTAAAATCGCAATAACTCAGTTAAATAAACATTTTTTTTTAAATGTTTTCAGCAAACTATTTAGATCCCTGTGTTTTACTTCAGCATGCAAAGTTACATCAAAATTGGCTTATTAGTTTTTAAAAATTTCGACTTGGAATTTTGTATGCTAAACCGAAATTTCGCTCCCCAGACTCATTCTTCCTATATGCTTATCTACTTATTGCCAAGCGATAAAAACTAAATAGGATAAACATAATAATAATATAATGATAATCTTTATTACTAAAAGTCAGTTTCCGTATGTATGGCACTAAATATTTTTTAGGAAAACGCATGCAAAATTTCCGTGGAGGCAATTTTCACATGAAAAATCATTTTTTATAGCCACTCTCTACATGACCTTATCACACCTTTTCACCGTTTGTCGCTACATCTTCGTTCATTTCATTACACACTAGCGTTCTAATGATGATTCAAAATGTTATCGTAATTAAAATGCTGGCGATATATTATTTAGTTATTCTGTGATACTTACTGTATGTACTCTTTGACTATATACATGTTTAAATGGAGCATAGCGGTACAAGCGCTTCTGCGAATCGAAGTTTTTGTATTGAATTTTTGAAGTGTGCGCGACAGCCGTTTATGACTGACACTAGCGCGTATGACCGACTTCTATGCGTTGAGCCAATACTTGCCCGTAAATTTTTGGATGTTATTTTACGGCCAGGCTCTATCTAGACATGTATATAATCAAAGGTAGTACCCGGTGGTACTGCCCTACATAAAATCACGACTATTTTAAACTTTTCTGGACTAAAATTTTTCAGCCAACCCACTCGCGATATATTATTTAACATATTAAATTTGATATAAAATACTTTTCACCTATTAACCTTCCCGGTGAAGGTCGTTCTATACTCGGATCTTAGACTAATGCTTGAGGGTGTTCCTGCACGAAATTGTAAAAAATTACGTATTTTTAAATCACTTATACTATGCGCTGAATTAGTTCAATACATTAAAAAAAACTTATGTAAGTTAGCCTGATTATTGCATAAGGTCATGGACATGTTGAAATTTGAAACAAATTCTTTAAACAATAACAAACAATACATAAATCTAACGACTCCTAAAAACATATTTTTTCGACAACATTTCCTTATTTTACGCATGAAACAATAATTCTTACATGAAAATATTTGTATTGATATTCCGCAGGGCACCCCCTTCTTAAAAAAGTAAATTTTAATTTTTAATGCAAGCGCGTGATGGTTTTGTACATTTCGCAGAAAAACATTGCTCTAATTAAATTACTAGGTTTGAAACATCAAAGCAGAATTATTGTTCTAATTATAAATACCAGTATGATTGATTTTGCTTTGAAGTTCATTAGGAGACTTACCTATATCAGTTTTTGCGATCGCGCGGCACCCCCATACCTAATGGTTATTTCTACTGAGACTGAATCGTTCACGCTTGTTATAAGCGAAGCAACAATTAACGTGGAAGCTGCGAACCATACACTTCACTTCGATGTTTTAATTACGGAAGGGATATACGGAGTGCATGTTTCGATAAGTTTATTGAAGTGTTTTATGATTTAAATTCTCGAATACGGAACGAACCATTATTAGAACACGTTATACGATAAAGGCTTTATGTTAAATTACAAATATCACTTTTTAATAAGGTTATTACATCATCATCAGCCTATAAACGTCCCACTGCTGGGCACAGGCCTCCCACGTGGACAATAGCACGTGGGGATATTGGGCCATAACCCACCACGCTGCTGGCCCAATGCGGCTTGGTTATAGACGAAATGAGGTTTCCATATTACGACTTTTAGGACCGCCATTGCAGTTAGTTTAGGGTTCCTTATCGTAAAATGGTAAACCATTAAGGGAAGTCAGCTCAATGCGGCCATAGGAGGCAAAGCGGCCACATCCCACTTTTCGGTAACAAAAAACGACAGCGCGACGTTGCCTTTCTGCCATATAGCCAACCTCCCGCTCCCGCCCCGCACAAAGCAGTCGTTCGGTGGCGATCGCAGCAAACGCGTGGCCGCGGCGACGTTTGCAAGTAATTAGAGCATTTTGTTAAAAAATCTAGGGTAAGTTCAACCTGTTTTAATAAAACCTCTTTAGGATTCAATCTTTTTATCACACTTCTATTATTACTTACCTAACTGGCTATGAACGTGTAACATTTGTTTCGACATGGGATAAATAATGTGAGTTGAGTTTATTTTTAAAACAAAATGGTGGTTATAGGCAAAGCGGTCCGGGCAAAGTGGCCAAGTGACCACTTTGCCCATATTTATAATAGTGATCCGCGATGAATAAGAAGAGCAAAGCGGGCAGTCGACCGCTCATAATAATTTATGTTTTTGTTTAAAGGTATTATGATTAGAAAGCTTTATTATTTTTTTAGATGCTCAATAACTACAAAAGAAAAACTACGCAGGGGAAACTTTTAGTACTTACACAGATTTCAGTAAGAAAGCATGAAGACTGAAATGTTTGTTTTATTTAAAAGTTTACTGGTTACCATTTTATTTTATCTTAAATAAAGATTTTTGAATTTATTTTAGATGTTATAGTTTTTTAAAAATGAACTTTCATGTCATATTTAGGGGTACCCACTTGCCAGAATTTCATTTGCCATAATTTCATCTGCTATACTGATCAACAGACATAATATTGATTCTCATCATTTCGTATGTCATACTCATTGTTTACTATATTAGTCACGTGCTAGAAACTTTGTTTCCCATAAATTCAATTTAAATAACATTATTTGTTATCATCATTGTAAGCCATATTTATCATAATAATATGCCCTAACATCAATTGCCATCGAAATTGCTTCTAGAAAAAAATCATAAAATCTGTTTAAACTAAACGATCAATAGATTTAGGTTTAGTTAGGTTAGGTTAGAACATGAAAATCAACGCCAGAAAACCAATCGCTGGCGTTGAAATATTCTGTTAAATAATATTATTGCAATTAATAAAATGGATAACAATACGTATGGCACTCGTATCATTATGGAATCTAATGTACGGGCAAACTATGTATGTCACGTAACTTTTATGGTAAACAAAAAATTCGGTCAAATGAAATTCGGGTAAGTAAAATTCGGGCAAATGAGTATTATTACTTATAATAAATGTGCCTAAACTTTATGAAAGCTTATTAAATTCCCTTTAATTTTATATGAAAAACTTTTTCATATTTGATTCTATAGTAGCATTTTTTTAAAGCCAAGTTAAAGTGGCCGCTCAGAGCTGACCTCATAGGAGGTACTATTAAAACAAAATACTGTAATTTACTCCGTGCGGTGACGGAGAAAGAATACCAATCGCCGCCCCTCTCTCCGTCCGGTGGGTGTCGTAAGAAGCGACTAACGGACTCTTTCGAGCGATGATCTGCTCCACTGGTGGTAGGGCTTGACCCGTCTGGTTGGTGACCACCGTACGCATGGTGTAAAACCCGTCAAGTGACTGCTTGTCGGTCGCGTTTCGGGATCAGCCAGCGTATAACCAGAGCTCGAGAGGATGATGCTGCGATGTATTTGGTCTGTGGAGGCTTCCGTCAAACCAGTGCCAGGAGGACTTCGTTAACCTGCCGACCAGGGAGACCCCTCTCCTTAATTCACTAAGTTTATTTGTACTGGCACCTCGAGACCAACCGTTAGGTTATGCAAGAAGTGCCAGACGTCCCTGCGCCAGTAGAACACTCGCGCAGGAGACCACCAACGTTAGGTCTTGACGCCATATTAGTGCCCGCCGCAGCGCGCTCTTCATTCGGTACTCATAAGACTAGTGTCTCGGGAGAGTATCCCCGTGAACACGTGTAGTTCACTGCCTATTGTCCAGATAGGTAGCCGGAGCTGTCGAGCTCGCTCACTTCTCGTTGCACGAAGGGCACAACTCGCAGTTGCCACTGCTAGGGTCGTCGACTCTAAAGTCGACTCCCAAGTGTCCACCTTGGTAGCGGAGTAGTACCCAACTAGCAAAATAAGTACCTAAAACGATCTCAAGACTACTTCTGTTGTCACTTATAAGAAACTTGTATCATGCTACAAAGCTGGATTTGGGCGCAGTTATTGGAGCGTTTATTTCTATAACTATCTTATAATCATCTTTTAAAATGTTACTGAACCCTATAATATACTTGACGAAGCGCAATAGCTTCTATAATGATATGAGACTACACAATTACAAGCACAAACGCTCTTGTTAGTATCTAACATAAGAATCTTACTAAAGCAATCTTGTTTTTAATGCACTAGTAATGTATTTAGTTATTACTAATAAGTATATTTTATTAGAAGTTATCTTTTTTGTTCTTTCGGCTGGTGGTTCCGGTTGTTTTGTGGTAAATACTTAATAAGAACGTAAGTTTCTATTACTATTATTTTGTATTATTGTAAAACATTAATTACTAATAATATATTGTCAATATAGTGTATGAACTCGTGGGGAAGTCATTTTTACTGTAAATGTGTACCGCAATTTAGTTATTTTCACAATCCCCTCCGAAAAATAGCACATTAGTATATTGTTGTAAATAAAATATTTCATCAATTCTTATGAATATTCGCCATGTTTTGAAATTGCTCTCCATTAAGTACTTTATAGTATCATTGTAGGTAAATTAGTACTTGTAGCAGTTTCAGTCCAGATAACTCGCCTCCATTTAAAAACAAATTAGGGTTCCCTTGAAATATGCCTGCTAATGCTAATTATAATTCTTTATACCTATTTGTCACTTTTCTCCTATAACTACCACTCCTTTTCAATCGTTTCCAATCGCTTAAATTCATGTCCAACTTATTTCCTCAAGACGAAGGGGAACAACTGAATCTCAACAACATGGCTGACGTTTACTAATAAAGTTATTGATCTAGTAGCTTATAAGCTTTTTTGATCAAATAGCGCTCTTATTAAGTACTATTAGATTTAAAAGAGTCTCGAGCAAAACTATACCGGCGCAAACTTATAGTGATCTCAGCTAACTATATTATTATATCTTGTTTTTTCACAAAATGCTACTATAGGATCAAAATGTTATTCTAGACTATTTAGTTTTACAGTAAACAATTATAGGAGACTTATTCCTAAAAGTGTCCTAAAAGAAAATCTTGTAGCTACCTATAAGACTAACTTACAAAGACAAATCCTCTTGAGAATATTTACGTTTCTGAAATGCTATTACTAGTAAAAGTGTCCTATAGATGTTTTGTAAGTCAGTCTTGTAGCGAACTATAAGACCGAGATATAAAAACGAATGCACTTAAATATGTTAAGGCTTGGCAAATGCTATTATAAGTTAAATAGTCTACCGCAATGTCTTTATAAGAACGTTATTAATAGTGACAGACTTATAAACTTTCTTTATAGGATTACTTTGCTAGTTGGGTAAGCACACTCACTTCTCGGAACCCATCCGGGAGCCTAGCCAGTTCCCACGTCCTACGCGGCTGGCTGGACCGGAGACCTACGGCATCTAGGAGGCCGTCTCTACTAGTTATCCAGACTAGTACCGGAGATGTCAACACCAATGTCCAATGAAAACCACCGGACAAAGCTGCCAACTATATGGGAAACTCACGTTCCCCGCAGGACTTTTCGCTTCTGGCCCCTCAGAGACCGCTACTAGGCCCCGCTCGCTGTGCACGAGTTTGGAAGTCCTGGCACACAATACCAGGACAAACGAACATTCCCAAGCTCTACAGCTAACCACATGCCACTACGAGTCCAACCCATGTCCGGATCCCGCCGGAGGCGCCTGGTTAAAGGCACGACCAGCGGGGGGCTAGAACCGGAACCACCAGGGAGACCCGTAGAAACGGTTGTCCCGCTGGCCGCCCGTGGCACAGTACAGGGGCCCAAGCGAGCCTAACCAGCTCGTGAGGCTGCCTCACCATGCCACGCATAATCTCGGGGTGGTCCGTCGTGCCGGTTGGTGACCGGAAGGTGGGGTCCCGGCGGCCATTCCCGGGGGGGTTCGGGGGCCCTTCCGTTCGGCAGGTTAATAATACTCGTCTGTGGGCAAATTCCTGGGGAAACAGGCCACCACACTTTGACCATTCGCATCGCGGCATCATTTTCTCGATTCACGCCTCTCTCTTTCCACTCCTAAAATGACAGCGCCTAACAACAAAACTGGTTCTACAGCAGTGCACACCCCCACCACAACCTTACCGTTTGAGGTGGAGTTCGCTAACATCCGCGGACTCCATGCAATCCTCAATGCCGTCCACCACCATCTTGAGACGGCACGGCCAGCAATGTTGTTCCTGACGGAGACGCAAATAATCCGCCCAGCTGACACCACCTACCTGAACTATCCCGGCTTTGTGCTTGAAGAGTCCTTCAAAGCCAAAGCCGGAGTTTGCATATTCGTTCGGGCGGATGTTTGCTGTCGCCGTCTGCGCTGTCTGGAGGACCCTTCCTTCTCCCTCCTAGTGGTACACGTCGACTTAGGCTCTTATTGCCGTGTCTACGTCTGCGTCTACCGATCCCATAACGGCGACATGGAGACAGCTCGACTAATTGAACATCTTAGTCGGGTAGCAGATGATGCGCAGGAGCGGTTTCCATCGGCGGAACTGGTGTTTTTGGGGGATTTCAACGCCCACCATGAGTTGTGGTTAGGTTCCTCCAAAACAGACCATGCTGGTAGAACTGCCCACGCATTCGCTCTCACGCATGACCTGACGCAACTGGTGAACCAGTCCACCAGGATCCCAGACATAGTTAGCCATGCGCCCTCCTTACTCGACCTTCTGCTGACGAGTCGCCCAGCTGGATACCTGGTGGAGATTCGAGCTCCTTTAGGTTCCTCGGATCACTGCTTGATATCCAGCACAGTGCCCTTGGCATCGCGCCTGCCAACAGCGGTTTCGAAACGCCAGATTTGGCACTACGCGTCGGCAGACTGGGACGGGATGCGGGAGTATTTTGCATCCGTCCCTTGGAGGCAGCGCTGCTTTAGTGGGAAGGACCCGACCGCTAGCGCCACTGCCGTTGCTGATGAGATAGTATTAGGAATGGAATACTATATTCCACACTCCTATGTTATCAGCAAAGGCAGACGCAACCGCTGGTTCAATCGCGAGTGTGCCAGCGCTGTTGAGAGCAAACAGACGGCATACCGCGCTTGGATCAGAGGTAAAGCTCATGAAAAAATGAAGCTCCCGAAACTCGCTCGCTAAAAGCAGCCTATAATAATGCCACCAAGTCGTGTAAGAGGGCCTACATTAGAGCGGATGCCCAGCGCGTTGCACGAGTAGGCCAAGAACTCCTGACGCATCCTACGGGCAGCCGTAGCTACTGGCGTCTGGCCAAAGCCGTGCAATCCAACTTCTGCCAACCCTCGCTGCCACCACTGAGATGTCTTGACGGAACTTTAGCTCACAAGCCGCAGGAAAAGGTCGATCTCCTGGCCAAACTCTTTGCGTCTAACTCCCGGATCGATGACTGTTATGCACAGCCACCCTCAATTCCTCACTGTGGCCACACAATGTCTGATATTAAAATCAGGCAGTGTGATGTCCGTGCGGAAATGCAGCCAATCGATGTCCGGAAAGCTAACGGTCCTGATGGCATCCCAGCAATAGTCCTGAAAATGTGCGCAGCGGAGTTGTCCCCTGTGTTAACGCGTCTGTACCGTCTCTCGCTCTCTTCGGGTTGTGTGCCGGAATCTTGGAGAGAAGCTAATGTGCAACCGATCCCTAAAAAAGAGATCGGTCAGATCCGACTAATTACCGCCCTATAGCCGTAACTTCAGTGTTGTGTAAGATCCTAGAACGAATATTGAACAAACAGCGTATTCGATATCTAGAAGATCACTCCCTAATTCACGATCGTCAATATGGGTTTCGGCCAAAACGGTCAACGGGTGATCTTCTAGCGTACGTCACACATCTCTGGGGTGAGGCTATTGACAAGCGTGGCGAGTCACTGGCAGTTAGCCTTGACATAGCCAAGGCTTTTGATCGGGTCTGGCACAAAGCTCTTCTCTCCAAGCTCCCGGCATACGGTTTGCCCGCTCAGTTCTGTACCTGGATTGCCAGCTTCCTGCACGAGAGTAGAATCCGTGTCCTTTTGGATGGATGCGCTTCGCGGTTCATGTCAGTGAACGCTGGTGTTCCTCAAGGCTCCGTTCTATCCCCCACGCTGTTCCTTCTGCATATCAATGACATGCTTCCTCTTGGAAACATTCATTGCTATGCAGATGATAGCACAGTGCATGGGGGATATAACGGGCACCCAACGGCTGGGCGAGTAGACACCGAAATGAAGCGAGCAAATCTTGTCATTGAGCTCGATCGGGTGTTGGACCTCATTTCTAGATGGGGCTCCGATAATCTGGTGGAGTTCAATGCCAAGAAAACACAGATGTGCGCGTTCACAGCGAAAAAGTCGCCATTCCTTCCCCTTCCCTCTCTTCAGGGTACATCTCTAGGCCTGCAGAGCAGTATTAACATGCTCGGTATGGATATCCGCTGCGATCTAAACCAAAAGGACTACATCGAAACCGTGATTAAAAATGCCTCACGTAAACTCGGTGTCCTGAACAAGGTGCGGCGATTCTTCACGCCTGATCAGTTGTGTCTATTATACAAGACACAGGTGCGGTCTTGCGTGGAGTATTGCTCTCACCTTTGGGACGGCTCCGCAAAGTACCTTCTCGATGCCTTGGACAGATTGCAGCGCCGCGCTGTGCGCATTATCGGCAATGCAGAGGTCACTAAAACTCTCGAGCCTTTGCAATTGCGTAGAGATATTGTGTCACTCAGCGTCTTTTACCGTTTATACCATGGCGAGTGCTCTGAAGAACTCTTTGACCTCATCCCTCCTTTTCCCTTCCTCCATAGGAGTACGCGTGCTGCTCTCCGGTGTCACCAATTTACAGTCTCTAACATTCCATCTCGCACAAAGAAATTTGGTGACTCGTTTCTTTGCCGCACTTCCAAAAGATGGAATAGTCTACCAGCACACATATTCCCTCCTACCTATGACATAGGGTCCTTCAAACGAGGCGTGAAGAAGCACTTTGTGGGCCGGCAGAGTGAGGATGACTGATGCTACGTCTCTTACGCTGCACCAGTTGTCCTCGCGCCTGGACTTCATTTCCACTTAACATCAGGTGAAGTGGGGTCATTTGCCGGGCTTAGTATACAAAAAAAACTCTAGAGAAATAAAATTTGTATTTATACATGAACAAAATATTTCAATGAGTTTTAGAGATAATGAGTCGATGAAGCAAGTCTGTAGAAAATCAAATGAAAAACTGCCTGTCATCCAATTAGCTAAAAAAAATATCTGCTGTAAATTAATAGTTTCATTGAATTTGCAATTGTATTTTCATCGTCTTCGGACTTTAAACTATCATTCTCTTCAAACTCTGATCTTACATTGTCATTATCACTATATTCAGAATAACTATCAGAACCCGAGTCTTGATCAGCGAAGATATTTTGGGAAGGAGAACACACTTAAATTTACTAGTACTTATACGGTTCACAAATTCCGATATCAGTAGAAGTGTGAACATTTTCTACAGAACCCGCACTAATATTTTTTGATCGCTCTTCACCTTCACTTCACAAGTAGATGTTGATTGGTTCAATCGTGTATATATTTTATTTTCTTTCCTCTTATTTTAAGTTTTTTCCATCGATTATAGTCCATATTGTGCAAAATAAAAGCAAATATGGTTGTTGTTGTACAGTGATACAACAAAATAGCGTTAACAGTTCTGTTAAAGATTTTATTGAACTTTCATACCACTATTACGCTGTATGATTGCTTTTAAATTTTAATAATGTTTAACATCTTTGGGGTTCTAATAGGTCATTTTAAAGCGTTTTCTCAACTTCAATAGTTAAGTCGAATGAAAACCTTGCAGAATGCTATCCTAATGTTATAGTAACTGAGATACTATTTTGTTGAAACAGCTTTTACTGTACAATTTAATACTGTAATAATCAAATGTTGAAAGATAGTGCTATGAAAGCTACTTTGACTACAAATTAGCAGTTCAGTTTCTCTCAAAGAGCTGTCGACATCGACATCGTCGATAAGACATACGGCAGAATGAAGGCGATCGAGTAAATGCGATACGAATTCGTTGAGTCTACGTTTACTCGTTATGTTTATAGAGCCAAAAAGCGTTGAATGCTAATAAATCGAGTAAACTGCTTTTATTCGGCTTTTTGTAATAACAGGTTGTAGATGCTGTTGAGGGCTTTATAAATAAGAATAATATACCAAAGTGCAATGCTCGCAATGGTGGGGAGCAAACCATTATGGTTTTTTATAAATAGGTGGCGTTACTTGTTGGAGCTCAGGGTGCGACATTATGACCTAAATAAAGCATCCAAACTCATAAATGCTTGTTATTATTATTTTATTTGTAATATTAAATTAAGTTTATTTTGTAAATTAAGTATGTGTTACGGCGAAGGGCGTTCGCCGTAACAGCGACGGAATAAGGTGTGTGGACCCAGGACAGGTCTGGTTAGGTTTCGGAAATGAGGGCATGCATGATGTAGGCGATTTGTCACGGCACAGCACAAAGTCACTTCACGTTATCACAGGCACTATCATCCCAGGGTCACTATCAATAAGGGCAGATACCAGCGCGCGTATTTTGGGGGCGTCTCGCGGTAGCTAGCAGACAGACGAGTCGGCGCGGTCTGTCTCACGAAGCGAGCGGCCGCGGGTCGCGCAGCGGTAGCGCCGCGGCAGATAGGCGGACGCGGTCGTCAACAACCGCTGAGTCAACCGCCTTGCAGATGGCGGTATGGTTTGAATGGCCGTCCCGGCTTTGGCGGGAACATCCTCCGGGGGCCAGGGTGGGCTCATCCAATGGGAGCCTGGCGATCCGGATCGAAGGACCAGAATGTTACGGCGAAAGGCGTTCGCCGTAACAGCGACGGAATAAGGTGTGTGGACCCAGGACAGGTCTGGTTAGGTTTCGGAAATGAGGGCATGCGACTTACTTGGTAGATGATTGGTGGGGGCAAGGCAGGAGACGGGGCAGCGAGCTGGCGGGCGGCGATGTAGGCGATTTGTCACGGCACAGCACAAAGTCACTTCACGTTATCACAGGCACTATCATCCCAGGGTCACTATCAATAAGGGCAGATACCAGCGCGCGTATTTTGGGGGCGTCTCGCGGTAGCTAGCAGACAGACGAGTCGGCGCGGTCTGTCTCACGAAGCGAGCGGCCGCGGGTCGCGCAGCGGTAGCGCCGCGGCAGATAGGCGGACGCGGTCGTCAACAACCGCTGAGTCAACCGCCTTGCAGATGGCGGTATGGTTTGAATGGCCGTCCCGGCTTTGGCGGGAACATCCTCCGGGGGCCAGGGTGGGCTCATCCAATGGGAGCCTGGCGATCCGGATCGAAGGACCAGAATGTTACGGCGAAAGGCGTTCGCCGTAACAGCGACGGAATAAGGTGTGTGGACCCAGGACAGGTCTGGTTAGGTTTCGGAAATGAGGGCATGCGACTTACTTGGTAGATGATTGGTGGGGGCAAGGCAGGAGACGGGGCAGCGAGCTGGCGGGCGGCGATGTAGGCGATTTGTCACGGCACAGCACAAAGTCACTTCACGTTATCACAGGCACTATCATCCCAGGGTCACTATCAATAAGGGCAGATACCAGCGCGCGTATTTTGTGGGCGTCTCGCGGTAGCTAGCAGACAGACGAGTCGGCGCGGTCTGTCTCACGAAGCGAGCGGCCGCGGGTCGCGCAGCGGTGGCGCCGCAGCAGACAGGCGGACGCGGTCGTCAACAACCGCTGAGTCAACCGCCTTGCAGATGGCGGTATGGTTTGAATGGCCGTCCCGGCTTTGGCGGGAACAGTATGGTTATACTCAGTTTCTTTACCTCTGAGTATCTTTACGACACAAATAGGTACTCTTTTAAAAAAACTACTATTCTGGAAAATTTATTTAATAACACACAATTGTATTAAACAAAACTCATTTATTATCAACATACTGCTTGCTTGTTACTATTATTTAACTCAGTTAATATAAAAATACACAATGGTGTCAATTAGCTTAATAGGCGCGGAAAATTAGGTTAACCTCGAAGTAATTCATAATTTGCAATTTTCTTTTTGATTGTGGTAAAATATAACCCATACTTAAGTAAAAAAACGAAAGTGAACATAATATTGTAAAAATTCATTAAACAAAAACACAAAATTTTCTTTTTAAGAGGGTTTACGCATTTCGGTTTCCAAGGCACAACCTTTTATAATATAGAGTCGCTCTGCGGTAGGGATATTCCGTTATGAAATTCGACAAATCGATAATTTTGATGAACATTAACCAAAACAAAATCAGCATAAACAATATATAACATTTGAACAAGCAAGTGACAATTAGGGAAGAAAATGAAAATTCCGGTATTTCAAATACTATTTATTTAGTATTATAGTGTAAAGTCATTAAAAATTCAACAACTAATTATAAAACAATGTGAAATAATATAAGTACCTAGCTAGTACCCCAGAACAGCATACTGACAACATTCATTTTTGAAGTAAACCCACCCCCGCGATTACTTATCATAAGTAAGGATAATTACACACTCCCGTATACCAAAATCGAGTCTACTTCAAAACGTATCTAACATGGTTGTGTTATTGGATTTAGGAATCAATTCATGGGAATGATAAGGTAAATGGCTGACTTCAACAGATTAACACGAGTTGATCCATATGGTGTTTCACTCGTATACACTTCTGGACACATCTATTGACCCACCTTGCATTTTCAGTTTCTTTTAGTCCTAGCTAAAAATTTATATTAGGTTGAGCAAAAAGTTTTCATACTGTTTTGAACCAGGCACATTCATAATTATATTCAATAGTCTTTTTTTAAATTTCGAACACAGAATTTAAAGAAACAAAAGACAATTTGGAGCCTGTTCGTTTATATCAAACAATCGAATATTATAAAAACTTGATTTTATTGGTTTACTTGGATTTAATTCTTGAAAGTGTGATTTTTCTTTTGGTTTTGCAATAAACATTACTTATTCTTAACATTAAGGTGAGGTTCTATCCTTTGATTATATAATGTCTAGATGGAGCCTTCCGCTGCATTTACACGATTGTCAACGTGCCGGATTTTATAGGCTAGTGTGCGTACCGTTTCTATCTAATAGACGCGCTGCTATCGTAGTGTGCGTGAGACGGGGATGCCAGTTTCTTAGAAATACTCCTTGAAATGGGAGTATTTTTAAGGTCGGGCTAATGCAGGCTAGTTTTATAAAGTTTAGTAAGGTATTTGAAGCCTTGAAATCACATGTTATTATTATAGTGGTGGCAGCACTGTGCCACTGTTCACATCGACTCCATAAAATTTAATTGTTTAAAAATCAGATTTTAAGATATCTGCTCAGATCTCATATTGTATCGGCGTAACAAAGTGTTATTCTCATCTACAAACGTTTTCTCAGCGAAAGTAAAGGAATCAAAAGAGATATAAGTGAATTTATTGTGAAGTTTTGATGAGTGTTTTCAAGATAACAACACTAAGAAGGATCAATTTAATCTCTAATCTGTGAGTAAATAGATTGTTTTTACCTTTTCTAAACACTGAACAATGCAGTACTTCAGTATTTGATAGTGCGAACAAATTTATGCATAAAAAATACGTTGCATTTTACACAATCAAAAACATTGACCAGCTGACCAATCAGCTGCTAAGACTAGCGAGAACATAATATCGGCATTAACGACATCTAGAGAAAAGTAATAGAACTATTCCGCTCTCAGTACGGAGTAAGACTGTTTGCTTTGGCGACATCTAGCGAAAACGCATGAAACTAAAAGGTACGCTCAATACCGAGTAACTCATTATTATACTGTGCATTTGGCTTATATGTGGTTAGAAGATGTCATTGACAAAAACAAAAAACGCAAGCAACGGCTGCAAGATGTCGATAGTTGTAACATGTCACAAATGCAATAAAGAAGTTGACTCAAAGAAAACAATACTATGCTCCTTTTGTAAAAATAATTATGAATTTGATTGCATTGGATATTCAGAAAAATTACACCGTCTGAAAGATTTAGAATCGAAAAAGAAATGGAAATGTAAAACCTGCATCGAGCAAAAATCAACGGATCAACAAAGCTGTGAACAAACATATGTTACGACAAGAAAAAAGCTTATATCATCTAAATCGAGCGAACCCGTGAATCCTTATATTTCACTACAACCCTCACCTCCTAGAACTACGCCAACGAATGTTAATCTTTCGGATGTGCATGACTCGCATATACTTACCGTGATGCACACATCTGATGAGTTACAGGATTCGTTTGAACAACAATTATCAAAAAGCGTAGATTACACAATCACCGAATCCATCTCCATGCAAGAGATGAAAGAAACAATTGTACAACTGCAATCGGAACTCGCTAGTTCGCACAATGAACTGGAAAATACTATTTTGGATAACAATGATCTCCGAAGAAGCATTGCTAAGTTAATAAGGGAAAATACTATGCTGAAATCCTTATGCCAATCGCCTCTCGAGAACACTCCAGTATGTCGAAGTGGAAAAAAGAAAAGTATATCGTCTTCGCTGTACTTATGAAACTCTTTTATGACGCCAAATAGATTAACTACCAATATATATAAACCGGACGCTGAATCCAACGTGGCTGCCCTTCAACGGAATATTACAGAGCTAAAACAACAATTAAAACAAGCCAGTGACGATATAATAGCGCTACAAAAACAAATAATTGCCTATGAACAAAAACTACAGACTACACAAAGCCTACCATTTTCTCAGCACACTATAACCAAGGCTTCTTTTGAAACTCAAGATGAAAGAAGTAGCAGAATATTTATCATTGGTACTCAACAATGCGTCGGTCTATCATCTGCGCTAACTCTATCAAGGCAGAACACAAAGTACGGAAAATATTCAATTACGTCTCAGACAAGACCGTTCGCGCTCACTACAGATGTTATTAAGAATTGTGAAAAGACTCAATTAGAAGCAAATGACAAACTCATAATATGCGTTGGTGAGAATGATTATGATATCAAAATTCTGTCATCACAGCTACGTAAACTACTCAGTCGCATTAGTAACAATAATATTGTAATAGTTTTGAGCCAATTGAAAAATATGTATTTAGACATAAACGAGTTAAATCAAACTATTGATAACATCTGCAGTGAATTTAAAAACTGTCATTTTGTAAAATGTATAAATTATAAATTGTATAATATGTGTAAATCAATTAATTGCGTAATTAACTGTATTGATTATGAGAATACTTATCTAAATGTCAAGGAGCTAAAAAAATTGGTAGTGCGTAATAAACCACATACTAACAACTGTAACGCACCGTCATCAAAATACATAAAAGGCACCATTCCTTATTACTTTTCCCGGGTTCAGTCAGAGAGTGACGCCGCTAATAAACTGGATGCTAAAAGCTTCACTTTACGGAAACGAACTTTATTAGATTATTTCCCCATACAAAAAAAGTGCAAGTTTTTTCGTGTCAAATAATTCCCAGACTAATTTAAACTTTAAAGTTATGCACCAAAATATCGCTGGTATATTTTCGAAAAGTGAAATATTAGAATTGACATTATTGAAACTACATGAGACAGGTAACGACCTTGACTTGTTATGTTTTTCGGAAACCTTCTTGGGAACTGGAAATGAAAGTTACCTAAGAATTAATAATTATGTATTAGCCACTGCATTTTGTAGAGAAAAACGCATAGGTGGCACTTGTATATTGATAAAACATGGCATAATTTTTAAGGAACTAAGGAGTATAAAATGTTACGCTTCTCAGAATACTTTTGAAGCCTGCGGAATTGAAATCCCTTCACATAAATTATTAGTTATTTGTCTTTACCGAACACCCACATCTGACCCTAATATTTTTCTTAAAAAACTAGAACAGTATTTGAACGAAATATACAAAAAATACAAACACAATATGAACATAATTATCACAGGTGACTTCAACATTAATACGCTAAAACCGGGAAAAATAACAGACTATATAAAAAATATTTGTCATAACTATAACTTACAAATTCATATTGACGTTCCAACCAGGAGAGCCTCTTGTATAGACCATATTTTAAGCAACATACACAATGCATCTGCAACGGTTCTACCTCTCTATTTGTCTGACCACGACACAGCACAATTATTGATTTTCCCTGTGAAGCATAAAAGCTTAAGGCCGATGTCACATTTTATTTATAGAAAGGACTATTGTTTTGACAACATCAGGAAATTTAAGGCCTGCTTATGTAAGCTGTCATAGTCCAACATATATATAGAGAATGATTTAAACAAAGCATTTAGCATCTTTCATGAACTCTTATGTATGTTTTATAATCCATGTTTTCCGAAAATAAAAATAAAGATATATAATACAAACCAAAGTAGCGTGCGCTGGATTAGTAGAGGTCTAAAAAACAGTTGCAAAACTAAGCGATCTTTACGATACCGATATTATTAAACAAAAAACAGTTATACATAAAAATAGATACATACATTATTCTAAAATATTAAAAAAGTGTATCCAAAGATCGAAAAAGAATTCTAGCAGAAAATTTATAAACAGAAGTCAAAATAAATGTAGAGCTACGTGGTCTGTTATTAACAAAGAAATTGGCAATAATATACTAGACACTAACATAACGGAAATAAAGATAAAAAATGAATGCTTAACTAATCCAACGGATATAGCGACTGCTTTTAATAATTATTTTATTGAATTAACAAATACCGCGTCAAACAATAGCATGAGATATTTTAATAATCAGACCATGGACTCAATGATGGTTAACTCTATTTTTCTGAAGCCCATGACGGAAGATGAGGTCAAGAGGGAAGTTGTAGCTTTAAATAATACGAACTCTGATGGCTATGATGGAATAGGTACTAGGATTATCAAGGCGAGTATTAATGAGTTAACCACAGTTCTCACGTATCTCATTAATTTATCATTTAGTGAAGGTACCTTTCCGGAACTATTGAAATTTTCTGTCGTTAAGCCACTGCACAAAAAAGATGAAAAAGATGAAGTCGACAACTATCGTCCTATTACTCTTGTACCTACTCTATCAAAAGTATTTGAAAAATGCATGTATAAGCGAATTATAGAATTTTGTAACAAATACAACATAATAACAAAGTCACAATTCGGCTTTCAAAAAAGGAAGTCTACTACTTTAGCAATGTTTACCCTACTAAGTACAATTTTAACAGGTCTTAATAATAATAAGTATACGACAGGGCTATTTTTTGACCTATCAAAAGCCTTTGATTTTGTTTCCCACGACCTTTTGATTAAAAAATTAGAAAATGTTGGCATTAGAGGACTTGCTCAAAAATGGATATCGTCTTATTTATTTGATCGAAAACAATGCGTTGTTATTAATAATATAGAAAAAAATGAACTTACGTCCTACTCTTCCAAATATAGAGAGAACAGATACGGTGTCCCTCAAGGAAGCGTTCTAGGACCAATATTATTTATTTTGTACATAAACGACATTCCTCAAATAATTAATCATAAATGTATTTTGTACGCAGACGATATTTCTGTAATCGTGACCTCTGATAAAAATAATAATGCAATAAATAATAATCCAAAAAATAATCATGAAGTTGACATTAATAATACAATTGATAATATAATGAAATGGCTAGAATGTAATAATCTTAAAAAATCAAACAATATCCAATTTAATAAATCGAAACATACTAAGTATAATTTCAATTTAGATGTAACTAAAGTTAAAGAAGTTACACATACTAAATTTCTTGGTATAATTATTGACCAAGATCTTAATTGGAAAAAACATGTAGACAGCTTATGTAGTAGGGTAAATAAATTTGTTTATGCTCTGAACCAAGTGAAAAACGTAAGTAATAAAAAAACAGCAATTACATGTTACCACGCATATAATAGCGTCAATATTACGTTACGGAATCATAATGTGGGGTAACAGTACGGACAACAATAGGGTATTTATAGCTCAAAAGAAGTGTGTCAGAACTATATGCGGAATCTCCTCTGACGAGTCATGTAGACCATTATTTAAAGATCTTGGTTTATTACCGCTACCATCGCTGTACATTTATGAAATATGTAATTTTGTTAAAAAACATAAAGAATTGTTTAAAACAGCAAGTGAAACTAACTCTAGATTAAAAAGAAACCAACACAGACTTGTACTAAAAGACACGCCGAGGTCTGCAAAATTTAATAATAGTTGCTTGACGATGTGCGTAAGAATTTTTAATAAAATACCTAATAATATGAAGACAGACAATGACATTGCATTCAAAAGAAATTTATATAATTGGTTAAACGACAATAATTTTTATAATATTCAAGATTTTTTTAATAAAAAATCATAAATTATTTTATTGTAAACAAATATTGGGAACTTCGGAAGTACGAGTACTTATGTAGAGCATATAGTCTAAGTTCCTCACTAATGTTTTGCATGCTATATTTTAGATTAGCTTAACATGTGGTTTACCTATATATTTTGTAACATCTTACATACCATGTTAAAAGGCAAATAAATGATTTATTTATTTATTTTATTATTTATAAAATATTGTGTGGTAGGAAATAAAACGATTGGTGTAGAGTGTACGAGTATGTGTAAGTCCATGAGAGTGTATGAGGGATAATTTTCTTTGCCGCCATTTTGAATTTCTTGGTTTGTGCTCCGATTGCATTCAAAACCATTATCTGGGGGTCTAACAAGTCTCTACACATGATTTCGAGGCCAGAATTGGAAAAACTGACCGCCATTTTGAATTTCTGTGTTTATGCTCCGATTATGATCGAAATCGATATCTGGGGGTCTAAGAGATCTCTAAACACGATACTGAATATAGAATTGGAAAAAGTGGCTGCCATTTTGAATTTATTGGTTTGTGCTCCGAATAGGTTCAAAATCGATATCTGGGGGTCTAAAAGGTCTCTAAACACGATTCTGAAGATAGAATTGGAAAAAGTGGCCACCATTTTGAATTTCTTGGTTTGTGCTCCTATTAGGTTCAAAATCGATATCTGGGGGTCTAACAGGTCTCTAAACATGATTCTGAGGTCAGAATTGAAAAAAAATTAACCGCCATTTTGAGTTTCTGTGTTTATGCTCCGATTGTGATCGAAATCGATATCTGTGGTCTAAAAGGTCTTTAAACACGATTCTAAAGATAGAATTGAAAAAAGTGGCTGCCATTTTGAATTTCTGTGTTTATGCTCTGATTATGTTCAAAATCGACATCTGGGGATCTAAAAGGTCTCTAAACACGATTCCGAAGATAGAATTGGAAAAAGTGACAGCCATTTTCAATTTCTAGGTTTGTAATCCGATTATGTTCAAAATCGATATTATTACTACTAAAAAATCTTTTAAATGATAACCTCTGTGGTGGCGCGCGATTTTATTATGACTGATTCATTTCATAGCCTAGCCTGCACATGCTTTCTGTCTATTTTATTTTTTGTTTCTATATGTATATAAGACAATTTATTTTATGGATTGTCAGAAATCGACAGAATAAACTCAAAGTGTTGCTCTGAAATAATAAAGTTTTATTCAAACATACGTATCTACACTTCTACACATTACATATTATTATTATAACAATATTATTCTACCTGAAATAATAACTCGAACTAGTCAAATGCGACAAGAATAACATGCCGTATTTTACGATGCACGTCGAAAGGCAAAAATAGAAAAAAATTGCCCTACAGCCTACAGGCTTAAGCTTAATGTAAGGCTCATTTTTCTCTAAATAACAAACATAATCTAAATAACGGAAGGCAGTAGTAGGGATTCGAGAGTTCTGGCTCACTCAAAACTGGCCTTCTTCTGGCCCTCGCTCGGCTAGTTCAAGTCGTTCCAAAACTAAAAAAAAAAAAAAAAAAATAAGGAAAACCCCCCCATTTGAATCCATTGCGCTGGGTCCCAGAGCGATATCTTTAACCGTTTCCGAGATACAATCTTCGAGCGTTAGCTCTCAGTTGATTTACTAATGAATCGTTAATGACTCGCCGGTCTTAATCACACAATTCCCGATGTACCTCATTATATCGATTCTGATGCACCTCATTATCTAATGACGTACCGTCACTGTAGTCTTGTCCAGTTACTAATATGCGATTGTATTTTATCGATTCTTCAGGAAAGCGCTTTGTCTTCATCCCACCTGATGTTAAGGTCTTCCCTTAGTAAGACCAAAGTGGAGGCACACTTCACCTGGAATCCTCTAAAAAACTACTAAGGCACTGGTGGCAACAGACTTAAATAAGATAAAATGATAAAACGGATTTTTTCAAGTCCTACCTACCAAACCGAGTACACACATGTGCAACCCCTGCTGGGAATCGAACCCGTGACCCTGACTCTGAGACCGGGGTGGTCCTAACCACTTAACCACAGAGGCGGTAAGTGAGTTAATTGTAATCATGGACATTCTGTATGCGTGAAATCTTCTTCATGGACCATCTCTCGTGATATATTTTTGCTGTTATAATACACCCATACTTACTAACTTTCTGATAAGAGTAGGTATATCTTAATAACTTTGTTCATTATAATTAGGTAAACTCTATTAACTTGTACTTTGAAACTAGTTTATCTGCTCGTTTAAATTAAAATAACTACCGAACTTGTTTCTTCGTGATTGAGAAACACACATTGTTCATTAAAATTAGATTTAAATTACAGTTCAAATAATCATTACATTAACTATCTTGTCTTGTTAAACAACATCGAGTTAGATATCTTAAGTAGAGTAAGTTCAAATAGTCATTACTTACTAAAATTGGTATAAAACGAACTGATTTTATCTATTTTCGATACTCGTGGATAGGAACCTCATACAGTTACAACTACTACAAGTGCTCCGTTCTGTATTCATCACAAGTACCATGGATGTAAGTAAAACGTTTTTATTTTCTGAGTGAATATTCTGATTTATTCGGACTTCTGACTAACGTATTATGATGTGTATAAAACTGATGTGATACCTAAGACAAAATTGTACTGGTTGTTACAGATTGCTTGTTCTACATTCAATGAAGACGATGTGGTGTTCCAAGAAAACACATATAAACATTATTATTACCCACAGTCGGACGACGATGAACTTCCATCGTTGCAGAAGAAAGAATCAATCGACGAATTCTTTGAACCACCAAAGAAGAAGCCGAGGACAATGAGATCTTCAACAGTTGGACGTTGTTCCGGGAGAGATTCGACATCTTACGTGTCAACCAACACCGACGACGGAGCAAGTGCAACACATCTCATTAAGATTGAGGTGTATGATTTGAAGAAGATTGAAAACATTGATCAATCGGACCATTGGAAGCATGCAGATGTTCGTGTGAAATATTACACAAAGTCTACCAATGACGATCATCATAAGAAAACTCGTCAGCTTATTTACAACATAACAAAGGGAATATCCAATTCTCCGAATTGTCGGAAATACTCTTACAGCAACAAAGATAAAAAGTAATACGCCTAAATCCATAGTACTTATTTGTGATTTTATAGAACGAAGCACTTTCTTATGTCATACAATAAATCAGATATTGGTTTGTGAGTATAAAATAAATATATTGTTAAATCATTTACTTGTTTTTATTTATTTCAAAGGTTTTAATGAAAATACCAAGTTAAATTTCAACATATTTAATAATAATTTCTCAAAAAAAAATAGGTTACAGTTACATGTTATTGAATCAATAAAAAAGACTTAAATACATGTTTTATTAACACATCATTATTATGTATCTTTATTAAACATTTCAACAAAGTCACTAAGAGGCATACCTCTAAGCTTAAGATACAAATACACAAGACGTTATTCACCATAAAGAATAAGAAATATCGAATACAATATAACTTAAATTATATAAAATAGTTTTTTAAAATTTTAATTATCGTAATTTATAATGACCCCATGCTAATGTATCAGTGGAATTTGGTATAATATATCTCTTGGTATCATTGTAAGACAAACAAATTTTATTTATCTTTTGAGTAAAAATGACATGTTTAATGGATCTAAAACGATACATTTCAGCAAGTTCTACATTTTTTTTAAACAAACAAGTTTTATAATTATGTAATTTCAATTGTCTAGTTACACATTTGTTTACACCTTTTGCTTTAGTTATTGTTTTATTCTCTACTTGCATAGCATACATTTTTGAGCGTAAACCGACAAATTCAGAAAAAACATGGCCATTGTGTTCATCTTTAAAATAACCTATTTTTTTCTTATTTAATAAAGGAAAACCATAAATATTGTTTCGTGCGTAATCCGATGTGTCAAAATAATTACATATATCGGGTAGAATTTCTTTATAAAAATCTGCACAAAAAATTTGGTAAACTAAGCTGTCAGTGTCCGTATACAACAATTTTAAATTTTCAAATTTACACTTCATGTATTTGTAATGGAAATCATACATTAAAGTTTTTGATAAATCTAATATACTAAAACCTAAAAATATGGGTTTATTGTAAAAAAGTTTAGTCTTTTGTAATTGGACTGCTACTAAACTCTCAGAGAAAACTGACAAACTATGAAATTCAGGTTTGGCAATCAGATCTGACACACCTTTTCTTTTACCCCGATTTTCCCAGTGAGTCAATAGTTTAACGTTTACTCTTTTTTCAATATTTTCCATGGTCTTTCCAAAAATTGAATTATTCATTAACTTATAAAAATCTTTTTCAAAATCAGATTTTGCTAACGTACGCAATTGCGTGTTTAAATCTATATATTTTTTTAACCAGGCACTTTGTTTAAATTTCAGAACTCTATGAACTTTCGTAAGTTTTAAACCCAACTCTAAGCTTTGTAAGAGATTTCTATAATGTAAAATATATTTTTCCTTATTATTTAAATTTGGGATCAGCTTTCGTTCCTTAGAACCACCAATACAAATATTTTCAGGACATAATGGTAAATCGGAATGATGATCATGAAGGCTATCAGGATATTCCAAATCTACTTCTAAAATGTAACCAAACTCTGAAGTGATTGGAACATTAAAATTAACATCAACACTCGCCCATTCAAATTGAGAAATAGGTAAATACTGAGACATAGCCCACCCATACAAATTATTAGCATCCAAATATGTTAGAAAAGAAATAGGATCATCTGCTTTATAATTATCCATATAAGGATTATTGGCTTTAGCGTAACGATTACTACATTGAGACACACCACCTCTGATACCAGCTTTTATAAAGGCTATTTTATCAAAATCTGTCAATAACTCGATTTCGACTTCGGTAAACTTTAACATAGCGTCCCAGCTTAAACCAGGAGCAGTGTAATAATGAGCAGGATCTAAATCATAGGTTTTTAAACAAACATTTCTAAAGTTTTCGAATATATCACTTAAAAGCAAAACATCTGTTTTTAAATAAAGATTAGAATAATCAGACATACTACAACATTTAAAATGAGACCACACTCTTTGAGCGTGAACGTAGTCTTCGTTAGAAATCGTTGACCCAGTAAGTGAATTAAAAAAGTCATAAATTTTTGGTAATGATGGTGATTTTAATGACCTGAAAGAACTCATATACTCATATGGATATACACCTTTTCTTTTCAGCAATTCAAAGTCGTTTACATTCGGAAATTCATTTTTTAGTTCTATAAACTGATTATTATTAAGATTAGAAGCTAATGAATTTAAACTACTTGATAAAAATTTAAAAGAATCAATAAACCTTAAACTTACACGCTGACCGTTTACGTGAAGAATATTAGAAAATGAAATATATTTTTCTTTATTTTGGGGGATTATTTGTACTTCACCATCAGCAAAATTTAATGCGTGTACAATAAAGTGAGCATCGTAATTACTTAGATTATGTAATACTACTGGTACAAAGTCTATTTTATGAAACTTTTTACTACATATTTCATGTGAAACACCTATAAACGCTCCCGTCTGCCAGTTGTAGTCAATAAATTGCTCATATAAATCTTTTTTACAAATGTAACATACTTTGGTTTCTTCTATATATTTTTTATTTTCATTCGTAAGAGGGAGAGGAGCAGTTTGAAAACTATATTTACTACATATAATTTTTAAATCTTCTTGGAGCTTATTCATAAATACATGAGCACAGTTTTCTCCGCTATAACTAACATATTTAGAGAGATTACTATCATATGAACACTTAATATAATAACCGAAACTGTACACGTCATGTCTCTGAACATTAATGGTTGATGATTTGTTAGGATCACCAGAACAAGAGGCAATAGGTTTTTAAAACGATTCGAAGTCGGCGTAAATAATAAAAGGAACCCTCTTTTTCTTTTCAAATTTATCAAAATATAACCTATCATTAGAAACATTTTCATTGAACCAGTTTTTTCTAAACATACTTGGACTTGGTAATATTGTACTAATATGAGCACAATCATGTTTTTGGTGGTTATCTACCGCATTGCTTGTAGGAAAATAAAGCAGACAACCATCACAAATGTGAACCGCGCCATTTCGTTTAGTGATCTGCTTACTCACTAATCGTGATAAATTTTTAATATAGCAATAATGTCTGTTACTACCACTGGTGACGTATAGTAAATTTATATGTGTTGATTTGCGAGACTTTGTGAAGTACAGGGGGCCAATAACATGATGAGTTTTAGTCTCAGAGTTATATTCTAAACCAAAAACGTTAATGCTTATATTGTTTAAGCGCTCAACTCTGTAAATATCAGTTAATTTTACTGGAAACGAAATCCCATTAAAATTTAACTTGTTTTCCAATTTCCAATACTCGTTTACACGATCGGGGTTTTTTGATACAGGATACAAAGCTGAGAGTAAAGCCCATTTACAACACTGCACATCTGCGTTTTTAACATTGATGACTGCTTTTTTAGTACTAATATCATAAGGTAATTCAATAAAAGATGATCCCCGCAGTGGATTGAATTTGTTAATATTCATATCTAAACTAATTAGGTCCGTAAGACTCCATCCACTATCTTTTTTCTCAAACTCACTGACTTTATTAGCTAATACTTCTTTTATTGAACTAAAAAGTATATTGATGTCTTCGGATTCATTGAGAATATAGTTCTGAGTTTGGAAGTCAAAAACGTTTTGTACATTTTTATTTTGGTGCACGAAGTTGGCACACAGTATAAAGTTTACTTTAAACGTTTTTAATTGTACTATATCATCAAGAATCAAAGTCCTTAAATCATCAATTATTGAATTAAAAAATGTATCAACCGTTTCCAAATCTTTTGAGTCCGCTAAAGAAGTTATTCTGTATGTATGAACTCTTTTGCCAAAAGCAGTTTCAATTAACCTTACATTTGGTAAATTATCATGGGAACGAAACACATTATTTTTGTTAACAAATCATCAACCATTAATGTTCAGAGACATGACGTGTACAGTTTCGGTTATTATATTAAGTGTTCATATGATAGTAATCTCTCTAAAAATGTTAGTTATAGCGGAGAAAACTGTGCTCATGTATTTATGAATAAGCTCCAAGAAGATTTAAAAATTATATGTAGTAAACAACAACAACTTATACAACAAAGTACCAAATGATATTCAGAAATTAGATCTTGATAAATTTAAAATCAAAATCAAAGAAAAGCTTTATAAAAAAGCTTATTATAAAGTGTCGGATTATACAGAAGACAAAACAGCTTGGGTCTGAAATGCTCCAAGTACCTACTCCAACAGCTATTTCTAATTGCCTATAATTAATTTATATAGAGCACCATATTTAATTAAACTATTTACATTCAAATTCATATTTTGTATTTTGTGACCTGGTAACGACATATAATATATATATATTTTGTAAATGTCGTTGCTTCTGTGCGCTGTGGTTTCTTGCGCCCGTTCTTTGCCACAGTTAAAAAATGATGTCCTGAATGGGTGGTAGGTTAAAAAATATTTGGACGTTTCAAAGTACTTATTAATTAAGTTTATTGAATAAATATATTTTGACTATTGACTATAGTTTTCAAACTGCTCCTCTCCCTCTTACGAATGAAAATAAAAAATATATAGAAGAAACCAAAGTATGTTACATTTGTAAAAAAGATTTATATGAGCAATTTATTGACTACAACTGGCAGACGGGAGCGTTTATAGGTGTTTCACATGAAATATGTAGTAAAAAGTTTCATAAAATAGACTTTGTACCAGTAGTATTACATAATCTAAGTAATTACTATGCTCACTTTATTGTACACGCATTAAATTTTGCTGATGGTGAAGTACAAATAATCCCCCAAAATAAAGAAAAATATATTTCATTTTCTAATATTCTTCACGTAAACGGTCAGCGTGTAAGTTTAAGGTTTATTGATTCTTTTAAATTTTTATCAAGTAGTTTAAATTCATTAGCTTCTAATCTTAATAATAATCAGTTTATAGAACTAAAAAATGAATTTCCGAATGTAAACGACTTTGAATTGCTGAAAAGAAAAGGTGTATATCCATATGAGTATATGAGTTCTTTCAGGTCATTAAAATCACCATCATTACCAAAAATTTATGACTTTTTTAATTCACTTACTGGGTCAACGATTTCTAACGAAGACTACGTTCACGCTCAAAGAGTGTGGTCTCATTTTAAATGTTGTAGTATGTCTGATTATTCTAATCTTTATTTAAAAACAGATGTTTTGCTTTTAAGTGATATATTCGAAAACTTTAGAAATGTTTGTTTAAAAACCTATGATTTAGATCCTGCTCATTATTACACTGCTCCTGGTTTAAGCTGGGACGCTATGTTAAAGTTTACCGAAGTCGAAATCGAGTTATTGACAGATTTTGATAAAATAGCCTTTATAAAAGCTGGTATCAGGGGTGGTGTGTCTCAATGTAGTAATCGTTACGCTAAAGCCAATAATCCTTATATGGATAATTATAAAGCAGATGATCCTATTTCTTTTCTAACATATTTGGATGCTAATAATTTGTATGGGTGGGCTATGTCTCAGTATTTACCTATTTCTCAATTTGAATGGGCGAGTGTTGATGTTAGTTTTAATGTTCCTATCACTTCAGAGTTTGGTTACATTTTAGAAGTAGATTTGGAATATCCTGATAGCCTTCATGATCATCATTCCGATTTACCATTATGTCCTGAAAATATTTGTATTGGTGGTTCTAAGGAACGAAAGCTGGTCCCAAATTTAAATAATAAGGAAAAATATATTTTACATTATAGAAATCTCTTACAAAGCTTAGAGTTGGGTTTAAAACTTACGAAAGTTCATAGAGTTCTGAAATTTAAACAAAGTGCCTGGTTAAAAAAATATATAGATTTGTAGCCTACTCACATTAGTTTAGTAATTTATATAATTACAAATTACATAAGCTTAAACTATTAGAATATACCTACACTAATATTTATACCTATGTTAATACCTAATCTAACACATAACATAAATTAACTACTATCTTAATATAAAACAGAATAATAATAAGTAAAGTAATTAAATAATCACACATACTTACTATGTTACCATTATTATATTAATAAACACTATAGTATATATACAAAACATATTTACAACTATTTACATATAAAATGTATATTATATAACATAACATTTATATCGCGTAGCATTAATTATTCATAGCGTGAAGTCGCGCGAGTATCGCACCGCGCTGTAGTAGCTGCTCAAGACGTTGCTATTGTTTAGATTTCGCAACATTACCTATTGACTGCAGCTATCGGAATTTTATCGCCAGTCTAATATCTGTTACGACGCGGAACGCATGTCGCTCGCTCCCATACGCACGCTTACGTATTTGCTATCGCGCTGACATTTAAAATCAAATCTGTCTTTTGTTTTCATCCATCACACCTTCTGCATTTAACTTCAGTGGAAATTAACATCTTTCCATCAAACAGGTGATTACATACACCACCTAACAACCAAACTGGTGACCCCGACAGTGCACAAATTTAAAATGGAAGAACAACAACAGTCATCAAGGCAAGACTACAGTCAAAGCGATGCGAGCGATGTTTATCGCGTGGGTATACGAAATATACCATTTTACCCGGACAAGCCTTCGCTATGGTTTTCGATGTTGGAAGGTCAATTTGCTTTGGCCAACGTCACCACCGATTCGACGAAATTCTACCACGTCATCGGTATGCTCGACCACCAGTACGCCATAGAAGTTGCAGACATCATCGAGTCTCCTCCGCAAATTGAAAAATATGCCAAATTGAAGAGTGAGCTCATTAAGCGACTGTCTGCATCGAAGGAGCGCAAGGTCAAGCAGCTACTTGACCACGAGGAGCTGGGCGATCGGAAACCATCACAGTTTCTACGGCACCTTCGTCACCTCGCTGGTCCTGAAGTACCAGAGGATTTTATCCGAACCATCTGGAGCAGTAGGTTGCCTAGCAGTATGCAGACAATAATAGCTTCACAGCTTCAGTCTCCGCTGGACAACCTAGCAGATCTTGCTGATCGCATCCAGGACATCGTACCATCATCTCCCCACATAGCTTCTGCTTCAACATCGAGCCATAACGCGACGGAGGATAAGATCGTCATGATGGCTAAGCAGATCCAGAAGCTCACCCAGCAGGTCCACGCACTCACCATGAGGAATGACAGATCCAGACCCAGATCCAGCACCAGTCAGACACATCGTAGTCGCAGCCGCAGCAGATCACAGTCCAGCTACCGTAAGTACCCAATGTGCTGGTACCACGCCAAGTTCGGCAGCAAGGCCAGTAAATGCCAGAAGCCATGCGACTACAAGCCGGAAAACTCGCGGGGCGATCGGTAATGGCGACTGACGATTGCCCAAACAACCATGGTCGCTTGTTCGTCACCGATAGGCACTCCAAGACTCAATTTTTAATAGATACCGGCAGTGACTTGTGTGTGTACCCTCGTTCGGCATATAAAGAACGATGACCAAAGACTAGTTACGAACTGTGCGCGGCCAACGGAACTGTGATTAACACATATGGCTATGCCAATTTTAAATTAGATTTAGGTCTAAGACGAGATTTTGTTTGGCGTTTTGTGATTGCGGACGTTAATAAACCTATCATAGGTGTAGACTTTTTATCTCACTATGATCTTGTTGTAGATGTTAGGAATAAGAGATTGTTGGATAATTTAACATCATTAAAGGTCTCAGGCGTGTCAGCAAATAAGTATAGCAGCGTGATATCTTCTGTTAAAGTACAAACAGGCAGTTCACGATACCATGCGGTACTCTCTGAATTCCCTGAGCTAACACGACCAGCAGGCACACCACGAGTAACACTACACAACACCATCCACTACATCCGTACCACTCCAGGACCACCCGTAGCATGTACACCTCGTCGTCTAGCCCCCGATAAGTACAAGATAGCTAAGCAAGAGTTTGACGGTATGATCCAAAACGGTACAGCTCGACCCTCGGACAGCCCTTGGTCATCTGCTCTCCACTTAGCACCTAAAAAAGACGGTTGGCGTCCGTGCGGTGATTACCGTATGCTAAACGCGCGCACTATTCCTGATAGGTATCCGGTGAGACATATCCACGACTTTGCTCATGACATCTCCGGTTGCTCGGTCTTCTCCACCATTGACCTTGTCAAGGCCTTTAACCAAATACCTATCAGTAAAGACGACATACCCAAAACCGCGATCACTACACCCTTCGGCCTCTACGAATTCCCTTTTATGACCTTTGGCTTGCGTAATGCAGGTCAAACTTTTCAGAGATTCGTAGATGAGCTGACTAGGGGCATGGATTTTGTCTACCCGTACCTCGACGATTTTCTGGTATATAGTCCAGGTGATCCAGGTGTTCACGAGACGCACTTACGTCAACTATTCAAAAAGATGGCTGAGTACGGTCTTTTAATCAACACCTCGAAATGCGTCTTCGGAGCGTCGGAAGTAACTTTTCTGGGTTACCAGATCTCTTCCAAAGGTATAAAGCCCCTCGAAGACAAAGTCCAGACCATCAAGGAGTTCCCCAAGCCAACAACCGTCAAACAGCTCAGGAGGTTCCTCGGAATGCTAAATTTCTACCGAAGATTCATTCCTCGTGCAGCTGAAGTTCAGGCACCTCTGAACGCTTTATTGACTGGTTCAATCAAGGGTAACTATCCTATCGAGCTTAAGGGTGACTCCTTGAAGGCATTTGAGGACTCTAAAACCAGCCTCTGCAACGCAGCACTTCTAGCTTTCCCAGATTGCCGTGCTCGTCTAGCAGTTACCACTGATGCATCCGATGTGGCAGTAGGCGCTATTCTTCAACAGCAGACAGAAGGCGCCTGGCAGCCGCTAGCTTTTTATTCTTGCAAGTTGAGTCCCTCACAACGTAAATACTCACCATACGACCGTGAACTCCTTGCCATTTATCAAGCCATAAAATACTTTCGGCATATGATTGAAGCCAGAGATTTTACAATTTTTACCGATCACAAGCCACTCAGCTTCGCCTTTCACATGAGAAAATCGACTTGTTCTCCTCGGCAATATCGGTACCTAGATTTTATCTCCCAATTCTCTACAGACATCCAGCACATCTCCGGCAAGGACAATGTTGTCGCGGATACGCTATCGCGCATAGAAGAACTGGAGATGAATGTGGATTTTAAATCTCTCGCAAAAGCTCAAGACTCCGACAATGAGCTAAAAGGTTTCCTCGACGATGGAACCTCACTTCGGCTTAACAAAATCAAAATACCCGGAAGCCGGTACGAGCTGTTCTGTGACATCAGCACACCGACTCCTCGGCCATTTGTTCCGAAGATCATGCGCCGTCAAATCTTTGATTCCTTACACTCACTGAGTCATCCAGGCACTAACGCCACCGCCAAGCTCATAGCACAGCGATTTGTATGGAATGGTATCAGGAAAGATTGCAGGGAATGGGCCCGAGCTTGTTTACATTGTCAACGCTCCAAGGTCAACCGGCACGTCTCTGCACCGTTAGGCTCATTTAATCTGCCACGTGCAAGATTCCTGTTCGTACATGTAGACCTTATAGGTCCTCTACCGACTTCAAACGGATACCGGTATTGCCTCACGGCAATCGATCGTTTTTCACGATGGCCTGAAGCGATACCCATACCGGATATTACGGCTGAAACAGTAGCCAAAGCCTTACTGCGAGGCTGGATCTCGCGTTTCGGTTGCCCAACTATCATCGTGACAGATCGAGGCAGGCAATTCGAGTCCGAATTGTTTAAATTCCTCTCTCAGATGATAGGTTTTCAGCACCGCAGAACTACCGCATACCATCCAGCCTGTAACGGTCTCGTAGAACGCTTCCATAGGCAACTTAAAGCGGCTATAAAATGTCATGCCAACATTAACTGGACAGAATCTCTGCCGTTAGTTCTCCTTGGCATCCGCAGTACCTTTAAGGAAGACCTTCAGAGTTCGTCAGCCGAAATTGTATACGGCGAACCACTTAGACTCCCAGGAGAATTCTTTCACTCCAGTCTTAGTAGCACCACTGACGTAACCGACTTTACAGCACGAATAAGATCTTTCGCGCAAAAATTACAACCTTGTCCAGCTTCCCGGCACAACACTGACAAAATCTTTATTTATAAAGACTTAGCTACCACCAGTCATGTGTTCGTTCGAGACGATACCGTTCGTGGAGCCTTGCAGCCAGCATATACAGGCCCTTACAAAGTCTTGGACAGAGACTCTAAAGTTTTTAAAATAGATATTAAGGGGAAACCGGTGACAGTTTCTATAGACCGCCTCAAACCAGCCTATATACTGTCCCCTGAACAAACTCCTAAAGAGTATGATAATATGTCACTTCCAGTAGCCCGTAATATACCTGAACAGATTACCACTCGTTCTGGCAGGAAGGTGCAATTCCCGAATTTTTATCGCCCGTAGTGACGGTCTCTGGAGGGGAGTGATGTAGCCTACTCACATTAGTTTAGTAATTTATATAATTACAAATTACATAAGCTTAAACTATTCGAATATACCTACACTAATATTTATACCTATGTTAATACCTAATCTAACACATAACATAAATTAACTACTATCTTAATATAAAACAGAATAATAATAAGTAAAGTAATTAAATAATCACACATACTTACTATGTTACCATTATTATATTAATAAACACTATAGTATATATACAAAACATATTTACAACTATTTACATATAAAATGTATATTATATAACATAACATTTATATCGCGTAGCATTAATTATTCATAGCGTGAAGTCGCGCGAGTATCGCACCGCGCTGTAGTAGCTGCTCAAGACGTTGCTATTGTTTAGATTTCGCAACATTACCTATTGACTGCAGCTATCGGAATTTTATCGCCAGTCTAATATCTGTTACGACGCGGAACGCATGTCGCTCGCTCCCATACGCACGCTTACGTATTTGCTATCGCGCTGACATTTGATATCAAATCTGTCTTTTGTTTTCATCCATCACACCTTCTGCATTTAACTTCAGTGGAAATTAACATCTTTCCATCAAACAGGTGATTACATACACCACCTAACAACCAAAGATTTAAACACGCAATTGCGTACGTTAGCAAAATCTGATTTTGAAAAAGATTTTTATAAGTTAATGAATAATTCAATTTTTGGAAAGACCATGGAAAATATTGAAAAAAGAGTAAACGTTAAACTATTGACTCACTGGGAAAATCGGGGTAAAAGAAAAGGTGCGTCAGATCTCATTGCCAAACCTGAATTTCATAGTTTGTCACTTTTCTCTGAGAGTTTAGTAGCAGTCCAATTACAAAAGACTAAACTTTTTTACAATAAACCCATATTTTTAGGTTTTAGTATATTAGATTTATCAAAAACTTTAATGTATGATTTCCATTACAAATACATGAAGTGTAAATTTGAAAATTTAAAATTGTTGTATACGGACACTGACAGCTTAGTTTACCAAATTTTTTGTGCAGATTTTTATAAAGAAATTCTACCCGATATATGTAATTATTTTGACACATCGGATTACGCACGAAACAATATTTATGGTTTTCCTTTATTAAATAAGAAAAAAATAGGTTATTTTAAAGATGAACACAATGGCCATGTTTTTTCTGAATTTGTCGGTTTACGCTCAAAAATGTATGCTATGCAAGTAGAGAATAAAACAATAACTAAAGCAAAAGGTGTAAACAAATGTGTAACTAGACAATTGAAATTACATAATTATAAAACTTGTTTGTTTAAAAAAAATGTAGAACTTGCTGAAATGTATCGTTTTAGATCCATTAAACATGTCATTTTTACTCAAAAGATAAATAAAATTTGTTTGTCTTACAATGATACCAAGAGATATATTATACCAAATTCCACTGATACATTAGCATGGGGTCATTATAAATTACGATAATTAAAATTTTAAAAAACTATTTTATATAATTTAAGTTATATTGTATTCGATATTTCTTATTCTTTATGGTGAATAACGTCTTGTGTATTTGTATCTTAAGCTTAGAGGTATGCCTCTTAGTGACTTTGTTGAAATGTTTAATAAAGATACATAATAATGATGTGTTAATAAAACATGTATTTAAGTCTTTTTTATTGATTCAATAACATGTAACTGTAACCTATTTTTTTTTGAGAAATTATTATTAAATATGTTGAAATTTAACTTGGTATTTTCATTAAAACCTTTGAAATAAATAAAAACAAGTAAATGATTTAACAATATATTTATTTTATACTCACAAACCAATATCTGATTTATTGTATGACATAAGAAAGTGCTTCGTTCTATAAAATCACAAATAAGTACTATGGATTTAGGCGTATTACTTTTTATCTTTGTTGCTGTAAGAGTATTTCCGACAATTCGGAGAATTGGATATTCCCTTTGTTATGTTGTAAATAAGCTGACGAGTTTTCTTATGATGATCGTCATTGGTAGACTTTGTGTAATATTTCACACGAACATCTGCATGCTTCCAATGGTCCGATTGATCAATGTTTTCAATCTTCTTCAAATCATACACCTCAATCTTAATGAGATGTGTTGCACTTGCTCCGTCGTCGGTGTTGGTTGACACGTAAGATGTCGAATCTCTCCCGGAACAACGTCCAACTGTTGAAGATCTCATTGTCCTCGGCTTCTTCTTTGGTGGTTCAAAGAATTCGTCGATTGATTCTTTCTTCTGCAACGATGGAAGTTCATCGTCGTCCGACTGTGGGTAATAATAATGTTTATATGTGTTTTCTTGGAACACCACATCGTCTTCATTGAATGTAGAACAAGCAATCTGTAACAACCAGTACAATTTTGTCTTAGGTATCACATCAGTTTTATACACATCATAATACGTTAGTCAGAAGTCCGAATAAATCAGAATATTCACTCAGAAAATAAAAACGTTTTACTTACATCCATGGTACTTGTGATGAATACAGAACGGAGCACTTGTAGTAGTTGTAACTGTATGAGGTTCCTATCCACGAGTATCGAAAATAGATAAAATCAGTTCGTTTTATACCAATTTTAGTAAGTAATGACTATTTGAACTTACTCTACTTAAGATATCTAACTCGATGTTGTTTAACAAGACAAGATAGTTAATGTAATGATTATTTGAACTGTAATTTAAATCTAATTTTAATGAACAATGTGTGTTTCTCAATCACGAAGAAACAAGTTCGGTAGTTATTTTAATTTAAACGAGCAGATAAACTAGTTTCAAAGTACAAGTTAATAGAGTTTACCTAATTATAATGAACAAAGTTATTAAGATATACCTACTCTTATCAGAAAGTTAGTAAGTATGGGTGTATTATAACAGCTAAAATTTATCACAAGAGATGGTCCATGAAGAAGATTTCACGCATACAGAATGTCCATGATTACAATTAACTCACTTACCGCCTCTGTGGTTAAGTGGTTAGGACCACCCCGGTCTCAGAGTCAGGGTCACGGGTTCGATTCCCAGCAGGGGTTGCACATGTGTGTACTCGGTTTGGTAGGTAGGACTTGAAAAAATCCGTTTTATCATTTTATCTTATTTAAGTCTGTTGCCACCAGTGCCTTAGTAGTTTTTTAGAGGATTCCAGGTGAAGTGTGCCTCCACTTTGGTCTTACTAAGGGAAGACCTTAACATCAGGTGGGATGAAGACAAAGCGCTTTCCTGAAGAATCGATAAATTACAATCGCATATTAGTAACTGGACAAGACTACAGTGACGGTACGTCATTAGATAATGAGGTGCATCAGAATCGATATAATGAGGTACATCGGGAATTGTGTGATTAAGACCGGCGAGTCATTAACGATTCATTAGTAAATCAACTGAGAGCTAACGCTCGAAGATTGTATCTCGGAAACGGTTAAAGATATCGCTCTGGGACCCAGCGCAATGGATTCAAATGGGGGGGTTTTCCTTATTTTTTTTTTTTTTTTTTTAGTTTTGGAACGACTTGAACTAGCCGAGCGAGGGCCAGAAGAAGGCCAGTTTTGAGTGAGCCAGAACTTTCAAATCTCTACTACTGAAGGCCATGAAAAGTAACAATTACCTTTTAATTTGGTTTTCTCTTGTCACGTGAAATGCACCAAACTACTTTAATTATTGGAAACAGCAAATTGTACGCAATGGAGACTTATATTTATTTTAGAGAATAATAATACTGCAATTATGGATTTTTGAAAAATTGTCTGTCTTAACCGGAATCAAACCGATCAAATGTGGTAAAAATAACATGCCGTATTTAATGATGCAGATCGAAAGGGTCTTTCATATTGATTGTTAACACTTATGTACCATGAATTAAATGAAGACCTTGAAAATTAAGAATTACTTGTATTGTGGTTTGTCATTTCATTACCTAATCAATTAACGAATACTTACTGAAAAAACAACACACTCTATAATGTTTAAATGAGCTACACTGATGTTTACCTATCGGTTTAGTTGCGATTACTAATGCAACTTCTTTAGTAATCTACTTCTTAAATAAGAAATTGCATCAATTATTATCATTGTAACTAGTCATCATAGTTGCTTGCATAGGTAAGTAATTTAAAAATGAAACATTTAAAATAAATCCATACTTGCAGTATTCTTTTAGTAAAGTTACTAAAACCTTGCCAACTAATCAATTCAGTTGTCCAAATTGAGCTCCATTTTCTCGTATGCATAAATTTATTTTATTGTGGAATTAGCCGGGTATACACCTGGTGCATGGGCTCGCGCGGCAGCCCCGATGGAGTTGCTCGCGAGCATGGCCTCGCGAGGCAGACTCAAGATGCACCACCGAAACACAGAGGCGAGCCTTGCGAAGCAGGCCGTGCTATCAGTAGTCCCCGAGAACCACCGTCCACACCGAGCGCACAGCGCACCTCGTGGCACCTTTGAGCGAGTCCGGTTTACCGACAGCCGACGGCTCGACCCCGAGGCACGTTCGGCCGAGGCAACGTGCGCCCGAGGCAGCCCGAGCAGCCGGTGTGGACGTGCCACACCGGCTGAGACATGGCTCGCGAGGCTGCCTCGACGAGGCTGCGACCCGTGCTCCGTCGGTGTGGAGTGGACGCGGCTATTGACTTTTCGTAGCTCTTCGCAGTGAATTTTTATTAAATATTATTAATATTCACCACAATTCACTGCGAAGAGCTACGAAAAGTAAATTTTTCAATATAATTGAAAAATCCACATTTACAGTATTTATTATTCTCTAAAATAAAACTAAGTCTCCATTCCGTACAATTTGCTATTTCCTTTATTTAAAGTAGTTGCGGTGCGTTTCACGTGACGGGTGAAACCAAAATTAAAAGGTAAATGTTAGTTTTCATGACCTTCCGTTATTTTGATTGTGTTTGTTATTTAGAGAAAAATGAGCCTTGTCAGTAACCCTCTCTATCTGCATCATAAAATACGGCATGTATTTTTTGTCGCATTTGACTAGTTCGAGTCCCGCCTAAAACATGCGATTTTTCAACAATCCATATATGCAGATTTTTTTTGCTTTATATTAATGGGAAAGTCTCCTTTAGACACAATGTGCTATTTCCAATATTTAAGGTAGTTGCCATCCATGTGGCATTCAATCTTTCCACCCTGTATGGTCAAATGTTATAATATTGATTAAATCATGCTATGAATTTACCTATCCAACTTTGTTTTTTAATCTGTCAAGAACATAATAAGTACATTTATTTGTTATTTAGTGGATCAAAATAGTTTGATTGGTTTAGAAACAACCCGCCATTCTGACGTCAGGATAGCGGCTCACGCACGTTTTACAATATCAGAGCTTTTATAACATTTAGGAAGTTTTTAAATAGTGTTCCCTTAAGTACAATTGACGTACATTTTTTTCCTAAAGGTTAAATTTGTAAAAAAGTTACTTGTAAACCTGACATCATAATGGCGGCTCACTTTAAAATGATTGTTGCTATATACGCTTACAGAAACGTACATTTATACTTATTTCAGTACAAAAACGTACATTTACATAGTTTATTTTTAATCAATTTGGAAGTCACTCACCCGCCATTCTGACGGATACGACATGAACCCGATTGAGCACATGTGGGACGAGCTAAAAAGACGTGTTAGGGCTCGTCAGCCAGTTGCCCAGACGATGCAGGAGTTGAAAACTGCCATAGAAGAGGAATGGGAGATGATCCCTCAAAATTTCATAGAGAGGTTGATAAACTCTATGCCTAATCGTATGAGAGCTGTCGTAGATGCCCATGGAGGCAACACGCGTTATCAAATTAAACCTTTATTTGATAAAACATGTTTTTTATTCAAAAATCAACTGCCTTCATCAAGGCGCATACCCGACTTGTTAGGCGTAGCTCCATGTCGTGTGGTATTCTGAATTAAAATTTAAAACAATACGATCAAAAAAGATGGTAAAATGGGAAAACTGCATCAATAGTTTTTGTTCAATCTAGCAATCATATTTAAGTAGGGGCCATAGAAACCTAAACTCTAAGGTGGGCCAATAGATCCAGAAGTGTATATTTAAATAAATTTATTTTTCATAAAATACCTAAGCAAACATAGATATTATTAAGTCCACATTGTGAAATTGGAAACTCGCAATCGCAAGTATCAAATTATTTTTGTCGATCTTAATCTGTTATTTTGAATGAATTAAATGAAATATCATTCCATAGATTTGTTTGATGCATTATCATTAAATACCAATGTCATAACGGATGTGTGTATATGTTTAATTTGGACATCCTATTTCCTTATATATCCATTCAATATCTTTTAAGTTTAACTTAAGTAGTAATATTCTGATTAAATGATCATCGCACGATATTCTAAAACTGCATAATAGTCCCCCAGCGCAATGATCATTGAATCAGAATATTACTACTTATATATTATACTATTTATACTACTACTATTATATTACTTATATACTTAAACTTACGATATAAAAATATTATCTATTTATAACATTAATCGATAAATAAATAAAACGACATCACTTGAACACCACTAAATCATCTACTTCCGCTTCGACAAGTGTGGTGATATCCTAAAAGTACTTTTGCTTTTCACAACTAGAGGTCAGCAAAGGGCAACGGTGAATGTTCTAGAATAATTTATTGAAAATTATTATTACAGTGTGATTATTGGGTAAATATACAAAATACCATAAAGTTACTATACCTAGCGGAAGTATAGTAACTTTATGCAAAATACTTACGAGAATAAGCTGTAATCACATTCAGCCGTTTTTCCATATCGGAATTTGCAGTATCGCAATACTCAATTTGGCATATTTTCTATTGATTACGTTAAATTCGTTCACGCACAAACACGACTGCACTAGAGGGCGCAAAACATCAAACAAAAAAGTACTTTGTGCATCAAACTGAGAGACTTCTTACCACTTGGTGATAAGTTTTCTGGATAAATGGATTAAAGTTTTGATTTGTATGTCCTGTCTATTAGTAATAGTTTAATGTCTTTGATATTTTCTGATACCAGCAGCCATACTCGTGCTTTAAATGTACTCGCCTTTTATTAAGCGCCATCTATGAAGTCATTAGGAACCAATTTCTTTTTTTAAATTGATCTCGTAAAATCGCCCATTGGCCAAATGAATACGATCATCAATTTTCCTTCGGCATTTTACAAAGCAGCGAGCGTTTGCAAACGGACGGCGCCGTTTGTAATATGAATATGCCGAATAATACATTTTGCCTGCGACATATGCATAGCGAAATAAACACAAAATCTCACTTTCGCATTTAGGTAGGATGATAAACTTCAACGTTTTAATTAAATAGCTCAAAACCCCAGACAACTCAACTTTATTAATTATAAGCATAGACAAATGAGATAAGCTAGCTGGACACCCCGTACCCGGTGACAAAGGAGATTGGCGAAATATGGCCTTATATTACAGGAATCAGACTTTATTAACTAAAACTCACAGTGTAATTTTTAATAACTTGTGGTAAAAAACAACTAATGATTATATGGGGAACAACATATTGTAATTAATAACAAATACAGTGTCATCAATTCATCATCTGAATGAAATAAGTACCTACTACATGTTGGTGAAATTGATGATTAGTACGAATTAATTATTTTTTTATTCAATTTAGTTTGACTTAAAAGTAAAGTAAAGTGCAGCCTGTATACTGTCCCACTGCTGGGCAAAGGCCTCCATCATTAAAACCAAGTCAACGCTACAATAGATGGATATTAGCTTAATCACCAGGCTTGTCAAATGCGGGTAGGTAATCACAAGCCGGGCTATGCTTCGCAAAAACCGAAAACACACTTTGACCGACCTGGGAATGGATCCCGTCCCCTCCGGATATCGAGCCGAGCGCTTTACCACTCGGTCACCGTTTTTTTTCTATTATGACTCGTCATAGTGACTGCATCCTGCCTGATGGTAAGCAGCTTGTGTGTTCCGCTAGAAAAAGTCAAAGTAACTCATAAACGTAAACCATCGTGGAAATCAAAAGGCATTTTGATATCCAGCAATATGAAAAGGAAAATGTACATTGAGAGTCAAATAAATAGAAGCTACCAATTTCTTGTTAGGTATAAAAAATATTGCAGCATAATGAAATAAGTTACTAAAAGCCTAAAAAGAATATCAAATGCCAATCACATTAAAAATAGCTGTAATAAATCTAAAGCGACCTGGAGTATTATAAAACAAAATACATCTAAATCAAATACTATTAAAAACACGATTGACATCTTAAAACATGATAAACAAGTTATAGCGGAACCAGTATGTATTGCACAAACAATGAATCAATATTTCGTTAATATAAATAAACCTAGCAATTTACACCAAAACATTTACAAACCGATAACGAACAAGAACTGTTCTAGTATATTTATAAGTCCAATTGACTCATACGATATGAAAAAAATAATTGAAGGATTTAAAAATAAAAAAAGCTGTGGTCATGATTGCATCCCTATGACATTAATCAAGGCTTGCGATGATTATATAGTGGAGCCCCTGGTCTATATAATTAATTTATCATTTGAGCCAGGCTGCTTCCCCGATGACCTCAAAAAAGCCATGGTTAAACCAATTCATAAAAAAGGTCCAAAGAGCGACATGAATAACTATTGACCTCAAAAAAGCGATGGTTAAACCAATCCATAAAAAAGGTCCAAAGAGCGACATGAATAACTATAGACCAGTTGCACTTCTGCCAAACTTTTCGAAAGTATTTGAAAAGGTTATACATACTAGGTTAATTAGTTTTTTAGATAAGCATTCTATATTAAGCAAACACCAGTATGGTTTTCGTAAAGGAGGTAATACAACGTGAGGAGCTCGATGGCGCAGCGGCTAGCGCGTTCGGCTTGCGATCTTGCCAGCTAAGCAACTTTCGTAATGCCGGGTCGCTGGATGGGTGACCAAACTAAAAACATCTCGAGCTACTCCGTGCTTCGGAAGGCACGTTAAGCCGTTGGTCCAGGTTGTTGTCGTAAGATGACAGTCGTTAAGACCCACCAACCCGCATTGGGCCAGCGTGGTGGGTTATGGCCCAATATCCTCACGTGCTATTGTTTACGTGGGAGGCCTGTGCCCAGCAGTGGGACGTTTATAGGCTGATGATGATAATGATGATGAACTTTCAACATTTTGAAAGAGATTTGCACAAATATATCCAATAAAATGCTAAGTACCGGGCTCTTTATTGACCTATCAAAAGCATTTGATTGCGTTAAACATGATGTTTTCTTTAGGCAATTAGACCATGTTGGAATAAGGTGAAATGTTCTGAGATTAATTGAATCATATATGCAAGGAAGACAACAATCCGTGAGTATCGATGCTTACAACAACGAATCCAAGACTATTGAACAAGTTAATTCTAGCTATGAGACCGTGTTGGCGGGAGTGCCTCAGGGAAGTATTCTTGGATTTTTTCTCATTTATGTTAATGAACTTCCTTTAATTGTCGATCACTTGTGCATACTCTATGCTGACGATGCCTCAATTTTTGTATCTAGAGAAAATTTAAATCACTCTGAGTATGAAATTGAATTTGGTAACGCAATGAATAAAGTAAAAGATTGGATAGCTTCGATTAACTTACAGATAAATATAAATAAAACAAAAATATTAACATTTAAAAATTACAATAACAATACAAAAAGTTTAAATATTGTAAACAATGGACAAACGCGAAAAAGTGTCTCATACAATATTTTTAGGCTTAACAATTGATTCCAATCTAAATTGGAAAGCACACATAAGTAAACTTAATAAACGATTATCTAGTTGTTGTTATGCTTTGTCGATTTTAGCAAACGTAGCATCGGTTGAGGTTTCTAAGAGTGCTTATTATGGTAGCGTATTCCCATTATTAACGTACGGAGTAATCTTTTGGGGCAACTCTGTGAATGTCCACTCCACATTTATTATGCAGAAGAAACGTGTTAGGTATATTTTTAAATTTTACAAAAGGCAATCTTTGCGAAATGTTTTCAAAAGGAATGGTTTACTTACTTTGACTTGTATTTATATTTTGGAAGCCTGTGTATTTTTGGAAACCAATAGTGAGCATTTTATTAAGAAATCATCACATAGAAACAATTTGCGTAGTAATTATTGTCATGATTTTTGTATTCCCACATGTAATGGAGCAGTAATGTATAAAAGCATTTTTGTCTCAGCTGTAAGAATTTTTAATAACCTACCTCTTGAAATTAAAGTACTTGAAGGCAAAAAATTTAAGAATAATCAAAAATCTTGGTTAATTGATAAAGAATTTTATAGCCTTCATGAATACTATATGACTAAGTAGATAAATGTCTAAATTGCTTGTTTTAATTATAATTTTATTTTTTTGGAATCCTTATATTAATTTAAATTTTATCTTTTAATTTTATTTACATAACTTCACAAATTACTAATATTAATTTATGAATAATTTAATTTAATAATTTATGTTAATTTTTGAATAATTTACTATTTTTGAATATTAAACTATTGTACACTCAATTTTGGGTAAACTGATGGATGTATACTAATTTTTAAGATCTTTGTGTACACAGTTTTCACAATAAAGTATCAATCAATCAATCAATCAGCCGATGCAGTCCAAAATAATGAGAGCGCTCCCCGCCATATTATATAATATATAGCCCCGGAATAAGCACGATAACGAGCGCACCCATTCATGGCGGGTCTAATGACAATATTGGCAGCAAACTTCATTTAAAACATGCCGATATTAACATGATTTCGATTTCAATCCTATTCTGATTTTAAGCGCGTCAATGGTATTATTTTATTGTTATTTGACTGGTTTGAAATCGACATTGAGATTAGATTCAAGAGTAAGCCTGCAGATCTTCATAAATTACAAGAAACGTCCCAATTTCGTCAGCTTCCATATTAAGGAAACCGCATCATAATCGGTCCATTCATTTAGGAGTTACGATGCCACAGATAAACACATACACGTCAAACCTAAAACACCTCTCATTGTGGGTTAGGCTGCCCGCCCAGGTCCGATAAATCGGTGACCGATTTTTTGTAGGAAAACAACAGAACGTACTTATTGCAATTGTGTAGGTAATGCACACGTCCTACAAAAGTCGGTCAGAAATCAAATAAAAAGAAAAATCGGCCCGATTATCGGTCCTACAAAAAGTGTAGCGTGTAGGCGGACAGCCTCAAAAATGGTGAAACCTGAGGAAGTTAATAATAGAAACTACAGATTAAGCAGGTCGACAGCTTTACGTGCAGCTTCTGAACTTTATTTTGTTATGCGATTCGCTCTGACTAGTTGTCTAGTTCTGACGCGACATTGCAAGTGGCCATCGCTGAACTGAGCCAGTTATGTACTTCAAAGTTAACGCCGCCGCCGCACAGTAGAGCGAAAAGTATAAGACATTCATAAATTATAACACCTTACTAAACTACATACTTAAAAGATAGGTATATGATGTTTACATAAAGTTGATAAGCTACAGATTATGATTAGAAAACTCAAAAAACTCACTCACTCACAGCTCAATTCAAAATGCAGCAATCTAATTCCTAAAATGTTTGTTTCAGATCCAAAATGATGAAGTGTCGCTACTTATTGTTGCTCGTCGCTATCATGTCGGCGTGCGCAGACGAGGGAAGTAAGTGTCAATGTGAAAGACTACGTTACTCATATATTCTATAACTACTATATCACTCCAGCCATATCTACATGTTCGAACACGTCAAAAACGACCTAAAGGATGCCCGTTCGGATAACTTACATTTTTACTTTTATAGTCTTTATTAATAAACTAGCAGCCGCGCGCGGTTTCACCCGAGTAGTTCCCGTTCCCGCGAGAATATCGGGATAAAAAGTATTATATGTGTTAATCCAGGTTATAAACTATACTTATTTAAATAAATTATTTATTTGCGGAATATCATGTAAGTACACAACATTGAGATGTAAGACAATAATTTAAGGTATCAACAATATTCTGCCCTATATGTAGGTAGGCATGCAAATGTTCATAATTATAATAAGTTAATTCTTTGTCTGAAATTAATCATTATTGTTAGTATCATTTTATATAAAAATGTCTTTTCACACCACCTGTTCGACAATGTCAAATTATATGTCATGCAAACCTAACCCAAAGTAAGTCATTTAAAACCTGAGGTCTAGCAGGGCATTAATATTGTACTGAACTGAATTTCATTATGACCCGCTGGTCATTAATGTGATTTGAATTTGGAACATAAAGTAGAAAGGTACATTCTTATTCCATGCATTCACCACACAGACCACTTGGTCTGTGATTCACCATTAATTAAGATCTGCACTATAAAATAAATTGTTCGATAATAAAAGAAAAACCCACCACGAGTAGATAAAAAATAAAAGAAAAATAGAACACAAATTTATAAGAGGTGCGTATACTGAAAATTGCTTTGCTGTATTATTGCTTTTTATTGTCTCGTAGATGATGTGAAAGGTAGAGTATTCTCCTTGGGGATAAAGGTGCCTTCGTCTTGGGCGACCTTGAATCCCACGCTGCACTCAGGATTCTTGTCTTAACTCCCTCGCAATCCTTCGTTTTGCTCGGGATTCAATACGGGGCGCCCACTACATAGAGACACTACTTTATCCCCTTGGTGTATAATCTACTATTACAATATGAGTATACAACAATACAAATAAATTACAATTCATTTAAATGTCATATTTATTAAAAAATTAAATTATTGCATATTATGAGTTAATATGAGTAAGTAAGTAAGTAAGTAAGTTGGTAGGTACTTACCTAAATCAAACTATAAAACATGTCAATGATAATTAAGAGTAAGATGTCATATTTCCAAATATTCGTTGACGGAGTAGAAATAGTGCATTAGGAGCCATTGTAAATCTATTTCTTTCTAGGGAGATTCATCATGTCTAACGGTAATTTGTTAAATATTTTATAGCCATGTAAAATACATTTTTCTGGAATAAGGTTAGATTGTATTTAGGTATAGCCAATTTATTCTTTCTTGATTCTCGTAAATTTATTTTAGTGCCTTTACATTTTACAAAATATTCTAGTTATTTCTTATCTAATAGATACATTTCTAGTAATAGAGGGCGTATTTTATGTTTTGTAAATAGGGGTTTACATGAATCTGTCACACATGGCACGAATGCATTTTTTCTAAGCTCCAAATACCCTTGCGATGTCTACGCTATTACCCCACCTTACTACCCGTAACGCAGGGCAGCAGAGTACCTAGACACGTATTCGTGGTACGCTTGAAGGGCTACTTGAAAAGACGCAACATTTTTGACTCTATTTAGTTCAAATACAAACCTATTTATTTTTGCGCATAAGATGTCTGTCTGTTAATTACTGTAATGTAAAAGTACATACTCATAGCTTGCTCTACACTCCATTGTTGTTTATTGTTACACACGTGACATGACACATTAGAAAATACTTAGTTGCCTGAGTTTTGATTTTATGATAAATGTTTACATATTTTTGAATGAAGCTTTGTTTTCGTTGTTGTCATAATTTCGATGTTATTCTTGTCGGTTAATTGTTATCATCTTTCTTAGTATCTACGAGTAGTATCTTTGTAGTAAATGTTTCACCCATTTTCATATTGTCGTATATGTTGTTTATACTTACGACGAATATTTCGTAGTCTCTTCCGACTCATCAATGTAATATTATTACATTACGTATACATTATCACAAATTTGTTGACAGTTTTCGACAGTTATGTAGGTAGATATATTACCTATAATAAGAATCATAATAAATTACCAAATTTAAAAATTTGCATGTACACCAAGCGTTTATAGCTAAGTTTTAAAGAAAGGCCTTTACTATTCTTAGAATTCAAATACTTAGGGCTATTTTCTTCTCTTCAAATTCAGGAATATAAAAAGCAGCAGAAAGTTCAGGGTGTGTAGAGTATAGCACAGTAGACTTAGCACAGATTATCTTGGTAGAGTTCGTCACTATCGATGAGTAGCAGTATCTGTGCCTAGACAGTAGGCTCTATAAGCATCATGTTGCCCAGGGTGGGTCATGTCGACAAAAACAGTAGCGGACAATTAATAATTGATAGCGGTATTGATATCTGTCGAAGCGGAGATGGACGGAGAGGAGTCGAAAGCAACCATACATAAGGAAAGAAGGAAAGGAAAAAATATCGAGAATATCTCCTCTTAATGGATGTCTATTTATTTATTTTATATATCGAGCCGTCCGCTATGCAAGTCGACCGCTGTGTCCTGTTTTTAATTATGCTCTAACCTTCAGTTAGTACAAAATAATGACAAGGTAGGAGAAGTAAAATAGATTTCAATCTTCAGATAGGTCTCTACGAGCAGTCAGGAATTATGATGCACGCTTACCCTGTGGCCCAGGGAAGATATTCCTGGATGGACCTGATGCTTACGTGCTATGGCTCAAAGATGACGAGAAATTCCTTTACAGGTTTCCAAACGAAGACACTTGGCAGAAGTTAGTATGCACAAAAATAATCTTAATCCAAGAATACTACGCATACTCAATAAATTGCCATTTATGTAATGAAGACTATCATTTTCAGAACTTTGAACCCCAATAATATATACGGCACTTCATGCGTCGACAATCATTGTTATGACGACACCTCTCTCTTTCTACCTCAAGTGAGTGACAAAGATGAAGGGAAATATAGGTGTCGAGTTCATTATCAAGGATCATCTTCGGTAGACTATGTAGTGGATTTGAAAATTGTAGGTAAGCTATAAATTTTTAAACAATATTTCGATTTGTCACAAACAATCACACAACGATTTTTATTATCATCGCATACAACTTTCAGATCCTACAGGAACCCCAAGAATTTACAGTGACAGTGGAAAAGAGATTACGACTCCTTATGTGGGTCCTCTCACTTTAGGTGAAAATATAACAATCATATGTGAGGTCGTTGTCAGTACGTATTAATATAATTTATTTCGAATTATTATACTTAAGATTGTAGACATACAACAGTTAGTGACCAAGATCCAAACTAAATATATTATGCTTTTTTCTCTACTCGACGGAGATTGTCTTAGTTTTCAGCATTATTCTTCGATGTTATTGGGTAATTTGGTTTTTAACATATAATAACAGTAAAAACCAAGATTTTAAGTCGGAGCTTATCCTTTAAGGTCCAGAAAAGTTGCTTGATTTTTTTTATTCGTCAAGTCTTTGCTCTCTTGGTATTCAGGAAAGTTGAACTCATCTTTACCGTTCCGATATAGGCCAGACTCCGACAACAGTAATGTGGTTACGAAATGGTGTGATAATCCGAAGGGTGTCCACCGATACCCCCGGGATGTTGCGCGAGAGGGTGGTCATTAGCGACGTTCGTAGGAACGAACTGGATGTGCTGTACCAATGTAAGGCCTCGAACGCCGACGTCACTGAGCCCTTCACGATAGGAGTCGTCGTCAAAATGTACCGTAAGTGTTTGTGTGGTGTGCTAATGATTTTGTTTGATGATAACCGCTCAGCTTCGGTATCACGGTCTTAATCTGTAGATACAAATTTATGGAAAAATAACCTCCCTGATAATATAGCTTCGATATCCCTGACTGATATAATGTCGTAGAATAAAGTGAGGACTTACAAATATATTGTTATTGTAAATATTTCATTATACATAATACTTAATAATTCTCACACAACACTGTAGATGACTCAAAATACCCACTCACACGTAAATAATTTTATTGCAAAAGTCACAAAGATCATACAAAAAGACACAAATAATACTCTTAGTAGAAGTGTAATAAGCTGAGGTTTTCGGTAACATACTTGTTGTCAACGTCAAGAAAACTGTCTTTTAGATTATACTTATTCTGGCTCTTTATACTCGTGACTTATTCTCAAAATATACTTACTTGATTCAATGCCACCATAGATAGCCTTCTCTTGCTAATAATACATAATGTGTGTCGACGAATATGTCTAGACAGATCAATCAGCAGACGCATTTGAATTAGAGGTGCCTGCCACACGTGCGAACCATAATCTAATACAAACATAGTACAAGTGTATTTTACTCTAGCATTTATTGCGATATGTTATGTTTTCTAATCACACTTGTGTTTAAATCGCACGCTTGTTTTCAATTGTTTAAAAAAAAGATTGCTTTCTATTTATCCTGATAAATTGGATTGGATCCTGTTTGCAGTGGCTATAAATATTCTTGCACTTCCAAATCGTAGCCGCTTGAAAAGTCGCACTATTTTAACTAATTTTTAACTATTCTCAACAGTACCACCACTAAATGTTGAAATTCGTTTGAACAATAATTACGACTTTGAAGTAGGCCAACCCAGAGTCGTGGACTGTGTGGTCGTAGGTTGTGTTCCTACGCCGACCATAAATTGGTATCTTGGTGACAAGTTGTTAAAATCGACGGCGCATAAGGTTTGTACAAGAAAAGATACTAAACCATACCAAATAATAAAATAATTCAGGAGGTAAAACTTTTGAACCGAGTCGCCTGAATCGGGGGTGGGGTGGGGGTGGAGAAGGTAGGGGGGAGGAGTACCCCCCCACTCCCCCCCACTTACCCCCCCTGCCGCCAACAAGTAGTTTTTAAGTTATGTTAATTTTTGTATTTTGAGGTTATATATCGTAGTAAAAGTTTTGAATCGAGTCGCCATAATTGGTGGGGGAAGGGGAGGGGAGGAACAAGGAGTGCCCCTACACTTACCCCTCCTGCCGCAGACAAGTAATTTTTAAATTATGTAAATCTTTTAAAAATATTTAAATTTATAAAAATGTCGTTTCTGGCGCTTCACCGGCCGCTCCCGCGGCACGCTCGCTTCGCTCCTTCAACCCAACCTAACCTAATTAACTCTTGAGATTTTTTTCATGGCGATAATAAGAAGGGCGCAGCCCCCCCCCCCCCCCCCGCTTCGGTTCTGTTACTATGGTACTGTATAACCTAAAAACGTGTAATTTTTCGTGATTATAGCCGATTTTGACAAAACTTTCAAGTGGTTTTTTATATTTTAACGCAACGGCGGCAGCTAAAATGTTAATAAACCTTTATTTAAGAACCCCTTAGACCCCTCCACAGTGTTAGTTTCTTCAAATTCAGGCGACTCGATTCAAAAGCCAACCCATTCAGGATTAAGGATAAGTAATTGATGTTTGTGACTAAAGTGCAATTCCACCTTAACTTACCATCAGTAGTGATTAGGGCACTTTGAACTGCTATAGAATTAAAAAGTACTTGCAAACACCTTCAATACATTAACTAGCAGTAACTCTCTTTCAGTTGTTTCAAATCTTACAACGGCACTATTATAATTTTTTTGTTGTTTTACAGCGGGTACTGTCAGTCTTATTCGATTTATTTCAAATAGTGACCAATTACAGTTTGAAAAATTACACAGAATTTTACATTTTTAGGAGCTCCACGATGGAAACTACACCGTCTCGTCTCTGACCCTAACGGCGTCAATGCATGATAACATGCATCAAATATCGTGCCGAGTACACAATGCCTATTTATCGGTAATTTATGAAAATAACGTCACCATACATGTGGGGTGTAAGTATGAGTTTATGGTTCCATACAATTCTAATTTTGGAGTGCTGAGGGCGTTTTTCATTATCCTTTTATGTGCTACGGCCATCTTGGAAATTTATAGGCGCATGTGTCACTACTTCCTTAGTACTTCCGGTCTATTTCCGGTTACTCATTAAAATGACGATTTCCTTGCAATTTAGGTCGCTCGACACACAAGAGGTCATTGAAGAGAATACAGCTATCGTTTACGTCTTTAAGGAATTGAAGTTTAAACTTGACATGACGATAATGTCAATAAGGGTTGAACCTTATACTTTCATGTTTTTCTTCCTACTGATACTTATCAGCTACCTCTTGTTTTATAAACCTTTTGGGTTTTCGAACCAACTGCTGCAAAATACAACTTTTATAGGACTAATTAAATGTTTGGAATTTAATTAATTTAGTCATTCCATTGTTGCCTACTTATTGAGCGTCGATGGTGCGTATTTTCAACCTATAAGGAACGTCCCCACAGAACAGTAATTTCAGTCATCGCAACTTCTGCGTATCCCCTTGTAAAATAAATGCCCTTACTGAGCTTTTTGCCGGTTCTTCTCGATACAAATTCTCCTGCCCTATAGACTTACAAATTGATGGCGTGATGACATTCATGAGTGCTCAATTATTGTAGACTAAACTAATTAAACGATACTGATTCTTGACCCTTGATTCTTAAGAATCAAGGGTCAAGAATCAATATCATATCTGCATAATATTATGCAGCAGTAAGTCCCTAACTATACACAACTTGACAGATCGTCCCCGTTGCCTGTTAACGAAACAGCAGACGGTCGGAATAGTTCCTGGGGAAGCGGAGACCATAACGTGCCTTGTGGAGAGTTCTCCTGAGCCGGCCCAGTTCAGCTGGGTGTTTCCTGACTCCAGGATATTGTATACGAACGCGATAGTGAGTTTATTTCATAAACCTTGGTATCTGCTAAGGAACTATTGTTACGTGACATGTGACGTAAAAAGTACCGTCACTAAGCTAGGCATCGATATCACATTTTAGCTGAAGCGAAAAGATGATGTGCATTCGTTGGGGAGCGATTTTTTAATATGTCTCACTCTTGATATGCACTTTTAAATACCATCTATTTGGTATAGTTTACGTTACTCTTCAAGCCCTTTCGGTTTTAAACTAACACAACCTACTTAAAATTATTATTTTTTCCCCTTTTATACCATCTGAAAGAGAGTGAAAGGGAGAAAAAACCACTACTGCTCATCCCTGACTTGGATACCCCAAAACGAGGACGTGGGCCTGCTGTACTGTCGTGCGGTGAACATGTATGGGGAGCAGAGGTTGCCCTGCACTTACTCCCTCAACCCTGGGGGCCCCCCCCAGCCGCCCAAATGCGACGTGACGGGGGACGATGGCAAAAAAAACATCGTCTGTCAAACAGGTTGACTACCAAAGCCAATGCTCTGTTGGTCTCATTTCTATTGCAACCGGGTTTGAGTATGAGCCCCACGTTTTTGCCGCTTCAGGGGTCTCATAAATAGCAGTATTACTTTAAGCTTATATGCAAATTACTCTTACAGCAGTATTATTTTAAGCTTACTATGCAAATTAATCTTAGAGCAGTATTACTTTAAGCTTACTATGCAAATAGCCGTACGAATTTTGCATAGTAACATTAAAGTAATACTGTTCTAATAGTTGACAGTCCCAGGATTTTTAAGATTCGCACTGCGTGTTCCTCTCTATTTTCAAACACTTTCGCATATACTGCCGTGCTTGTGATAATAGCAGTAAGTGAGCTTCTTTTCACTGGAGTGAAATAAAGATTCGGGAAAATAAACGGGCGTCGATCTTCGCTGAAGCTGAGTTCAAGTCACAAAAGAAAACGTACTTACTGCCATAATAGCTATGTTTATCAAGAATATCCTAAATTTTATTAAGTCACTCGACCTAAATACTAACATAGTCTGAACTGAACTCTAAGGGTGACTTGCACCAAATATATTATCACTGACTGATGTACCTAATCTTGTTGGAAATATCATTCTGACAATGCAATGATGTTTTAAATAAGTTCATACCGAAAATACAAAATATCTATTGGTTTGTCTACTAGCGTAAGAAATTTGACATAATTTTAATGGAGCGTCGGTATATGCATAATTATTAGTGACCGACCGAAACTACGGTTTCGGTTTCGGTTTCGGCCAGTTTCGGCCAAGAAATCTAGTATCGGCTGGCCAAAAAAATGTGCGCGGCTAACACGTGGTCGCCCTCCGCGCCGCGCGCCTCCGCCGGCTTAAATGATATGAAACATGTTTAGCTATGACTGAATGTCGCCGGAAAACTAAAAAAAAAACAATGTTTAACCACAAACTTAAAATTCTCTGACTTTTATATAAAATCCTGACTTCAGACCAATAAATAGTTATATGAAACGATAAGATGTTTCTATCAAGATAATCTAAACAAGCTAACTCATTGTCAGGTTTTCTAATGTATGGGCCGTAGGCAGTCCTTAAATATGTCAATGTAATAGTAGAGGATCCGAGTATACAACGACCTTCACCGAGCCGGTTAATGGATGAAAAGTATTTTATATTAAATTTAATGTGTAAATAGTGATACTGTAAACATAAGTGCAATAAATAAATAAATAAATAAATAAATAAATAAAATATATTGCGAGTAGGTTGGCTAAAAATTTCAGTCCAGTGCCTTTAATGATTTATTAAATATTAAAAAAAAAATGTTTTTAAACATTGCACTTGTTTCGATAATAAATAAATTACATAGATACCAATCGAAAGTATGAAGCATAAAGAATATGCAAACGTTAGGTTGACTATTTTTTTCCTGTCATAACATTGGGTAGGCAGGTGTAAACAGGCAAGTCAATATTAGTAATTTGCAACCGTCTGGTTAAATAAATAAAATTTATGTTTACATAAAGATAAGCTCATTACAAACAAACACACACCAACCCAGTGCAATGTAAAAATTTTTTTTGTTTTTTTTTTTTTTACTCGCTATATATATTTAACATATTAAATTTGATATAAAATACTTTTCATCCATTAACCTCCCCGGTGAAGGTCGTTCTATACTCGGATCTTAGACTATAAGTTTCTGTTTCGGCATTATTAAGCAAAACAATAGACAGATAGATAAATAATTATTATCATAATCATTATCATTCATTGTCATCATTTTGGGCGGAAGTCGTGCAATGTAAGTTGTGGCGCAAGATAAATACTAGCCTGCGGTACATAAAAATACTCCTAAGGCCCTTCGTGTACGAAGGGCCTTAGGAGTATTTTTAAGGCTACGCAAATGTTTGTTAGCCACTGACTGACTGACTGTATAACTGACTGACTATCTTTTATCTGTAATTTTTGCATCGAAAAGTGTTTGAACGTAAAGAGGCTTTATTGTACTGTTTTGATTTTGCATGAAACCTTTTCTTGTAGATTGTGTACTCCACCGTGTGTTGTGTGTGTTGTATTGTGTATAATTTAAAGCATTGCCTTACCTTAGCGAATGCGTTTTTCATGCCCAAGCGAATGCTACCTAAACTGTCCTTAATTTTAAAAAGCTTAAGTTATGTTCCTTTAAAGCAAACAACACTTCAGTTTTATTCGAATTGACATTATGTGTTTCATCCTATCATACTTATGTTTTAAGTAACAAGTTTTATACATTAAACTTTCGCGTTGCATCGCTTTAAAACTATTGTAACGGAACTTAACACGATTAATTTCGTAAGTAAGTACATATATTATTATTATCTTTACTGCTTGACGTTTCGGCCGCGATGCTGCGGCCTTGGTCACAAGACAAGCGAACTGGCGGGCGCCGCCGGGCGGTGCGCGGCATCGCGCGTCTCGTCACTCGTCGTCACTCGTCGTCGGCTCGGACGGGTATTTGTTTCTTCGTCCACCCTCAACCCTCACACGTTCACTTAAATTGTCACAGAGCATGAATCACCAGTAACACAACTCCTGCACACTATACTAACAGTATCGGAGTTTCTTTTTATGCAAATTTTGCGGTTTGCATTTGCCAATCACAGGATTCCACGCTGATGATAATTTAATTCCGTCCTCCTGATTCAATTTTTTATACTTACTTTTTGATCTCAATCGCTTTACGTACTATCCTGCTATGATAATAGCGATCGATGGAGAGGATTTTATAAACTCCATAAAGTGATTAACTCCAGCGTCCAGCAGATGTTCAGCTAACGCCGATATGTCTATTTGTCGATTTTTGACAGCTGCGATGTGTTCCTTGACACGTTCTGAGGCAAATGCAAACCGCAACGCTTGCCTGTAAAAAGAACCTCCGATACCTACTGTTAGTGTAGTGTTCCGGAGTTGTGTTACTGAGGATTCATTACACTGTGACAATTTAAGTGAACGTGTGAGCGTGGATGAAGAAACTTAATACCCGCCCAAACCGACGACGACGCGCAGCTCACCGCCCGCCACCATACGCCTGTTCGCTTGTGACCACGACAAAGAGGAAATATATATAAGGCGACTGCTAAAAACCGCAAGAAACTTCAAGGGCTGGTCACAGGTCAAGTGTTTTAAACATGATAAATGACAAAAAAGAAATTCGTACTTTTTCATTTTTAAATAAAATAATTTATTTTAAAGCAAAAATAAAATGGAAAACAATAAAAAATAACGATTATTTACAACACGCGGGTAGCGGCCGGCCGTTGACCCACCCGTCTGTTGACCCGTCCGCGTCAGCTGGGCGATGAGTACCTACCTACGTTAGTCTGCAATGATTCTTGTAAATTTTGTCATGTTTAAAACACTTGACCTGACCAGCCCTTGAAGTTTCTTGCGGTTCCTAGCAGTCGCCATATATATTACCGACCACGACCGCAGCATCGCGGCCGAAACGTCAAACAGTAAGTAGATCTACTTACTTACAAAATTAATCGTGAAAAGTTCCGTTAATATAGTTTTAAAGTTTTTAAAGTCACTTTTTCATTTTAACAGTATATTCAATAAAGGCACAGAGACACACACAGAGTTAAATTAATTAGTTTAAATATGCTTTAGGTAAATAGGTTAGTTAGAGATTACCTAGGTGTTCAAAAAACCTTCGCTTAGACTATGCGTCACATTTCTATGTTTACTAAAACCTTTGGGAATTGATGGGTGATGCGATCTACTAAAACTACCACGAAGAAGGAGAGATGGAGCAAGCAAAAGCAGGTTTAGTTTCACAATTGTCTGCGCGTGAGCAAGTAGGTTCGTAAGCATACGATATCGGAGCAAAATGGCTTGCATACCGCGTTGTGTGGGGTTGTCGTGTCTCGTTAACTGGCCGTGGGCCGTGGCCAGCTCAGGGTTGCCGGATGGGATTTTCCATATCTCCCCAAATTTTAAATCATTTTTCTGCAAAACGGATACTATTTTCTTATCTTTTTCTTCCACTCATTTTTTGGCACTGATCCTACGGCGTTTTTCGACTGGTAGTACCACAGAAATATATATATTTCTGTGGATAGTGCCAAAGGCAATGTTTTTTGTCTGTGGTTCTACCATTAAAACTACGAACAAATGGCCTTATCTGTAGTTTAAAAGTAATAAACTTAATTATACTTAAAAATATAAAATTAATTCTGTGTCAAAACTTAGTTCACCTCACAAAACTTAGCAGTAGAGCGAAGTGCAAAGGAGAATGAAGGAAACGAAAATTATTTAAACGTTCGATGGTAATGAACGCTTTCGTATAATACATGTTCGTTTTATAAATATGAATGCGTTTCAAAACTAAAAATTTAATTAAGTAATTACCTGATTTTCCACATTTTTTTTCTCCAAAATTTCTCTAGGAGCCGTATTTTTACCCAGAATCGCGAAATAAATACCCAATCTGGCAACGCTGGGCCGGCTAGGGCGTCGGCCGATCATAATAAATTGCAAGGACGTACAATTAATAATAGACGCTCAAAGCGGCTAGACCATCGCATGGCGATACTATATTATGCTGCGCGATGCAAGACATAAATTATTATGTTGTGTGAATATAAATATTGATGTAAATAAATGTAAATATTACGTGTACACAATGTAAACTTATTTTGTATATATATTATTACATTGTATATTTATTTATATCTTGTTATACTAGTGTGCTAAGCATGTCTGTTTATTTACCTAGCTTAAGTCTAGTTATAAGTTAGTACGTAATATTTGATTATTTGCATTAATAAACGCTCAAATAAACTCAGAGATAACGAAACGTTAAAAAAAATGTCTACCTACGCGGGTTCAGTTCCAGCCTGAGGTAGACATTTTTATTCAACGTTTGGTTCTCTTTAAGTTAGTAATAATAAACAAAGATGTTGGTTTAAATTTAGTTAGTAATTATTGTTGTATAGTAGGTAGGTATTTAGGCTATGGTTTTATTATTTAACTAATTTTATAAATACCTAATAAAACTAAATAAATTAATGTGAGTGGATACACCACAAACTATTCTTAAAACAACAAAAATTACAAATGCACACTTGCTTGCTACGTTTTTATCAGCTCACCAATCGCCTATTCATACAAAATATTAATCTGAACATTAACACGCAACTATTGAACATCAGGTTGGGACGGGGGTCGAGCGCAAACGGTACATCTGGAGATTCTCACTGTCGATGGCGAGCTGATGATGAACGAAACGGACCCTTACGGCAACTTTACCGTCATCTACAGGGAAAACTTCACGGCCACCATCTACGCCAGCAACTCAAGAGGGCGCAGCATGAACTCCAACGTAGACATAACCTCATCGAACAACTCTAGCGCTGGTATGTATTCTTAAAAAAACGCCATGTAGGTCACAGTTGTCCTCGATCATCAGCCAGCGGACGTCCACCGCTGGACAAAGGCTTCCCTCAAGGATCTCCATCACGACCGTCTTGTGCTGCTCGCATCCAGCGGCTACCCGCGACTTTCACTAGATCGTCGGACCACCTTGTTGGAGGCCTGCCCACAATGCGTCTTCCGGTGCGCGGTCGCCAACTCGTCACTCGAGAACCGCTCTGCCCCAACGGCCATCGGTTCTACGGGCGATGTGCCCTGCCCATTTGCCACTTGAGCTTCTCGACTCTTTGGGCTATGTCGGTTACTTTAGTTCTTCTACGTATCTCCTCATTTCTGATTCGATCACGTAAAGAAACCCCGTGCATAGCCCTCTCATAGCTCTGTGCGTGACTATAAGCCTGCGAACCTGCCTTTAGGCCCATAGTGAGCGACCACGTCTCGGTACCGTATGTCATCACTGGCAACACACACTGGTCGAAGACTTTCGTCTTCAGACACTGCGGTATTTTGGATGAGAAGATATTTCGTAGGTTACCGAACCCTGCCCAGCCGAGTTGGATTCGACGATTGACCTCTTTCTTAAAGTTGGACCTACATAACTAAACCGTTTGTCCCAGGTATACATATTCGTCAACAACTTCAAGAGTTTCCAACCTTCAGAGGAGTGGGTGGGCTTCAGACGACATGTGAGTTAGACATGATTTACGTCTTCTCCATGTTCATTTTAAGGCCCACTTGTTGAGAGACGCTGTTGAGATCACCGAGTATTGTGCCGAGGTCCTCCAGGGTCTCAGCCATGACTACTATATCGTCGGCAAATCGAAGGTTACTGATGTAAACGCCGTTAATATTGATGCCGAGTCCTCTCCAGTCCAGAAGCTTAAACACGTCCTCCAGTTTAGCAGTGAAGAGCTTCGGGATATGATGCCGCCTTGTCTCACTCCACGCTGTAGCCGGACTGGCCTTGAGCTCTGGTCCTGTAGGCGAACTGTCATAGTGGCGCTTTCGTACAAACACTTCAATTCTTCGATGTACTATCATTTTGTTAGTAGTAGGTTGATAGATGTACTATCATTTTGTTAGTTAGGTAGTCATTTTTGTATCGCTGGAGAGACTGTGGAATGGCCCATGTTTCGATCGAATCAAAGGCTTTCTCATAGTCCACAAACGCTAAGCAAAGTGGCCGGTTATACTCTTCGGTCTTCTGTATAAACTGCCAGTTGGATCTGCCCAATACTCAAATCTTTTGCGAACACTTTTTAATCTTTGTTTCGCTCGATAGCCTCTTTAATACGGTCGGTATTAAATCGGCGAGAGTCGCGAGTCAAAGACTTCGAGATTTGCCTATTGAGCCGCCGAAGCTGCGACGAATCATTCGAAGAACGCAGAACCATCACGCACCGCTCTTCCATCAGTTTGAGAGTATGGTCCGAGAGCTTTTTGGGTCCTCGTATACGGTGGGTTTTGAAGAACTTATACCCATCCGCATGGACAGTTTTTCCAAACCTGTTGTTGTAATCGTCTACGTCTACGCAATCCTTTAGGTATTCGAAGCGATTTTGCAGTTCGAGCTGGAAGCTTTTGAGGTTTTGGATTTGGATGGGTGCATTTTGGACTTTATCATTCGACGTCTTCCCAGCTTGATATTGATGTTCAATGTGCCTCTTACCAACCATTGATCACTGCCAGTTTTGAACACGTTGATCACAAAGACATCATTGAATATTTGCTTCCTCGTCGACATGATGAAGTCAATCTCATTTTTCATCGGGACTTAGCCAGGTCCACTTGCAGTGTTCAGCTTTCCTAATATAGGAGTTCATCGGGAAGAGTCCCTTCCAGAAAGTCTGCCAGCAATTGGCCCCAGTGGTTCCGAATTCCAACTCCAAATCATCCCACTTTTAGCTCATCGCCGCTTCGTTTGCCCAGTTTTCCGTTAAAGTCTCCCACAACAATGGTGTAATGAGTTTTGTAGACTCTAACATCTCAACATCCTCATACGTAGCCTCCACCTCATCGTCAGGGTGTGCCGTAGTCGGAGCGTATACCTGTATAACCTTCAACGAATACCGTTTGGTTATTCTGAGTATGAGGTACGCTACCCTCGACGACACACTTCCGGTCTTGACAACGTTGTTCACAAGAGAGCCGTGGATGATAAACCCGACACCACCATGGGACAGTTGTTCGCCCTCCCGGAAATAAAGCAAGTTACCAGACGTCAAGATTATCGAGTCCTCCCCCTCTCTTCGGACCTCAGATAATTCCTCAAAGCCCCACCCTATCTTGCTCAATTCTTCCTCTAGTTCACAAACCTTCTCGTCGGTCGCAGTGTACGCGTGTTGTAGGTTGCCAGGGCCAAAGTTCGTTGTTGGCTTTAGCCAGGTCACTGCCGAAGATTCTTAGCACCCCCTGCCCCGTCGCTGCCTTGGCCGCTACCGTAGCTAGGGCGAGCGGGGCCGGAGTTTAGTGCTGTCGTTCATTGGGGGGAAAGTTGCCATAATCGCCACTCTTGGCAGGCGGGTTGGCTATCGCAGTATGACTGTGTTAATCTCAGAGGATGCTGCTGTCCATCCTCTGGGTTGATCCCTCAGTCGCCTTCTACGACTTCCACGGGAAGATAGGGGGTGGTAGTATTCTTTCACCGCTACCGACACAGTCATAAGACGGAATGGGTTTCTGGTGATGGACGACGTCGCTGAAGACGGTCCAAAAAGAGGTTGCGAGATGATCTGGATGCATACCAGACAGACAGGCTTGGACTTAAAGGATTTGAGGGAGGAGGTCTTTACCCAGCAGTGGAACAGTGCACGCCAAAAAAGTAATAATAAAATATAACTAATAGTTGTTTATTGGTCACTTAGGCACATGAATCGGATAAGTAAAGTATGATTATGATAGCCTAACACGAAACCCCCTCCGGAAAGATTAAGTTTTTTTTATATTTTACTATGAACTGTGAAATGTTTGAATAAACTATTATTAGGCATTATTTTTAAAAAAACCTCAGGGGTCAGTAGTATTTTTATGAGCTGCCACCATTGCTCTTGCTCCTCCTACCTTAACCATGGTGATACTAAACTGTGTTCTCTAATAATTATTTTCACTGTTAACGAACCGTTGAAAAAAATGTCTTCCTCAAGCGGGAATCGAACCCGCGTTCTCCGCAATCCGGGCGGCTGCGGTGACCACTCCGCCACCGTCATTTTTAAAGCTTTTTTTTCAACGTTTCGTTATCTTTAACTTTATTTAAGCGTTTTTAACGCAAGTAATCAAATATTACGAAATATCATCACTATTAATAATAATCTAATCCGTTTTCTGGGTTTGTTGCAGTTATCTCGAAGAAATCTGACGTAGACTGGGTGATGTTCGTGGTGTACGGCTCGGTTGGTTTGTGCGCACTTATAATGATTGGCAGCATGATTTTCTGCTGCGGATTTATGGGAAAAGGAAGAGACGACCCATCAGACCACGAATCTTACCCCACCCCTGCTGAGTACGAGCGCCGCCGAGGTAACTATGTTTGCATATTTGTAATTCATTTATTTGAGCATCATTGGAAATAGTACAGACGCCAGCACATGAACCTAACACAAAATGTCATATTTCTTCAATACATTTTGAACTTTGGGGGGTATAAGGATCAAAACAGGGTTAATTTTTGACCACCCGCCAAATTTTTTCACGTGATCCAATAAGAGCAGTACAACCAAATAAATAAATAAAAAAACCTTATATTTACATTTATATCACAACTCTTCCTTTAGAAAATTAAAATTATTGTCACCTAGCACGCGGCCGCTTCGTTATCAAAGCGCATGCGCGTCACCGCATTATTCACCCCTTGCGCCGTGTCGCTTTGACCGCGAGGGTACTACGGCGAGGGTGAGCGCACGCACCTACAAATAAAGGATTTAAAAAGCTGGCAAATAATTGTATTTAAAAAAAGAAACATTCAATATTTTCACGACAAATATTTTATTATCACTTTTTTTGACTAACTGATGATTCGGACAAAGTGTCCGAATTGACACTTTTTAATTTTATTATTTTTTTCACTGACGATTCGGACACCAATAAAAATAGTATAGTCAGATAAAAAACTTTTATAGATTTACCCCATATTTAATTTTGGCGAGGGGTCCCAAAATTATCCTGTATTGATTCGAGAAATTTGACAGTTTTGACAGAGATCTGCAGGCATGTGTACTTTAAGTTAAGATAAGATTATTTTGTATACTTTACAGTAAAGTACAACCGACGGACTGTACCATTTCTACAAAAAGGCCTCCATCATTGAAATCAAATGTTCGCTATAATTTATCGGTATTTTCTTAATCACCACGGGTGATTCTTGGCTGTGCAATAGGACACTTTACCAGACCTTGGAATTGAACCCGGAGGATAACCTAGCAACCCGCATTGGGCCAGCAATGTGGGTTATTACAAGGGTTGCCACCATTTTAGGACGAATAAAGTATTTTTTCATTTTTTTAAAACAAAAATAAAGTACATGGTATAAAAAAGAGTATTCATTTATTTGTTCTTAAAAACGTATTTTTTTGTTGCTCTTTGCGACATTTATCAAATTTTTGTCTTTTACAAAAATAGTTTTACGTGAATAGAGTTTTGGCGTACTTTTTTGGTGTCGTAGATTATAAAGTACGCCTACATGAAAAAGAGGACAATACTCTATTTTCGAGTACGGGTGGCAACCCTAGTTATGGCTTCATCTTACCATGTTATGTTGTTCAAGTGGGAAAGCCTGTGCCCGGCACTGGGATAGTTCGTAGGCTGACGATGACGATGAATTGTCCAATTAGAAGTTTAAATAGGTTTTATGCCCACCCCTATAAACGCGTTCCCATGAATTCAAGGTTTATTCCACCGGGAGCCAGATTTCGCGCGAGAAGACCGCCCAGCGACCACCATAAACGTCCACCAACACGCCACCTGCCACACCGTGAGACAATTGCCCTAACATCCTTTGCAGTTTGCGAACCAACACTCAGTGTTATACCTCTCAGGAGACGTCTGCCACGCTCAAACACGTCAATATTACCGATGATTACTCAGAGATAAGATAGCTGATTTATTAGTCCTCACTGAGCGATGATTATTCTCAGACTGACTGAGTCACAATCACGGAGGAACTGCTCCTCAGTGGTTAAGGACACAGGTCACACAGGGCCAGACAAGTGCGCTTTCGCCTTCACGCTTGTCCTCACTTACCATCAATTGATTGACTTTGTTGTACGAATCAGATTTTTTCAATTCATAAAGTCTTAATCGTGACAGACATTATTTACAATGAACATCGTTGCTACTAATTGACGTTTCTGAGTGCGACCGTAAGAGCTCTTACACGCCGGGCGTATTTCGGTGCTTGTTTCCAATGAAACATTAATCTTGGACACTGGCTAACAAAAACCAGAAAAAAACAATATAACAAGGACGAAACGACGAACCAATACTCACCCAGCTTGTAATGGCTCTCGATACCTAATCCAGAGTTGATTAGCGTACCGGCCGCTAACGTAGGTATTCACAGTTTTCACGCTTTGCACCGGCTACTAACAAAATTGAGCTTTATAACCCATATTTTGAACTTTACTCCGTTGAGTAAGATAAGGTCGAAAACTAGTGAAAAATTTCAATATGCTGTGCCCGTTAAAGGGTTAAGCCTGGTTGGCACTTGGCGAGTAATTTAAGTGTCTAGCAAATATATTGGTCTGCCACTTTGCTCAGTTAAAAATGAATATTGAAACAAACTAACCAGTGATGAAGCAGTGTTCTCGTTACTCGACTTAAATGCTCGCCTAGTGCGATCAAGGTTTTTGCGATCAACACAAAAAGTTTGCTCAAGCAAAAATGCACAAAGTGTAGACACTTGTAAATATTCCTGCCATTGATTTAAAAATAAAAATCATAGAAAAAGTTTATTGGTACATTTAGTTAAAAATAAAATCCAAACATTTTATCAGTACTTATACTTATACATAGGTAAACATACAATTATCAAAATACAAGGTTTTTTTTCAATAAAAGTACCAAAGGGCCTCCCTCCACTCAGCAAAATGTTCATGATGCTGGTTTTATGTTGATACTTAATAAATAACGACAAATAATGATAATATTGGATAGTGTTTTAATTCACACAGAAGGGCATTAAAATTTAAACTCGTTTAAAACAGTCCTGTTTTACAAAATAGTTTAATTGTGCGGAATTTTAGATTTAAAATCTATGTAGTTCGTTTTAAAAATATCGTATCAATCACACGTAAATACACAAAGTGTAGTATGGCATCCATCATCGAATAGCCAAAAGCCTTTTGGAGAAATACTCGATAAGGTTGTTTAAAAACAGATTCGTATCAATTTCTTTTGTCATCGGAATGGATGGAAATCCATGGATGAATGGATTCCGCTTTTAGTATTTTCTCTATAGTAGGTAGTAGGTACCTTAAAGCTATCGAGTTATTCAAATAATGCAACAGTTAGAAAGGCTACATTATACATACATTACATTAACTGTAATGACATTAACACATAAATCGGCATGCAATTTAATAGGTAGGTAGTAGGTACACAATACTTCATAGAAACAATGTTTCACATCTAGCCTACGATCAATTGTTGATCGAAGCATCTAGCTTTAAAATAAAATAAAGCAATTGCTCATTAGATTACATTGGGGTGCGCATTTTTTCAGATAACTTTTTAAGTCCTATATTTATTATTCCTATTTTCCTATTATACTTCCTACAGGAAGTATTTCTATAAAGAAATATTTACGAACGAATAATCACTCTTCATTAAAATATTTAATACTATTTATATTCATTCATACTACGATCGAAACTCATAGTTTCATAATAAGTATTATGACGTCACTTATCAAAACCTAATAATTTCATTCATTTATTTTCTTCTACTTGTGATCAAACTTAATGATTAGTGTAATTTATGGAGAGACCTCCCCTGCTCGAGGGGGTGCAAAACTATAGTTCTATCTGTTAGTTTAGGTTAGGTTAGGTTAGACTTCTGACAAATAATGGAGGGAGGCCCCCCGGCCCCACTTGTGCAAATGCTTTTATCAATAAGAGCATCCCCTCTCCTTAATTCACTAAGTTTTATTTGTACTGGCACCTCGAACCCAACCGTTAGGTTATGCAAGAAGTGCCAGACGTCCCTGCGCCAGCAAAATACTCGCGCAGGAGACCATCTCCATCCAAGCCAGTGCCCGCCGAAGCGCGCTCTTCATTCGGTACTCATAAGACTAGTGTCTCTGTCTAGTGGCCTTTAAGGCAGGAATAGGGTTAAGGAAGCTTAAGACTCGCGCACGAAGGGTTTCGTACCATTATCTACACAACATTAGACAGACAGCCTACCTGTTCCGTTATCAATATCGAGAAAAAACGAGCATCAGTGTACCTGTTGCCGTTAAAAACGATCGAATAAATCACGTTTGTGGTATGGGAGCCCCCTTAAATATTTATTTTGTTCTGTTTTTTAGTATTTGTTGATATAGAGGCAAACAGAAATACATCATCTGTAAAAATTTTAACTGTCTGTCACGATTCATGAGATTACAGCCTCGGACGGACGGATAGCGGAGTCTTAGTAATAGGGTCCCGTTTTTTACCCTTTTTGTACAGAACCCTAAAAATATGATAACTGTCTGTTATGTAGAAGTTTCATTGGTTGTAATAAAATTGGATTAACGAAAAAAGTATGGGGAAATATTTATGAAGAGTGATTATTATAAACACAAGTCGGAAGTAAATAAAAAAAGGAATAAGATTTTTATATGAGCCAATAAGGACCCGTGACATCGTATGGAAATACGAAAAAGTCATAGTTACAATAACAGGAGGTTCGTTATTGTTTAGAGTTTGAAACAAATAAGTTCTACATAAACCGGTGTTCAATACGGCAATGCGAGAGAAGCTTGCAACTTGTGAGAGAAGCTTGCTTGCTACCACTGTTACATAGCCAATATCAGAATAAATGTGCATTACATTTACTAACATATTCTAAATTGGAAGAGGTATGACAACTAGTTGGTGATATAACGGTGAAAATATATAAAACAAGCGGCCGCTCGCGGTTTCACCAGCGTGGTGCCCGTTCCCGAGGGAATATCGGGATGAAAAGTATTCTATGTGTTAATCCAGGTTATAAACTATCTATATGCTGAATTTCATCCAAATCCATTCAGTAGTTTTTACTTGAAAAAGTAACAAACATCCATACATACTTACAAACTTTCGCGTTTATAATATTAGTAGTATTATATGTCGACTTTAATTAAATTTATATTATTTTTAATTAAATCTCTTAGATAAAAAACAACATGCATTTTTACTGATCATTTCCTATTTAATTCACAACGTATTTTATTTGTTTAAATAAAAAATATAATATTTACAATCACAAAATACATTCACAAAACTAGATAGAAACTTAAAGTAGGCAGATGTAATTAAAATACTGTAGGTGGGCAGCAGCCCTATCGCGTGTTTACGTACCTCGCGGCTGTACGCATTTTTTCCAAAGATAGGGCCGAGTTAAAATACTGATAGATGATATTACCGAGCTATATATATTATAGGTTCATGCCTATACTATTACTATTACATATTTTATGCCAATACCTACGCTACGCTCAAATGCATACACTTAAATAAAGTAGCTTCACTTTTGTATGGGCAGTAGGTCACTGTTGTTTTGAAGTATATTCTTAAAACTACATTTGCGCTTTATTTTTTTAATTATTAATTTAATTATTTTTATAAAATGTTTCTATATCAATGACTAAGTTTGCCATTTAACTTCCTTACGGGAAAAAAAATTATCCGGTATATTGATACTCTAAGCTTGCAACTTGCGAGAGAAGCTTGCTTGCTACCACTGTTACATAGCCAATATCAGAATAAATGTGCATTACATTTACTGACCTATTCTAAATTGGAAGAGGTATGACAACTAGTTGGTGATATAACGGTGAAAATATGTAAAACTAGCGGCCGCTCGCGGTTTCACCAGCGTGGTGCCCGTTCCCGAGAGAATATCGGGATGAAAAGTATTCTATGTATTAATCCAGGTTATAAACTATCTATATGCTGAATTTCATCCAAATCCATTCAGTAGTTTTTACTTGAAAAAGTAACAAACATCCATACATACTTACAAACTTTCGCGTTTATAATATTAGTAGTATTATATGTCGACTTCGATGTATGGCCTATGGATGATTGACTACGATATATGAACTATGAGTGTCCGACTACTTACTTATGTATAACTTACTGATGTCCGAGTACGATGGATGACCTAATGGGTGTCCGACTAAGATATCATATGTCCTATCAATGTCCGACTACGATGTACGACCTACTGGTGTCCGGCTAACATGTATGAGCTATGGTTTTCTGAATACGCTGTCGTCGACAAAGTTAAAAATATTACTACAAGTACCTCAATAAAATAAAACTTTCATTTTACTATCCTCTTGTCACAAAGACTCCTAGAGATTGCAGACAATTGAATTTCTGTTATGTCTGGTATCACGACAGCTGAGCTTATCGTGTCTGAGTTTGACGATATAATTATTCTGTATTTATAGCCTGGTTGGTTACGATGTTGTTTGACCAATGGGTGCCCCATAGGTGTTGAGAGCGGTGTGGCTCGCCCAAGCACACCGCGCCACCGCGTCAAGGCCCGTGACCGCGCAAAGCTGCGTGCCCTAAAGCCGGTCCTGAGGCACGCACGCGCCCCGCCCTGCAAAGAGGCTGCCATCGGTTCGTACGAGGCTTAGTTAGCGTTGAAAATGACATGTAAAGTACATGTATCATTCAAACGACACCTGAATGTTTCAATGAAACACAGAAACTTTCTTAAGCTAATCTTCGGCGCATCTTTAGCAATCAAAAGTTTTTTTTACATGTATTTTACGTGTAAAATAGGTGTTTTTTTCGCATTATTTATTTGAATGCATGTAATAGGTATACATTACCTTTTTAGATTGTAAAACATTAAGACGTTTCTAAGAGCTTCTAAAAATATCTTTAAGAATATTTAGTGTCAAGCACCAGTGATTCAGAAATAACCGTAAGGCAACGTAAAATATTCCACATTTCATAAAAAAAATCCGCTGCTTTTCTGTTCAAGTCAGCTTCAAAAATCAGTGAGCTTCGAGTGCGTACATTTTATACCTACATTACTGCATAACGACAGACGATGTTTTCAAAGATCGGGGTGTCGGCGGCAATGTAGCTAAATAAAGTGACATTCAAGGGATGTGTTTACCGTAAGGATAATCACATGACATGAGTACTTAGTAAGTGAAGTAGAAAATATCAGAATAAAATTTTAATAATTAGTTTCATTCCAAAAATTAAAAAAAAACTGCAAGTTCATCCGATTTGTTCTTATTGTCACCGACGATACTACCGATGGCGCAGCGCGTATGTTGCCATGGCAACGCGCGCAGTAGTACCACAGAATAATATACAAGCAGAAAGTTCACTCTCGACACAATTGTAATACCTTCGGTGCGCGCCAATACGGTCCAATATAACTCTGTACCTGTACTCGTACCTAACTTTTTCAACGGCCTGGACAATCGAAAGTAAATCTTATATCTAAGGCGCTAAGAGCGTGCGCCGCTGCTTTTACAAAATCCTGCTTGGCGATCTTGACGTAACCAGGCCGCGTGTCGCTCATAGGGTTGAATGCAAATAAGTACTGCAATATGAAGCTTAAACACATACGCTTTTTCGTGGTTTGTTTGTTAATGATCAATAAAATACAATATTATCAAGTAAGTAATAGTTAACCACCAAAAATTGAAGTAAGTAGGTGATTATGCGCAGACAAATTGAGTAAATTGACTTTTTATACGTATTAGGTACCTTCCTATACCTAACCTACAACGATAACTGCATTGAATTTGTGTATTTCTCTCATCAAACTAGTTAAATCATTATCAATATTATTATTAATTGTCTAAATATACTACAAGTACTTACCTACTTGTTTACTTACCTTTCAGGATTCTTGGGAAGTTTGTGAAAGGTTAAATCCTTATCTTTAAATTTCGTGTTAGTGCATCCGAAAGCAGAACAGTAATGCTTATTGTTTTACCATCCTGTGAACTTTCCACTTGAGAAAATAAAATAAACGTGAAACAAACTGTCGGTCGGTCGCATCCCCTGCGTACTGCTTGCGTGACACTCCACCAAATTGTCACCGAAGTGACATTCCCCTGGTAGTACTATACCCATGAACCTATATACACGGTAATATCATCCAGTATTGTAACTTCATATAAACGGACGAAGCGCGAGCTGTACCTACGCGCTCCGATCTCGGCATGCGCTCGGCATGCAACGACATGCGGTTGTTGCGAATGTGCCGCAGTGACGAATGGACGGTGTGTGGTTTTTTTATTCCGTAAGCATGCGATTTTTTAAAATAAGTTTTACAATAAGTGCGATTACAATAAGTTCAAGTACTTACTTAATATGGCAAGGAGCAATTGTAGAATATATTGTGCTGTTGTTGGTTGCATGAATTCCTCAATAACGCACCCCGATAGGTACTATTTTTTTTTTATATTACCTCTGAACTCCGTATTTACTAATAAGTACGTAATTTGTGTCTTTTTAGTGGATAGGTATTTCGTGTTTTCCTCCGAAAAAATGCCTGGATTAATAAAGTGAATAAAAATAAATAAATAAATAAACTCAGTCTTGGATTTTTTTTGACACTTTTTTGACTGTAACTGTCAACGTCAAATTTAAAACCTCCGGGTTGTAGGTTTTTGGAAACAATATAAAATTAAACGATTGATTAATGCAAGTATTTTTCGGTCGCTTTATAAGACTGATTTGTTATTAAGTCCTTAAATCAAACATAATATTATAAGCATGGTTTTTTAATTAAATCTACTTAGATAAAAAACAACATGCATTTTTACTGATCATTTCCTATTTCATTCACAACGTATTTTATTTGTTTAAATAAAAAATATAATATTAACAATCACAAAATACATTCACAAAACTAGATAGAAACTTAAAGTAGGCAGATGTAATTAAAATACTGTAGGTGGGCAGCAGCCCTATCGCGTGTTTACGTACCTCGCGGCTGTACGCATTTTTTCCAAAGATAGGGCCGAGTTAAAATACTGATAAATGATATTACCGAGCTATATATATTATAGGTTCATGTCTATACTATTACTATTACATATTTTATGCCAATACCTACGCTACGCTCAAATGCATACACTTAAATAAAGTAGCTTCACTTTTGTATGGGCAGTAGGTCACTGTTTTTTTTAAGTATATTCTTAAAACTACATTTGCGCTTTATTTTTTTAATTATTAATTTAATTATTTTTATAAAATGTTTCTATATCAATGACCAGGTTGGCAATTAAATTTCCTTACGGGAAAAAAAAATCCGGTATATTGATACACTAAGCATACGTGCCATTTTTAATGCGTTATTGTACGACGTGATTAGTCCATGTGTATAGAATGTCATTGGCTAGGATCATGTTATACTTGATCCTACTAGGTCATTGGTATTGCTCATAAAGTGCTATCGAAACGTGACGATGCGATAGTATCGATAGGCTATCGTTACTATCAGTTACGTCTTTACTATTGATTGTATATCGATACTGAACTATAGATAGGTAATAATATCATCTACAACCGCTCGCCGTTTTAATACATATATATTCATGCTATTCCTAATATATATTAAACTAGCGGCCGCTCGCGGTTTCACCCGCGTAGTTCCCGTTCCCATGGGAATATCTGGAAAAGAAAAAGAATCCTATGTGTTAATCCAGATTATAAACTATCTGTATGCCGAATTTCGTCTAAATTCATTCAGTAGTTTTTACGTGAAAGAGTAACAAACATCCATCCATACTTACAAACTTTCGCGTTTATAATATTAGTAGGATTAGTAGGATACTAGCGGCCCGCCCGCGGCTTCGTCCACGTTAACTTAGAAAGACCTGTTTTAGTTCAGCCATTTTAAAAAATATATCGACAAAATATAAACAAAAACCATCCTTAGTTAACGCTCTATATTTTAGTGAAAACCGCATAACAATCCATTGCGTGGTTTAGGAGAATAGTGCGGTGCCACAGACAGAGAAAAACGGCGACTTTACTTTAAAATATGAATATGATAATAGTGTATTCTGTTATTACAACAAAATCCAGTAAGCTTTGTCAACTTAGGAAGATACTGGGGATTTTGTAACACAAGTAATTTTTTCAAAAGCCAGTATTTAGTTCAGTAGGTAGGTAAGTATATGTTTTTTTTCTTTATTCATTTATTTACCAAATTTTAAAGGTACCTATGCAAAGAAAAAATAACAAATTAAAAAGCACTTCGAAAACCTATATGAGGTTTATAGTAAGCACTTTCAACCTAGTAAAAGCCTACGTCAATACAATTTCAAAACAACATAAAATAAACAATAAAAAAATAACATGTGTAGCTATAAAGGTATTGAAACAATTACCTAAAATAGAAATTATAAAATCAAATAAATAACAAATTCAAACAAAACAAAAATTAACATTATTTAATACTAGCATTCTATACAACACGAGACCATTAATGACTATATACGGTGACTGCTATAAACCGCAAGAAACTTCAAGGGCTGGTCAGGTCAAGTGTTTTAAACATGACAAAAATGACAAAAAGATTGCAGACTAACGTTGGTACTCATCGCCCAGCTGACGCGGACGGGTCAACAGACGGGTGGGTCAACGGGCGGCCGCTGCCCGCGCGTTGTAAATTACAACGATTGTAATTAAATTGTTATAGTTGAATCTTTCATTTTATTTTTCTTTTATTGCTTTAAAATAAATTAGATACTTACTCAAAGACTATCAAATTAAAATTCATAAAATGAATATTTAATGAAAAAAAAAAAAGCACGAATTTCTTTTTTGTCATTTTTGTCATGTCTAAAACACTTGACCTGACCAGCACTTGAAGTTTCTTGCGGTTTCTAGCAGTCGCCTTATATACAGTTTAGGAAGTGCGACCTTAGTTTCACTTTAAAAAAATTATTTGAATATTATCGCGCATAAATTGGTGACTGTTGTTGCTTTTGAGATTTTCGTTTACATTTTATTTTATCATTGTCTTATTCATACACAAATTCGTATAGTATAGTACGTATAGTATGTGCAAACTAAGTGTAGATATGGACTTACCATTCTTTTTTTTTTTTTTTTTTTTTATTGGCAACGGGTAAGCGCTTGGCCTTCATCTCACCTGATAGTAAGTGACGATAAGGCCGAAGGTGGAAGCGCGCTTCACCCGGAATCCTCAACCACTGAGGAACTGGCTATCTTATCTCAAACTGCCGGAACACAACAATGCTATAAACATCGTTGTTATGGCGACAGACTTAGATAAGATGGTGGTAGCTAGCCAGGCGGACTTAACAGCCCTACCACCAACCAAACCGAGCACACAAAGATGTACCCCCCGCTGGGAATCGAACCCGGGACCTCTGGGTCTGAAACAGGTAGCTTAGCCACTAGACCACAGAGGCGGTTAAAATTGACGCTGAAAATTATTTATAAAAAAACGCTAATACTATAATTATGTACTTACGTGTCATCAAACAATTATCAAAAAATATAAAAAAACAAAGCTGCTTAAGTATCTGCTTAATTTGTACCCAATTAACTACGTTATTCACTAATACATTTGATATAATATTTTTATATAAGTAAATAAAAACTTGCATGAGGTTATATATTCTATTGTTTAGATGCAATTTGAAGCTTATTGAAGGACGGATATGTCAGAATATATATCATCAATTTATCAAGGGTATATTTTTATTAACGCTTTGGCTTGCAAAGTGAGAGCGGTTCCTGACTAGCGTTTTTTTCGCGCGTAAAATAAGCACGTTAAGGGTAGCGCGCTTACATGCGCTTATTCTGGCGTGTTTGTTCAAACCGGTACGTAAGTCAGTAGCAATATTTACGAGCTTATATTAGGCAAGTCAAAGCTCATGCGCGCTTGCTTTTAAAAACGTGCTTATACGCGCCGATAAAACGCTAGTCTGGCTGGACAGGGCATCGCAGCATCGCTACACGTGTTAAGTGCCTTATAAATAAACAGAGATTTAAATTCTGTGTTTTGCCTCTTTTACTCTAATTAGAAATTACGTTTACATGGCAGGAAAAAAAAACACGAAATGAGTATTCGTAGCTTATTCTTTGTTTATTTGTAAGGCACTTACTCTTTAATTAAAGAGTAAACAAATTAATGTCACTCACAAAATCACAAGGAAACATCTAACAATGGAGTCTTTCTGAAGTGACAGTAATTGGTTTATAGCAATAAAAAAGCATCTATTTTATACATTTAGTACGAATTGTATTTGTAGTTTTGTATGGAACAGAACGCTGAGTGTAAGTTGAAAATGTGCAAACGTTACTATCGCGTTTAAGTTAAGAGTTTTGATTCTCGATCTTATTTATTTACCGTTAAGATCTATCTGTCAAAACTTAACTCAAACGCGATAGTAATGTTTGCACATTTACAAACTTACACTCGGCTCTCAGCTGAGTTTTTTCACACTTTCGGAGTGGTCCTGTTGCGGTATTATATACCTTCTTATCACCTAACATCGTACTATGTTATTGTTTTATTTTCGTTAAGTGTCTATATTAAATAAAAAATATAAATTACGAATATAAACGCAAATGTTGTTGCAAACTAATTACAAATTGGAAAATGTTGAAAAAATTTCCACGAGCAGTATCGAACCTGTACATTTCTGACATATCGGGTCAGGTGCTCTTCCAATTAAGCTTCTTCTTCTTCTTCTACTTTGTCATTACGCTTTTGTCAGAGCGGTTCACGATGTCGCGCCATCTCTTCCCTGCTGGAGGTCATCCGGCTTCACTCCTTCTAGGATCCGCCTACAACTGACTTTGTCTGGTCGGCCCATCGCATGGGTGACCTCCCGCGCGGTCTAGTACCCCCTCCATCTTCCCCTGGACGACAAGGCGTTCTAATATGGAGCAGTTGTCTCGCCTGGAAACGTGTCTGAAGAAAGCCAGATACGAGATTGTACTACAAAGAATAGGCGCTGAGTGATGCCGAGTTCTTGTAGTATCGAGACATTTGTACGAAATTCAGTCCATGACACTCCAAGCATTCTTCTCCAGCACGACATCTCAAGAGTGTCTTTTTTGCTCCTTTCCACTTCTCGCAGTGTCCACGTCTCAGCTGCGTACAAAAATATGGGAAAGAAAAGTGTAGAAACAAGTGTGGTCTTTGTGATGTTTCTGTTCCTACTTATGTTTCTCATTTTGCCCATTGCTGTTCTTGTAATAGCCATTCGTCACTTTATCTCGTCGACAGATCAGCCATTATTCAAAATTAAGGCGCGAAGGTACAGGTATGCAGGGTTGGCCACGTTCGCGGGGCATGTCACATGGTACCGCGGCGCCGCGTCGCGCCCCTGATGGCAGATGTCGGTTCTTTTACCGGGTCGGGCCTGCATGTCCTTACTCACCCGTTCCCCCCACGGAGGGGCGGGTGGGGACATATGGGTTCCAGCCCCGGACAGTGCATGGGGTGTCTCACGCTCCTCTCGAGGCCTCATGCCAGTGCAGAGAAGCATTTTCTCCGACTAAAACAAAGAAAAGGGTTGGCCACGTCGTAGTTCGCTATTTTAGTGACTTCTGGCGTGTTACTGTTGGTGCGGTCGACAACTTATCAGCTCGGTCTTGCTGCGGTTAATCCTCAATCGAAAGTCAAGGCTCCATTTTTGTAGCAGTTCTTCCATACGCTGGGCGTCAGTTGCAAACAGGGTGGTATCATCTGCGTATCGTAAGTTTGTAATTTTGGGACCACCAATGGTTATACTGTCTATCCAATCTTCTAGAGTTCATTAAATATTTACTTTTCACTTTGAAAAACCAAACCGCCCATTGAATTTCAGTAACTACGTCATTATCATCGGAAATAATTTTGAATTAAATCATCATTATTTAATTTAGAAGACCACCTGATCCGGAATGTTAGAAGGGTGCAGGTTCTAATCCTGCTCGTGGATTTTTTTTCAATATTTTCCAATTTGTCTCTTCGGTCACATATAAAAAACTCAATGCACAATCAACGCTCTGAATACGTCCGCACTAAAAGATTATAGTGATTTTAAGTACCTACGCATTTTGTTTGTTAGTTTGCAAGCTAATTGTCAACATGACAGCGAGTTCCTTCAAAGCAGATATAAGTCAAATGTTTACATCAACGCTGACACTATTTCGCTACGATTGAGGTACAATATGTGATAAAAGATATTTTGGACCACCCGCCAAATTTTTAACGTGAACCTATAACAGCAATACACCAAATATTGAAATTAAAAAAACATACTTTTTTACATTTTTGTATCAACTTTTCCTTAGGGAAATTAAAATTGTTGTCACCTAGCGCGCGGCCTACCGTGGCACGGTTATCAAAGCGCATGCGCGTGACCGCTATTATTCACCCCGTGCACCAATGACAGCGCGCCGCCGTCGCTTTGACCGCGAGGGCCTGCGCACGCACCTAGTAGGATATAAAAAGCAGGCAAAAAATTGTTTTAAAAAAAAGAAAACATTAATTATTTTTACGCCAAATATTTTAGGAAGTGTATAGAGTGCCACAAGCGGCACTGTATCTTCATCGGTTAGGGAACCGTAAGTTTTGCGGTATAGTAATGACGCCGCCTAAGCTGCCGTAAAGTTTTTGTTAAACAACAGAAATACTAGCCGCCCTACACCTGTAGGTCACGTGATAGGTTAGAAATTTAAGACAATCGCGAAGCGCGGCGTAGCGATTGTCTTGAATTTCGAGGTTATTTTTTTTATTAGACAACAGAAATCTAACTCCATACAAAAATATCTTTTGAATTATAAATCGTCTGAACATTATGACAAATAAAAAATATGTTACGGTACCCGAACCGATTGAGATACCTACAATGCCGCTTGTGGCACTCTATACGCTTCGTACTAGGATGCCGTCAAATTACGGCAGCGTAACCGATGGTACTATGTTGCCGCTTGTGGCACTCTATTCACTGCCTACACTTTGTACTAGGATGCCGTAATTACGGCATCGTAACCGATCGTACTAGAATGCCGCTTGTGGCACTCTATCCACAGCCAATATTTTATTATTACTTTTTTTACTCCATATTTACTTTTGGCAGGGGTTCCAAAATTGACCCTGCCTAAAGTATTTTCTGATGTGTCCATTTAAAGTATGATAACGAGTTACAAAAATAAGCTTTTATCTTAGGATAATTGGTGTTAGCTTAGAAAGTTATTCTTAAATTTCATGGTTTTTTTCTTTGACTTTAGACATGGAGTTCGAAGCGTTTACACCCCCCACAAACGTTCCCATGCCAGCCGACGGGTACGTCGCCGACCACTCTGGCGACGTATTATGTATAGGAGATGACTTCATGTAAAAGAAAAGTGAGTATATATACATATTGTTAGACGAAAATTAGATGAAGCGATTAGCACATCACTAATGTCACCGTACCCCCAGCACTAGTTGCGGAATAGTTTGACGCTTTTGGTGGTTGTTGTAAAATACTTTATTGTAATTGGCTATTTGACATTGTAACAATAAAATATTAAATATGTCGGATAAGGTAGTTTATAATTTAACAATAATTATCCAATAGTTTTTTTATTAAAATAATTTGTAAATATTGTATTTTTACAATTTTTATCTGTGGATTACAAGACCCGAAACCGGTCGGCCATGATTGATCTTCGTGTGATGTCACATTAATTTCACAAAACAATAAATAAGATTTCAAGATTTGTTTGTTTATTGAAGTGTGTCGTCACAAGGAAGACACAAAAATGTCACGTGACCAACCGTTTTAACGCGAAAATCCGGATTAACATCGTATTGAACAAGTAAAATAAATAAGTAAAATGTTTTTATTAGAAATTTACTGTAATTCTGTCTTTATAAAATATATCCTTGCATATTGTAATCTCTGATCGTTCATAGACACATAATATCTCATGATCTGGAACAAAGTGCCAGGGCCTGACTCTAGCAATGATGAACTATTTTTATGTATTAGCGTAAGTCAAGTTACTTTTACAATTCCGCAGACAAAATTTAAGCTATTACAAAAATTGTAATTAAAATTAACAAAATCACAACTGAACGTCTGTCAGTTCTTTTAACTGCATACATAATCCTAAATGTATTAAGATGCAGGTATCATATATTTTAGATATTTTATAAAAATCTGTTAAATTAGATTTCTGATAAATTATTTGTCTATTTCGTGTGTATTCCGAACTACCTAAAATTTTAATTAAGTACGTATATTATTTGTGATTAGTGTTTTATTTATCAATCTAGTCATTCAGTGTTAAAAGTTTATACTTACATTTAAAATAATTTATGCAATTCTATTATAATTCTATTAAGGTATCAAATATTCAATATTTGGTATTTTTTTCAATGAAATACTTTGGGAGTGTTAGTAAAAAAATGGGATCAAATAGCACTCTTGTCGTCGTGACAAGAGTCGTGATGAGTTAAGATAGTCGTTGAACGAAATATAGTTAAGCTGAGGCCTTGCGAGTGCGTTTATATAATAGGTTTATATTTGTGACACGCCACAATAATGCATTTTATTGTGGCATGTCTTTGCACACCACCTTGTGGGTGGTGTGGTGATGAGGGTACCTATCGTAAGTAGTATCCAGCGTTGAACTCTTCAGGACCTCAAAATGGTAAACTCGAAAGCGTATAGGTATGATTAATACTCACAGCCCATTGATGGCTGTTTAACCTCTCAAACCCCAAGCGGTCGCATGAGACCGCATCTACAAAGACACACTTGACTTTGTACCGTGTTTTCATAGACTTACAGAATGCTTTAGTATGAACAAGGTCGATTATTTCGGTTCTGTGGTACATTTTATGCATCGTGATCGCAAAATATCGCATAGTCTATGCTCGATTCTGTCAAATTCGACGTTGACAGTTGCGCCAATTTCTGTGTCTGAAAATTTCCAAGAGTGAGTAATGCATGGATACTCTTCCTATAAGGAAAGCCTAAGACTGTTTTGAAAGTGATCTCGTTAGGTAGGAAACTTACGGAATTCTGTAAGAATTCTTCTATATATTTTGTAAGACGATAACTATGAGTCTGGCTCCGGCTTTGTGCCTCAAAGTTTAAGAACATCGAAAGTTCTTTGGTGAATGAATAAAATACTTCGCGGTACAAGGTCCGAATCACACTTATCCAAATCGTGAGAGGTTTTCAATAGTAGTATATTTGTATTTCAAGAATATTACTATCCTATACTTTGCTAATCATCAGGTAAACTGTCAGTATTTATCTAAGCTATTAAATTTTATTAAACGGAAAGCATTTGCCGTATCTCTGTGAGTAGGGCCACTGAGCCCCTTCATCTCTTTAATCTCTTCTAAATCATCATTATAGCGTATGGCAATCCCAGCTTGGATCAAATGTCTATGTCCAGATTTCTCAGCCAGCTTTCTGTGTCAGCGGTGATCTTGTGCAGCTCGGCGATGCCTCCGGGAAAACAGCGAAGTGGGAATTCATTCACAACGTGGGAAAGAGTTTGGTCAGGTGCTCCACAGTCGCAATTTGGTGACTTCCTTAGACCCCATTTGTGAAGGTGGTGATTTGTTCTCCCGAGGTTGGTTCTGAACCGGTTTAACCGGGTCTACGCGTTTCAGTTGGCATCAAAAACGGGTTGCTTTATTGTAGGGTCATTGACTAGACCTGCATTTGTACCCTCGAATAAGCCCCATTCCGATTGCCACGCTTCATTTACGGAGCTCTTGTGTTTCGTGCACTCATCAGTCCAAATTGATCGCAATCGATCAGGAGGCAAATCATCGGTTAGGGCATTAGCCCTAACAAAATTGATTCTATTAAGAAGGTGACTGTTTTTGAGGTATTGGAGCGCTGCCTAGTTGCCGCAGTACGTTCTAGCTCTTCTTACTAGAGTGTATAAAATCCATACTGCCAACACACGATTCCCATTTTGCTTTCCGGAAGCGTCTAGGGACTCAAGAACTTTCTGGGCAGCTTCAGGATCGTTTGTAGACAGGTACTCCTCGTAAGCTTCCTCGGTGTCTGTGGTCCAACCGGGCGCGTACTCTTTGCGGTAGCCTCTCGGGATGGTGCGTTTTGCTGTGGCTAAAAAAGCTCCTACGAAACGATCATAGTTTTTGACTGATGGTTTTATAAATCTTACGGTTTCGTCCAGTTTTGCTCTGAACTTACCCCAGTCAGCCTTTGCAAAGTTCCAACGTGGCCTAGGAGTGGATTTCATCAATGGGATTTGAATTCCTACGGTAATAAGCGCTGGTCTGTGTTGGCTGCGGGGGAAACTTTTAAGTAAGACTCTGTTTACTGGGAGCATATTGCCAATGGCATCTTTTGACGCAAAGCACAGATCTGGATTCGTATTAGTTTTCCATCTGGCGGATCTAAATGAGCTTTTCCCTTTTGGATCAAAAATTAAGTGGATATTATTCCTTTCTGACCAGGCTTGTAGTTCTTCGCCATTAGGGTCGTTTTTGGTATACCCCCATGCCGTATGGTGACTATTAAAGTCTCCCAGAAATACAACAGGATGTGTTACATTTGGCAAATCAGAGCCTGTTACTTTTGTGGCAAGATATTGTATACAGAAACCAAATTTAGTGTACCCATATGTGCAACTATTATTTCAATATTGTTATTAACTATTACGTTTGAGACGCTGCAGTTTCTGAGTGAGCATCTCTGATAGACTGCAGAGCCATAAATAGATCAGAGTGTGTAGCCTATTAACTTAAATCCCTCGATGTAGGCTCTTCAGGATAAGTCACTGTCCAGTAAAAATAAATATGTCCAGTGTAAATTCGAAACTCAGACGTTGAGTGTAATTCATTATTAATTGTAAGACTTTAGTAGTAAATTTTAAAATGTTCATGTTATAGTTTAGAAGTTAATATGTAAATGTTATCTGAAAATTTCGCTGAAATAAAGAACATATTAAATCACAATGTCTTATTACTATATTTAGAGCTCCTTTAATCATAAATATAGGTTGATTATAAATTAATATTGTGCGCTCACGACAATACATTCATACACGTACATTCATATTGATATGAAAATGAAAGTAATACTTTAAAATACAATTCAAGTCAATTCAAGTGAAGTCAAAATATATTTATTCGATAAACTCAATTAATAAGTACTTTGAATCGTCCAAATCTTTTTTAACCTACCACCCATTCAGGACATAATTTTTTAACTGGGGCAAAAAATGGGCGCAAGAAACCTCAGCGCACAAAAGCAACGACATTTACAAACAAAAAAAAGAGTATGTCGTTACCAGGTCAATACAAAATATGAATATAAAAATTTAAAAAAATGATGCAATACAAAATTGCAATACAATGTAGTATCAATTAAATAAAGACAATTAGAAATAGCTGTTGGAGTGCTTGGAGCATTTCAGTTCCAAGCTGTTTTGTCTTCTGTGTAATCTGACACTTTATAATAAGCTTTTTTATAAAGCTTTTCTTTGATTTTGATTTTAAATTTATTATGATCTTATTTCTGAATATCAAATGATATTCTTTTTTGGTTTTTTGGTACTTTGTTGTAAAATCTTACACACAGACCCCTAAAAGAATTATTTATTTTATGGAGCCTAGTATAAGGTACTGCTAATTTGTTCTTACTTCTAGTGTTTACATTGTGAATATCACTGTTTTTTAAAAACATTCCAGTATTTTTATGAACATAAATCAAATTTTCATTAATGTATTGTGATGCAACTGTCATTATATTTATATTCCTAAATCTCTCTCTGAGAGAGTCGCCAGCCTTTAGGTTATAGATTGCTCTAATAGCCCTCTTCTGAAGCACAAAGATAGTTTGAATGTCGGCAGCATTTCCCCACAGTAAAATGCCGTACGACATTACACTATGAAAGTAACTGAAATAAACTAATCTGGATGTATCAACGTCAGTTAACTGACGGATCTTCATTACTGCATAAGCCGCAGAGCTAAGTCTATTCGACAATTTAGCTATATGTGGGCCCCACTGAAGCTTGGCATCTAACGTGATGCCTAGAAACACAGTGGTGTCCACAGGATTCACATTCTTATCTTTAATTTGTACACTAGTTGTTACTTGCTTAACATTAGGCAATACAAATCTTACACATTTGGATTTTCCCTCGTTTAATAGCAAGTTATTTACACTAAACCAGTGAACAATCTTTGAGATCGCATTATTCACATCGTCATAATTTGGGTGTCGTCGTTTCACTTTGAATAAAAGTGAAGTATCATCAGCAAACAATACTATCTCATGACTGTCTTTTACAAAATAAGGTAAGTCATTAATATAAACCAAAAACAAGAATGGACCTAGTATTGAACCCTGCGGAACTCCCATTGTAACCACTGATCCCGGAGATCTTTTACCGTTAATGTCGACCTTCTGAATCCTGTTACTCAAGTATGAGATTAGAAGGCTCAAAGAAGCATCCCTAATTCCATAGTGGTTAAGCTTCCTGACCAAAGTTTCATGTAAAACACAATCGAAAGCCTTGGATAAATCACAAAATACCCCTAGGGCATCCTGTGATTCCTCCCAGGTATCAAATATTTGGATTAAAAGCTCAACACCGGCGTCAGTTGTTGAGCGACCCCTAGTAAAACCATATTGTTTACAATGTAAAAGTTTATTTCTATGAAAATGAATTTGAATTTGGTCTAGCATCAACTTTTCAAAAATTTTACTAAATGTGGTTAGCACAGAAATAGGTCTAAAATTAGAGGGGTCAGAAGTGCTACCTGATTTAAACAATGGAATTAATTTACTATGTTTCATTAAGTCAGGAAAAACACCACAGTCAATTCATTCGTTAAATATGCAAGCTAAAACAGGAGCTATTGTCATAATTACTGATTTAGCGACATCCACGGAATTACCCCACAGATCACCAGTTTTCTTTTTATTGTGAGTGTTAAATGTTTTTAATATATCTATAACACAAATTTTTTGAAAACTGAAATTACTTTCACAATCTTTAACATTCTCCTTCAAAACAGATTCAGCTACAGTGGGTGAGGAAATCAAGGCTTTTGTAGTTGAAACTGGAATGTCAGTAAAAAACCTCTCAAATGCTGCAGCAACATCAGCATCAGAAGTCAAGGTTTTATTATCACAATTTAAATTGTACTCATTATTACGACTTCTGACCTTTCCTGTTTCACTATTTATAATATTCCATGTCATTTTTATTTTGTCATTACTATTCTTAATCTTAGAACTCAGATAGTTTGCCTTGGCTAATCGGCATAATCTTTTAAATAACTTTGAATAATTTTTAACATATAATTTGAAGTCGTCGCTGGTGTTATATTTGCGTTCACCATAAAGTTCATAAAGGCGTTTCCTACTTTTGTGAATACCAATTGTAGCCCATTCATTAAAAGATGCAGTACCACTAACCGAGATCTTTTTTGGAACAAAAGATTTATTAAATTCTGAACAATATATGTTAAAAAAATCATTATAAAAGACATCAGGGTTGTCATTGTATTCTAAATAATTTAATTTTGTTTCTAGATTGCTTTTAAAGCGTTCCAGCTGACCTGCAGTTTTTGGCACAACAGTGATATTCTTTTTCATCACTTGCTTACGCTGGTGTGGAAAGCTGACCATTTGGCCACAATGATCAGAGTCCAGGTTATTAATAATTTGCTTAGCCAGTGGTTTTACATTTGTATATATGTTATCAATACAGGTGGCCGAAGTGGCAGTTATTCTTGTCGGCTCCAAAAATAAATTATTCAAATTGTATGATAGAAATAAGTTTTTAATTTTAGTTGACAATGTGGAGTTTTCTAGCAAATTTATATTAAAATCACCGCAAACAATTATTGTTTTACCTACATTGCGGACCTTACGCAATGTCTCATCCATAACTTTTTCAAAAAGATCATACAATGCTGAAGGTGGTCTGTATACACTTATCACAACAAACTGCTCCAACTCCACACAAGCTATTTCTATACATTTCAGTAATAAGAGAGAAAGCACTCAGATAAAATCTTTATAACTAAACTTAACCTTAAATTTTATTTGTGATCCGTGTACCCGTAGTTAATTGTTGATTGATTACTTTGATGAAGAAATTTGCACTAAAAACAACAACAAAATGCCTAATAACCTTAAAACGCGGCGCCATTAAACACAATAGAAATTCTATTCAATGAGAACTGCTCAGTGAGCGTCCGCAATTGAAAGGTTAAACAATATTTTTTTAAATTCAACAAGGACAACGAGTTGGTGCCTATGTCCCTCTCCCTGTTTTAGGGATAGATCAAAAATATTAAGAAGGATTCAAAATAAAGATATCATATTCTCTTTTAGTTTGTACGAGTTCAAGAGAACAACAACCTTAAACCAAGGGTGCAGAATCTACATACATAAACTCCCTATATGTTTAACAATGCTCATGCTCAGCGCGAGTCCATCGCCGCTCTATGCTGTTGGATGTATGTGCAGTCTTTAGTCCGTTAGTCGCCTTTAACGACACCCAAGGGAAGAGATGGGTTGGTATAGTATTATATTTTAATGAGCCACCACCACACAGCTTAGATTACACGTTCATGATAAAATTTGATTTTACAAAAATAGTGGTTAAGATAAAGAAACATAAGCAGCAAAGGATGTTTATAGTTAAGGAAATGTAAGTATATATGTACAGTCGGGGTCACCGTCGCTTTACCACTTTGTAGAAATTTTCGGATGAACCGCGACGCCCGCCCGTACCAAATAGACGACGCGTTGTGCAAGGGATTTTGACCTTATAGGCTGGTAAAGCGACGGAGTCCGTTATAGTACCTACTCAAAATAAAGGTAATATGAAGTTTGTTTGGAAATAATAAAATAAATGTTAAACCGTTTAGTTCGTTAATGAATATTGTCTAATTAGTTATTTAATAATCAAAGTCAAAGTGAAATTTATTTATTCAATTTAGGCTACAATAATTGCGCACTTATGAATGTCGCTATGCCATCGGTTCGTAAGACCTAACTATGGGGCGGGAGCCTTGTACTGAGAAGAACCAGCAAGAAACTCGGCAAGGGCATTTCTTTTCTCCCTTTCTTTTATATTTATTCTTTATTTCTTATTTATAATAAAACATTTATTAATAAATTTTATACTTGCTTTAAGTTTAATATATTTTTTAGTTTTGGTTGTTGTTTCCTTCACAGACCTTTCTTTACTCTTTTGTCTGACATGCCTGACTAACATGATGAGTTGTAATATTTTTTTACTTACAATTAATTATAACACTATATACCACATTACTGAGGTTTATGACCAGTAACAGATTAAGTAAGTGCGTACGCTGCTCTTATTCGGAAACAGATTACTAGCCGGCTCGGGCACCACTGCAACTGTATGGTACTCGGAACTGGACTTTGTGCCATTGCACTATACGGCGCAAAGTCGCTCAGCGATAGTGGTTAGCTAATAGGTCGGTTGCGATGGTGACCAGCGAAGCGTGGTCACCGCTAAAATAGTTAAGGCATGGTTACATTGCAGCATGCTTTTAATAGGTACTTATATTTTATTTGTACACACGAATACACGACAACCTATTGAAAACTGCTAAATTTCTCTAAACGACATTAATCCTTATGATTGAAGATATTTGATAATATGTTGTGGTAGTACCTGCTATATAGTGACGTTTAGGTACGTCTCTTTTGAATAGCCTTAATAAACACACCCCCAAGAAACAATGTAGCTTCAAATTTCCATCAGATACGACAGTACCTACGGATAAAACAATAATTCTTTAATTACCTAACCTTGACCACGCGTTTGACATTTCAACTTTATACTTGTGACTTCAACACCGAACATGTACAGCTACGAGTAGTACAATACGGTTATTACATGATCATGTATATATGTAAGATAGAAAAGAAAGAGATGAGATAGTTTTTTCAAATATTTAGTCTAAAAATATTAAAAAAAACTATTTTCCTAGTAGTTTGATTACGCTGCAAGCCAGTGGTATTACGTCACTGTGAAGTCTACCCTCACATTCACACACACACACACATTGAACCGGCAATCCAAAGGTCGTGGGTTCGAATCCCACTCGAGCTTCCTGAGACTGGTTGATTTTTTTCTAGTAAACATTTTATCCGTTATCTATATAGCATTGTGAATGCAAAATTTCAATAAAAACTATTTTTTTTATTTGCGGCTATGTTATGTTGTAAAAGATATTTAACCAAATACCCGCATATTTTCTATTAAGTCTGTGAAACAAAATAATTTAAAGTTTCCGCCGCAGCAGCCGCAGCTGTAGGTATATTCTATGTAGTCGAAGTAAGAGACATCAACGCGCGTTGCCGTTTTAATTACATACTAGCAACCGCTCGCGGTTTCACCCGCGTGGTTCCCGTTCCCGTGGAAATATCGGGATAAAAAGTATCCTATGTGTTAATCCTGGTTATAAACTATCTGTATACTCAATTTTATCCAAATCCATTCAGTAGTTTTTACGAGAAAGAGTAACAAACATCCATCCATACTTACAAAATTTCGCGTTCATAGTATTAGTAGGACTTATATATTTATTTTCTTTATTGGCATACGTAAATGGCATATATTTACTATATAAAACGTAAAAATCAGCAAATTAAAACTAGGACGAGAGTAGTCGAGACCCAAAGACGTGTACACATGGCATTACATGGGTACCTACTGTTTAAACGCAAACATAATACAATTGTCAGATAAAAAATATCAATGAAATATGTAGTTTTGTACACAAATAATGATTTTCTCGAATCAAAAATCAAACAGACAAAAAAGCAGGTTCTGGGTGCCGAATAGTACCCGAAACATGGAACTATTTGCCCGTGTTTTCCCGTTATTCGAGTTACAACTAGTGGTAATAAAACGCTAACACTAAGGAAAAACGCTTTTGTTTCTCACTCCAGTTCGGTATCATTTATTCTTTGAATTAGTTAACAGCCGACTTTATTTGTTTCATCACGTTATTTTTTTTCAATGTTTGATAAAGTACCTTTACATTTTTGATATAATATAGAAAATTTATTATTTCCATAAAAAAGAAAATGGGTATGACTGCGTTAGACACAAAGGAAATTAAATTTTATCTTTATTTATTTAGGTACAAAGAGTATGACATCATGTAGGTAGGTACACATATAATGAATGAAGAAACTCATGTCTGCTTTTATACTTACTTCTCAACAACATTTCAGCGGCAACGTACCTTTTGTAGTGACTAGGCATGCAAAAAACACCTCGAGAGAGTCTCGGAGTTATCTTAGATCATACCGCTCATTGAAAAGCGAGCAAAACACTCTGTGTGAATTGGGCCATTAAAATCGATTGAGTAGAGACTCATGGATGTCTTGACACCGGCTACCCCTACCACGAGATTATTTGTACAGTTGGTGTTTTGACTGTGACGCAATATCGATTCGTCAAATCCGATACATCCATTATTCTGTTCTACAAGCGTATTCATGCCACTTGCCTATACTCCAGCCAAATTCGATGACGAAAGTTTGTAAACAGATTACTGTCATTTCTTTGTGCAAATATCTAGTTTCACTCGGATTTTTACCGTTTTTGGAATAAGTACACAATAGTTAACTATTTTCTTGTGAATCTCTCTCAAGAAAAAGTAAAAATCCGCGTGAAACTATTATTTGCACAAAGAAATTACAGTAATCTGTTTACAAACATTCGTCATCGAGTGTGGCTGGAGTATAGGCCTTTTTTGTTTGAAGTTGACGTTTGAAACTTTAAATACAATTGCGAGTGTATTTCGATAGGTACGTCGAATTTGTACCTATGTAATTAGAAAAAAACTAAAAAGCATTGTCTAACACATTACAAACAATAAAATAAACTGTAAATAAGTGTAAGTATAAGTGTAGTTAAACATGAAGAATTAATTGGCTGCCGAATTTGACTATAGTATGTCGATAAAATTACTTAGGTATTGCAATAATAATTATTAAAATACTTTAAATTATAGAAAACAATTGCTGTGTAAAGTCTGTGTTAACAGGATGTTATTAAAATTATATTCGCTATTGTTGCATTATCATTGAATTACAATTGAAGGTCACTTCTTGTTTGTTTAACACATTTTTTCGAACAACTATAAATTTAACGGCTTACAACACGAATGTAAATACGACACATAGTAGGGGACGTTCGTATCTGTTTCTTCGGTAGAAAGTTGGCGTGTTTCTGAGATCCGGACTGCTCGGAGCTACTTGGTCGCAGGCGTGCCGGCGCGCGGCGGCGGGAGCGGAAGCAGAAGCGACAGCGGCAGCGGGAGCGGCGAAACGAACTTATGGTGTTTATAAAAGTTCGTTTAATTTTTCTTACAATGTTTCTAGTTTTTTAATAGATTCGAATATTAATTAAGTATTTAATAAGTGTAATAATTGATTAAATAGTCGATTGAGACTGAGAGCGTCCGGCCTGCACGCAGTAAAGGGCACTGATAGAAATCTGACGTGACAGCCCAAACACGAGTTTTGCCAAGAGACATTAACTGCTATATCCTAAAAACACTGTGTTGTCAACGTCACACTAACGTCATTTTAAATTTAAGCAAAAGAAACAGAAAATCAAATTTAAGCCGTCTTTCACTAAAACATTGTTGTGTAGTTTTGGGACGGCCTATATCATCATCATCAGCCTATAAACGTCCGACTGCTGGGCACAGGTTCCACATGGACAACATCACATGGGGAGGTTGGGCCCGCATCACGGGTTGCGGCGCATTGGGCCACTTTTCACCAAATAGCGACTGCACATGTGCTCAGCGTGACAGGTGGTGAGCCCATCTCCGCTCTATGCAGTTGGAAGTATGTGCAGTCTTTGTCTGTTAGTCGCCTTTTACGACACCCAAGGGAATTTAAGAGAGGGGGTGGTAGTATTCTTTCACCGCTACGCAAGACGGTTGTATCGGTGGTATTTATTTATTTATTTTATTTAATTTATTACAGGATGGACATTTATTTTTTTATTTATTGACGTGACAACGTCTTAAATTAGGTTGCGGCTGGGAGTCACTTATGAAAAAGTGTAACGCTCGGTAACGTTACGATGAGTCACCGAACGAGGAGAGGCCCGCCGAATGCCTTGCGTCTCTCTCCCACTCAACTATGTTTTAAATATAATTCTTTGTTTAAATAAATGTTTTAAATTGTTACTATTATTTCATCCTTCTTCCTACTATACGAATGAATATTCACATTAAAATTATTTTACCACTCAAAGTCGTTGTCACGTAAAACTTTCGCCCGTATACCGACTTTACAGGCAACCAATTTTTTTATTTTATTTATTAGGACAACCAACAAGGCATACACTGCAAAAGACTTATGTAAGCGAACCGTATCTCATTCTAAGTGCTGACTTAATTGAAGGTTGCCACGGCATGCAAACGTGAACTCAGTATTTTATTTAATAACCTAAAACTTAACTAAGATTTAACGTAAAAGGTGGATAAACATTAAAAACACAAGAAGGAAAATGGATATAATAGCTAACTAAACAGACCCGGGCGAGAAAGAAGTTAGTAGTAGGTACTTAGTGTTTATTGGCCCTGGGGCATTACATTAACGTATGTTTGTTTTTACAAGTTTGTCTGTTAACTTTTGTAGAGTTGCGAACGATTGTTGTAGCGATACTTCTGCCTAGGGATGTTAAACTTGTAAAACTTTATTAGTTATTTTTATTTCTCGGCCCAGCTGGTCCCGCTGCTAAGCAAAAGCCTCCCACGACACGTTTATACGTCACTTAATTTAAATATAATAATATCTATAAACTAATTATTGTCTGAAGATTGGCAAACGGTATTTAATTAGAAATTGTAGTGTTGTCCGTTAGATATAATTAATTATCAAGTAGCGATTGTATCAGTTCTAAAACTAGTACAAAGTAAAGTTGCCATTTATTAAAATACCAACTTTTTTATAAAAGCCAACGCATTTAATTATCATCGTTAAAACAAAAATACACTCGTTCGGAATTGTAACAAACGAATTAGCTTTCATTTCACGAGCACGTCTAAACTATGCAAAGATAATAGAGGCTAAGGAAGCGTAAAACCTTGTTACTAAATAGAGTAAACCGCTATCTCTGGCACTCAATGTCTGTCTCGCGACAGGGAGGGGGGTTCCTCAGAGGAGGGGGAATCTCGGAGGAGTGAGAGGAGGGAGGCAGTGCTGCGACGGGCGAGCTGCGCGCGAGTCGATTCCGCGTCGCCTCTATGTAACCTCTCAAATACAGTGACTGCACCACTATAAGGGCAAAACAACAAAAGACGACGCGAAACAAGCCAATTACACTTTCCAAAGGAAAATTTGCTTGTTCGTAAGTGAATTAGACGCCTAAACAACGAGCAGTGGACCGGTTACACCTTTCAAAGGTTGACCGAAAGAGCGTTCTCAATTGTTTCTAAAAGCTTGGCTTAGTAAGTTTTGCTCCGCTAGGTCTACCAGCGGAACAGTGGTGTGGCGAAATTTCGTATTAAACGATAAAGTGGTGGCATAAAGTACATTCTCGGATTGCACAACAATACTTTGACATTAATTGAAGTGTTGAAACAAATGAAGTGGCTATTAGAACCTTATTGGACTTCAAAATTGCAAGTAGCAATCCTTTTTGTGTGTTTTTTGTGAAAGAAAGTATCAACATTGGGACAGTACACATTTCGTCGGCGTGAGCTGTATTAGGTCGCCGATAGATGGTCAACGTCGCAAAAATGATGTCATTGGATAAATAATCGAGGCGAAACTTTCAAGGTAAGTCAGCTAGCGGCGGCGAGCGGCGGCGATCGGGAAAGCTATGTAACTTTCGTATAATGCCGGCTACCGTTAACAGTGACCTAATAATTTGTTTTGTTAAACTCAACTAAATATTTGTGACGTCTAGCGCTAACTACTTTAACTATTACTACCAGACATAGACTTAGGCATACCTTTTTGTATTATTGTTTTTTTAGGTGCATGTTGCTTCATTTTAAAAAACTTTACGTGTTGCACTTTTTTTTACCACCGATTAAGCGCTAACCTACATCTTACCTGATGATGCTGATGTGTCTTTAAGGCGGAAGGTGGAAGCAAACATCACCCGCAATCCTCAACTACTGATGAACTGGTTATCTTATCTCTAACTGATAGTAAGATAGTAAAGCTAATTTTACGGGTACAAACCGTACCCCTTACTGTGAATCGAACTCGAGACTTCTGGGACTTAGACCAGAGAGGTGGGTTAAACGTTAATAATACCATGGTCTAGCTAATTATACTATCGTCTACCTACCTAAACTATGGTCTATACTTACCTACTTTAACTATGGTAGGACTAATTATACTATGGTCTACCAAATAACAAAGAAGTTATAGCTTCTAAATAGGTTTTTTTTTAAATTCTGGCTGCTCCCGCTCTTTGGCAGGTTATGGTTTTTCTTTTTTTTTTTGTTTATGGGATTAAATAAGCTTGAGCTATAAGCTTGAGCTATAAGCTTGAGCTATAAGCTTGAGCTATAAGCTTGAGCTATAAGCTTGAGCTATAAGCTTGAGCTATAAGCTTGAGCTATAAGAGCTCTACATTTCTATCTTTCTTTTCTTTTTCACTTTTTTGTCTTTTTTCTTTTTTATATACATACATACAGTTCTTAATTCTATTACATTTTCTTTCCTTATACTTTACAATTTCTTCTAACATACATATATTTCTATTTTACATTTTCTTCTCACATAGATACATTTATTTCTTACTTACTAATAGATTTCTTCTCTTTGAATTATTTTACGTTTATCTTACGTTTCTTATTGATTGTACATTTCTTAATTATATTTATATGATTATATTTTTGATTAATTTACTTATTTATTTCCTTCCTTCTGTTAATACATGTATGTATTTATTATTTCTGTATTACATATTTTGCTTATTACTAACTAAATTGCTTATATTTATTTCTTTGCCGATTACATTCCTGTCACAATGTGGTCTTGCTTTATAGTTCTTATTTCTAATTGTCCTTACTTCATTCCAGTTATCCTTATTTCTTCTATTTACTATAGTACATGAATATAACGGCATTTTTGGCAAATTCCATTAAAAGCTTTCTATCCTTTTTTATAGTTAGAATCTCCTTAAGGGTATCTTTACTTAGTTTTGTGTCAACTTTTTGCTGCAAAGTGTACCTAAGTATCTTGTTTAAGTTGGTATTGGGCACCCGAGAAGCATATATACCTAGTCAGGTCGCAGGCACATAAACCTGTGCAGGTGTGCACAGAATTCCTCGTGGCCTGGGGGGTTACTCTCGAACGCAAACTCAATCTTAATACAATTCCAATGCGATTAATATGTATCGATATTGGGATAAGTAAAGATAATTCCGGAACGCCATCTCGAGAATAATTTGTTCAATCAATTTCCACGCAATTTAATTTCAATGTAGCGCTATTGTAGCATACAAAAGTGCCATTTGACATTTTTTAGATTTGTGATTGGAAATTGATTAATGCAATTCTGATTCAAGAGTAGCCTACCTGTTAGGACTTGCGACGCTATTATATTTTTTATTTTTTATATAGATTAGATATTAACATCCAATAAATACTTTATAATGAGTTATTGTTCGAACTCGATGTACTCTTTTTATCTGATTTTGATGATTATGATTCTGATAACATAGATGTGGGAAAACAATAATGTTTAACATGGTATATTATACGGTCTACGGAGCAGGTGGGTACATAAGATTTAAGGTAACTATCTCTGCGGCGCGCTGCTAAGTAGAATATAAAGGCTGCAAGTGAAACGCTGTATGTTAATTAATGACATTATGATAATGTTTAACTCTCTCCACATTTTTGAGGGCAGTGTTAGCACAATCACTGCGGTCCTTGACTAAAAGCAAACTTGTGGAACTTAATATAAACAGGATATTTATGGATTATTTTAAGTTACCGTGTCGCATAGCGGTGAAAGAATACTACCACCCCATCTCTTCCGTTGGGTGTCGTAAAAGGCGACTGACGGACTAAAGACTACACATACTTCCAACAGCATAGAGCGGTGATGGGCTCATCACCTGTCACGCTGAGCACATATGCAGTCGCTATTTGGTGAAAAGTGGACTATGTTAGAGGACTGCTTTTGCGGTCCTCTTTCCCTAGTCTCTGACTAACCCTTCGGGGATAATAGTCGAGATTATATGTATAGTACGTAGGAAAGTCTACTACTGATGCATATTTGAGGCTTGGGAGGGATCGCAGAATGCTTTTGGAGTACCTAGTTTTTGTGATCTTTCCAACGCTTTGATTGCGTTGAATACAACACCCTTTTTAAAATCTAAAACACTATGGAGTGCACTCTGATTCCTTGAAATTGATTCAATCATATCTCAGCTGCAGAATCCAAAAAGTTAGCATGAATGGATCCATATCATCTGGATCTTCTGTACTAATGGGGGTTCCACAAGGGTCACTCGGTCCATTTTTATTCTTAATTTATATTAATGATTTACCATTTTATGCGAAAAACTTTTGCAATATTGTTTTGATTGCTGACGATACGAGCGATCAAGCCGATCAAGACTGATCATAATAAAAATAGTTTTTATGACATCAACAATGCCTTAACAGATGTGTTAAATTGGTTTACTACTAATAATCTTCAATAAAACGCGAAGAAAACCAAATGTATAAATTCTACTCTACCTAACGTAAAGAATATTATATAGTATATAAAATTAAATTGAATGGCGAACTGTTGGACCTCATTGATTCAACAGTTTTCATAGGTTATATTACCTTAGATTAAAAAATACAGTGGGACCCTTATATTAGCACCCTTGCGGGGAGACTTAGTTCAGCTGCTTACGCTGTTAGAAAAATTAGGCATTATACAGACGTGGAAACTGCACGATTAGTCTATTTTAGTTTCTTTCACAGTGTTATGTCCTATGGTATTCTAGTTTGGGGTAAAGCAGCAGATATAGAAACCATTTTCATTTTACAGAAAAGAGTAGTAAGGTCCATATATAACCTAGGATCAAACTCCCTTTAGGAGCTGTCTAAAGAAATAAATATTCTTGCAGTTGCATCACAATTTATTTATAACTGTAGGTATTGTTTACGTGCGTCAAAACATTTCACATTAAAAAAAAAAAAATAATTTAAATAAGTACTTGTAATTCCTAAATTTCGACATCAGAAAGTTAGAGGAACATTCATGGGACAAAGAGACAAAGTGACAAAGTCATATATTACAATAAAATCCCGAACGATGTTATAATTTTGCCCTTTGACAAATTTAAGACACATGATAAGGACAGACTTTTAGAAAAGGGCTTTTATGTAAGCGATTACATCAATGACAGAAATGGATGGAATTAACATTTCTCTAGTTTCGCACACATATTGTTTTATTGCGTTCATAGTGCCCGAGTAAAACTTTTAGATTCACTTTTGTTTTTATCTTTTCTTTTATTATATAACTGTTCTATGATTATTGATTGTATAATTTGGTAACGACATATTGTTTTGTCAATGTCGTTACTTCCATATTATTAAAAAGCTGTGGAGTTTCTTGCGCCCGTTCTACTCCACAGCTAAAAGATACGTCCTGAACGGGTGAGGTGTGTTGCCCATCCATCCATATAGAGAAGTAAAATTAACGATTTAAAATGCTTATTTTAAGCTTACTGAATAAAGAAAGGAGAAGGACCTTTTTACTATGGGAGTTAGGCTACTTTTAAGCTAGCTAGCGTAACACAGCGCTTTAATGAAATAAATAGTAATCAATAGCACCAATGCTCTGAATTATGAAGAAAAAATTACAATACAATATCATGCGAGAGGTTGAAGCAATCTTCATTTTTAACTTAAGACTTTTTAGGTATTTTGAGGTTATGACAACTGTTATCGTATGACTATCAGTTCAGTTCAGCATTTATTTATCACTAAACTTGACTCTTAAAGCAGCGTTCTATGGAAAAAAAATTTAACAGTAATCATTATAACATAGGAGGACACTTTTGATATGTGAATGATTAAGACGCAATAGATATTGAATAGGCTGATTTGGTCATTCTCCTTTGATTTTATTTTAATTTTTGATGTATGTATTTATTTAAAACACCTCATTGTTAAGTGCTCGGCCCGATAACCGGAGGCCCCGGGTTCGATTCCCAGGTAGGACAAAGTATGTTTCAGATTTTTTCGATGCTTTTTCGGGTTTGTCTCACCAACCCGCACTTAGCAAGCGTGCTGATTCAGATAATACCCAACAACGGTAGGAGGAGCTCGATGGCGCAGCGGCTAAGACGTCCACTTTACGATCGTCGCTAAGCAACTTTCGCAATGCCGGGTCACAAGATGGGTGATCAAATTAAAAACATTTTGAGCTCTTCCGTGCTTCGGAAGGCACGTTAAGCCGTTGGTCCCGGTTGTTGTCGTAAGATGGAAGTCGTCAAAACCCACCGATCCGCATTGGGCCAGCGTGGTGGGTTATGGCCCAACATCCCCACGTGCTATGCTACGTGGGAGGCCTGTGCCCAGCAGTGGGAAGTTAGGCTGATGATGATGATGATGTAGCGATTTCGATGATAAAGGCGTTTGCATAGCTCGGTGACGATATTCGTGAGAGGGTGGTATAACCTGGGAGAAATATTTACCAATAGGATTACATCAAATCTCCGCTCCGATTCCAGAGGACAATCCCATTGGTTAATATTTCTCCGCTTCTCCGCACCGCAGCCTCGCTCCGCTTCAATGGACAGACAGCCTTACGCTGAGCGAGATGGCCCAATCCGAGGCACTCAGACAATGTCACTCATTTAACACGACCCAGGGGTCACGTGTAAACCTACGGACGCGAGTGTCTCCCTTCATCTGGTACAGCACTAAATATTTTTTATTGGTTTTCCATTCTATTACAACTGAATAAGGTTCAAATGATGGTGGCAAGTATTTTGCCACACCAGTAAAAGACTTAATCGCCAAAATTCACATTTATTTGTGCAAATATCAAGTGTCACTAGGATGTTTGCTTTTTCTTGAGAGAGATTCTCGAGAAAACAACTATATTAATGTGTTTCTTTAAAAAAACAGTGAAAATCCAATTTGTTCCAAGCATTCTACATCGAATTTGGCCGTAATGGTACGCGTTGGTATAGCCAAAGGCCTCCAAATAAAGTCATCGATATATTTACGTTGGTAGTTATAGGCTTAATCGTCACGCTTACCAAATGCCAACAACACCCACTAAAAATTGCGAATATATATGTTACCGGCAATCTGTATAATCCGGTATTTTATACAATACCTAGACAATGTATAGAATACCTAAAACGTGTAGGTAATGAATGAAATAAATTTATTTTTTACTTTGCCTAGGTATTCTATACAATACCGAATGCGCATCCGGTAATGTGTGACAAGGCAGTAGACCTACTTATTATTTTTACGGAATTGTTTTGTTCCTTCAGTTTTTTATACTTGTTACGTACCTACTTGAAAGAAAATTATTTTTAGTTGCACTTTATTTTTAAAGTAAATTTACTGTAGTAACAGAAAGATACTACTCGGGTGCTTTTTTGAAGAGTATCTAAAAGAATAATTTATTGAATATTTAAAAATTTAATAAGACTAAAAAGTTTTTATGTCTTCAAATGTCTAATATTATCTTGCATAGGACATAGTAACTTAAGATTTATTAAATCTTTTTGAGTGCAGTAATTCTATTATTCTTCTGAAAAAAATATGTCTACCCTTTTTATAAAGATTATTTTTAAGGAGCACCCTAATAATAATTTTATTAAAGTTGTTTTAACTTATCATTTTGTTATTTTATAGGTAGGCTGATTAACATTGATAAATATAGACAAAAATCTATTTATTTTACACATTGCCGGTGGACCAGCAGAGTAGTAGGGTTTTGAGAGTTCTGGCGCACTCAAAACTGGTCTGGTTCTGACCCCCGCTGGGCTAGTTCAAGTCGTTTCCAAAACTAAAAAAAAAAAAAAAAAAAAAAAAAAAAAAAAAATGGAAACCCCCCATTTGAATCGATTGCGCTGGGTCCCAGAGCGATATCTTTAACCGTTTCCGAGATACAATTTTCGAGCGGCAGCTCTCAGTTGATTTACTAATGAATCGTTAATGACTCCTCGGTCCTAATCACCATTCCCGATGCACATCATTATCTAATGACGTACCGACGCCACTGTACTCTTGTTCAGTTGATTTACTAATAAACCACTGTTAATGACACCTCGGTCTAATCACCTTAACAACTATGCGATTGTATTTTATTGATTCTTCAGGAAAGCGCTTTGTCTTCATCTCACCTGATGTTAGGAGATGAAAAGTAAGATCAAAGTGAAGGCATAACTTCACCTGGAATCCTCACTACTAAGGCACTGACTTAGATAAAATGGTGGTACGAAGCTTGCCAAACGGATATCGAACCCGTGACCCGGAGTCTGACACCGGGGTAGTCCTAACCACTTCACCACAGAGGTGGTTAGTGAGCTAATTGTAATCATTCAAGTCCTACCACCAACCATACTGAATACACACATGTGCAACCTCTGCTGGGAATCGAACCCGTAACCGTGAGTCTGAGACTGGGGTAGTCCTAACCACTTAACCACAGCGGCGGTTAGTGTGTTAATTGTAATAATGGACATTCGGTATGCATGAAATCTTCCCTTCATGGACCATCTCTCGTGAAATATTTTTGCTATAATAATACACCCATACTTACTAACTTTCTGATAAGAGTATATCTTAATAACTTTGTTCATTATAATTAGATAAACTCTATTTACTTATACTTTGAAACTAGTTTATCTACTCGTTTAAATTAAATTAGCTACCGAACTTGTTTATTCGTGATAGAGAAACACACATTGTTCATTAAAATTAGACTTTGAAAGTAAAATTTTCCTAAACTAAAGTTAAAATAATCATTACATTAACTATCTTGTCTTGTTAAACAACATCGAATTAGATATCTTAAGTAGAGTAAGTTCAAATAGTCATTACTTACTAAAATTGATATATAACACACTGAGTTGTCTATTTTCGATACTCGTGCATAGGAAACTACTACAAGTGCTCCGTTCTGTATTCAACACCAGTACCATGAATGTAAGTAAAACGTTTTTATTTTTTATTTTCTGAGTGAATGTTCTGATTTGTTCTGACTTCTGTCTAACGTATATGATGTGCATAAAACTGATGTGATTCGCTTTCATTTTTTAATTACTGAGTGAATGTTCTGATTTTTTATGACTTCTGAGTAACGTATAAAATTGTACTGGTTGTTACAGATTGCTCGTTCTACATTCAATGAAGACGATGACGATGTGGTGTTCCAAGAAAACACATATAAACATTATTATTACCCACAGTCGGACGACGATGAACTTCCATCGTTGCAGAAGAAAGAATCAATCGACGAATTCTTTGAACCACCAAAGAAGAAGCCGAGGACAATGAGATCTTCAACAGTTGGACGTTGTTCCGGGAGAGATTCGACATCTTACGTGTCAACCAACACCGACGACGGAGCAAGTGCAACACATCTCATTAAGATTGAGGTGTATGATTTGAAGAAGATTGAAAACATTGATCAATCGGACCATTGGAAGCATGCAGATGTTCGTGTGAAATATTACACAAAGTCTATCAATGACGATCATCATAAGAAAACTCGTCAGCTTATTTACAACATAACAAAGGGAATATCCAATTCTCCGAATTGTCGGAAATACTCTTACAGCAACAAAGATAAAAAGTAATACGCCTAAATCCATAGTACTTATTTGTGATTTTGTAGAGCGAAGCACTTTCTTATGTCATACAATAAATCAGATATTGGTTTGTGAGTATAAAATAAATATATTGTTAAATCATTTACTTGTTTTTATTTATTTCAAAGGTTTTAATGAAAATACCAAGTTAAATTTCAACATATTTAATAATAATTTCTCAAAAAAAAAATAGGTTACAGTTACATGTTATTGAATCAATAACAAAGACTTAAATACATGTTTTATTAACACATCATTATTATGTATCTTTATTAAACATTTCAACAAAGTCACTAAGAGGCATACCTCTAAGCTTAAGATACAAATACACAAGACGTTATTCACCATAAAGAATAAGAAATATCGAATACAATATAACTTAAATTATATAAAATAGTTTTTTAAAATTTTATTTATCGTAATTTATAATGACCCCATGCTAATGTGTCAGTGGAATTTGGTATAATATATCTCTTGGTATCATTGTAAGACAAACAAATTTTATTTATCTTTTGAGTAAAAATGACATGTTTAATGGATCTAAAACGATACATTTCAGCAAGTTCTACATTTTTTTTTAAACAAACAAGTTTTATAATTATGTAATTTCAATTGTCTAGTTACACATTTGTTTACACCTTTTGCTTTAGTTATTGTTTTATTCTCTACTTGCATAGCATACATTTTTGAGCGTAAACCGACAAATTCAGAAAAAACATGGCCATTGTGTTCATCTTTAAAATAACCTATTTTTTTCTTATTTAATAAAGGAAAACCATAAATATTGTTTCGTGCGTAATCCGATGTGTCAAAATAATTACATATATCGGGTAGAATTTCTTTATAAAAATCTGCACAAAAAATTTGGTAAACTAAGCTGTCAGTGTCCGTATACAACAATTTTAAATTTTCAAATTTACACTTCATGTATTTGTAATGGAAATCATACATTAAAGTTTTTGATAAATCTAATATACTAAAACCTAAAAATATGGGTTTATTGTAAAAAAGTTTAGTCTTTTGTAATTGGACTGCTACTAAACTCTCAGAGAAAACTGACAAACTATGAAATTCAGGTTTGGCAATGAGATCTGACGCACCTTTTCTTTTACCCCGATTTTCCCAGTGAGTCAATAGTTTAACGTTTACTCTTTTTTCAATATTTTCCATGGTCTTTCCAAAAATTGAATTATTCATTAACTTATAAAAATCTTTTTCAAAATCAGATTTTGCTAACGTACGCAATTGCGTGTTTAAATCTATATATTTTTTTAACCAGGCACTTTGTTTAAATTTCAGAACTCTATGAACTTTCGTAAGTTTTAAACCCAACTCTAAGCTTTGTAAGAGATTTCTATAATGTAAAATATATTTTTCCTTATTATTTAAATTTGGGATCAGCTTTCGTTCCTTAGAACCACCAATACAAATATTTTCAGGACATAATGGTAAATCGGAATGATGATCATGAAGGCTATCAGGATATTCCAAATCTACTTCTAAAATGTAACCAAACTCTGAAGTGATTGGAACATTAAAATTAACATCAACACTCGCCCATTCAAATTGAGAAATAGGTAAATACTGAGACATAGCCCACCCATACAAATTATTAGCATCCAAATATGTTAGAAAAGAAATAGGATCATCTGCTTTATAATTATCCATATAAGGATTATTGGCTTTAGCGTAACGATTACTACATTGAGACACACCACCTCTGATACCAGCTTTTATAAAGGCTATTTTATCAAAATCTGTCAATAACTCGATTTCGACTTCGGTAAACTTTAACATAGCGTCCCAGCTTAAACCAGGAGCAGTGTAATAATGAGCAGGATCTAAATCATAGGTTTTTAAACAAACATTTCTAAAGTTTTCGAATATATCACTTAAAAGCAAAACATCTGTTTTTAAATAAAGATTAGAATAATCAGACATACTACAACATTTAAAATGAGACCACACTCTTTGAGCGTGAACGTAGTCTTCGTTAGAAATCGTTGACCCAGTAAGTGAATTAAAAAAGTCATAAATTTTTGGTAATGATGGTGATTTTAATGACCTGAAAGAACTCATATACTCATATGGATATACACCTTTTCTTTTCAGCAATTCAAAGTCGTTTACATTCGGAAATTCATTTTTTAGTTCTATAAACTGATTATTATTAAGATTAGAAGCTAATGAATTTAAACTACTTGATAAAAATTTAAAAGAATCAATAAACCTTAAACTTACACGCTGACCGTTTACGTGAAGAATTTTAGAAAATGAAATATATTTTTCTTTATTTTGGGGGATTATTTGTACTTCACCATCAGCAAAATTTAATGCGTGTACAATAAAGTGAGCATCGTAATTACTTAGATTATGTAATACTACTGGTACAAAGTCTATTTTATGAAACTTTTTACTACATATTTCATGTGAAACACCTATAAACGCTCCCGTCTGCCAGTTGTAGTCAATAAATTGCTCATATAAATCTTTTTTACAAATGTAACATACTTTGGTTTCTTCTATATATTTTTTATTTTCATTCGTAAGAGGGAGAGGAGCAGTTTGAAAACTATATTTACTACATATAATTTTTAAATCTTCTTGGAGCTTATTCATAAATACATGAGCACAGTTTTCTCCGCTATAACTAACATATTTAGAGAGATTACTATCATATGAACACTTAATATAATAACCGAAACTGTACACGTCATGTCTCTGAACATTAATGGTTGATGATTTGTTAGGATCACCAGAACAAGAGGCAATAGGTTTTAAAAACGATTCGAAGTCAGCGTAAATAATAAAAGGAACCCTCTTTTTCTTTTCAAATTTATCAAAATATAACCTATCATTAGAAACATTTTCATTGAACCAGTTTTTTCTAAACATACTTGGACTTGGTAATATTGTACTAATATGAGCACAATCATATTTTTGGTGGTTATCTACCGCATTGCTTGTAGGAAAATAAAGCAGACAACCATCACAAATGTGAACCGCGCCATTTCGTTTAGTGATCTGCTTACTCACTAATCGTGATAATTTTTTAATATAGCAATAATGTCCGTTACTACCACTGGTGACGTATAGTAAATTTATATGTGTTGATTTGCGAGACTTTGTGAAGTACAGGGGGCCAATAACATGATGAGTTTTAGTCTCAGAATTATATTCTAAACCAAAAACGTTAATGCTTATATTGTTTAAGCGCTCAACTCTGTAAATATCAGTTAATTTTACTGGAAACGAAATCCCATTAAAATTTAACTTGTTTTCCAATTTCCAATACTCGTTTACACGATCGGGGTTTTTTGATACAGGATACAAAGCTGAGAGTAAAGCCCATTTACAACACTGCACATCTGCGTTTTTAACATTGATGACTGCTTTTTTAGTCCTAATGTCATAAGGTAATACAATAAAAGATGATCCCCGCAGTGGATTGAATTTATTAATATTTATATCTAAACTAATTAGGTCCGTAAGACTCCATCCACTATCTTTTTTCTCAAACTCACTGACTTTATTAGCTAATACTTCTTTTATTGAATTAAAAAGTATATTGATGTCTTCGGATTCATTGAGAATATAGTTCTGAGTTTGGAAGTCAAAAACGTTTTGTACATTTTTATTTTGGTGCACGAAGTTGGCACACAGTATAAAGTTTACTTTAAACGTTTTTAATTGTACTATATCATCAAGAATCAAAGTCCTTAAATCATCAATTATTGAATTAAAAAATGTATCAACCGTTTCCAAATCTTTTGAGTCCGCTAAAGAAGTTATTCTGTATGTATGAACTCTTTTGCCAAAAGCAGTTTCAATTAACCTTACATTTGGTAAATTATCATGGGAACGAAACACATTATTTTTGTGATTCTTACTTTTATAGTGATTGGATAAATACCTTTTTTTAACGGAAATATTGCAAACTGAACACATCATCATCTCGCTATTATCTGCAGTCGAATCATCTTCAGCTCCTCTAGATGTTGATGGTTCATTAATACTTACGTCTTTTCAATTTCTTCACTGAGTTTCACTAATGATTCATCGAAATATGAGTCAAAAATATTTCGTTCTTTACTTTCAGTAGTTTCTACTATATCACAGATTTCATTTAACTCTTCATCATATTCAGTGCAGTTCAAATCAGTTTTATCGACTGAAGATGAAAAAAAAGCACTGACATATTTCGTTCCAGCCATTTATTATTAACTCTCAAGCAATTAGACGAGTAGAAGTTTATGACTCAGAGCATTGATTACTAACTAGTAACTTTTAATATTTGATCGATCTTCTATTTATGTTGAATTTGACATGACAGACCATAGGCACCGCTGCTCGTCGTTTTTATACTAGGTAGATCATTATGTGTTTCTCAATCACGAATAAACAAGTTCGGTAGCTAACGAGCAGATAAACAAAGTTATTAAGATACACTCTTATAAGAAAGTTAGTAAGTATGAGTGTATTATAATAGCAAAAATATATCACGAGAGATGGTCCATGAAACGAGGATTTCACACTCAAATTATCGTTATTTTGAACAATTGAAAGTTGAATTTGACATGAGATACCACAAGCACCACTGCTCGCCAGCTTAGGCTGGTCGCCGAAGGCGACCAGCCGAAGCTGTGAGGCGAGCAGTGGTGCCTATGGTTTGTCATGTCAAATTCAACTTTTCAATTGTTCGAAGAATACAAAATTTGAGTGTGAAGTCTTCGTTTCATGGACCATCTCTCGTGATATATTTTTGCTATTATAATACACTCATACTTACTAACTTTCTGATAAGAGTGTATCTTAATAACTTTGTTTATCTGCTCGTTAGCTACCGAACTTGTTTATTCGTGATTGAGAAACACATAATGATCTACCTAGTATAAAAACGACGAGCAGCGGTGCCTATGGTCTGTCATGTCAAATTCAACATAAATAGAAGATCGATCAAATATTAAAAGTTACTAGTTAGTAATCAATGCTCTGAGTCATAAACTTCTACTCGTCTAATTGCTTGAGAGTTAATAATAAATGGCTGGAACGAAATATGTCAGTGCTTTTTTTTCATCTTCAGTCGATAAAACTGATTTGAACTGCACTGAATATGATGAAGAGTTAAATGAAATCTGTGATATAGTAGAAACTACTGAAAGTAAAGAACGAAATATTTTTGACTCATATTTCGATGAATCATTAGTGAAACTCAGTGAAGAAATTGAAAAGACGTAAGTATTAATGAACCATCAACATCTAGAGGAGCTGAAGATGATTCGACTGCAGATAATAGCGAGATGATGATGTGTTCAGTTTGCAATATTTCCGTTAAAAAAAGGTATTTATCCAATCACTATAAAAGTAAGAATCACAAAAATAATGTGTTTCGTTCCCATGATAATTTACCAAATGTAAGGTTAATTGAAACTGCTTTTGGCAAAAGAGTTCATACATACAGAATAACTTCTTTAGCGGACTCAAAAGATTTGGAAACGGTTGATACATTTTTTAATTCAATAATTGATGATTTAAGGACTTTGATTCTTGATGATATAGTACAATTAAAAACGTTTAAAGTAAACTTTATACTGTGTGCCAACTTCGTGCACCAAAATAAAAATGTACAAAACGTTTTTGACTTCCAAACTCAGAACTATATTCTCAATGAATCCGAAGACATCAATATACTTTTTAATTCAATAAAAGAAGTATTAGCTAATAAAGTCAGTGAGTTTGAGAAAAAAGATAGTGGATGGAGTCTTACGGACCTAATTAGTTTAGATATAAATATTAATAAATTCAATCCACTGCGGGGATCATCTTTTATTGTATTACCTTATGACATTAGGACTAAAAAAGCAGTCATCAATGTTAAAAACGCAGATGTGCAGTGTTGTAAATGGGCTTTACTCTCAGCTTTGTATCCTGTAACAAAAAACCCCGATCGTGTAAACGAGTATTGGAAATTGGAAAACAAGTTAAATTTTAATGGGATTTCGTTTCCAGTAAAATTAACTGATATTTACAGAGTTGAGCGCTTAAACAATATAAGCATTAACGTTTTTGGTTTAGAATATAACTCTGAGACTAAAACTCATCATGTTATTGGCCCCCTGTACTTCACAAAGTCTCGCAAATCAACACATATAAATTTACTATACGTCACCAGTGGTAGTAACGGACATTATTGCTATATTAAAAAATTATCACGATTAGTGAGTAAGCAGATCACTAAACGAAATGGCGCGGTTCACATTTGTGATGGTTGTCTGCTTTATTTTCCTACAAGCAATGCGGTAGATAACCACCAAAAATATGATTGTGCTCATATTAGTACAATATTACCAAGTCCAAGTATGTTTAGAAAAAACTGGTTCAATGAAAATGTTTCTAATGATAGGTTATATTTTGATAAATTTGAAAAGAAAAAGAGGGTTCCTTTTATTATTTACGCTGACTTCGAATCGTTTTTAAAACCTATTGCCTCTTGTTCTGGTGATCCTAACAAATCATCAACCATTAATGTTCAGAGACATGACGTGTACAGTTTCGGTTATTATATTAAGTGTTCATATGATAGTAATCTCTCTAAATATGTTAGTTATAGCGGAGAAAACTGTGCTCATGTATTTATGAATAAGCTCCAAGAAGATTTAAAAATTATATGTAGTAAATATAGTTTTCAAACTGCTCCTCTCCCTCTTACGAATGAAAATAAAAAATATATAGAAGAAACCAAAGTATGTTACATTTGTAAAAAAGATTTATATGACCAATTTATTGACTACAACTGGCAGACGGGAGCGTTTATAGGTGTTTCACATGAAATATGTAGTAAAAAGTTTCATAAAATAGACTTTGTACCAGTAGTATTACATAATCTAAGTAATTACGATGCTCACTTTATTGTACACGCATTAAATTTTGCTGATGGTGAAGTACAAATAATCCCCCAAAATAAAGAAAAATATATTTCATTTTCTAAAATTCTTCACGTAAACGGTCAGCGTGTAAGTTTAAGGTTTATTGATTCTTTTAAATTTTTATCAAGTAGTTTAAATTCATTAGCTTCTAATCTTAATAATAATCAGTTTATAGAACTAAAAAATGAATTTCCGAATGTAAACGACTTTGAATTGCTGAAAAGAAAAGGTGTATATCCATATGAGTATATGAGTTCTTTCAGGTCATTAAAATCACCATCATTACCAAAAATTTTTGACTTTTTTAATTCACTTACTGGGTCAACGATTTCTAACGAAGACTACGTTCACGCTCAAAGAGTGTGGTCTCATTTTAAATGTTGTAGTATGTCTGATTATTCTAATCTTTATTTAAAAACAGATGTTTTGCTTTTAAGTGATATATTCGAAAACTTTAGAAATGTTTGTTTAAAAACCTATGATTTAGATCCTGCTCATTATTACACTGCTCCTGGTTTAAGCTGGGACGCTATGTTAAAGTTTACCGAAGTCGAAATCGAGTTATTGACAGATTTTGATAAAATAGCCTTTATAAAAGCTGGTATCAGAGGTGGTGTGTCTCAATGTAGTAATCGTTACGCTAAAGCCAATAATCCTTATATGGATAATTATAAAGCAGATGATCCTATTTCTTTTCTAACATATTTGGATGCTAATAATTTGTATGGGTGGGCTATGTCTCAGTATTTACCTATTTCTCAATTTGAATGGGCGAGTGTTGATGTTAATTTTAATGTTCCTATCACTTCAGAGTTTGGTTACATTTTAGAAGTAGATTTGGAATATCCTGATAGCCTTCATGATCATCATTCCGATTTACCATTATGTCCTGAAAATATTTGTATTGGTGGTTCTAAGGAACGAAAGCTGATCCCAAATTTAAATAATAAGGAAAAATATATTTTACATTATAGAAATCTCTTACAAAGCTTAGAGTTGGGTTTAAAACTTACGAAAGTTCATAGCGTTCTGAAATTTAAACAAAGTGCCTGGTTAAAAAAATATATAGATTTAAACACGCAATTGCGTACGTTAGCAAAATCTGATTTTGAAAAAGATTTTTATAAGTTAATGAATAATTCAATTTTTGGAAAGACCATGGAAAATATTGAAAAAAGAGTAAACGTTAAACTATTGACTCACTGGGAAAATCGGGGTAAAAGAAAAGGTGCGTCAGATCTCATTGCCAAACCTGAATTTCATAGTTTGTCAGTTTTCTCTGAGAGTTTAGTAGCAGTCCAATTACAAAAGACTAAACTTTTTTACAATAAACCCATATTTTTAGGTTTTAGTATATTAGATTTATCAAAAACTTTAATGTATGATTTCCATTACAAATACATGAAGTGTAAATTTGAAAATTTAAAATTGTTGTATACGGACACTGACAGCTTAGTTTACCAAATTTTTTGTGCAGATTTTTATAAAGAAATTCTACCCGATATATGTAATTATTTTGACACATCGGATTACGCACGAAACAATATTTATGGTTTTCCTTTATTAAATAAGAAAAAAATAGGTTATTTTAAAGATGAACACAATGGCCATGTTTTTTCTGAATTTGTCGGTTTACGCTCAAAAATGTATGCTATGCAAGTAGAGAATAAAACAATAACTAAAGCAAAAGGTGTAAACAAATGTGTAACTAGACAATTGAAATTACATAATTATAAAACTTGTTTGTTTAAAAAAAATGTAGAACTTGCTGAAATGTATCGTTTTAGATCCATTAAACATGTCATTTTTACTCAAAAGATAAATAAAATTTGTTTGTCTTACAATGATACCAAGAGATATATTATACCAAATTCCACTGACACATTAGCATGGGGTCATTATAAATTACGATAAATAAAATTTTAAAAAACTATTTTATATAATTTAAGTTATATTGTATTCGATATTTCTTATTCTTTATGGTGAATAACGTCTTGTGTATTTGTATCTTAAGCTTAGAGGTATGCCTCTTAGTGACTTTGTTGAAATGTTTAATAAAGATACATAATAATGATGTGTTAATAAAACATGTATTTAAGTCTTTGTTATTGATTCAATAACATGTAACTGTAACCTATTTTTTTTTTGAGAAATTATTATTAAATATGTTGAAATTTAACTTGGTATTTTCATTAAAACCTTTGAAATAAATAAAAACAAGTAAATGATTTAACAATATATTTATTTTATACTCACAAACCAATATCTGATTTATTGTATGACATAAGAAAGTGCTTCGCTCTACAAAATCACAAATAAGTACTATGGATTTAGGCGTATTACTTTTTATCTTTGTTGCTGTAAGAGTATTTCCGACAATTCGGAGAATTGGATATTCCCTTTGTTATGTTGTAAATAAGCTGACGAGTTTTCTTATGATGATCGTCATTGATAGACTTTGTGTAATATTTCACACGAACATCTGCATGCTTCCAATGGTCCGATTGATCAATGTTTTCAATCTTCTTCAAATCATACACCTCAATCTTAATGAGATGTGTTGCACTTGCTCCGTCGTCGGTGTTGGTTGACACGTAAGATGTCGAATCTCTCCCGGAACAACGTCCAACTGTTGAAGATCTCATTGTCCTCGGCTTCTTCTTTGGTGGTTCAAAGAATTCGTCGATTGATTCTTTCTTCTGCAACGATGGAAGTTCATCGTCGTCCGACTGTGGGTAATAATAATGTTTATATGTGTTTTCTTGGAACACCACATCGTCATCGTCTTCATTGAATGTAGAACGAGCAATCTGTAACAACCAGTACAATTTTATACGTTACTCAGAAGTCATAAAAAATCAGAACATTCACTCAGTAATTAAAAAATGAAAGCGAATCACATCAGTTTTATGCACATCATATACGTTAGACAGAAGTCAGAACAAATCAGAACATTCACTCAGAAAATAAAAAATAAAAACGTTTTACTTACATTCATGGTACTGGTGTTGAATACAGAACGGAGCACTTGTAGTAGTTTCCTATGCACGAGTATCGAAAATAGACAACTCAGTGTGTTATATATCAATTTTAGTAAGTAATGACTATTTGAACTTACTCTACTTAAGATATCTAATTCGATGTTGTTTAACAAGACAAGATAGTTAATGTAATGATTATTTTAACTTTAGTTTAGGAAAATTTTACTTTCAAAGTCTAATTTTAATGAACAATGTGTGTTTCTCTATCACGAATAAACAAGTTCGGTAGCTAATTTAATTTAAACGAGTAGATAAACTAGTTTCAAAGTATAAGTAAATAGAGTTTATCTAATTATAATGAACAAAGTTATTAAGATATACTCTTATCAGAAAGTTAGTAAGTATGGGTGTATTATTATAGCAAAAATATTTCACGAGAGATGGTCCATGAAGGGAAGATTTCATGCATACCGAATGTCCATTATTACAATTAACACACTAACCGCCGCTGTGGTTAAGTGGTTAGGACTACCCCAGTCTCAGACTCACGGTTACGGGTTCGATTCCCAGCAGAGGTTGCACATGTGTGTATTCAGTATGGTTGGTGGTAGGACTTGAATGATTACAATTAGCTCACTAACCACCTCTGTGGTGAAGTGGTTAGGACTACCCCGGTGTCAGACTCCGGGTCACGGGTTCGATATCCGTTTGGCAAGCTTCGTACCACCATTTTATCTAAGTCAGTGCCTTAGTAGTGAGGATTCCAGGTGAAGTTATGCCTTCACTTTGATCTTACTTTTCATCTCCTAACATCAGGTGAGATGAAGACAAAGCGCTTTCCTGAAGAATCAATAAAATACAATCGCATAGTTGTTAAGGTGATTAGACCGAGGTGTCATTAACAGTGGTTTATTAGTAAATCAACTGAACAAGAGTACAGTGGCGTCGGTACGTCATTAGATAATGATGTGCATCGGGAATGGTGATTAGGACCGAGGAGTCATTAACGATTCATTAGTAAATCAACTGAGAGCTGCCGCTCGAAAATTGTATCTCGGAAACGGTTAAAGATATCGCTCTGGGACCCAGCGCAATCGATTCAAACGGGGGGTTTCCATTTTTTTTTTTTTTTTTTTTTAGTTTTGGAAACGACTTGAACTAGCTACTACTCAGCAGGTACGATCTAAAATCCCTAGGAATTTTATACATTACTTAGGAAAAGGATAAAATGGACAATAATATGCTTAATATTTCATACATTGCCTGGATGCCACCGGTAATCTATACATTGCGCAGGTATTGTATAGAATACATGAATTATACAGATTGCCGGTAACATATATACAGTTTTAAAAATCTAATTTCCCATAAAAGTTTCTGTACATCAGTATGCAAAACCATATTCCAAACTGAGAATTAGTTAGTGCGGTAGCAATAAGCAGAAGCAGAGCGGAGTCGTAAGAGAAATAAAAGTAGAATGTATTTCATACGACCTACTACAAACTACTTATTAAGATCCTAAGACGACCTCCTTGGTCGAGTGGTTTGTACACCGGTTTTCGTGGTGTCGCCATCTCTGAGGTCCCGGGTTCGATCCCCGGTCGGGTCAATTTAGAAATTATTGTTTTTCTAAATTGTCTCGGATCTGAGTGTTTTCTATGTATAATAAGTATGTATTTAAGTATGTTTATCGGTTGTCTAGTAACCATTTAACGAGTTTCTTCTAAGCTTCTCTTGGGCTAGATAATTGGTGTGATTGTAGGAAAGTTTTATTTATTTATTTATTTATAAAATATGGACGACGACGACAACAAACGACGACGAAGGTTTGAAGAACTAAAATTTGGAAAACACACCCCACACCACATGCAAAATAGCAGCTCAAAAAGGAGGTTTTCTTGTTTTTAAATCACTTGGCATTTATCTCAGCTGATGGTAAGTGACGATAAAACCGAAGGTGGAAGCGCGCTTCGCCCGGAATCCTCAACCACTGAGGAACAGTTATCTTATCTCGAAACTTTTAACCGCCTCTGTGGTCTAGTGGCTAAGCCACCGCTTTCAGACCCAGAGGTCCCGGGTTCAATTCCCAGCGGGGGGTACATTTTTGTGCGTTCGGTTTGGTTGGTGGGTAGGGCTGTTAAGTCCGCCTGGCTAGCTACCACCACCTTATCTAAGTCTGTTTCCATAACAACGATGTTTATATCATTGTTGTGCTCCAACAGTTTGTGATAAGATAGCCAGTTCCTCAGTGGTTGAGGATTCCGGGTGAAGCGCGCTTCCACCTTTCGGCCTTATCGTCACTTACCATAAGGTGAGATGAAGGCCAAGCGCTTACCCGTTGTAGAATAAAAAATAAAAATAAAACTGTCGAAACACAACAATGTTGTTATGGCGCCAATCTTAAGATACCTAAGTGGGTGGTAGAGAGCCTTAACTTCACAATTCAGTCAAAGCCACCATTATTTTTTTATCATTCAAAAATCCAAGTGCAGTTATAGTGCACGTTTCGTCCTACAGCTATCGTACCAAATACGTGTACCCCACTTGTAACAGAAACAGTTACGTTTAAAATTCTATAGCATTTGTATACGGAATACCAATAGTCTTGGCCGAAGTGAGTTAAGAGGGTTCACGCATTTTGGTTTCCCATACAAAATTCCAAGTAGAAGTTTTTTAAAACCGTTGAACCAATTTTAATGAAACTTGGCATGCTAAAGTAAAATACAGGGATAAATAAATATAAATAAATAAATACGTTAAATGGTTACTAGACAACGGATAAACATGCTTAAAATACTTAAATACATACTTATTATACATAGAAAACACCCAGACCCGAGACAATTTAGAAAAACAATAATTTCTAAATTGACCCGACCGTGGATCGAACCCGGGACCTCAAAGATGGCGACACCGTGAAAACCGGTGTACAAACCACTCGACCAAGGAGGTCGTCTTAGGATCTTAATAAGTAGTTTGTTGAAAACATTTTCAAAAAACGTTTATTTAATTGAGTTATTGCATTTTTAAACTTTCTATTGTGCACTTTGAATCACAATAACTCAGTTAAATAAACGTTTTTTAGCATGCAAAGCTTCATTAAAATTGACTTATTGGTTTTTAAAAATGTTGACTTGTTGTTAAGCGCTCGACCACTCTGCCTACGAGCCTATAATACTCGTATATATAATATAAATACTCGTATATATACGAGTATTATATGTGTAAGGTTAAAGGATAAGCCGACCAGAAGGAAAGAAGAAAGAAGGAAGAATCCTTTAAGGGGATGTAGTTTCCATCATTTCTGACTGTTTTGACTATTAAACACCGTAACCCAAACTAAACCGTTCTCAAGTTATAGTACTTTGGAAAAAATTTTAATATATTTTTTTTTGTCTTTTGTTTTCTTTTTTTGTGTTTTGTGCCTCTAACTTATTTAGTTTTTTGTATTTTTGTGTAGAAGATTAGTGGCTTAATTATTCTAAACACTATAATTGCAAGTAGTGGTAACAACTGAGTCGTAGTAGACGATGAATAGTATAAAAAAGAAATTCGGATTTTTTTAAATTTCTTTCTTCGATAGTAAAAAAAAGTAAATGACGGTTGTGCTGTAAATAATCGTAAAAATATCTACGGTTCCTTAGCTTTCTACCAAGGTATAACAAATTAGGGTATTATCAGGATTCTAGAAAAAAACTTTGATAAAAGACTCCCAGGTAGTAATCAAAATAACGGTATTACGTAAGTTAATTAACTATTGTCCTTTATGGAATTCGTACGGTGGTTTGGGGTACGGTGTGTTATGACACATAGTCAAATCAGTCAGAAATAGCAGGAAGCTACATCTTAAAAGTATGTTTCCAAGACGGGCCGCAGGCTGCAAGTGACACTACTTGTTTCTATGCATTTCGATGAAATTGATTCCAAGCGCGGCAACAATGCGTCCTGCGGCCGCGGTGCGCAGCAACCGCAGACTGCAGAACCAGTGGTGTCGTGAACCGCAGATAGTTTAAACGTGTCACGTACAAAATTGGTGACTTTTTCGGCAGATGATGAAGAGAAATTAATTAACTTTGTTGCCCGTCATCCGTGTTTACGACACATACTTTTTTATAAAAAATTAATATATAAAATAAAGACTTTTAAATAAAAGATTAGGTGCATTTAATTTATTTCTGACATAAAGTAACCACAAGTCGTCATCATCTTCTAACAACAGACACATTATTAGTAAACTATCGGTAGCGTTGTCCGACATTCTGTCTCGCACAAAGGTGCTGGAGTGGATGTCTAAGATCCGAGTATAGAACGACCTTCACCGAGAAGGTTAATGGATGAAAAGTATTTTATATCAAATTTAATATGATATAATATATCGCGAGTGGGTTGGCTGTAAAATTTCAGTCCAGTACCATTAATGATTAATTTAATATTAAAAAATATTGTTTTTTTTACATTGCACTGGTTTGGTGTGTGTGTTTGTAATGAGCTTATCTTTATATAAACATACATTTTATTTATTTAACCAGACGGTTGCAAATTACCAATATTGACTTGCCTGTTTACACCTGCCTACCCAATGTTATGACAGGAAAAAAATAGTCAACCTAACGTTAGCATATTCTATAGGCTTCATACTTTTGATTGGTACCTATGTAATTTATCTATTATCAAAACAAGTGCAATATTTAAAAAAAAAAAAAAATATTTAATTAATCATACACTGCATGGACTGAAATTTTTTAGCCAACCCACTCGCAATATATTTTTTAACACATTAAATTTGATATAAAATACTTTTCATCCATTAACCGCTCGGTGAAGGTCGTTGTATACTCGGATCCTCTACTACATCGTTCTATGCATTGTGCAGCCGCGGCATGCCGTCGCGCTTGGAAAAAGAAGCAACCGCGACCGCAGGCAGCACTGCGGTCAACCGCTGCCGCTAGCCGCGATGTCGCCTGCGGTTGCAGTCTGCGGCCCGTCTCGTAAACATATTGGTCGCCTTAACCTTTGACCCTGTATAATATAAATGTATATTACTCTGATGTTTAATAAGCTTGCTATTAGTGAAAATATAATTCAGAATCAGTTCAGTAATTTCAGAGATACCTACTTGAAATTACACACGAGAGGTAAATTATGAATTGTAGTATTCCTGATTGCGAATCTCTATATTTGCGAGCATAATTTCTTGTCTTAATTAATGTGAATCCATGAAGTGGAGTTAATGCGAAAATTCTATGATGCGATCGAGACCAATCAAAACGACAATTTTAATTCTGTTGTGATCTGATCGAAATGTGTTTTTTTCACTTTGATTCAGATACTTATTTACGTTATTAACTTGCTTGAGTTTGTATGTAGGAGGTTACTTTCGAAACCCCTCATCATTCTTATATGATCTGATTTCAAATAATATTGTTGTTCTTCGTTCTCTGCAATACAAATAGCACAAACCCTCTTATATCGATTTTGTTGATTGTACATCGGATAAGTCTCGTGGACCCGTTGGGAGTTCATATATGAAAGTTTAAAAATATATTTAAAAATTTCATGGACCCAGTGGGAATTGAAGAACAATAGAGCCGTGGACCTTTGGGAATAAGCCCTAAAAGAGTACTTACTGCCTTCTGTATCTGACCCTTGAACCCACCAACCAATATTATTATTATAATATACTCGTACCTTTATCGATTTACGACTAGAATCCTTAAGGCTAGGTGTTAGTGAAAAATAAAAATAACACTTTTTTCATTCTCATAATTAATTTTTGAAGTAGTAAACAGTAAAACTAAAATCTGCGAAAATTATGAAATATTGTTAAAGCTTTATTCTGTAGAATATACCCGATGGAAACACGATTTGATAAAGTTAGCTTGATATAATAAACTCACAAAGTTGCATATTTTTGTGTCATTTTATCTTCTTTTCTAGGTTTTATTTTTAAAATAAGTGATTTGATATTATGAGTTATTTAATAAAATAAAGTTCATAGATAACTTGAGGTATTATAACCGATCGTGTTTTTTATTACATCTATCAATTTTTTAAAATATAAAACGCGCCTTTTCGTGCCGCTTCGCTGTTATACCCGTCCCTTACCGTCGTACCGTCGAGAGAGCGAGAGAGAAGCGCTCGAAATACCTCCCCTTAAAGGGTTACTCAGAGACTATAATGACCGCAGAAGCAGTCTCCTGTCATAGTCCACGTCTCACCAAATTACAACCTGCACATGTGCATAGCGTGTAAAGAGGTGAGCCCATCGCCGCTTTAAGCTGTTGGATGCATGTGCAGTCTTTAGTCCATTATTATTATAGGCTCCTATTGGCTGACGTTATTGCAACAAAAATGAATTATGCTTTCAACTATTAGTTATACCTTCCACGACACTTAGACCTTGTCCAGAAGGGGCGAATTCGCCGCGAATCTGAGGTACTGGCTGCCCATACATTGCGTCCACAAGCATCGCGCGAGTTTCGCGGCGAATTAACTAGCCAACTAGCTGCACTGGACACGATTCAACGCAGAGCTGAGAGGCTAATTGGCGACAAAGGACTGGTGAAGAGCAAGTTTCACACCCTAGCTCACCGCCGCAAAGTTTCTGTCTGTCGGTCTTTTACAGACTGTACTTCGGAGAGTGTACTCTGGAGCTGTATGAGCTCATACCGCCATCCCCCTTCTTTCATCGGACATCCAGACGCACTGCGGGCTACCACCCTTTCTTGGTGGATATTCCTAAACGTAGCACGAAGCGCTACTCAACATCTTTTATACTGCGTACAGCAAAGAAGTGGAACTCCCTCCCTGCGTCTGTGTTTCCGAGTACTTATAACCCGTCCATCTTCAAAGCAAGAGTATAGGCACCTTCTGGGTTAGCTCGCACCATCATGGATCCTGTCTTAGCCCCTGGGCTTGATTGGAATCAAGAGCAAACCCATACCTAGTAAAAAAAAAAAGAATTCGCCCTCTTCTGAACAAGGTCTTAGTCGTAATTTAACACGCTTCCTTGCTACTTCCTTTTGTCGTACTAATACTGGCGAAAGAAAATAAATAGAATGTTCAATTCTTTTAATATGAACTTCAATAACATAAATATGTTTGCTACACGAATTGGACATTTAAAAGATTGTTTGAGCACTTCTTGTAACCTTTTTTATTAATTTAACCTTATTAGCAATTCCTCTTTAAATACATACTTACTTACACTATCATTCCTCATTTTTTTTAACTTGTTAAGTGGATTTATACTTTTATTTGTTAATAATAATGACTTCTGCTCGCCGGTACCATGGATAATGTACCTATCTACCGCTCTTTGTAACAAAACAATGCAGCGATTACCTCCACCGCAACTTTCTAGATGCTTTTTAACCTAACATTCAGAGCGTAAACGTTAAATGTCGTTACGGGATCATTCCAATGTAAGAGATATTCATATTACTTAAATTATATTGAATACGCAGCTTCATCTTAACCGAATGTTTAAATATTTGTAAAAATATTTCTTTCGGATCTCAGAGGTGAAAACTTCTAAGATTTGATGAAGCAATGTTGACTAAAAACATAAGCATCAAGCACTGACAAATTTCGACGGTTGAAAGCCAGACCTCGGTAGCCAAGTGGTTAAGGCAGCCGCCCGGAATGCGGAAGGTGCGTGGTTCGATTCCCGCCTGAGGTTGTCGTCTTTTTTCAGTGTTTAAAATTTTACTTATGATCCTTTTTTATGGCGTTGCGCGTCTCGTACTTGTTTAGGTTAATGTCAATGTCTACATTGTAAAAAAAAAAAAATAGATATTTAATGAGTCAATGAGTCATCAGGAAACTGGTTAATACTCGTGGTAAATGAACTAGACGACGGTTCTGGCGTCGAGCCATCTCTGAGCTATTTCCGGTCAAGTCAATTTACAAAATGTGATTTTGGGTCTAGGTGCTTTTCTGTTTTAATGTATGTTTATCTTTTAACCTAAACTAACTAGTTTAAGCATTTAAACAATATTCAAAAAAATAAGCTTAACTTGGGATAGATATAAAATTGGAGTGAGCGTCAAAAGTATATTACCTAAACAGTGTGGATAAAAGTACCGTGGCTGGAGAAAAAAGTACCCTTAATAGTGATGATGGCAAATGTTACTGAAAGGAAATATTCCTTTATTTTCAAGAATAATTAAAACTGCATTTAAAGATTTTTGAAAAATCTCCTGCTTGAGCCGGGAATCAAACCGGTGAAATGTGAAAAAAACATCTTGTATCCTATGATACCCACCGAATGAGTCATTCTTATGGATCAATTTTCTTTAAACAACGTAGTAGGTATCTTAAATTAAAGAAATACCAAGAAAGATATTTTTTTAAAGCTTACTCATTAGCTAAAGAAAATAGTTCACTTATCGAAGAATACGTCTGTGCATACGTGAAAATGGATCTCATTTTGAGCAATTCATCCTTATGAATGACTCTTTCGGTTGGTATCATAAAATACAAGATGTTTTTTTCACATTTCACTGGTTCCATTTCCGGCATAAGCAGGTGATTTTTCAAAAATCTTTAATCGCAGTTTTAATTATTTTTGAAAATAAAAGAACGTTTCCTTTCAGTTAAATTTGCCATCATCAATTTTAAGGGTACTTTTCCTCCAACCACGGTCTTTTTCCACACTGTATAGGTAATATTATGCTTACGCTCACACCAATTTTATATCTACAAGTATCTCAAGTTAAGCTTCTTTTTTTGAATATTGTTTAAATGGTTAAATTAGATAACGTATAAAACATACATTAAAACAAAAAAACACCCAGGCCCAAAATTATATTTTGTAACAAATATGCATAACTGTAAAAAATAAAGTGGCCAGTACGAATATTACATGCTATTCACAGAAAAGTAGAACAACTAAATAAATATTTTACATATGGTGAATATGAACTCGATTTAAAAGGCGACACTTAGCGAATTCAGTTGAAGAATAAGTCTGTGCATAAGTACGTGAAAGTGGGTCTCCTTTTGAGCAAATTCATAAGTAAAGTGAACTATTTTCTTTAGATGGTGAGTAAGCTTTAGAATAAAATTGAAAAAAGATTTTTCTTGCTCTTTCTTTAATTTAAGATACTATGTTGTTTAAAAGAAATTGATCCTTATGAATGACTCTTTCGGTTGGTATTTTTTCCCTATTTTTCACATTTCAACGGTTCGATTCCCAGCTCAAGCAGGTGATTTGTCAAACATCTTTAAAAGCAGATATTTATTTTTGAAAATAAAGGAATGTTTCCTTTCAGTAAAATTTTCCATCATTAATATTAAGGGTACTTTTCCTCCAACCACTGTTTTTTTTTTATTCAACCCTGTATACCTACCCAGCACTGGGATCTTTATCTTATTTTATCTTAGTGGGGCCTGCAGAGGTGTTCCCCTCGCAGCAGCACGTCGACCCATTGGGATCTTTTGTGCAACCCCGTCCTATCACTCTGTTTCCTCAGTGAAAACGACTGCCATAAGTTTGGCAATGTCTTTGAGGGCGAAGAGCCTAAAATCTTCTGGTTTTGGTTAAGCCAATCCCAGGAGGCTCATTCTTTTCCTAGCAAGGGAGTCACAGTCACACAGTAAGTGTTGCATGGACTCCGTTTTCTCCCCTCATGTCCTGCACAAGCTGTCTGTTGCTAGTTGCATTCTATTGAGCATTTGTTTTGTGGCATAGTGCCCGGTCAACGCTCCGATGATTATTCGTGCCTGCTTTTTGCTACCTCCGCATATGATTTTACTCCGTCCTAGGGCGTCTCCACCGATAAATGATTTTGAATGTTTCATGCCGGGTAGCTTTTTCCATTCGGTTTTATGTCTGTTTTGAATTTGGTCCTTAAAGGCCTTGTTGATGGTGTTCGGTGCTAGTGCAACAAACGGCTCAGAACCAATTAATGGGGTCTCTGAACCCTCCCAGGCAAGTGCATCGGCCATCTTCATTGCCATGAATTCCCATGTGGCCTGGTACCCAGATCAATCTCACCCTGTTGTGTCCACCTAGCTTGTTTAAAGCTTTTGCGGTTTCAAGTACAAGGTTGGAGTCGATCCGAGGCGATATAAGTAACTTGAGTGCTGCTTGGCTGTCTCTCAGTATGAATATGTTTCGATTTCTGGGGGCGAGTTCTAAATTTTTTTTTGCGCATAGGAGAATTGCAAAAGTTTCGGCCTGGTATTCATTTGCGATTTTCCCATGCTTTGACTATGTTCGAAGTCATTGCTAAAGATACCTGCTCCAGTGCCCGACTCCATTTTGGATCCATCGGTGTACCAGCAATGGGATAGTTGGCGCTCATTAGGGGAGGCTTACATTCAGCAGCGGACGGCAATAGGCTGAAAAATTTATATATAAACCTAATATGCCCAAGCCCACTTGTGTTTCGGTAACGACAGCTCTGGTAACCAAACCTAACTGAGAACTCACGAGAATTGGACAAGTGACGTTGCATTGTTTTGTTTCCTTCGATGAGACAATTTCCAATTATTTTCTAAACAATAGTTAATACTCGACAAAACTTTCCCGTCGATAAGCCTCAAAGGAAACTTTGTTAGTAAGTAACTAAGTTTATTAAAATTATTTGATTTAGTTATCATTTATAGAATAGAATAGAAAAATCTTTATTTGATACAATACACTACATTACAATATTTAAATTAAAAAACAGGAATATAATGTGCTTGTACCAAACTGGTCTCCGCTCAGCATATGTCCTGGTGTTACCCACGACGCTGGCCTTCCGCGGATGCCATTATTAATAAAAATAAACAATAAAAAGAAATACATATAAAGGCGCTACATGACAGTGTTCACATTTTTCATACAATTTTCTAAATAATTTGCCGAATAATAATTTACCAACAAGATTCAATTACATAAACAAAATTATATTAACCTACCAAATAAGAATAAATAAGAATTAAAATAAGTAATAATATTAATTAGATTAAATGATAAAATGATACTGCGAGTTCTTTCTGTGCACTTATAATAAATATGCTTTTAACAGTTGTAGAATTTCTGATGGGAGGTGGGATGTTATTCCAACAACTTGTCGCAGCGTATCTAAAACTACCTCTAAAAGCAGCTGTTTTATATTTGGGGCAAACTAAACGGTCAGGTATTCGCGCCCGGTCAGTAAGTAAACTTTAATTTATTGAAGAGATACATTTGTAATACATTTTTTTACTAGCAACCCGGCCCGGCTTCGCACGGGTGCAAATGTGCAATGCAGATACTAAATATACTACATTAGCTTTAATTAATTAAATTTTAGGTCGAGTGAACCATCGCTACATTTATGCTTATGCTATTTGCCACCTGATTTACCAACTGATGACATCGCAACGTTCCACAATAACTGTCAAAGAGTATACTAAACTCATCACTTGGGGATGTGTTTCTCGTGTTGGGTGATTTTAACTCTCCTAACATTACCTGGGAGAGGCAGGGTGGTTCAAACGTATTACTACCAACTAACCCTCGAGATCGAAAAGCTGATTTGCTTTTGGAGACTATGGATTTGTGTAACCTGGCTCAGTTTAATTCAATCCCAAACAAAAATAACCGTTTTCTGGATTTGGTGCTTTCCAACTTGTCTGGTCCCGCTATTGCTATCTCAGAAACTATACCCTTATGTCACGTAGACGCTCATCATCTTGCTTACTATATAAGTGTTTCCAATGTCGTATCGGATAAGCCAATGAGACCCAAGCACAGGAAGCGCTACAATTTTAATAGATGCAACTACTTAAAGATCAAGTCAGAGCTCGGTGACGTTGATTGGGATAGTCTACTGCTCTCTTCAACTAATATTGACGATAGTGTTAGTGTTTTTTATGCTAAATTGAATAATATTATTTCCAAAAATTCCCCGACTGTTAGAAATAAATCGCAAAATTATCCTATTTGGTATAGCCGGGCGCTTATTCGATGTATTAAGGAAAAAAATAAAGTCCACAAGCGCTTTAAAATGTTTGCCAATCCAAGAGACTACGACACTTTTTCTTTACTTCGGTCCAGATGCAAGTGTCTTATATCAGAATGTTATAAGACATTTGTATCATCGGTCGAGGATTCGCTGGCAGATGATCCTAAAATATTTTGGCGTTATATCAATGATAAGAAGGGAAGAGTCACAATCCCAAATACTATGTCATTTAACGATGATACATATTCGGACGGTCAGGGTATCTGTGATCCCTTCTCCAACTACTTTGGCACAGTCTTCGGTGAATCCTCGTGGTGCTACTCGATCCATACAAACGATTTGAACATGCCTGAGGTTTTCACAAGTGTCCTGTGTGGATTCAACATAAGTCAGAAGGATGTGTTACTTAAGATTAAGCATTTAGATGCACGGAAGGGAGCAGGCCCTGATGAAATACCACCTAAGTTCATCAGGGAGTGAGCGGATGAACTATCATATCCTCTTACTATTTTATTTAATAAATCCATAACGTTGGGTACATTTCCGTCTGTCTGGAAGATAGCTAACATTATACCCATATTTAAATCAGGCGACAAAAAATCATGTGAAAACTATCGACCAATAAGCATCTTATCGTGTGTTGCGAAACTGTTCGAATCTCTAGTCTATACCCACTTTTACAACCACCTCAGCAAGTACATATCGTTCAAACAGCACGGTTTCGTTCGGGGGAGGTCTACTCTTAGTAATTTATTAGAGTTTAAAAACTATTTATGTCATGTATTTGCTTCGGGGGGTCAAGCTGATGCTATTTATCTCGATTTTAGTAAAGCTTTTGATAAAGTCGACCACTCATTATTAATTTACAAGATTTCTTATTACGGCATTCATGGAAACCTACTGAGATGGATTTCTTCTTACCTAAGCAAGCGTAGTCAACTTGTGACAGTTAAGGGTTACTCTTCCTCTCCGATCCCGGTTTCTTCAGGGGTGCCGCAGGGATCTCACCTTGGACCTCTATTATTTTGTCATCTTTATTAATGACCTAGTTGATCGTCTCTCATGGCCTGCACTTCTATACGCTGATGACTTAAAGATCTTCTCGGATGTGTGGAACGATAGTCAATACATCGCGTTGCAAAATGACCTTAATATTATCTCGGACTGGTGCTCATCTAACAACATGAAACTTAACGTCGATAAGTGCTACGTAATATCTTTTACTCGAAAGAGAAATATTCATAAGCGATCATATTGTGTCAACGATCAAGTCTTATGTAGGAAGCAAACTGTTAAAGATCTAAGCGTTTTGTTTGATGAGCAGTTGTCTTTCCGTCCTCACTATGAACATATCATAAAGAAGAGTCAGAAGCTTATGGGTTTTGTAATAAGGTCTACAAAGGATTTTAAAAAGCCACAAAGTGTTCTTGCGCTGTTTTATAGTCTGGTCAGAAGCGGTTTGGAATACTGCTGTCCAATATGGTCACCTTACTATAAGGTCCACATGGAAAATATAGAGAGGGTTCAGAAGCGATGCCTAAGGTATGTTACCCGCAGATGTGGCCTTGGTCGTACACTCGGCAGTTACAATGCAAGGTTGTCTAAGTTTGGTGTACTTTCTTTGACTGCTCGTCGGGAGAGATACGACCTATGTCTCCATAAAATACTGCACTCTTCCATCGATGCTCCAAATCTGCTGTCATCACTGAAAATTAATACCATATATAGAACGCGTTTTCCGAGCACTTTTGCAATACTTGTGTTCAAAAACAACACATCCTATTATAATCCCTTAGTCAGAATGAGTCGAACTTTTAATGAGTTGTTGCGCCATGATGGAGATGTGGACGTTTTTAGTAGCTTTCCTCAATATAAAAAGATGGTCACTAACATTATGTACGCCAAGTGTTCTCAACCTCCTCCTCCGTCTGCTCAATGTGGCAGATAGTCGAGTCATGGATTTATTTGTCTCGATTGTAAGGGTCACCCACCTTATTTCGTTTGTTTTTTTAAAAAGTAATAATTAATAGATTAGTATTTTTTTTTTAGATAATATTTATAAATATTAGTTTTAAGTAAGTATTAGTTTATTTAAGACCGGTAGATACGGTTGTTACGTAACGTTCCAAACATTATACAAATATCATGCTGTGTACACTGATTAAGGATTACCGTCTAGCAAATAAAAGTCAACAAAGTGCTATTGTACGCAGGCATTGACTGTAATCTGTTTGTGTACCAATTGAAATAAATAAATAAATAGAATCTAGAAGTAAAGTCAATCATTGTATGCATATTTGATATTTTTATTTTTTATATTTGGTTAAAAATCAAATAAGTACTTAACAAAACATTATTTTACATCAAAGCATTATAAAAGTAAACATGTAAGTAGGTAATTATATCTGTTTTTATAGGGTAATAGTCAGTAAAATACAGGTATAATCGTAGCTGTTGTTTCCGTTGTACTTTGCTAATCGACATGAATTGAAAAGAGTTGAGATAATGGATCTGGCACCCGTTTGAAGGTGCCGTCTACTAAAACAGGTCTGTTTTTTTACGCAGCACCACACATCCGCTTTTATCGTAGAAAACCACTGAGTGGTGGTGTCATTTGTAAACTCATCAATATTACGATTTTGTTCTTGCATCATGTTGACAATATCTAGTCAGCTTTCTGAAATGTAGCTTGGAGGTTAATTTTTTTATGTATCAATCGTTCACTATTTAAACAGTTCATGCATTCATTATAAGCGTATAGTTTACTGATTGTTTCGGAGACGTTTCTTGCACAAATTCGAGCGAAACTATCCATTTTATAATTCAATGTCAACGAACCATTAAATAAAATATCAAATATCGACTGTAAATGTCGTTACTTCTATATTATTATAAATATGTGGAGTTTCTTGCGCCCGTTCTTTCCACAGCTAAAAGACTTCCTGAATGGGTGGGGTAGGTGGGCGGGTTCCCATCCATCCAAATAAAGAAGTAAATTTAAATTAAGACGATTCAAATTGCTTATTTTAAGTTTATGCATAAAGAAATTTTGATTGGGCAACCCTTAAATGCTGTTCCAGAATATTCCTTGCAGGATGCTAAGGTGTATCGCTTATCGTGCTTTCAGTTGTTACAACAGTTAACACAAAGCTTTTGGCTTCGTTGGCACATAGAATACCTTCACACTCTCCAACAGCGAGTAAAGTGGACGGACTAAAATTCGCAACTGTATACCAGGCCAAAACTTTTGTAATTCTCCTATGCGCAAAAAAGAATGTAGAACTCGCACCTAGAAAGCGAAACATATTCATCCTGAGTGACAGCCAAGTAGCACTCAAGTCACATAAATCGCCTCGGATCGACTCCAACCTTGTACTTGAAACCGCAAAAGCTTTAAACAAGCTATAGATGGACACAACAGGGTGAGATTGATCTGGGTACCAGGCCACATGGGAATTCGTGGCAATGAAGAAGGCCGATGCACTTGCCAGGGAGGGCTCAGAGACCCCATTTATTGGTCCTGAGCCGTTTGTTGCACTGGCACCGAACACCATCAACGAGGCCTTTTAGGACCAAATTTAAAACAGGCATAAAACCGAATGGAAAAAGCTACCCGGCATGAAACACTCAAAATCATTCATAGGTGGAGACGCCCTAGGACGGAGTATAATCATACGCGGAGGTAACAAAAGGCAGGCACGAACAATCATCGGAGCCCTGACCGGGCACTATGCCACAAAACAAATGCTCCATAGAATGCATCTAGCAACAGACAGCTTGTGCAGGGCATGAGGGGGGAAAACGGAGTCCATGCAACACTTACTGTGTGACTATGACTCCCTTGCTAGGAAAAGAATGAGTCTCCTGTTATTGACTTACCCGAAACCCATAGATGGCTATGAGACGACTCCGCTAAATACTTATCTCCTCGATGCACTTGATGGACTGTAATGGCGAGCGGTACGCATTATTGGAGATGCTGAGAATACAGCCTCTTTTGAGGACCTCCAGCTGCGTAGAAACATTGCTTCTCTTAGTGTTTTCTACCGAAATTACTACGGAGAGTGTACTGAAGAACTTTTTGATCTAATCCCGCCCTCTCCTTTCCTGTCCACGTGCTGGTCCTAGGAACCACCATCATACTGTGCAGACTATCAGCACTCGTACCAAAAAAATTGTCAAGTCGTTCCTTTGTAAGACCATTCGGCTAGACGCATGTGTTTCCCAGCTCCTATAGTCCCCGGTCTTTTAAGCGGGGCGCGAAACAGCATTTATGCAGGCCGTCATGAATGGGTGCGCTAGTTACTGTGCTTGTTCCACGGTGAGGAGCGCTCCGTTATTTTGGACTACATCGGCTGCTTACCATCAGGCAGGATATAGTCACGTATGAATGACGTTTCACATAAAAAAATCTGCCTTCTTACGCGTTTGTTAGCCACTAGACGAATTTATTGTTAATGTTAAGAAAAAAAGTTTAACTAAAGTTAAAATAGGTTTCATAATAGTCTTTAGCAGATTTTTAGTTAAGAGAAAAACTGATTATTACTGAAAGACTAAAAGAGAGAATAAAAGAATTTAATAATTTTAAAATATTTCAATATAGGTATCAAAAATAGTCTTCAGCATATTATAATTATTAGCAGTATAAGAACTGACTATTACCAAAAGACTAAATTAATATAAATAATTTGATCTGCGTGAGTCTGTGATCAAAAATAATTACTATCTAGATATATACTAGATACTTCTCTATTTTATATTTTCTGAAACCGGTGGCTTAATTATTACTTATTGTCTAAAAGACTTTTATATATTAATAATATTTTTGTGATTTTGAAAGTACTGTTTAATTGATATGAATCCTTCCCTTGTTTTATACACTCGTGTTGACTTAGCATATCCATATTAAAATACAGTTTCTTCATATTTGAAAAAAATAACAAAAGACTGAAAAAGCTCGAAAAACACGGGTATCCGCGTTTTGACTACAAGAAAACCCGAAACCCGGGTTTTTAAAAAGTGGACCGGGTTTCGATGCCCTAGACAGAACAGTCTACGTTCCGAAACGCCGACTTTCTATTTTTTCCTCGCATAAACTCCTGAACATGATTTCTTCCCTTAATTCTTCTGTCCTTCCACTCAGTCCCACTCATCACAATTTACATTCTCCTGACACTTGGCTTGATGTAATTATTATCTCTTGTACTGACAATGTCCTGACCCATGCACAGCATCCTGCTCCCGGTTTCTCACGTCACGACCTTTTACTTGCCAGTTATAAACTCCATACGACTAAGCAGAAACCAGTCATGGTACCTATGCGTAATTTTTCCCGCATCGATCATGACGCTCTTCGGCATGACGCTAGTGTTATTAACTGGTGCCCCTTGTCTGAGGCTGCCAGTTTTGATGTCAAGCTTGACTACTATCGTGGCGTTGTTTGATGTACGGTCGGGGTCACCGTCGCTTTACCACTTTGCAGCGATTTTCGTATGAAGTGCACCGACCGCCCGGGTACGTGCCCGTACCAAATAGACAACGCGGTGTGCAAGGGATTTTGACCTTTAGACTGGTAACGTGACGGAGTCCGCCATTGTACATGCACCGTTAAGACAGGTCAAGCTGACAGGTGTGCAAATGGCTATGACCAGACGTGATCGTGCTTTCCGAAAATCCAACGCGAGCGCTCAGACGGCAACTGGGAGTCATACTAGATTGCCAGAAACCGCTGCAATCAGATGGCGAGGGCCACCAAACGCAGACACATACACAACAAAGTTACAAATTACTCTCCATCTGTATCTGGGATTTTTTTTAAAGTCTTGGCATTGGTATGACCTTAACCGATCCCCTGCCCCCCACTCTCTCTCTCGATGATCTTAACACACATTTCTCGTCTGCTACGACTCTCGACCATGCCACCAGATCAAGGACCCTCAGTCACATAGCTTCCATGCACTCATCCATATTCGAATATTTTGTCTTCTCTTCAGTGTCCTCAGACGAATTTTATAAGCTCATCCACTCAATCAAGTCGAACGCGACTAGCGTTGATGACATCAGCCGGACCATGATTATCACCACCCTGGGTGAGATTGCCCCTGCCCTTTTACACCTAGTAAATTTTTTCTTAAGTACTGGAACTTTTACTGCTATCTGGCGTAAAGCTTATGTCTTATACTTACCAAAAACGTCAAACCCCAGTACTTTAAACAACTTTAGGCCTATCTCCATATTACCATTTCTTTTGAAAGTCTTTGCAGCTGTAGTAAGTAAGCAAATATCCCAGCACGTGCATAAGAACTCGCTTATAACTGTTTTTCAATCCGGTTTTAGACCTGCTCACAGTACATGCTCTGCTTAAAGTGACTGAGGATGTGAGGGAGGGCATGGAGCACGTTAAGGTTACTGTGTTGGTCCTTATCGATTTATCCAACGCCTTCTGTTGACCATGACCTGCTGCTAGCCATTCTATCACATTTAAAAGTCTCTCTCAATAGCGTTGTAGTAGTTCTCGTCCTATCTTCGCAACCGCGAACAAGCTGATCAAAATGGTGTAAGCTTCACACTGGTGTTCCACAAAGAGGTATCCTATCCCCCCTTCTTTTATTTCCCTGTTTATCGACACTCTGATCCCCCACATTCGCTGTTCCCACCATTTATACGCTGGCGATCTACAATTGTATCGACAATGTCATGTTGAGGAAATTGACGAGACGATAGCTGCTCTGAATAGCGACCTTCGTAGTGTAAATGATTGGTCCAAATAGTACGGAGTGACTGTTAATCCCGTCAAGTGCCAAGCTACTGTTATTGGCAGTCCACGACAACTCCGAAAACTTGACGTCTCTGTTGTCTCGCCAGTCTCTTTTAACTGTGTCAACACCCCCTTCTGCTCCTGTGTGAAAGACCTTGGTCTGCAGATCGACAGCTCACTCAGTTGACACCAACAGTCTCAAGTCACTGAGGTTAACCGGAAAGTGACTGCTGCGTTACGTTCTCTCTATAGGCTCAAGACATTTCTGCCTTTAAAAACCAAGTATCTCTTGTACAAACTCTTATTCTCCCGATTTTGATTACGCTGATATTTGCTATCCCGATTTAAATAAAGATCTTCTGAACAAATTGAATCGTCTTCTCAATAATTCAATTCGCTTCAACTTTGGCTTACGTAAATACGATCACATAACATCTTATCGCCTTCAGCTGAAATAGCTGACCATCCCGCAACGTCGTATGTTCAGGATTCTATCAACTTTATTCTCAATTTTAAACGATTCTTACTCTCCCACTTTTTAAAATCTTGTTTCCCTATTCTCAGCTCCTCTCATGCCCGGCACCTTCGCTCATCAAACAATCTTCTTCTTGCAACTGCCCTTCACCATTCAGGTTTCGTGAGCAATTCCTTTACGGTACAGGCCATCCGTTTATGGAACGCTCTCCCTGAAGAAGTTAGACGGGCCCCGAGCAAAATTGTATTTAAGAAAAGGATCTACAAGATGCTTCTTCAAGAATCTTCATCATCCCCGTAAGAGTTTTTATCACCGTATCTTTATTATATCTAAGTAAATTCATGTAGTTTATCTTAAATTTATTGTGTAATGTTATTTATTGTATAATTGTTTATCTATGTAAGTTGATTTGTGTAGTTATTTGTTAGTTCACAAGATTTTGTATTGCACCTTGCACCGCCTACAACTATTTCTGCCTAGCCCTAAGGTTGACTGGTAGAGAATGCCATTTGGCATTAAGTCTGCCTTTTGTACATTGCCATAAAGATTAAAATAAAATAAAAAAAAGTATATATACCTATCAGGGTCCAGTAAAATAGCCATTAAAGTTATTCGCATTTGGTACGTACGCAGGGTTTTTTTTGTCTAGATGTTAGTTGCAAAGTAGCTAATGTAGCTGTTAGTGCATGCTCCCGGGAAATCCCGATCTCGAAAATACCGGGTAATCCCTGGATTTTTTAAACAACTCGGTACCAGGTCTTCAGCAAACGAATCCCGGTTCTTTCAATACTTTCGGTACTTCATACGTGCATATTATCATTTCCTTACTATGTCTTTCAATATACGATAAAATCATATAAATTAAATATTAAAAAGAATATGTATGTAACGTTTGTTATTTTAGTATTATTTGTACCTTAAATGTAACTCTAATTTTGTTGATTTATAATATTTTCAGTTATATTGATCTGGAAGTAGCGTTTCAGTTTTGCTTTGCTCAATTTGTTTATTTTTCTTTGGACATTAAGGAATTTAGCGACGTAAAGACTCGACGTGATTTCTCATATGCAGCCCAGCCCAGCTGTATCCTTCTGTTAGCATCTTTCTCAAAGTTGTTTCTACCCTTCTGTAAAATTTACCCGAGGTAGACATATTCCTTATCAACCTTGAGAGCACCGCCTTGTATTGCAATCGGTTCCGGGATGACATGTTCGTTGAACATAACCTTGGTTTTGTCCAAGTTCATCTGGAGACCGATGTGTCGAGAAGAAAGAATCAGCCAGGCTGTTATGCATCTGTTGTAACTCCTGCAACGTTTTGGCCAAGATGACGATGTCATCTGCAAATCGCAAGTGTGAGATGTATTCGCCGTTGATGTTGATGCCACGTCCTTTCCAGTCCAGCGTTTTAAACATATCCTCTAAGGCATTTGTGAATAATTTTGAGGATATCACATCCTCCTGTCTCAAACCTCGATGTAAGTGGATATGCTTTGTCTGCTGGTTCTGTACTTGGACGGTCATGGTGGCGGCATTGTAGAGACACTTCAACACTTGGATATATTGCCAATCGACTTGGCATCGTTGAAGGGATTTAAGAACAGCCCAGGTCTCGATAGAGTCAAATGCCTTCTCATAGTCCACAAATGCAAGGCACGTGGGCCGATTATACTCTTCGGCCTTCTGTGTAATCTGCCGCACTGTCAAAATGTGGTCTATGGCGTATCCTCCTCAAAACACGGCCTGCCCCGGGGGCTGAAATTCGTCGAGTCTTCGCGCATGGCGGTTTGTGATGACTCTTGAAAACAGCTTGTAGACGTGGCTCAGGAGCAAAATGGGTCGGTAGTTCTTCAGTAGGGTCTTGTCTCCTTTTTTGAATTATAACACGGGGACACTCTTACTCCACGCCTCTGGAGTTCTGCCATCAAAGAGAACGGTGTTAAAGATGTATTGGAGCTACTTTAACAAAGGTTTACCGCTTGCTTCCAGAAGCTCAGATGTAACACCGTCTTCACCAGGGGCTTTTCCGTTTTTAAGCTGTCCAAGAGCTATCTCAATTTCGCCTAGGCTGGCAAGTCTTCGGTAAAATAGCGGCTCAACATGACTCTTGTAACTTCATTTTCGGGATCAGGTTGAGATGCATCCGAAGCGTGTAGCTGGCTATAGAAGTTTTCTATTTTCGAAAGGACGTCGGCTTCGAAGCAACGACTGCTCTGCTGGCTGTAGTCAACTTCGTCAGGTGGCTTCTACCAAGAAACTAGACAAACACTTTGGACCCCCGATTTTTATCAATTGCTCGTTTAATCGAGCGTGTATTGGAACATCGGAGGTCAAATCGTAGCAGTTTGCCTATCTTATTGTTGAGAGGCCGTTGTTCGGACGAAGTGACAGGTGGATCTTCGCGCCGTCTCTTCATGAGCCTGAGCATTTCTTCCGAAAACTTTGACTTATTGCCTTTACGCTGAATTCCACGAAATCTTAACCCTTTCTCCCTGAGAATTTCAGACACGTTTTTCAAGGCCTGGTCAACGTCAACAGCATTTCTGGTTTCCACGGCAGCGAATCGGTTCTCCAGGTTTGACTGGAACGTTTCAGATCCTACGATAGTTTGGAGCAGATTAAGACGGAGCCTGGACTTCATTGAGCGAACGCGTTCAAGCTTAAAGTTGATATTCAGAGAGCCTCGTAAAAGTCGGTGGGCACTGCCGGTATTAAACCTGTTGATCATTGAGACATCTCTAAATATGTGCTTCTTATCCGTCATGATGAAGTCGATCTCATTTTTTGTCATAGTATCGGGGCTCCGTCATGTTCACTTTCGTTGGGGGTTGGTTTCTCGAAGAACGAACTCATAAAGAAAAGTCCCTCCCGCTCGAGGAAGTTGACAAGCATCTGCCCCCTATGATTCCTACTACCGATTCGTCGCGATTCTGTACTCTCACTTTAGCGTTGAAGTCCCCCATGACAACGTTGTAACACTACAACGAAGGCCCACGCCTTTATGGTGAAGTGTATGGCCTTGGATATGTCTCCAAACATATCTTCCACTTCTTCGTCCGAGTGTGTTGAGGTGGGTGCGTAAACCTGCACAACCTTAAGACAATACCTCTCGGTTAGCTTGATTACGAGGTGCGCAACCCTGCTTGACACACTCGACACTTCCACAACGTTGTCACAGAGGGCTTTATTTACCAAGAACCTTAAACCACCTTGGGATAGCTGGTCTCCTTCTCAGAAGTACATGAGGTGACCCGATCTAAGGGTTACAGTGTACTCCCCCTCTCTTCGGACGTCACATAATCCTCCCGATATGCCACCTAATCCTCCCGAGTTTCTCTTTGAGTTGCGTCAGGTGCTCGGCGAGCCGTAGCGTGCGTCCGTTATACGTTGCCAGGACAGTTGTAATGACGGCCTTCTGTAGCCCGGGGATTGATCGCACCCCCTATCCTGGCGCAAAGGTCTCGGTAACTGATCACGATCAGGAGTAGGAGGGCGGCCGGGAAATGGAGGCCGTGGTCTTTTTTGTATCGCTATTTTTGAGGGTTTGCCCATAACTGCCATGCTGGGCATGCAGGTTGGCAAATACAGTGCGTAGCTTATCGCACCGGTGTCGCTGCTGCCTGACACCAGTCTGTGCACTTATTAAGCTACGCATGGGCTGTGATGGTTATCCCGCCATCGATCGGTCGCCAGAGCCTTGTTAGTTGTTCGGCAGGATGCACCACGAGCAGGAGAGGTTGACTCGGGCTCCGTTTGGTCTAAAATAGAGCCCCGTTACACCCAATAAATTGATAGCAAGCAACATTTAAACCAAGAACAGGAAGTACCGAATTTCCTGGTAAATCCCGGTCCCAAGTACAGTACCGAAAATCCAATCCCGGTTCTTAAGAGGGAACCGGTACTGCATCCCCTAGTAGCTATAGTAGGTAAGTAAGTTGTAGGTAGTTGTTATTACCCTTTTCTTTAAAAATTATTGGTTTTTAACGTCGAAACAATGAAGTGTTATATATCTCGGCTCCTATAATATTTAGCTATTAGTAAATTTTAGTAAAAAATGTTTCTTTTAAATCTCTTTTTTCGTCTCTAGTTATAATACCTCAATGGCCACACCCCGTGTCATTGCTCCCGGCATGCACATGCAGAGAGGGATGTAGTCTGCGCGCCCCATCAACAGATCCGACCTAGTGCCCCGGCAGTGCACGCCGTCAAGGCTACCGGTACCGACTTGCGGGTGGCATTGCAACCTTATTACCTAAAAAGTTTACGTGCGTAAAGTAAAAAAAAAAAATATCGCAAAATGATGAAAAAATTTCGGTTTGACCAATGTCGCGGCAGTGTTTACCCTTCTGAAGAACACACGGTCACTACGTACCCTTTGGCCAACGATGAAACACCATCTACGAGTAGTGAAACTTTGTAAGTCGTTACTTTCTTTATTTACCGGCAGTAGCAATCTTGACCTTCGTGGTAGTACTACATGGTATTTATCAAGATTAACAAAGATTGAACAAGTGTCTACTAATTTTACTTATTTATTGACCATAACACTTACAACTATTATTACAATGGGTACTTAATGCGATAGCAGAGTTAGTTTTACAGATAGATATAATTAATAATAATACTTACAAAAATATGGAATTTAGAAACATTCAATAAAAATCACATTTATAACATATATAACAGTAAAATAATAATAACATTATAATTTGATTAGAAATGGTTACAATATAAATTTTTTGCATTAAAATAATACAATTAATTTAATTTAATTTACAAATAACATAAGACAAAGAGTGTTACTTTGTAAATTCGAAGTGCAATAGAATACGTCAACTGCGTTAGATATCTCGTTAGAAGTGAGCAACGTTCGGGTAAATTACGTTTCCTTCAAAATATTAGTTCGCGCACGCGGTTTTGCGAATAAAGGCGGCCGTCGTCGTCGTCATCGCGGTCGCGCCGCCGCCACATGTACCACGGCACTTTCGCCTGCAACACGGCATAAGTAGCTAGGCTGAGTACTCGTACAACTTCTAATCTATTGAATCCCACCATACCGAGTACAAATAGTGATGGATACATCAATGGATCAAAGGGTAGACGCCATACAACTTAAAGTACAGAAACCTAGTAAATTTGTTCTGTATTCGCTCTACCATAAACTTATACTTAGCTTCGTGAGGTGACCAAATACAAGCATTGATGCCAAGTGGCATTTCACTAACGCCTCATATACGGCGCTTAAATTCGTGAATCCTTGAGATTGGCACAATACAAATCCCTAATTCCGGTACGCCTTTTTGCAAACTTTGACTATGTGTCCTCGAAAATTGAGATCAGAAGCAAAATAAACTCCAAGGTCTTTTATGTCCTTTTGTGACTTTTATCTAAATCTGCGCTACAACATCCCTCATGACTCTACATAATACAACTCGTTGCCTCGAAGTCCCACTAAGACAATATTGAAATTCTGAAAGCTCTCTTGACAACGTGAACGACATTACCGAACATTTGGAAACATTAAACTGAAGCTGGTTAGCTTTCACACTCTTTTTTGAACACTCTGTCAATATCCGCTTGCAGCCTTTCGCAGTCCGACTGAACCGAATTATAAATATGTATAAAAATTTCGTATTTCCAAATTAAAAATTATTGAACCTACCACAGGTCGACACTAAACGAAAATGGTAGATAAAAACCACTAAATTAAAACACTGCTCGTACCATTTTCGTGCCTTTTCGTCGCTGCTGAAAAAAAACCGGAAGATTGACCAACTCTGAGCTCCGCATTCAATTCCCGGTCGGGTAAATTAGAAATATCTGTTTTTCTAAACTGTCTCGGGTCTGGGTGTCTGTCTTTTGTAGGTATGATAAGATGTATTTGGGTATGTTTATCCGTTATCTAGTATCTATTAAAAGTTAACTTAACTTTCGCTAAACAGCTGCTGTAAAAAATATAACAATATGTACTTACTTACAAGTTATTTTTTATAAAATAACCAAATTATTTTTCTTACTTTAGGTTTATTTAATTACTGCTATTAATTAAATAAACCTAAAGTAAGTACCTCTCGCGGTTTCAGCCGCGTGGTTTCCGTTCCCGTGGGAATATCGGGATAAAAAGTATCCTATGTGTTAATCCAGGTTATAAACTATCTGTATGCCGAATATTATCCAAATCTATTCAGTAGTGTTTACGTGTAAGAGCAACAAACATCCATCCATACTTACAAACTTTCGCGTTTATAATATTAATAGGATTATTTTTGGTATTATTATTATCTCAAACCGTTGAGGTACAATAGGTCTCAAACATAATCAATTCTGCTTGAATGACGCAGTTTTATAAAGCGTGGCCTCGAGTTTCGTTCATCACACACAATTTCGTATGGTCAACCCAGTAGGTATGTTCGTTGCTTAACAATTGAGTTGATATCGAACTGTTGGTGTTAAATGTCGGGTCGCGGGGAGTCCCTCAGGGGTAGGTTTTAATTATGTTCGGAATATAATTACTTCCATTCGAACGCGCGGCCGGATGGCTCTTTAATCAAAATGTCGATTTATCAATTTCGCTGCAATATTCGCACCCTATATGGTTATCAGTTTTGTGATAATGAAACAAACGTCTAGCACATGAGTAACTTTACTCATGTGATTCTAGATCACGTTTAACTTTTTATCTCTTTGTATCTTTATTTCTTGTTTAAGAATTGAATAAAATTCCTGTTTGTGACTGTATTACGACATCTGAGCTCATAGATACAGAAGTATGTCACTCAACTCAAGCCACTTTTAGACGTTGACTTTGTTAAGGTGTATCTAGTGTATAGTTTTTCGAAGGGTTTCGCAAACACTACACATTAAAATAAAACACTTTTTCCGCATAAAATATACTTACGTATTGTTATTTTATAAAATTTTAACACAAATGGAGAATCTAACTGCCGTACTCAGTGACGTCAATTAAGTTTTAACCCTTTAACGGGCAGAGGGATGTATATTCCCACCATCGGATTTAGACATTCGCGGATTTAGACATTCGTGGATTTAGACATTCAGGGAATTAGACGTAATGAACCAAACCGTTTTGAACTTTATAAAATTGAGATAAGGTCGAAAACCAATGAAAAATTTTAACATGATGTGCCCGTTAAAGGGTTAATGACAATTAAATGAAGAGAAGGAAAGATCCATCTCTATTTAGCTCATACATAAGAAAGTGTCAGCAAGAGACTTAATTGTCATTAAAACTTAATTGACGTCTCTGAGTATGGCAGTTGGACTGCTTTCCCTACAGAAAGTGCAGCGTCATTTTTGCAGTTTTGTTTAATTTTATATGTTTTATGTGAAATAAGTAAAGGTGGATTAAACGTGAAGTGTTTGTGAAAGTGCATGGGTGTTTGCAAATGAAACAAAACAGTGCAACATCATTTTTCGAATTTTCTCACGAAGACTATTTTTAGAACTCGTTCCGACCTGCCCCCTTACTCTTGAAACCGATCGCTATTGGATCGGATTGGTATTGTGAATTTTCGTATATTTAAGCTATTATATTAGCTCTAGTGTCGTAACTTAGGAGTACGAAAATTCACAATACCAATCCGATCCAATAGGGATCGGTAACAAGAGTAAGGGGGCTGGATCGCCAAATGGGTTGAAATGTTTACAACATTTAATACCTGTTATCTTCAATCATATGAACAATAGATGAACGGTCTCATGCAAAAACACACTCAAATAATGTTCCCGCGTAAATACATACATATCTATAGATCAAAACCAGAAATGAAATGAGATACATAGATAAACATTTATTAAAAAGTTAACCTTTAACTTTAGGCACTAAAGTACAAATTCATAAAAATATTATTAGAGTTACATCACTTTGGAACTAGGCTCGCTAGATTCAAGCTAGTTGGAACAAAGTTCTAAATTCCACATTTTGATAGAAAAACAAGGCAAATTTCTAATTTTTGCCTTCTTTATCTATAGTTTTTATGGTCGAAGTCTGTAAATTTATTTTTTTTACTTATTCGTTCAAGTGATTAACTGATCCTTATGCTGAAAAAATTTCTTCGACATACACCAATTTATTTCAAATAATAAAAATTTTATGCTCAAAAAAATCACATAACGACAAAATTACAAAAGACATAATAATAACGAAGTTTGCCAAGAGTCAAGAGACAATATGATAATATAAGCACTGTACATATATTTAAAAATAAATTTTACCACTTCAAATTCAAATCTTCAGATCTCCTAACATAATTATGTTCAAAGATATGTTCCAAAGATAGGTTTCAAGAAGTTACATTACGAATTGACTAGTGGACAAAGGCGTTTGGTGTTATGCTCAAAGGTAGCACAAGTGTAGCTATACATCAAAGAAAACCATTCACCGAATTTGCTAACGTGCTGCAATGCAACGTAATATACCTGAGATCATCTGAGCGTAATGTGCCCGGGTCTCAAGACGACTCGAGAACGAGAAACTACTCAATAGATATTCACAACAAACAGTTTTGATCTATATGTATTTTACACTGTATTCTAATTTTAGCAAATATATTTGTAGCTATCCTGCTATTGTCTCTCACTCGTTCATGTTGTATTTCATCCGGTGAGTTAAAGTACCGATGGTCCCATCTCCCCCTTCGCCCTCGCAATTCTTACTCATTCCTCTAATATCTCACTCCTGCATACGGTGTTCATTTCTCTTTTACACCTTAAGCCTTTTTATAATACAGTATAGAACTATAAATCTAGAGAAATGGTAGTAGCTGTATACAGTACGGCTTTCATATGTGCAATTGATTTCTTTAAAACTATTATAGGGTTGATAGTTTGATAAAATATATGTAAATGCTTTATTACACCAAAAGGCTTTAATAAAGTTAATAAATTCTATAAATCAGCTAGAACACGTTAACCATTTCAAAAACCTAATTAAACTTAAGGCTGTAAGTTGACTTATATAATTCCTTTAATCTGCTAATGGGTTGGTTGGGATGTTCCACTCCTGCATACGGTGTGGTATTACTCCTTCCTCTAATATCCCACTTCTGCATACGGTGTGGTATAACTCCTTCCTCTTATATCCCACTCCTTCTGCATACGGTGTGGTATGGACGGCGTGATTACCTTCCATCAAGTGACCCGGCTGCTCGGTTGACTCCTTTTCACATTAAAAGAAAATTAATTGAACAGTTGTTAACAACTACCTACCACAGGTTACAAGTTACAACCGCTTAAATGTTTAGTAACCTAACCGTGATGTGAATCGTTAAGACGAGTTCTTTCGAGCGCTTCTCTCTCCTTTCTCGTCGGTACGACGGTACGGGACGGGTATTACAGCGAAGCGGTGCAAATAGGCGCGTTTTATAGGTTTTTGGCCTATATAACCTTTATAAGATTTAACGAATTAGCAGGTTCTCTGTAGTTCTTAAAAAATATATTTTTATGTGAAAATTATGTCGTAAATTAAAAAAAAATTAAGAAATCATAAGTTTTAGACTTTTATTTGGCCTGTTTTCGGGATATTTTTATAATCGAGTAAATAGTACATCTAATCGCGTAACAAATTAGCACATTCATTAGGCAATATCCTTTTGTGTATTATAATTATAGATTTATAAGAGCGTAATTTAATAGTAAATACTGCCGAATACTGTCAAATTATTCGGTTTTGGTGCCGAATTTATTCGGTTCGAGTATTTCTATTTTGTAATAAAAGCCTCCGCTAGAGTTTGTAGAGTTTGTAGTGTACCTTGGGAATGAGACCGGTCTAAGTATACCTATGGATCTTACACTCGAAGTTGTAGGTAAAGTGTCTGAGCTATGTTCTGAAGCACTTACAGAAGTAGACTTGATTTCTGGCAGTTGTTCTTTATGCATCAGCTTCAAATGATTAGTCATACGCGTCGTAGCACTGCGCCATGTTCCACCGCGAGAAATAACACAACTACACAAAGTGCACTTAACTTTTGTTTTGTCATCAAAACAATAAAGTTAATATTATCAATATTTTTGTAATAATAAGCACCTTTGTTTTTTTTATTTGTAACGTACTCGTACGATGTTTTTAGGCAAAGTAACAGCGCGGTGTGCGCGTGTGGCGGGCGGCAAGGTACGGCTCGCGCGTCATCTTGCCAGCAGCGACTCGTAGCTGTTAGAACCTTTGTTAGAACCTGTTTACGAGGTAAAACAATGAAATGGTAAGCCGAATAATTCGGCCGAATATCCGGTTCAGTTAAACCGAATAGTTTTCGGTATTCGGTTATTCGGTGAAACCATTATTCGGCGCGGTGACTCGCCTAAATCGAATTCCCGCCGGGCAGCGCATGTGGCAAGCGCCCATTCGGACGCAATCATTTGTAGCTAATGAGAACTTTTGACAATTCCATCCTCCGAACTCGGAATACAGACCACATTATCCTATTATAATGTTTTAATCATTTTTTTTATTTATTGAATAGTATCATGACACATATTCTACAACAACATATAACATTGTCCCACAAAACCATACTAGACGGTTTATCTGCGGGATCGGGAGTCTCAAATAAGCTATACATAAGTATACGTAAGTACAAACTAAGTATTGTCAGAGTTGTAACAATCAAAATTAATTCCTACACCTCGCAGTTCAGCCCTTCACATTAATTGCTGGCGTCCTAGCTACTCCGATTTGGTCTCTTCGTAAATTAATGACCTCATCAGTACAAATTGTAACTTTTGTTTTAATATTATTTGAAAGTTTTAATAGTTTCTACGTTAAAAAGCGCCCGTAAATGCTGGAACGGAATTGTATCTTGACTTTGACTTTAAGTCTGTCGCTGAAACTTTGTACAATGTTTTAGTCTCGTGCGTTACATAGTGTAATATTGGTCTAAGACATTGCTTTTTACGGTTTTGAGAATAATACATATATTCTTACATAAATCATTTTGTGTAAGAAATTCACGAAATAACATCAAACGCAAAATAAATAAATAATAAATGCAAAAAAAAATTATTCTACACACATACCTCGCACTAGTCAAGGTAAGCAGAATGTTTCATTTGAAGGAGCTAAATCGTATAATCATCTACCAAATAACATTAAAAAAGCAAAATCTACCTTTACTTTAACAAGAATTCAGTGCGTATTATTAATATATTACATGCGTACATATAGGGTCTAACAATATCAATAAGCGAACGTTTAAGGGGAGCATCTATACATCACACTGAGCATGCTCACCAAATTTGGTCCAAAACTAGAGGCTCGTTACCGAGATAATCAACAAAACATTATCATAATAATTCACTTAAAAATACACCCATTCCAAACCCGTACAGCGTACTACACGCACACAAAGATAGCCGAACATGCACACTAAACTCGGAACACACTGAGCTATCTTTTTATTCACGCTTGCGTGCGTGTTAGTAAAGATACAGTATGTTTCAATTATTGCATTATTTTAATTGATTGAGTTTGTTAGAAAACATAACATTGATAAATCACTATAAAACTAGAGCCCATTTTTTGTCATTGTATTCAGAATGATGTATAGTTACCGCTCTTAAACGTTCGCTTATTGATTTTGTTAGACCCTGTATAATCACGACTAATTATCCAAGGAGGAGCAAATGCAGTTCTTTGCTGTGCATTTTTGCATTTTTGCATTTAGTGAAACGTGGACTATGGCAGAGGATTACTTTTGCAGTCTTTATTGCCTAGTCTCTGAGTAACCCTTCGGGGTGAGAGGTGGTGAGTGGTAGTGATTAATGTGCAGCCTTTAGTCCGTTAGTCGATTTTTACGACACCCAAGGGAAGAGAGGGGGGTGGTAGCATTTTTTGAGTGAGCCGCTACACTACACGGCACACGCACGGCACGGAATGTATTATTTAATAAAAATCACAATTCATTATTGTAGATGGTGATAGATAAATAATAGTAATTTTATTTGGTATCACTAACCGCTGTTTTATGCGAACGTAATATTTATAACCGCGTCGCATAGCGGTGAAAGAATACTACTTACCACCACCCTTTCTTCCCATGGGTGTCGTAAAAGGCGACTAATGGACTAAAGACATACATCCACTAGCATACAGCGGCGATTAACTCACCACCTGTCGCGCTAAGCACATGTGCAGTCGCTATTTGGTGAAAGTGGACTATGGCAGAGGACTGCTTTTGCGGCCCTCATTGCCTAGTCTAAGGCTAAACCTTTCGGGGATAATAGTCGTGATTATATTATGAATGCATGTAATATTTAAAAAACCATAGTCACGTCAATTTGTTACTTGTCACATCCAGTGGCGCGCAATCTTTGTAAAACTACACAAACGTATTTTTCTCAGAATACAGAGTATTTTGCTGTCCGCTCTGGCTGGATTCGAGCGTGCATTGAGAGATGTCAAGTATCAAACTCTACATTATTATTTAATACTTTTTCTTTCTTTTGTTTCCTAAGCCTTGTTTTGTAAGAATTATTTTATTTACTTGATTGTAAGTGTTTGCTCTAAGTATAATAAAAGTAAGGATGAAATGTTTCATGTATATGCGTATTATTCTTATGACAAAGTAACCTAAAATTGTCATCACAATTTCTTATATTACTATTTACTTTCCCGCCAATGAGTCTTTCATTTATTAATCAAGGAATCTAGGATATACACAAATAGCGCATTGTTAAGTTTTTATTACCTAGGTACTTACACTTACCTATAACTTAAATTATAAGTATTAGTGTGATTTTCGTAAACTAATAAAAAAACAGATACATAAATACCGGTAGTGACTTTAACGCATAAGGCAGTTGTCCCATCAACGACGGCGAGTAAACGACTAACTATCGTCTATTTTCTCGCTCAAGAAACGTACAATGGATATACATTCCGTGTAAACAAAAGAGATGCATATATAAATAGTTGATCGCTGACTGTTCGCACTGCTGGCGAGGACTCGCTCCACTAAAAGTTTGTCACTGAGTGACAGGAGCTATCAAAGATAATGACAGGAGCTATCAAAGATAATTTTCGCCTAACGGCACTCTAGCTCAGCGAGAACTCACGCCGAGAGACCTACCAGCGGCAGCGGTCATTTCCCGCCAAGAGGACTGCTATGCAAATTCTCATAGACGCTGCTGCGCGCATGGCTGCGATCTGCTGTCGCTTTCCAATTCTATGAACATGAAAGAGACAGAGTAAATTCTCCAGCGCTACGGCAGCCGCTGCTACTACAGCCTTGCTTCTAATACTGTGCTTCTTGCTACCAATCGGCCAGTATGCACGCGCGGGCGCGGGGCGGGCTCGGCGCGGGCGCGGCGCGGCGTACCTACTCAAACATATTATTATGTATTTTTATTTGATTTGAGTGTCCATAGTGGGCACGCGGCGCGGGGCGTGTCTGATACTCTACTTCGAATGACGTTACCTCGATGGTCATTACCTCGATGTACCTACCTCGACGGTACACTTCACCGATGGCTCGTTACCTCGAAAGGTCAATACCTCGAAGGATCTCTTCCTCGACGGGTCTTTTCTTCGATGGTACGATGGGTTGTTACCTCGAAAAAATCATCAAAAGTACAGTAAATTTAAAGTATTTGTGTGTGTAACTGAAAGGTGTAAAAATACTAGTGAATTGAAATAAATATCGATATAATCATAGAGACAACATTTATTATCACTCTGCATATAAATTTACAATTTCTATGCTTCATAAGACACTTTTGGCTTATTCTTTTATCAAAATGTTACTAAAAGTACACAATAAAGATAAGGGAGACTTCTAAAAGTCATGGGAATTATAATTGTACTTTTTATGATGTTTTCGAGGTAACAACCCATCGATCAAATGTACCATCGAAGAAAAGACCCGTCGAGGAAGAGATCCTTCGAGGTATTGACCTTTCTAGGTAACGAGCTCGGTGAAGTGTACCGTCGAGGTAGAGACATCGAGGTAATGACCATCGAGGTAACGCCATTCGAACTAGAGTACACTCGCTTTCGGCTGCTCGCCAATTCGTTTCTAGTTCTAGCTCGACTCGCTTCTCGTTCATCGTCAGCGGTGGGACAACTGCCTTAATTCGGTCGCAGACAAATTACAATAAAATTCCATAAACGATTTATAAAAATGAGGTCAAAATTAACAATACGGATATAATTATGATAAGAATGCTCGAAGGGCACCTGGACATTTTACGACTTCGACGTAACACTCTGGAGCGATTCTATTAAATGGATTTCTCATCCCACCCAACTCACACTTCAGTTTTCAATATAGAATACATATGAAATATGATATCACGGAGATGCAATTTCGGAGACAAGCGCAATATTAAAAGTTACACGCGCTAAAGCCGAGTCCCACTCATATAAAGCTTCACTTATTTTGACATTGAAAATATATTTTTTCTTCACTATGGAGCAAAGTAGTCATGGTCCTAATATAATAATAAAGAGTTATTCTATTCTATTTCTTAACCTATGGTTCGGACCGGTGGTGTGATCTCACCATTAGACTACAGAGGCGGTGTAAGTATAACAAGTTCAAGAAGCTCTAATATGTATTGAAATAACTTTATTATAATAAACGACTAATTACGAATAGTCTACTAATACTTCTACGCTTTTATTTGTGTTTCAACATTGTTCCAATAAAGCTATTTAAATTTGCATCGTAGAAGTGTATCGTAACGTCATTTATGTTATGGTCCACGTTCCTTTAACACTGAAGTGCTCCAAATAATAAAATTTTGTTTTAAAACGATTCTCCATCTGGTGCATCAGACATTGAAAATGTCGCTTAACCTGCAAGATCGCAACCGCACTCAGTTTGAGCTATTATACTCGTTCGCAAGGAGGTTGTTATCTGAAGAGGTTCTATTACGGTGCCGATAACTGCCAGTTGTTCGAGCACATATTGATTTAAGTTTGCATCAAGTCCGAAGTACACGCCAGCTAGTCAACCTATGCGAAAGGAGAATGACCATTTTACTATGGGAGTTAGGCTAGTTTTTTAGTTAGCTAGCGTAACACAGCGCTTTAATGAAATAAATAATAATCAATAGCAGCAATGCTCTGAGTTATAAAGAAAAAATTACATTACAATATCATGCGGGAGTTTAAAGCTATCTTCTTTTTTAGCTTAAAACTTTTTAGATATTTTGAGGTTATGACAACTGTTCTCATATGACTATCAGTTCAGTTCAGCATTTATTTATCACTTGAATCTTAACGCGGCGTTCTATAGAACCTTTTTAACAGCAATCATTATAACTTAAGAGAACACTTTTGATAAGTGAATGATTAAGACGCAATAGACATCGAATAGGCTGGTTTGGTCATTCTCCTTTCAAATTTCTCTTAGCTATAATGATCCTTATTCTACAGTCATAAAGTAAAGTAAAGCATGTATACCTTCCCATGCAGGGCAAGAAATCAAGTCATCATCAAATAGGCTGGTTTGGTCATTCTCCTTTCAAATTTCTCTTAGCTATAATGATCCTTATTCTACAGTCATAAAGTAAAGTAAAGCATGTATACCTTCCCATGCAGGGCAAGAAATCAAGTCATCATCACTTTCTTTATTTCTTTCTTACAATTGATGGGTCAATACCTGTCAATTGTAGTGATGACTTAGGCTTAATTACCACGTTTGCCAAATGCAGGTAGGTGATCACAAACCCCCTGTATACACCCCATTGACCTAGAAGTATAGACAAGAACTTTCATACAAAACCATTTGTTCAAATTCTGGAATGAGAGACCTAAAGTTCGCTACAGCCGCTGCAACGCTTATACATTGTCGTCTAATCAACAGGCAGACATCGCAGCGCCGCAGCGCCAGATAAAAGCCGTGATTAGGTATTATGTACTAGCGGCCGCTCGCGGAATTAATAATAATTCCCGTAGTCCGCATAGTTCCCGCGTGGTTCCCGTTCCCGCGGGAATATCGGGATAAAAAGTATACTATGTGTTAATCCAGGTTATAAGCTATCTGTATGCCGAATTTCATCCGAATCCGTTAAGTAGTTTTTACGTGAAAGAGTAACAAACATCCATCCATACTTACAAACTTTCGCGTTTATAGGGTTTGGACTATTAGTAGGATAAATAAATACCCCCCAAAAAATATTAGTAGGATTACATTCCGAGCTACGCAGCAGTGTCGCGGCAGCAATGCAATACAATGTGGTGCTGCGGCATCACTGCTATGTGCAGCGGAGTTCGGAGTCATACCTTTAGTGGTGAGCTCGAGTGCGATCCGTTGCAATCGCGTTATTGATTTGAATGCTATGCCCTCACAAATGTTGCGTCCAATGCTTCTCCTTATAAAAAGATGTAAAGAAATATCTTTATAAGTGATCGAATCCCGGTAGGGGCAAAGTTTGTGTGGTGAGCACGAGCAATTGTGATCAAGTCATGGATGTAAATTTAGTAATATTATTATTATAAATATTTGATATAGCATCCTGTCTCAGTAGACCACTGTATAAACATTTAGACTAGGTACTCGTTTAAGGAAAATATTTTTATTAGTTAACAATTATAGATATTGTGTTATTATAGTTATATAAGAAAAAAGGAAAATATAAAAATAGAAATCGAAGTATTGGTTAGACCTCTCGAAATTTTAACGATTTTTGTGTTTATGATTTTAAAGCAACGCAAAAAAATCAAATCCCTTACGAAACTGTTGATATTACAAAGTGTTGAGATTTTGATTTGTTGGTATTCCCATGTCAGTAAGACGGTATATGGCTGAACTAATCATAAGTCCTATTCTAAAACCTACTAACACCTATATTCGCAATGAACATATTTGAATTTGAATAGGTGTCAACCAAATAAATTATTTTACATTTCATGCATCCCACTCATTATTTCTTCGATAATAGTACATTATGATATAAGTGCGGTAAGATGAAAGCCTCTGCTTTCTTGTAGCCCTCGCCTACGGCTCGGGCCAGCAATATCGCCTTGGCTGTAATTATCAAAGCGCACGTATGCCATACGACGTTTTATAACATATTTGTGAGGAAAAAAAAATCCGAAAGGCGACTAACGGACTAAAGATTGCACATACATCCAACAGCATAGAGCGGCGATGGGCTCATCAAAATAATACTACCACCCCTTTCTTCCCTTGGTTGTCGTAAAAGGTACTAACGGGCTAAAGGCCTATGTTGTCCATAGATTCAAATGATAACAAATTTTTAAATTACATTACCGCACTAGTGCGAAACTTATTACATTACGATACTGAAATCGGTGTAATAAGAGCTTCTTTACGAGCAATATATATATATATATATATATATATATATATATATATATATATATATATATATATATATATATATGTATGTATATATATATTATATATATTTCACACGTGCTTCACTGCATTTCACGGTTGAATAGTGAGGGACATACCACCCACACGATTTTACTGTGCCTTTGTATTGATATTCCGAATAGCAATGAAAATGCGGTTAGTTTGCCGGACGGAATATTCAATATTACTGACATTTTGGTGATGGAATTCATTTATGAATTAATTGAAATTCACGCTAAACTGGGTTTATTTTAGTCTGATATCGGTATGTATGCTTTGATCAGAGGTATACGCTACGTAAAGACTAGGTATTTCGAGAATGCTTGTGAAATGTTTACCCATTCTTGCATCTGGCATTGTGATATTGCGTAACCGTATGGCGTAGAGGTGAAAGAATACTACCACACCCTCTCTTCCCTTGGGTGTCGTAAAAGGCGACTAACGGACTAAAAACTGCACATACATCTAACAGCATAGAGCGGCGATGGGCTCACTACCTGTCACGCTGTGCACATGTGCAGTCGCTATTTGGTGAAAAGTGGACTACGGTAGAGGACTGCTTTTGCTGTTCTCATTGCCTAGTCTCTGAATAACCCTTCGGGGATAACAGTTGTAATTATATTGGATAACTTATCGAGTGCAACCCGATCTTTAAATATAGCTATGTGCTTCTATTAGGTATTTTTGTACATAAACATTTTAATGTTTTTAAAATAGCAATTATAATTTTTATTTGTAATAGATTTACCAAGTTGTAATTATCGTAGTCAGAATCAGCTAACGAAGCGCCGAGCGGTCGCTTTTCTCAAAGAAAGTATTTTCAAAGCAACGCAGTTCGAATCGATTTGACAGCATCTCGAGAACTTATACATACTTACATACATACATACAGACATACATACATACATACATACTTACATACATACATACATAAATACATACATACATCCATACATATATACATACATACATACATACACACATACAGACATACCTACATACATACATACATTCATACATACATAAATACATACATACAGACAGACAGACATACATACATACATACATACATACATACATGCATACATACATACTTACATTCATACATACAAACATACATACATACATACATACATACATCACGCCCGCTTCCCTGAGGGGTAGGCAGTGACCACAGATTTCCATCTGCTACGATCCTGACCCTGACACACATCCTTTGCTTCACTTACTCTCATAACATTCTTCATACGTGCTTGTTGAGAAATTATAAATAAATAAAAACAACACAAACATTCATACATACATAGATTAAGAACTATAATCCCCAAGGCTTTGTCAGACACTAGGCAATGACGGCCTCAGAAGCATTCCCTATAGTCCATGTTTCACAAAATTACATCTGCAATTGAGGAGGCTAGGATCAAAACCACAACATATACACTTTTAACATTTAATTATATTTTTAATTCTAAAGTATAAAATGTACCCCTTATGAAAGTCAGTTAATTCAAAACAGCACGTTTTCCATAGTAAAACGATGTTTAAATGTGAAAGTTTTGTTCAAAACCTGAAAATATTTTTGAAGTTCATTCACAGCTTATACAAATATGTTACTATGAAACATTTTGCACATTTTGCACAACACATATCCTGTAATTTTTTGAATCTGAAAATTTAACAAGTTTTGGCTGAACGTCCTGCAGCCTTTTGCTTTAAACTCTTGTACTCCATGTACACGGGCAAGATTTTTTTGACATTTGACGTTAACAGGTTGTCACTTTCTTACACCTAATCTCAGAACAATAAGTTATTGTTCTGAGCACCTAATATCCAGCACGGGATTTGAGTTTCTCCCGTTGTTCTTTTAGCAACAACATGTTGTGAGACTCCATTTTATTTCTATCTACCGTACAATACTAAATTATACTTTTAAATAATTAAACCACTTGAAATTGACTTAATGCTACACGCGACAGCCATTAATTAAGATATAATAATAATAACAGCACGGGATTGATACTGAATCTCAACATAGCATACATCCTTCCTGATTAATTGTCTTCACAAAACCGCACTTTTCCAATATCGTCAGATTAATCGACAGCGGCGCAAGTTATCAAAAACGGTTTTCAATGACCAATTTACCTCAAGTTATTATGGCATACTTAAAAATACTGTTAAAGTATGTGTTCATAATTTATTAAGTTTTTTTTTTTAGCCTCCTCAATACAGTGGTAGTCCGTTAGCCGCCTTTTACGACACCCAAGGAAAGAGAGGGGTTGGTAGTATTCCTTTAATCTGCCGCCACACACACAGCTCAGTAAGAAATTGTGCTGTGAAATACAAAAATAATAAATTAGGCTTTCGCGCTGGAGTGCTTCGAGCTTACAGTTAGGTACTCGAGCTGTATCGAGCCAGTGAGCTCTTTTAATTTACCAATATCGAGTTCCGATATAATATCAAGTGGAAACCCTACGATCACAAAATATAAAAACCAGATACTTACTAATCTTATGGTGAATCCATAGAATAATATGATTTAGTTATTATTCTGGGGCTGAATCGTAATAGAATAGTAATATAATAATAAATCATAATATTCACATAATACATTTGAAGTATATTATTATGTGATTTGGCAGAATAGCAATTTTAACATTGAAAATGTTTTTTCGTTCGCTCCTGTAGGGCCCCCATTTTCGCTGAAAGTGCGACTCGCCCGTGATACCCTGAGGTTTAAGGCCACGAGGACGTATGAGGGCTCAAAAGACAAGGAATTAGAAGAAGTTTAAAATTATGTAAAAATATTTTGGAAAATAAAAAACTATTTTTGGAAATTGAAAAAAAACTACTTTTTTTAACCGATAAATCGTGTTTTCCCAGAAAATTCTCGATATCATAGAGAACGGGCACGGAACGGAGAATTTTAAAAATTAAAAAAAACCACCTCGATATTGAACTAAGGTACATTTTACCTTATTACACTTTTTTGATATTAGTGACGGTTGAGGCTGTAGAGGTGCCCTTAGCCGCGAGTTTGCGCGGCGCGAGGTGTGATAGCTCAAAAGACGCGGAATTCGAAGGGTTTTAAGATGATCTAAAAGTATTTTGGAAAAGTAGGTTTTAAAAAAATGGTTTTTTTTTGGTTCTGAAAATAAATTAAAATTATCGAAAGAAAAATTACGCGTTCATTTTCAATGCCCTTTCAAGTCGTGTAGAGCACGAGATCTGTGGATTTTTTAAAGAGTATTTCGTATTGTAAAACTTAGCTCGCACACTACTAGACGAAATGAGGGTGTAGGGAAGCGGACGGTAGATGGATCACGTCGGGGTCACCACTGTAGGAGAGCGGATGGTGGGTATGGGTAACAACTTTGAGGAAGGCAAAGGGAAGATCTTCCTCCGAGCTGGGTGTTATAGCTCGGGGACCGAGGTCCAACGGGTGTTAGTTGGAGGTGCTATGTATAGCGAAGGAGGTGGTGAAACTTCGCTACCACGAAGCAGGCTTCCCATACTATTTTTCTGTCGCAGTATGGAGATGTCGTTCAGTTGGTTTTTGTGGCGCCATCTGTTGACACGGTTGGGAAGGTGTTGCTTCGTGTCGAACTATGTGCGGCGTCATGTAGGCCGGTGGCGCCCCCACATCACTCCCCCCCTGAGACCGGAGGTCGATGTCAGTGAGTTTGCTTAGCAGTCAGTGCGTCAGTGCTTGCAAGTGCCAGTGGAGAGTGCTGCTGCATGATGCCCCAGCCTACGGTGAGTCGAGACGGGTGGGGTGAAGGCGCGTTGCCAGTGATGCAGTGTGCTGCTCCTGTCTGCGGTGAGTCGAGACAGGTGATGACGGTGGGTCCGAGCTGCTGGTATGCAGAGCTGCCACGCCGGAGTGATGCGGCCGACATTGATGCACCGGTCGTGGGCTGCGGAGACCAGGTCGGGATGATGCCGTCGAGTGTGCCGAAGGTCCAGGAAGCGTCGTCCAAGATGCTGCGGTGGAACCTTGAGGCTTGATTGCTGGCTTGCTGTGTCTGCTGGCGAAGGTAAACTCGATGATGGATGGGGGAGTGATGGATAGGCGCTGCGACGATGATGTTGAAAGTGCTTCTGTGCTCCGTAGGGGTCACCACTGTAGGGAAGGCGATGGTGGGTAGATTGGATCACGTCGGGGTCACCACTTATGGGAAGCGGAAGGTAGGTAGGATTACAACTTGAGGAAGAAGGGAAGATCTTCCTCTGAGCTGGGTGTTATAGCTCGGGGACCGAGGTCCAACGGGTGTTAGTTGGAGGTGCTATGTATAGCGAAGGAGGTGGTGAAACTTCGCTACCGCGAAGCAGGCTTCCCATACTATTTTTCTGTCGCAGTATGGAGATGTCGTTCAGTTGGTTTTTGTGGCGCCATCTGTTGACACGGTTGGGAAGGTGTTGCTTCGTGTCGAACTATGTGCGGCGTCATGCATTCAGGTGGCGCCCCCACAGAGGGGTTACTAGCATAACGACTAATTTCTTACACGCATATTGACTTCACGCATTTTGACTTACACGAATTTTAGATACACGCATATTTACTTACACGCAAATAGACTTACACGCATTTTGACTTACACGCTTATTGACTTAAACTCATACCTAAACATCTCGCTAGGTACTCTTTTTGTGTAGATGTTTTAGAGCGTAGATTTTGAAGTGACCAACCCCTTGGCCCTGTACAGCACAAGCACCATCCTGCTCCCCTAATGGAGACGACTATTTTATTTTGCACATATTGCAATGATTGCTACAAAATAAAATAACGAAGACATAAAAACTACAAAACATATGATTTTTTTTCTTATGTAGCGTCCTGGTGCGGTCCCAGTTATTATAATTACTTACTTATCTTTGAAAAAAAAGTAGAGTGCATAATACTAATCTGTTGAAATTTTTAACGTTGATCACAGTCATGACATGTTAATCTTTCAAGTTCTTTTAATTTATTAATATCGACTGCCGATATCTGATTTTAAGGCATTCAATATCAAGTGGGAACCCTACGATCACATATAATAAAAACTAGATACTTAATCCTATGCTGAATCGTAATGGAATAGTGGCAGCTTTGACATAATACATTTGACGTATACCTATGTGAAAAGAGTATTTCGTCATGTTAAACTTAGCTCGCACACTACTAGACGAAATGAGGTGTTATTCGCATAACGACTAATTTCTTACACGCATATTGACATATGAGCATATTGACTTACACGCATTTTGACTTACACGCATTTTGACTTACACGCATTTTGACTTACTCGCATATTGACTTACACGCATACCTATAGATCTCAATAGGTACTCTTTTAATACAGACGTTTTTAGAGCGTTGGTTTTTAAGTGGGCAACCGCTTGGCCCTGTACAACACAAGCACCATCCTGCTGCCCTAATGAAGACGACTATTTTATTTTGCACATTATTGCAATTGAGTCGATTAATAACAAAGGCGGCAATCTGACGATTGACTAATTTGTGGCTAGAGACAAAAAATGTTTTTAGGTTTTTATGTGGATTGGACCGTTGAAGAACTATTTTAAATATGACCTAATAGTGATACCACTTTCTCGTAACATACTATAGATGACTAAAAGTGAATAATGTCGCCACATTTTACAATTTATTTTTGCAGAATGCCGGATATGATACTGAAATGTTAAGAATGCCGATTTTGTTACCAAATGTAGAGCAGATTTCCGTATTTGATCCTAAAATATCGACAGATTGCCATTTTTGATTGTATTGACTTTTTGTCAGAACCAGGGTTAGCACTACCAAAGAAATAAGAAATTGTCAAAAATAATAAAAAATATAATAAATAATTTTAAAAAAAATGATGTACCTAACTGTTGCATTTACTTCAGTCATTAAGGAACATTGAAGTGTTTGTGTTGTGGTCATAAATTAGTATCGGTAAAATTTTTTGATGAATACCTGTAATTAAAACCTATTTCATTAATTACAATTCAACTATGCAAAACTTCAAATAGAAAAACTTGAAAAATAAACACAAAAAAAATATTCTGTAAAAATAATTATTACTTAATTTAATTGAAAATGTTGATATTGTCTAGGTATTCGTGAAATTTTAAAGACTCCCTTCTTCGTTTCATCCTAGTCGGAAAAAAATACATTCATATTAAAATAAATTAGGAATAACATTAAACTAACATCATTGTGTTAACCCTAGCTATACTGAGTAAGAAACTAAACTCATCTTTTAGCCACATTTCTTTTCTAGTTTTCAGGATTTCTGGTGCGACTGCGTGAATAAATTTTAGTTACACGTTCAGGACAACTCTCCATGACTTTAATTTGCGCATTCATATCAAGAAGAAACTAAATAAAAGCGAGTAAACCAATAAAAATCACACACATAGACAGTATGAAAATTATATCGGCGGCCATGACACAGGTGCCAAAAAGAACGCTTGTGATTGGCTGAGACAAAAGATTGCCGTCTTTGATAAATAAAACCTTACAGATCGCCGTATTTGATATTTGAAACACACATTTGAAACGAAATGCTTTTACGATATTAATTCATTTTAAATTCTCAATGTTGCCATATAAATATCTTATTTTTGACAAAAACGACAGATTGCCGCCTTTGATATTAAACGACTCAATTATTGCTACAAAATAAAATAACGAAGACATAAAAACTAAAAGAAATATGAAAACTTATTTCTTATGTAGCGTCCTGGTGCGGTTCCAGATATTATCACATCCAAAAGTGCAAAAAACTAAATCTATTTAAATTTTGAACGTTAATCACAGTCATAACATGTTGATCTTTCAAGTTCTTTTAATTTATCAATATCGAGTGCCAATATCTGATTCTAAGGCACCCAATATCAAGTGCGAACCTTACGATCACATAATATAAAATCTAGATACTTAATCATATGCTGAATCGTCATGGAATAGTGGAGGCTTTGACATAATACATTTGATGCGTAAGTGATTTGGCAGAATATCAATTTTTTAAAGACTATTTCGTCATGTTGAAACTTAGCTCGCACACTACTAGGGGTTACTCGCATAACGACTAATTTCTTACACGCATATTGACTTACACGTATTTTGACTTACACGCAATTTACATACACGCATATTTACTTACACGCATATTGACTTGCATGCATTTTAACTTACACGCATATTGACTTATACGCATGTTGACTTACACGCATACCTAAACATCTCGCTTGGTACTCTTTTTGTGTAGATGCTTTTAGAGCATTGGTTTTGAAGTGGGGCAACCCCTTGGCCCTGTTCAGCACAAGCACCATCCTGCTCCCCTAATGGTGACGGACAACTATTTTATTTTGCACATATTGCTATGATTGCTACAAAATAAAATATCGAAACCATAAAAACTAAAAAAATATGAAAATTTTATTCTTATGTAGCGTCCTGGTGCGGTTCCAGTTATTATAACTACTTACTTATCTATACTAATATTTTATAGAGGAAACATTTGAGCGTTTGTTTGTATTGAATAGGCTAAACTACTAAACCGATTTAAAAAATTCTTTCACCGTTGGGATGCTACACTATCTCCGGGTGACAGGCTATATTATAATTTCAAAAAAATTAGGGATCCTTACTAAAACTCAAATAAATTCCTTACATCGCGACCGATATCCAAAAATCTTTTACCGTTGGGAAGCTACACTATATTATATCTGGGTGACAAAGGCTATATTATAATTTCAAAAAAACTAGGGATCCTTACTAAAATCCTAATAAATTCCTTACATCGCGTGCGGTAAGAAAACTATTGATGATAGAATAAAATAATGTACTATGACTTTGCAGAACACACCAATATCTACAAAAAGTGTCGCGATTGCATATGTCTAACTATTTTAGTTACGTCACAAGAAATGTTCTTGAGAGGGGAGTCATTTTGAAAATTCGTCAACGGGGTCCACGCGAACGAAGTCGCCGGGGCGGTCTGCTAGTCTTTGATAAAATCGAAAAGAGCATAAAACTAAAGCTGTTGAAATTTTAAACGTTCATCACAGGCATGACATGTTGATCTTTCAAGTGTTGCTATTTTGAATCGTTGGTCTTATGAACTATTTATTTATTTATTTATTTATTTATTTGGAAGACCAACAGCTAATATACATAATTATAACTTAAAATAACACCAAACAGCCAATTATAGGTCCTCACAAGTAGCAACAAATTAACAAAATAGACATAGTTAACATTACAAGCGCTCAATCACATACTCACAGTAAATACAATAACACAATTATAAAACATCAAATAACATCAAATAAAGAACTGCTCGCTCAAAAGTCTCCTCGCATTTGCATAACCAATATTAAAAAGGTCAATGTCAACCTCTCTGGACACTGCATTGAATCTGTTAGCCGCACGCCAGAGATATGTGTTTTGCCTGAAATTCGACGTGGCACCGGGAAGATACAAAAGCGGATGGAATCTGCGCGACTTTAGGGGAGCTCTTAGGGCAATGTGAGAGACAATCTCAGGGCAGTCGACAGCTCCAGAAGCAATTTTTAACAAAAATACCAGGTCAAGGATATCACGTCGCTTATCCAATGGTAGGAGATGGTGCTTCTTGCATAAATCTATGTAAGACGTAGACTCATACCTAGTCTTAGTACGGAAACATAAATACTTCAAAAATCTTTTTTTGATATTCTCTATTCGCGAAACATAGATTTGATATCGAGGGTTCCAAACCTGCGACGCGTACTCCAGGTAGCTGCGGACAAATGTACAGTACAAGATTTTAAATGTTTTAACTTGATGAAAGTCTTTGGCACTACGCATCACAAAGCCTAGAGCCTTCGAAGCCCTGGAAACTATATTATCGATATGTTTATCAAATAATAGCTTGTCGTCATGACAAACACCAAGATCCCGCACTTTATTAACCCGCTGAAGAGCAACCCCTTCGAGCGTATAATCGTACAGAACCAAGTTACGCTTCCTAGTATAAGTTACAACACAACATTTGGATGGGTTCAGATCCAATCGGTTACGCACGCAATAATCCTGTAGCCGTACGATCCTCCTGTAGTAACACTGCATCACTCATATATTTGACAGTAGAGATTATCTTCATGTCATCAGCAAAACATAGCAACCGCGACGACCTAAGGCAGTGTTCGATGTCGTTCACAAAAATAGTAAATAAAAGAGGTCCAAGTAAGGACCCTTGTGGAACACCACTAGGAATCAATACCCACCCGGACATATAATTATTAACAACCACTGCCTGCGTACGGTTGTCAATGTACGACGAAAACCATCTGAACAAGGCTCCACTAATGCCAATCCCCAACTATTGAGATTTTGATACGTCCAACAATGCTCAAAGGTCCAACAGCATAAACCAACGATGGGCTCACCTGTCACCACCAATCACGCTGAGCATGAACAGTGAGGAGCTCGATGGCGCAGCGGCTAGCACGTTCGGCTTGCAATCTTGCCCGCTAAGCAACTTTCGCAATGCCGGATCGCTGGATGGCTGACCAAACTTAAAACACCTCGAGCTCCTCCGTGGTTAGTCCCGGTTGTTGTCGTAAGATGACAGTCGTTAAAACCCACTAACCCGCATTGGGCCAGCGTGGTGGGTTATGGCCCAATATTCCCACGTGATATTGCCCACGTGGGAGGCCTGTGCCCAGCAGTAGAACGTTTATAGGCTAATGATGATGATAACCTGTAGTAGTGCACTGCTTCTGTGGTTCTCATCGCACAGTCTCTGACTAATTCTTTGCTGATAAGAGTAGAGTATTATGGAAAAGGGGAAAACATTTATTTTTTTACTCGTCATAGTGACTGCATCCTGCCTGATGGTAAGCAGCCGATGCAGTCCAAAATAATGAGAGCGCTCCCCACCGTGGAATAAGCACGGTAACGAGCGCACCCATTCATGACGGCCTGCATAAATGCCGTTTCACGCCCCGCTTAAAAGACCCGGGACTGTAGGAGCTGGGAAACACATGCGCCGGCAAAGAATTCCATCATCACATAACTCATCACATCTCTTACCTTAACTTACGTGGTTTTCACTTCCCTCTCTCGATAGGCCGATTTTCGCACTGGCAAAGCCGCTATAAGCCAAAATCCTGTGAGTCCACTTTGTTGATAGTCCTCTGGGACTTTACCTCATTGCCTAGTCTCTGACTAATCCTTTGCTGATAAGAGTAGAGTATTATGGAAAAGGGGAAAACATTTTTTTTTTACTCGTCATAGTGACTGCATCCTGCCTGATGGTAAGCAGCCGATGCAGTCCAAAATAATGAGAGCGCTCCCCACCGTGGAATAAGCACGGTAACGAGCGCACCCATTCATGACGGCCTGCATAAATGCCGTTTCACGCCCCGCTTAAAAGACCCGGGACTGTAGGAGCTGGGAAACACATGCGCCGGCAAAGAATTCCATCATCACATAACTCATCACATCTCTTACCTTAACTTACGTGGTTTTCCCTTCCCTCTCTCGATAGGCCGATTTTCGCACTGGCAAAGCCGCTATAAGCCTAAATTCTGTGAGTCCACTTTGTTGATAGTCCTCTGGGACTTTACCTCATTGCCTAGTCTCTGACTCTTTGGGGATAATCGTCATTGTATTTATACATACATCACGCCTTTTTACCGGAGGAGTAGCAAGGACCGGAACCGCTTACCAAATAAGGGGTTTTTGATTGGGTAATTCATAGACTTGTTTTCACTAACCCTATCAATACGGTTAGCATATCGTCGACTTACCGCAACGAAAGGATAACCGAATTGATACAGTTAATTAGGGTAAGCACTAACCGCATCCAAAAACCCTGTTGAAGCTAACCCTATAAAAAGGGTTTTAACGCGCACAAGCGATTCAAGCTTCTACGTGCAATGCATTAGACTTATTATTGCATAACTGTTTACGTGTGTAGCTTTCAACAGAGGCCCCCGCGCGGCGAGCGTATAGTTATTCGCACTAAAGTTAATTTTCGTGTGACTTGTCAATCAGTTCACATTAAGACCTGTCGCGCAGTGCTTGCAATGCAGCTTGTTAGATTTTTACAAGATTTTATTTAGTTTCACCTGTCCGTTTGTCATCAAATCTAGCAAATTAAATTTTATCCACTTCCTGGTTACGGATTGAGCTTAAATTTGGCATGCATGTGTAAATCGCGTGACAATGCAATATTATGATGACATGATGCTGATCTGATGATGGATCTGGAAGGTGGCCATAGAAACTTTGCAATGAAACGACACAACCTCATCGAGTTTGGGCTCGTTTCAATCGTCTTGACGAGTAGATTGTCTTTCAATGGTAACCAGGGTCTGATGATGGAGCTGGAAGGTGGTCATAGGAACTCAGTTAAGAAACGACGAAACTCCATCGACTCTCGGCTCGTTTGATTCGTCTTGACGAGTACTTTGGTGCTAGATGGTAACCAGGGTCTGATGATGGAGCTAGAAGATGGCAATAGGAACTCAGTAATTAAACGACATAACCCCATCGAGCATGGGCTCGTTTGATTCGTCTTGACAAGTACTTTGGTGCTAGATGGTAACCAGAGTCTGATGATGGAGCTGGAAGGTGGCCATAGGAACTCAGTAATTAAGCGACACAACCGCGTCGAGTTTGATTCGTCTTAATGGGTGGACCATTTTTATTGATATGTTAAGGTATTGAAATATAAAATAATACTAAAAAGTTAAAATAAAAAAAAAAAACTTTTTAAGAACAAGCTTTTTTTCATTAAAACTATTTTAACGGGACCTAACACGAATAATTTCTGTAAGTAAAGCGTTCGCTTGTGACCACGGCCGCAGCATCGCGGCCGAAACGTCAAGCAGTAAGTAGATATGTACTTACTTACAAAATCTAATCGAGTTAGGTCCCGTTAAAATAGTTTTAATGCAATGCAACGCGATAGTTTAAAGTCTTAAGCTTTTTTCATGTTCTTGATGATAAAAAGAACTAAAAATTTAAAAGTAATAATTTAATCCTGATAAGAAAAATATCATTATAATCACATATCCAATGTTTTATAAATAAAAGAGTGTTACATTGTGTTTGCAAAAAAAATCATGACGGTGTAATAATGCTAACTGTTCTTAAATGTTCCATCACAATGTAATTCTTACGCTTTTATTAAAAAAAATTGGGTATGTGATAAAAACGCAAAGATTTAATACAAGGTGTAAAGTTCTATGGTTTAATAAAAATGTCTAATAGGTATGTACCTACTTACGATATTTGATTATTGTGATGTGACGTAGACGAATATGGTTAATTACCGTTAAAGGTTGCAATGTAGGTATACCTATTATAATGATATTTTTCTTATCAGGATTAAATTATTATTTTTAAATTTTTAGATCTTTTAACATAAGAACATAATAAAAGCTTGTTTTTTAAAAGTATTTTTTTCTTTTAATTTTTGTTGTTTTTGTCCGGATAAATCCATGGTATATGATAAATGAATAATGTATGGTAACCCTATGTTCATGGACGTATGGCAGCTCTAACAACAGCATCATCAGCTTACTAACGTCCCACTGCTGGGTACAGGCCTCCCACGTGGACAATAGAACGTTGGGCCATAACCCGCCACGCTTGCCCAATGTGGGTTAGTGGGATCATACAATTGTACATTATTAAAGTACCTCCCAATATACTATGTGGTTTTTTATTCTTTCAAAGTCTCTATTGACCGAGCAAGGTTTGTATGGAAAAGTAAAAATAATATCTCGTGTTTTGGCCTATTTCTTGGAGAAGTTGTTCAGTTTTATGGTCTGGTCAACCCACCGGGGTCTAAGACCAATAAAAACCACGTTATTTTTTGGAAACTTAATAATTCCCCACAAAAAGTCCGGACATTAAGCCAAGGCAACTTGACCGTTCTTCCAAGCCTTACAACATAAGAGTAGCGAATTTGATTCCTTTGCCTGTATCAGTCATGCAGGGCCGTCTGACGTCACGTCCGGCCTCCCCCGATTACGGTTACCATCTGTCCGGATTATACCGAAAATGTCCGGACTTTTAAGACTCTAGTCCGGACTCTGTCCGGCTCTTTAGTTTGTCTGGATTTTAGAATGTGCAAGTGATCAACGAGTGATCTTCTAGCGTACGTTACTCACGCGTGGGGTGAAGCGACGCACAAGCATGGCAAATCCCTGGCAGTTGGCCTTGATATCGCCAAAGCTTTCGATAGAGTCTGGCATCGTTCCCTTCTTTCTAAGTTGCTGGCCTTCGGTGTGCTGCCCCGTTTGTGCGGCTGGGTTGCAGACTTTCTAGTGGAGCGGAGGATTCGTGTCCTTTGTGAGGGTAGTTCCTCCACGTTTCACTAGGTTAATGCATGAGTGCCGCAGGGATCTGTGCTCTCATCTACCCTATTTCTTCTGCATATTAATAACATGTTGTCCTTGGGCAATATTCATTGTTATGCGGATGACGGTACGGTGCATGAGCGATACTTGGGACATCCTGCGGCAAAGCATGCCGATATCGTTGTGAAAAGGCAAGAACTGGTTGCCAAGACGTGGCGGCGTATGTATCTTATGCAGGGATCACTATGCATATAAGAAACTTCCATTTCTTAGGAAACTAACAATTCAATGTTCATTTGAGTGTTGTGGCATTGAAATTCCTCAAATTAAATTTATAGTTGTCTGTATTTATCGAACATCCAGCTCTAACTCTCATATATTCCTAGAGCGGTTTGAGAACTTACTCTCAAAACTAAGATATAAAAGAAACACCAAAGTAATCATTGCCGGTGACTTCAATATAAACATATTAAAAGAAAGTAATGTTCAAGAAGAGTACATTAGATTAAATCAAAACAATGGAACCATAATACACATTAAAGTACCAACTCCTGGGAAATCTTGCTTAGACCAGATAGTAAGTAATATTCCTACAGCTATAGGAAATACTTGCCAAGTAGGATTATCGGATCAAGACACTTGTCAAATACTCTGCATCCCAATACAAAATAAACTAAAGCAAAATAGCGCACGGTACATTTACAGAAGGGATTTCAGCATTGAAAATATGAGAAAATTTGAGGAAATTTTATCTGGTTTGTCTTGGTCAGATGTAGATAGATAGATAGATAGATAGATAATACTTTTATTGTAACATAATAACACAAACATTTACAGTGCATTTACATAAAAAAGAAAAGAAAAGAAAAACAATGTTACAATTTGGCGGTCTTATCGCTTAAAGCGATTTCTGCCAGACAACCAGTCGGATGGAGAGAACTAATATACTCTAAGATCGGAGGTGCAAACATTGAAAACATACTTAGTTACACAATTAAAAGCAAAAAATAAGAATATTAACATTATAAAATAAATAAATAATCGGGTTTAATAAATATATATACACACACATATATTAAATATACCTACATAAATATATAATACATAATTATACACACTTAAACATAATAGTCTCAGGTAGGAAGTAGCGGACAACGACAGCTATGGAGCAGGAAAGGGTTAACGGGAAAGGTAGAAATTTTTCACGAGCTCCTTAAATGCGTGTATGGATTTCGCACGTCTGATCGCCACTGGAAGCGAGTTCCAGAGACGAACAGCTTCAACGGTGAAGGAACAATCGTTAAAGGTGGTGTTGTGAGAAGGGAATTTAAGGGTTAGATTTTCTGATGACCGTAACGAGCGCGAGGATGAACAATAAAGGAAACTGAAACGTTCCTTTAGATAGGTAGGATAGGTGGGATTAAACAATGTGTTATATAGAAGGGAGAGGATGTGAGTATTCCGGCGAAGACGAATAGGAAGCCACTTGAGTTTAGAGCGGTATTCAGAAACATGATCATACTTGCGCAAGCCAAATATGAATCGAATACAAAGGTTTTGAAGGCGCTCAAGTTTATTTAGCTGGTCCTCCGTGAGATCAAGATAGCAGGCGTCAGCATAGTCTAAAACAGGAAGCAGCAGAGATTGTGCTAGCGCAATTTTAGTGGCAGTGGGTAAAAAGTTACGTAATCTTCTTAAAGTTGCCGATGACGCGTAAAGCTTGCGGCTGACAGCTTGCAGCTGTGGACCCCAACTCAAGCATCCGTCAATAACAATACCCAGATTTGTAACAGATTGGCTGAAGGGGATGGCCACTCCATCAAAGTCAATCTTAGGAAGGTCTCCCCAGTTGACTTTGGAGAGCAACCTAGAGCTGCCGACCACAATAGACTGTGTTTTCCCAGGATTGACCTTAAGTCCGTGGGCTCGACTCCATTCAACGATTCGTCCCAGGTCCGCATTGGTAGTTTCAATAGCTTCAGCGAGATTACTCAGTGGTGCCTGGCAATATATCTGCAAATCATCTGCATAGAGGTGGTAGGACGATGAAAGGTTTTCAGAGATGGAAGTGATGTACATAGTAAAGAGAAGAGGAGATAAAACGCCACCCTGCGGGACACCAGCCGTCGAGTCACACCACGAAGAGAACTTCTCCTCAAGGCGAACCCGCTGCCTGCGCCCGTACAAGTAGCTGCGAAACCACTCAATTACCGTTGGAGATATGTTAAGAGAGCGCAGCAAAGCTAAAAGGATGTCAAAGTTAACTGTGTTGAAGGCATTGCTGAAGTCCAGCAACGTTAGCACAGTTAGGTGGCCGTTTTCCATGCCAAGGCGGATGTCGTCAGTGATCTTGACTAGGGTAGTGACTGTGCTATGGCCTGGACGGAAACCGGATTGGAGTGGGTTAAGGAGTTTATTAAGAGAAAGGAACTTGCTAATTTGATTGTGGACAAGACGCTCAAGGACTTTGGATAGAAAAGGAAGAATGGAAATAGGTCGATATTCGGAAAATGATTTTGGGTTACCTTTTTTAGGCAAAGGAATTATTTGAGCGTCTTTCCAAGAGAAAGGGAATACAGCGTTAGAGATGGAACTGTTGAAAAGGAAAGTAAGGACTGGAAGGATGATATCAAGGATCGGTACTAACATATTGCGGCTAATACCATCATTACCTACCGCATTGGAAGCAATTGACATCAAGCTCTTCTTAACATCACAATCCGATAATTGGTCAAAAGCAAAGGGAGAAAGATTAGGAAACTGGTATGGTAGACAATTTTTGTAATGTAGTCGCTTTGTCGGCATCACTTATACATGATGAGGAAGAGAAATGGAGATTTAATGAGTCAATATTAATATTGTGTGAAATAGGATTACGTTTTAACTTTCCGATTCCAAGCGACCTGAGGAATTTCCAAGCTTTTGATATGTCTACATTTTCTACAGAATTATGGATGTGGCGGCGTAGCGCATCCCTACACGCCCTATTGCAGCGATTACGTATCGTAGCATAGTTTTCCCTGTTGTGGTCATTAGGTCGTAATTTAAATCTGTTTTTTGACGCGACTTTTTTGTGCATCAACATCTTTATATCATCTGTCAGCCATGGTGTTGGGAGATGTTTAATTTTAACTGCTCGAAAAGGTGCATGCTTGTCATACAGTTTGGTAACAAGCGAATTAAAAATACCAACCTGCTCATCAACGGTCTGGGCCAATGTTACGGGAGACCAGTCGATATTGCAAGCGTCGGCACGAAACGCATCTTGATCCATACCACTAAAATTGCGCTGAAGAATGACTTTGGGCTTAGCTTTAGGAGGACGAACTTTATAGGACAAAAATAAGAGATCATGATACGAAAAAGCGTCGGCCGAGCATTGACCGTGCTTCGCAACATGCTGGGGAGATGACACTATTATCAAGTCGAGAAGAGATGGAGTGGAGTTCGGGAAGTGATGTGTTGCAGTAAGTGGGAGAATATTTAAGTTGCTAGAACCGATAATGGATTGAAGCGAAGAAGTACGAGAATCGTTCCTAAGGAGGCAAGTGTTAAAGTCACCCATGATAATTAAGTGGCTGTAGGATGGAATTATATCATCGAGTAGAGTCTCGAATGAAGTGAAAAAATTTACAAGCAAGGAAGGGCTGTAGTAAACTCCGAGAAGGATTTTATTGTGAGCAAGGACAACTTCAACCAACAAATGCTCGCCTGCGTTAGCAGGAGGTGGTTGTGCCGAGGTGCTAATAACGGAGAAAGGAATGTGGGCACGTAGGTATATAGCAACCCCACCACCCCTGGAGCCAGTACGATCATTGCGTATGAGATGAAATCCAGGCAGAGCATAAGAGGTAAAAGGTAAACACGGTTTAAGCCAAGACTCGGAGATTAATACAGCATGAATATTTTTCTGATCGAGTGACGCCAGCATGTCAGAATGATGAGCCGGAATACTTTGCGCATTTATGTGTATGACGTTAAAGTTTTTTGGTACATCAGAAAATTGACACTCAAGTGTGTCGGAAAGAGACGGGATGCTAACAAAACTGTCTTCATCACTACTACGAGTACTACACGATAAAGAAAGATAGTTTGAATCATCACCTGAGGTTGACATAACAATAAATATAAAATATATAAAACAATAATAATGTCACAAATAATATAGATACTAAGATAATTCTAACACCCAATCAATTTAAAACAATATATAACCAATTCTAACTCCACCCGCTGGTTTGTAAATCGTAAATTACATGAGCAGACATTTAAATACAAAATAAAAAATAATAATGAACAAGGACAATTTACGCGTGAACCCGTTGCGAAAACTAATTATGAAAAATAAAAAATAAAAAAACAAACAAGACATGAAACGGAACGCATCAAAAAAAAAAAGAAAAGGAAAACCTGACTTATGTCAATCCGTCATAAAACTCTCATGTCAATGTCATTATAATAACTAAAAATTGCAAAGAAGTCACAACAAATTATCGAGAGGGTAAATAAATACGGCTGTGATACTTCACTTTTGTTAGATGAAATACGCCAACTTAGACAGGAAGTGAGTGACCTACGGACACAAAATAATGAGATGAGCCACATAAGACAGGATTTCTCTGACCTCAAAGAGTTGTTATCAACATCTATAGGTGAAATTCAAAATGCCTTTGCCAAGAAGCTCGAAACGTCGCAACTTGAAATAGCTTTCTTAAAGTCCACAGTTGTACAATTGCAATTGCAGCTAAACATATATGAACAAAGCGCCATGAAGAATGAAGTTGAAATAATTGGAGTTCCTGAAGCAGACAAAGAGGATCTTACCCGACTAGTAATATCGACTGCACAAGAGCTAGGAATGCAATTGAATCAATCTGATATCGATGACATTACTCGTATTGGATCAAAACGAACCCGTGGCACGAAAGTTGTAATGCCTGAAGGCCAAAAATCACGTCCAATAGTAGTCAGATTAATACGGCGGCAGAAAAAAGAAGAACTGGTGAGAGCCGCAAAGGCAAAAAAGAAACTTTCATCCGAGAACATCGTGAGTGGCACTTCTGGGAAGATATTTGTGAATGAAAGGCTTACCAAAGACAACCGAATGTTGTTTCGCGAGGCTCGGACTAGGGCTTTCTCGCATAAGTTTCGCTACTGTTGGACAAAAAACGGAGGTATCTACGTGCGGGAAGCCGACAGCAAGCCTGCCATCCGTATTTATTCAGCAGCGGATCTTAACAATAAAGTTGGAGCAGTGTCCCCCCCTTTCACAGCATAATTTAGTTTTTTACTTATTTTTGTTTTTTTGTTTTGTTTTGGCTATTTACTTTTCTTTCTTCCATGTATTTATACGAGCCTACACTCACCCAAACATCTCCTTTACACAACTTACTTCGATGGCTTTCGTAGTTAGACATAGTACTCTCTTGACACTCACACACACAAAGTACAATCATGCCTTACAGAAAACTTTCACATTTATTTACACTCTAATCTCACAATCACAAATAAATTATTGGCAGGCTTTTAACTTCATCAACACAATAGGGGTATGTAGTCTCGTAAGCTGTGTTCTCTCTGGTGTTTTGGCATTATATAATATTAAATACTTTCTTCGTCGATGTTCACTCCAGAGTTCTTAGATAACACAGAAAATATTCTAAAAATAAACTGCCAAACACTGGAGAGCCTGGAACAGTGCGCTGACTTCGTACCAGAATCTAAATACAATCTCAGAGTTTTGACTTTTAACATACGCAGTATCTTAAAAAATTTTGACATGTTTCATATTATAATGGGCCGTCTGAACATTGATTTTGATGCTATCATACTTACAGAGTGTTGGTTGGCAAAAAACACTCCGGTACCGGTGCTGTCGGGCTATAACTCCTATCGTACACATAAACATATTAATAAGAGTGGCGGAGTTGTTGCGTATGTTTCAAATTTATGGAACCCAACAATATCGGAACCGTTAATAGATGACTGTAACTGCTTAGAGATAAGATTACGCACGGATATTACTATATTCGGAATTTACCGTTCTCCTTCTTTCAAATCAACCGAAAAATTTTTATGCTCCCTAGATAAAACCTTAAAAAATACCAGTAACATAAAATGTATAGTCTTAGCTGGTGATATTAATATTGACCTACTTATTAGCCCACATACTGAACAATGTTCGGAATATCTGTGTCTTTTGGCGGCACACCAGTTGTTACCGGCTATTACTCACCCGACCAGGCATAACTCCTGCCTTGACCACATTTTCATAAAGAACCATACATCCGCAATAGGTTTGGTGACACGCTCTGACTTGACGGATCACGATTTATGCATTATAGGACTACCTTCCACTATAATACCGCCACAAGAGTCTCGCAAGCGTATCAAAATGGTACTTGACTATCCAGCAGTAGTCTCCACCCTGAAATCGTCTGACTGGTCAAGTGTGGTCGGAGCTGAAAATGTTGACAAAGCTGTAGCCTCCTTCACTGAAATTATTGATACCGCGGTCTCAGTTAATTCTAAACCAATTAAAATCTCACGTTCCAAATTTAATATTAAGCCATGGGTAACTCCAGGACTAATAAGATGCCAGAGACATCGCGACTACTTACATCTCCAAGCTAGGAAAAGTCCAACAAATGAAATCGCACAGATTACGTATAGGAGATATCGAAATTTTTTAAACAATTTGTTGCACAGACTAAAAACAGCATACGAAAACCAAGAGCTTACAGCTAATCAAAATGATAAAAAGAAACTTTGGAAAACTATTAAAGATATTTGTAACTTCACTAAAACTCGTAATGATGCAATGGAATTAACGAAAAATGCGGATCCAGCTCAGTCATTAAATAATTGCAATCGGTACTTTGCTGATATTGGTAAAAGACTAGCTAATGAGACACTTACCAAAATAAATGTATCCGAAGAGGATTTAGCTGCTAATTTTAAGCTTGACGGTCACCCTGTGAGCTCTCTGTTCCTGTTTCCCACTGATCAGGAAGAAGTTTCTCAGTATATAAAGGAACTTAAAGTTGACAGTGCTCCTGGTATAGATAGATGTACCCCTCGTCTAATTAAACAAATCTGCCCAGTGATACTAGAACCACTTACTCATATTTTCAACTTAAGCTTGTCTACTGGAAAATTCCCTGAAAGGTGGAAATTAGGTTTAATAACTCCTATCCACAAAGATGGCTGCAAATCTACACCTAGCAATTATAGACCAATAACCTTGCTGAGTGTCTTCTCAAAGCTTTTGGAAAAAGTCGTTAGCAAAAGACTAGTTACGTTTTTAGAAAACCACTCTCTCATCTCTGAGAAACAGTTTGGCTTCAGGCGTAACAGGTCTACTGAGGATGCTGTGGTACTGCTGACAAAAACAGTAACCTCGTTATTGGATCAAAATGCTTGCTGCCTTGCCATCTTTCTTGACTTAGCTAAAGCATTCGACACGGTTTCGTTCCAAATCCTACTAAAAAAATTGGAATGCATGGGTGTTCGGGGTCTGGCACTCGACTGGTTCAGCTCTTATCTCAGAGGTCGCTACCAATGTGTTAGAATTGGATCAGATGTGAGCGAGCCCCTTCCAGTTGAATACGGGGTGCCCCAGGGTAGCATACTCGGTCCAATACTATTTCTAGCGTACATTAATGACATCCTAAATCTACCTATACAAAAAGCTGACCTGATATGCTACGCGGACGACACGGTCATATTGTTTCGTGACTCATCTTGGAAAACCGTTTTTGAGACAGCGAATGAAGGTATTCTGATTATTTCTGACTGGCTTGATAAAAATCTTTTAACTTTAAACTCAAATAAAACTAAATACTTAACCTTTTATAAAACAAGCGCATCCAAACCGCAAGTTATACCTAAACTTACTATACACTCATGTACTAATACTGGCGACTCCAGTTGTCACACCTTATGTAACTGTCCATCTATTAAACAAGAGCAATCGTTTAAATATTTAGGTGTGATTCTGGATGAGAATTTTTCTTTTAGGCAACATATATCAGCTCTGGCTGGTAAAATCAGGAAAACTATTTACATAATGAAGTCGTTGCGGAACTCTGCATGTAAAAAGACTCTCATCATGGTCTATAATGCTATCTGCCAATCATGTTTGCTTTACTGTATATCGGCTTGGGGCGGCGTAGCCAAAACTACTTTGATTGAGTTAGAAAGAGCACAGCGAGCAGTACTCAGGGTGATGTTAAGAAAGCCTTTCAGATTTTCCACAGATGACCTGTACAGGGAGTGTGATCTTCTTAGAGTGAGACAACTTTATATCACAAAGGTAGCCTTAACAGTACATAAAAGAATAATTAATTCTCCTGAATTTCCCTGTTTGGTTGCAAGACGTACCTTTAAAATTAATCTCCCTCCCGTACGTACATGTTTTGCTAGACGTTTTCCACCTTATTCCCACATGTACGTATATAATAAAATAGTGAGACAAGTAATAGATGTGAAACAGCTGACGGCAAATCAATTAAAACGTTCCCTTAACATTTGGTTGAAGAGTCTCAACTATGAAGAAATTGAAAGATTACTAATGGCCTGCCATTAATGCGACAAACACACACACATTCACACACACACACACACACACACACACAATTACACACGCTTACACACACACACACACTCACAAACATGGCTCCTTAATAAATACATTCATATATTAATATTAGATTACGTAATTAAATTTTTTTTATTTTTTATTTCAACTTTTTGTAAAGGTATCTGAGTCTAGTTTCGAACCAGCCGGTAACTGTGGCTTTGAAATTGTAATGGCTCCTGCGGGTCAGGCCTAGAGTCTAGTGCAGCGGCCGCTGTTAAATTCATAAAGGTTTCCCTATGCATTTGATTTATATATATTTTAACATTAGTTCATACCTGTTAGCATTTACATTAAGGATTTCTATGTATCTGGAACCCATTTCTTTTATGGTAATAAAGATTATTATTATTATTATTATTAAATAAGTTAAAATATCTTAAGTACCTTGCAACGAGAAAAACGGGTCCACAGAAAATGTCTACATAACAAAAACAACACAACACAAACACTCAAGATGGCAACAACCAGTGTCACTTTTTAGTGGTGCCTCCGGCTCGCCTTGTTTTTGGCACTGCAGGTTCCGGTACTCTCTCCGCAGCAGCCACAGGCTTGGGTTTATTAACCACTGCAAGCTTTTGGAGCTCAGCAATTGAGCTTATACGGCTGCGCTTCCCGTTAGAGCTAACCACGAAGATGTATCCCTGGCGCGTAAAACATTGTGTGACACCAAACTTCTGACGCGCCGCCATAAATGTGTCATGCCGCGGTTTCGTCAGGAACTCGGAGATCGTGATACCGGAGCCTTTCAACGCAGTCTTTGCATGCCACATCTTGTCCCTCATGTCGACATCGCGCAGCTTCAGCAACATAGGCCTTGGTCGATCGCTTGTAGATGTGCGGCCCATCCGATTACAACGGCCTATATCCTTCGCCGAAAAACTAGTCAGCTTTAAGCGGTCGACTACAGCGCGAACAACAACTGCAGCTGCATCCTCGTTTGTTTGCTCCGGCAGTCCATGAATCAGCAGCATCTTCCGCCGACTCCGCTTTTCTATGCTGTCCACCTGATCAGCAAGAAGGGCAACTTGGTCTTGTAGTGTGCGGAGAGCCGTCATTATAAACGCCCTGAAGGCTGTGAAATCCGCTGTCAAGTTGGTGACATTGACCGAAGGAGTCGCGTTATGAAGCTCTCCCTGGTAGACATCCATCCGCTGGGTAAACATTTGTTGGAGTTGAGCCAGTGATTCTTGTACAGCCTCCATCGTTATGCTGTTGGTAGTGCAGTGCAGTGCAGAAGTGTATCTTGGTGTTGTAGTTGTGTTTTCGTCTTGATAACACTTACCAGCAGGTATTAAGTGCTAATTATTAATTTGCATTAAAAATTGGGCTTGGCAAACTAAGATTGTAATTATAAATTAAATAAATAGTGTAGAGCTTTTAACAGTTGATGTCGACTTATTTAGCACCTACCCCAAAAAAAGATGTATATGAGACTACTGATCTAAATACATCATTTAATATATTTCATGACACCTTAACATTGTTTTTTAAATTATGTTTTCCCTCGTGTAAAATTAAGTTAAGAAATAGATCTAAACCCCGCAATTGGATTACAAGGGGAAATAAAATGTTATGTGTGTCAAAGAGAAAATTGCGTTTTAAATATTATATAAAAAAGAATCTGTCCAATAAGTGCAAGTATCGAAAGTATTCCTCAATTTTAAAGATGTGTAAATCTAGAAAACTTATGAACGAGGCACGCCTCCATAAAAGTAAAAATGTTTGTAAAACCACGTGGTATCTAATTAAATCGTATGATTAACCAGAATTTAATAATAGTTACACAAGCAAAATCAGACATAACAATATGAATATTACGGACCCTATTGATGTTTGTAATCATTTAATATTTTTTATTCCGACATTACAAATCAATCATCTAATTATAATTTTAATAATTTTGATTCTGACATTACAATCCAATCATCTAATTTTCATAATTCTAATGCGACATCTGTTAATAATATCCAACGTTTAGAACCGAGCATCTTTTTACACCCAATAACACATGACGAGATATTTAAAATTATAAGATCCCTCAGTATCACAACATCGGTGGGCTATGACGCACTACCCACAAAGATTCTTAAATACTGCGCACTAGTTCTTTCTGACATATTAAGTTATTTAACAAACCTTTTAATGACTGAAGGCACATTTCCGGAAGCCCTCAAACTATCAATCATAAAACCAATACATAAAAAAGGCGATATTGATGTAATGGATAATTACAGACCTATTGCATTAATACCAGTACTATCTAAAGTCTTTGAAAAGGTTATGCACAATAGAATTTATACCTTTTTAGAAAAATTTAAAGTATAAGCCAAGGAACAAAATGGTTTTCGGAAAGGTAAATCAACCACATTAGCAGCCTTTAATTTGATAAAAAATGTTACCGAAAATATTGACAAGAATATCGATACAACAGCCGTATTCTTCTAGCTTTTGACTTTGTCTCACATGACATACTTTTATCTAAATGCGAGAAATACGGTTTAAGAGGAAATGCATTAAAGTGGTTACAAACTTTCCTTAGAAATCGTACACAATATATCGAAGTTAATTACGTTAATGAACATAAGGAAGAAACTTCTGCAAAATCACTACTTGTCCGAAATAAAGGGACTTAGGACCCCTATTATTCATAATATACATTATTGTTCTACTTCCTGTTACTAATTATCAGTGCAATTTATTCGCTGACGATATATCTGTGGTAATACCTAAAACTCCAGACCGAAACTTTAATGAAGATATTAACAATACTATTAATAATATTACGAAATGGCTGACAGAGAACAATTTAAAAGTTAATGTAAACAAAACTAAATATATACAATTTTATAATAGAAAACCCAAAAGTCTAAATATATCTGTGCTTCTTAATAATGAACCAATATCGGAATCAGATGAAGTCGTTATTTTGGGCATAATAATTGACAGTCAGTGCATATGGACAAAACATATTAAGAAATTATGTTCTAAAATAAATAGATTTGCTTAAGCGCTGTGGCGACTGACGACGCAAATCAACCAAAAAACCGCATTAAATTAAATTAAAATTAAAATCTTTCCTACAATCACACCAATTATCTAGCCCAAGAGAAGCTTCGAAGAAACTCGTTAAATGGTTACTAGACAACGGATAAACATACTTAAAATACTTAAATACATACTTATTATACATAGAAAACACCCAGACCCGAGACAATTTAGAAAAACAATAATTTCTAAATTGACCCGACCGGGGATCGAACCCGGGACCTCAGAGATGGCGACACCATGAAAACCGGTGTACAAACCACTCGACCAAGGAGGTCGGCATTGATGGCTTATCACGGATTCGTGGCATCAAACCTTAAATACGGCGTACTTTTGTGGGGAAATTCAGTCGACATGAATAAGGCTTTCATGTCACAAAAACAATGCGTTCGAGCCATATGTGACGTGACACCAATGACATCATGCAGGCAATTGTTCCCAAAATTAAATTCATTAACTCTCTCTTCATTATATATACTGGAATGTTGTATTTTTGTAAAGAGTCATCAGTATTTATTAATTAATAAAGATGTAAACATTAGTGACGTAATATTCAATACATTATAGCCAAATGTATAATTAATTATTAGTATTTTTTTTTCAATTCTGTTTTCCTAATTATCTCCATTCACATGCCCTGCGTTGGCAAAATAGACGAACATTGTTATAAATTACCATCTTTTGTACCTACTCTATTTTCTGTGAATAAATTATTTCATTTCATTTCCAAACTGAACCTGGCTCTCGATCACTGTACAAGACTCAGGTGCGATCGAGTATGGAGTATTGTTCCCACCTATTATGGGACGGCTCCGCTAAATACCTCCTCGATGCACTTGATAAACTGCAAAGGCGAGCGGTACGCATTATTGGGGATGCTGAGGTTACAGCGTCTCTTGAGGACCTCCAGCTGCGTAGAGACATTGCTCCTCTCAGTGTCTTTTACCGGGATTACTACAGATAGTGTCTCTCCCGGACTACACGTGCTGGTCTTAGGAACCACCATCATACTGTGCAGACTATCAGTACTCGTACCAAAAAATACAATAGGTGCGCTTGTTACCGTGCTTATTTCACGGTGGGGAGCGCTCTCATTATTTTGGACTGCATCGGCTGCTTACCATCAGGCATGATGCAGTCACTATGACGACTCAATAAAAAAAAACCATAAAACATCAGCACATGAGTAAAGAAACGGAACAGAGACAAAGCTTCTGGGAAGCATACGAAAATTCTTCCTTATTTTTGTAGGGTTTCAAAAGAGAATAAAATAAAATAAACAAACTTTTATGAGATTTTTATTAGTAAAATTTAATTTTTTTCTTTTTAGCGCATTAAAATAAAAGGTTTTTTACTTTTAATTTATTTTTTACTTTTTAGTTGATCTCACTGAACGTGTATCCAATATTTGTTCACATCCATCAAACCACCACCACTCACCACCCATCAAAACGGTCCACCCATTACGACGAATCAAACTTTTCGTTTGTTCGTCTTAATGGTTCGTTCCTATAGCCACCTTCCAGCTCGATTATCAGACCCTGGTTACCATATAGCATTAAAGTACTCGTCAAGACGAATTAAACGAGCCCATACTCGATGGAATTATGTCGTTTAATTACTGATTTCCATAGCCAACTTGCAGCTCCATCACCAGACCCTGGTTACCTTCTAGCACCAAAGTACTCGTCAAGACGAATCAAACGAGCCCATACTCGATGGAGTTATGTCGTTTAATTACTGAGTTCCATGGCCATCTTGCAGCTCCATCATCAGACCCTGGTTACCATGTAGCACCAAAGTACTCGTCAAGACGAATCAAACGAGCCGAGACTCGATGGGGTTGGTTCGTTTTTTTACTGAGTTCCTAGGACCACATTCCAGCTTCATCATCAGATCAGACCCCGGTAACCATCTAAAAACAAAGTTCTCGTTAAGACCAATGAAACGAGCCGAAACTCGATGGGGTTGCGTTGTTTCATTACAGAGTTTCTATGACCACCTTCCAGCTCCATCATCAAACCCTGGTTACCATTGAAAGACAAACTACTCGTCAAGACGATTTAAACGAATCCAAACTCGATGTTCCTATGAGCACCTTCCAGCTTCCAGCTTCCTTAGCGCCATGTCATCATAATATTGCATTGTCACGCGCTTTACACATGTATGCAAAATTTCAAATCAATCGGTAACCGGGAAGAGGATCAAAATTAAGTTGCAAGATTTCACCCGAACAAACATGCATTGCAAGTTAAATAAAAAACTTGTATAGTAATATCATAGACAAATACCGTTTCGGCGCGGTTTCATGTGACAACAGCGGACGGCGGCGCGGCGCCGCCCGCAACCCGCCGCCCGCTGTGCGCGAAAACGAGATAGGAGACAATAGGGTAACCTTATTAGTTGATAAGCGCTTAAAATTACCGTTACAAATACCCTATTTGATTTGGTAAGTGCATTGGAAGCAGTTAACTTTATTCAAAAAAGTTACCGCTACGAAAGACTAACCCTATCAATAGGGAAACCCTATCGTTCGGTAACCTTTTGATGGGGTTTCCCTAACAATCGGCTTAACCAAAAAAAGGGGTTTTCCGGTCCCTGAGGAGTAGCCAGATACCACAACCTTCCACTTGCTGTGATCCCTACAGACTTCTTTCGCTTCATCCACATTCATTAATCTCTTCATACGCGCTCGTCGGTTTAGGCACAGAATAAATAATAGTACTACGCTGATCTTTCTTAATTATTGTATATATTAATAGAAATAAACTCAATTCTAAACAATCATTATACAGAGTGTGGTTTTGTAAAACAACGCTCATCTCAGGGGTGGTAGTATATACCTACACGAAACTAATGCCAAAAAAATAAAAAAAATACCTTAAATTTTCATAAAAAAATCCCATCCGTCGTACAATGACTTATTTTACGAACGCCAAATGACCTCAACGCAAAATTATCAGGAAATTATGGTATTATTACGCGGGCGAGCTATCGGTCATTCCGCCACGCTCTCTCCGCACATGAGTAAAGAAACGGAACAGAGACAAAGCTTCATACAACCGCACAATGTGCTCTCGGGTCGGCGGCCGCATGCACTCGGTGGTGTAGCGGGGTATAGGGGGTTTGGTGCGGGCGGTAATAGCGCCTGGTTGCAGTGACATTAGGAATGTGCTAATCTATAACGATTGACCTAATTTTGTCTAACAATACGTATAGGTATGTTGAGATAGTCGTCAGTGTATTATGTAATTTTTTTTCTTTCATCATCATCGTCATTATCATCCAGAGGACGTCCACTGCTGGACAAAGGCCCCCCAAGGATATCCACCACGACCGATCTTGTGCTGCTTGCATCCATTGAGTTATAATGTACTACGTACTAGAGGAGCTATCCCAAGCAAAAGCTTTGTTCTATTTTTTTTAAAGTTAAAACAAAAGTGCGCTGCAGCGCTAAAACAATAATTTATCGTCTTTCTGAACAATCCAAGCCTACAGCGCTAGACCGCTTCTTTTCTCGCAACCAAAAGGTCTAAAGCGCCGAAACATGGCCGCCGCTCATGTCTCGGCGATTTGATGAAATAATTAGTCAAATGCATGTTATATCGATAATTTAGTACATATTTACAGTTGAAAAGTGATTCGTTTAGTTTTATTTGTTTTCCTGAAATCTTTAAACAGTACCTTAGCACACATGAAGGCATATTTTAATAAAATAGAACACAGAATACACACGTATTGTTGCGTCTAGCGCCCTGCCACAGGCTAATATAATTGGAGCGAGCTGGCTCTAACGCGTGTAGCAAAAAATCTAGTTGGGACGTCTTCTCTAGTACCTAGTACATAATAACTCAATGCTGACATCCAGTGTTTTTGCAGCATTTTTTCTTTCATGTACCCGAATAAATTACATACTCACTTATTTACCGTCTCGTTCGCAGGATGACCGACTACGAGCGCATCAAGAGCGGCTGCCTGCAGCGTGGCGAGCTGTGGGAGGATCCCGACTTCCCCGCCACGCAGTCCTCGGTGTTCTACCACCAGACGCCGCCGTTCCACTTCGTGTGGAAGAGAGCTAAGGTAACTGAGTAGTTAAATGAATGAATCAATAAAAATTTCTTAGCCAAAATATACACCGAGATGTTTCATTGGTTTTGGAGCCGAAACCCTGTTCATGTTTATCATCAGTAGAAGCTATTTAGCTTATTAAAATAAAAATATGAGCTTAAATAAAAAAATTAAGAAACCTTAGTACCGGACGATCTTATCAAAGTCAATGACCGAGGCCACAGTATAAATATGAGCTAAAGCAGTAAGGAAGCTACGTACAAACGCTCGAATCGACGCACGCCCACAGACGCACGTCTTTACAGGGCCCCTAAGCGGACGTCGCAGTGCTCTCAGTAGCCCGTGTGGCGTCGAACCGAGTGTTCACTGTTGCATGTTGCGGGCGCTGTGCGCGCGATTTTTAAAAATGCCGCGAGTGTTATTGCGTAGTATACGGCTGCTTCAAAACCGGAGCTTTCGTTTTTTAAATTTCCTGCTGATGTTGAAAGAAGAATGATTTATTATTAATAAATAAATAGCTTTTTCTTTTAAATAAATCGTTTGGTTGTTTAGGTGATATTTGGAGTACTTACGTATATTTTTTAAGCGCGCGTTATTTTAATGGTTAAAAATAATAAGAATTGATTCTACGAAACTTCATCCTTAATAAACTTTGCTTTAAAAATCGATATCTGAGGATCTGTGTGGTTTCTGACAATGAATCCGTTATTAGAATGAGAAAAAGTAGCCGCCATATTAAACTTTTTAGTTCTTTAACCGATTGCTTTGAAAATCGATATCTGGGGATTTGTGTGGTTTTTGACAACGACTCCGTTATTAGTATGAGACAAAATAGCCTCCATCTTGAACTTTTTAGTTATTCGACCGATTGCTCTAAATATCGATATCAGATCTGTGTGTCTAACCGGAGTTTACTAATTGTACCACCGGATGATTTCGTTGAATATATCGAAAAAATGGACGAAAGTTTTCGCTGTTGTTTTCAAAGAGAACACATTAATTGTAAAGTAGCTGTATTAATTTATAAAGAAGTAGACAAAATCAGTTTTATAGTGCCGTGTCCATGTTTACCGATAATTTATTTAAAAAAGCTATTCATTAGAATGAGAATTTTTTACACTATTAAATTTAATAATAAAGCTTTTCGAACGTGTCGTAGCAGGCGAAAGTATTTTTCAGTGAGTAATTTGTAATAACTAACGAAAAATAAAGACTTCTTAAATTATTAAAGATTTTTTAATTACACAATTTTGTTTGTAAACTAGTCAATTCATTTGATTATTTGATCATTATAGAACCCAAACAAACGTTTTGAAAAATAATAGAATAATTACCTTTTAATTTTATAAAAATTGACAACCAATAAGCTTTTCTAGTTATCTCAAAAAAAGCGCTAACCAGCTGAGATACATCACTGACTAAACAAAAACTTTATCAATTTTGTGTAAAAAACAAAATCTTTATCAATTTTTCAAAAATAAGAGGACAACCCTAACGCTCAATTGGCGCGAGGTATATAAAACAAGAAACAGGCCCAGCTTCCGTACTGCTTTAGCTCATATTTATACTGTGCCGAGGCGCTTCAAACGCTCCGCCTACCCCCCGCCCCGCCGCCGGCGCAGGCAGGCGGCCGGGAAAGTTCATAGGGGTCACGGCGTACGAGTAGATAAGAAGAACGTTACTGCGTGTTTTCGACAAAAAGTCACTTTTACAACTTTTTTTTCATTGCTCGTAAAGTGATTATTATTTCATAAATAGGTACAACATTTTTTTTTTAACGTTTTTGGCTCCATAACCAATGAAAAATCACGGTGTATAACATACAGCTTAAAGACGTCCTGAATGGGTGCTTACCTACCCACCCTTTTTTTTTTAATAGATGGCAGTCGTTCAGGCGCGTCCCCTGATGTACTTAGAGCAATCACTGCCGCCCATATGGACATGGACACCCGCTAAACCAGAGGAATCGTAGACCTATACAGTAAAAATATTTTTGAACGATTCGAAAATACTTATTTATTAAGTTATACTTGAATAAAGAGATTATGATTTGATTCAATGATGAATTGATGATACCATAAATAAAAAAACAGTGTTAGATGGGTCCCCTCAGCTCAGACTAAGCCGAAGCACAAGTCCACGACGCTGGTACTCTGCAGATACCATTTCTGAAAAACAGATGGTGTCCGCTTAGAGCTAGATCAGAGCTAGCTTCTTTCTTTCAGCTTCTGAATCGTCCATTATTATTAAAGGCTACCATTCGGGCTGCTTTTTTCAGCTTCAGACTTATAAAGATTATAAGAATTTTCTTCGGTTTTGAATCTGTTTCACTAGAAATAGGTATCTAATATAGGTATAGCAAAGATATTCCAGTTGGCGGGGCACTGGATCTGCTGTATAGATGTAGGTATAGAATGTAGTTGTGCTGATTTATAGATTACAGGGTATGGAGGCGCTAGAGCAAAACCCCGCCAACTCAAAATCTACCTAACAAAATAACAACAACCACAAAAAAAATATAAGAGAACTTAAATAAGTACATAAAATTTCTTAATCTAAAAACTAAAACTACAAATAAAAAAAGTCTTCCAACTGTGGACACTGCACATGGTTACGGTTCCAAGAATACTGGCAATATTACTTCTTTGAATTGCCAGATATCCCCGGTACCATGTGCCAGCCTTCTTGTCACCGGAGGCCTCAAAAAGGCGAGCACTTAAGTCTTTAACAAGCTGCTTCGCATGCTAGGGAGCAGTATAGGGATACTATACCCAACTAGTATAAAGCGATAAATTATTTTAGCAATATGAAATCGTAATAACTGCGAATCCTATTAATTGCGATTCGCACGCACCGAAGCTAACTAGCCCCCGTGTTTGCGTCCGGCGGCGGGCGGGCGGCTGAGCTTTGTTTGTAAAATCGTAATTGAATCTGCCATTCGCCCCGATTGACAATGCACCGTGAAATGCAGATAATTCTGACATTAAAGACACGATTATTCTGGCAATGGCGAAGTCACGTAGGTATGTGATGGCGCAGCGGCTAATGCGTTCGGTTTGCGATCGTGACAGTTAAGCAACGTTCGCATAGCATGGTCTCTAGAAGGGTGACCAAAAAAAACATTTAGTAAGTTTATTTCCTACGGCAACAATCACTGGGTCTTCATCTCACCTGATGTTAAGTAACGATAAGGCAAAAGTAGAAGTAAACTTCACCCGGAAACCTCAACCGCTTACTCCTGTGTGCGTTATTTTCCTGCTTCCGCAGGCATATAAAGCCGTTCGACCCGGCGGTTGTCTTAAAATGGCAGTCGTTAATCATCCTTTTTTGGGCCAGCATGATGATCACCGATCCCCCATTACGTAGGTAGGCCAATGTCCACCAGTGGGACTTCTATAGGCTGATGATAATAATGTACTCCGCCCCCATTAGCTCAATGTTCGCCCAAAAATAAATTGAGTTCATAATTCTATCTGTATTATGAACTCTAATAAATATTAAAAATGCGGTGTTTATTCTATAAGTGGCATAAGTAGTGGAAATGTGAAATTAAGTAATTTCCATATAATACTCTTTGGCTAAGGCACAATACACATAATAAAATGTGTATTGTGGCTAAGGTTCAGTAGCACAGAATAGGTAATAACTAATAACAGAAGCAGGACAATGTTTTTGTTGAGGGTTTGCCAAAAGATCAAATGCGCGCCGCCCCGTTCAAAGCAATAAAATAAGAAAAATGAATAACGATTATTTACAACGCCCGGGCAACGGCCGGCCGGACGTTGACCCGTTAACGTAGGTACTGACGCGGATGGGTGAACCCCTTGCCAGCGCGTTGTAAATAATCGTTATTTAAAAAAAAAATCATTTAATTTTTCTTATGATATTGCTATTGCTATTGAATATGATATGATATTGAAAAAAACACGAATTATTTTTTGTCATTTTTGTCATGTTTAAAACACTTGACCAGACCAGCCCTTGAAGTTTCTTGCGGTTTCTAGCAGTCACCTTATATAGTTTCAGAACGCAATACGCATCGATAACGGATTTGACGATATTGATGCAATATACGTTTCAGTAACTACGCACACCGCATTCCTGACGCAATATAGTGTTTTCCAAAATATATAGTTACAGAACGCATCGATATCGGATTTTACGATATTGATGCAATATACGTTCGATAGCCCTTCTGTTGCCAGACTTTTTTTCGCGATGCCGTTAATTGCCAGATATTCAAAATGGCGAAGCGTTTGACACCCGGTACTTGAAAACAACGATTGAGCTATTTCTTGCTTGAAAACATGTACAAAACTGAATATTTATGGTATTTTAATGAAATAACCTATTAAAATAACTAATTAACGGTGTACGTAAACCATATGCGTATAAATACTAAAGATAATAATCATAAATTCTAAAAAAAAAAATTGTTACAAAATATTCAAAAAAAATATATTTATACATTGTGAACAAAGTATTTTACTATCATTCAATAGTGCATTAACTATATTTACAGAAAACAATAACAATAAGATAGTTTAATTGTAAAAAGACTATATTAATTATCTAAAAAGTCAATGTGCCAAGAGAAACCACGCGAAAAAAACAAAAACACTAATTTAAAATTTCCCGCTCTAAAGTTCAATGAACGCGTACTAGAGTGAAAATTGTATATATCGGTGGCTTATTTCTATATCTGACGTTAGCGCAGGTATACGATTTGTATGTGCCTATTACGCACAATTATTTTTGTGCAAATATCTAGTGTTATTTGGATTCTATTGTTTTTTAAAAGAAAAACACTATTGTTAGTGGTTTTGTCGTGAAACTCTCTCAAGAAAAAGTATAAATCCGAGTGTAAGTACCTAGATAATGTGCACAAAGAATTGTAAATAATATGTTTATTTAAATTTTACATTGAATTTGTCCCTACCTAGAGTCATCATAATTATCAACTTAGTAAGTGATTCCAATTACTTATATCAATTGCGTCTTCATACCATGTGGGTTTTAGAATACAAAACACAGTTTCGCAATGAGGAGGGTTACAAAAGCTTTTGAGCAGATGTACTCATTAAATGGGTTGCTCTGTGAGTGGGTAGAACAAAATTAAATACTAGAACTATGGAGGTACCTACTGTCACTTAACGTTTTAGAATAAAAATATCTTGCAATACAACTCTTCCATTTTAATGGGATAGGTATAGTCAGAGAATAAATGTAAATACTTAATTTATACTCGTAGATGAGTAGGTATAGACTAAACAACTGTTAGTGGCCGAAGTAAACAGGAACTGAAAATAGCTAGGTTCGCATTACTTTAGGGCATTACCCCTATTTGTTTTAATCTAAGGGCATTACTTATAAATACCGTTTATTTTAAAATTATTTAGTGAAATACTGTTTTGTCAATTTTACTCAAACTCAAAATGACTTGAGTGTGACATTGACAAAATAATGTTTAATAATATTTGCTTACATGCATGATTGGTCTCGTAGCGAGACCAAACATTTATCTAAGAATATTTGCTTGCTTCCAATAATTTTATATTTTAAAAGGAAGCTTGTTTCCATCTTATGGATGCGTTTTCTATCTAAAATCTACATTCATAAAAATCAATTGCCCAAATGTATGTACGCGCATCATTTCAGAACGGCTGTTGCTGTACTATATGGGTAATTCTTTTTTTGTCGTGTTCGTAATAATTGTCAGGACTAGGTTCCTGTGAAATATTTTTTTTGGAAATTTGTCACGGGATACAGAGTGTTCGCGCAGACGATCAGATATGGCTCTAACTGGCGTGCTAACCACTCGGCCCCGGAGGTCATCAAAAAGTCTAAAAAGTCTGTTTACACGCCTGCACGTCAACCTGTAAAAAACTGTCAAACTTCTGTAATCGATATTGATCCATAAACGTTGTTCATTTATAATCGAAGCTTATACCTAGTAATCTAGTAATATTATTCTGTGCTTATACGCTATAACGCTTGGCGTTAAAGTTTAATTCAAAAAAGTTAAACTTCAAAAATTTACTGCGTAAGGTACATTAAGCCTACACCTTCAAGAAACAAACTGTTACTTATTCGATATTTGGGGTTGATCCATAAACGTTCTATAAATATTATTATAATCGGAGCTTATATAAGCTATTTCAAAAAATTAAAGTTTTAAAATTGACGGCGTACATCAAGCCTACACCTTGAAGCAACAAACAGAAGGTATTCGATATTCGGGGCGTTTCGGTCGGTGGTCGATAGTCGAACGAAAAGTGTATACTGCTGACGTAATCCTTTACAAACAAGCTTTATCTTTTCGGATTTGTTACCAGGACTATTATTTAATGTTAAAATAGCATTCATATAATATTTAAAAAAAAGATGTTAATTTAATATCGTACTTAATTTGCACAGTGCTCAAGCTAGACAAAATATTGGGCAAAATTTCAAATTTCCATTTTATTTCAATTAGGCCACAATAATTAAGCGCATGTGCATGTAAGTCACTACGTCATCTCAGTTTGTAAATCTCCAGTTCGTAAGTTATATAGACTCCCTGTATTATGACCTCTATATTACTTATGTGTTTAACAAACCGCATGATTACCCTCTGTTGAGGGTATTATTTAATGATACCCACAGATTACCAAATAGTGACCGCCCGCGTGTTATTTAGCATCCAATCCCGTTTACGAAACAGCGCCGAGTGGTGACAAACAAGGCGATTTGCAATTTTGCCACACTAACTGCCGCACTGAGAGACGTTAATAATCTTTAACACCTATTATCTAAATTTGCAAAATGTCTCTCATTACAACGTCTTAGAGTCACTGATTAAAAATGTAAAATTAACGGTTACTAAGTAGTCGTTAACGTTAATTGATGTGTCTGGATGAGGCTGAAAGTCTCGTTTTCGTCAACGTGAACGAAAACTGAACAACACCCGCACTAGGAGCTCAGTACACGAGCTCTTAACAACGCAGAGTGACGTTGAGAAGGGCACCACAAAGTTTGAGGCCGCCTCAGGGAGGGGCTTAAGGTTATTATGACACATTTACCGCACCAACAACACCGATCCCTTAAAACGAGGGCGGGCCGAGCAAGAGCCCCATGTGGAGGATAATGTCTTACGGTTTTACGGTTAGCTGCCGAGTGCGAATTTGGTCTTTACGCGTGACGCGCGCGACCCCACTGGGTGGGCCGCGGTGGTCTTCGGCTACCGTTTATTTGTAACTGTTTTGATTTTATAATATTGTTTTGTTAGATAATACAGTTTTGAAGTTAATTTATTATGTATTTCTTAGTATCGTTCGCTCTGATGTTTTTTATCTACTTACTATTTAATGTTTCCAGCGTATATTTCTCAGTGTAAGGGAGGGAGTACAGTATAGGTATTCAGTAAGTATTAATGTTTTGAATCATAAATTCAGAAGTAAGCTTTCAAAACTTACTCGTATGATGTCAGAAATGGCGTAGTTTTTTTTTATTACTTTCTTACAATTCTTTTTTCTATTTTGTTACGCGGTTCAAATCGTTGTATTAAAAGTGTCACGAAGTAAATGTAATACTTAATACTTTGTCCTTTTACATAACTAACTAAGTCGGCGCAAGTCGATCCAGACCTAATCTCCTCAGACCAATGTCGGGGTACTAACTACTAATTGTACTTTACTTACACAATTCACAAAAAACGGGTCTAAAAAAATAACATGCAGTACAACTAAAATCGTTATTAACGAAAAGTTAAAAAAACGTTATCACAGTTTTTTTATTCACTGTAACATTTTTACTTTCAAATCTTAGCTTACCTAACCGAACTCTAAAACAACACGAACATTTTATTATAAACAAAATCACGATTCCCTATTTCATTTTCAAATACCTTTTTAGAGTTAAGTAAGTAGTATACAGTAAAGCTATACGGACTACATTTTGCACGTTCCTAGCGTTGCACAAAGCCTTCATCCGGGCGGAGGGCCTCGCAGAGCTCTATTAAAGTTTGTATCCGATTTTATTACGAAAGAGTACCGCTAGTACACGCGCCCACTACCGCTAAAGCTCTTCGAAATCCGGTTCACAGACGGAAAACATCATGAAATGGGCGAATTCAAGCATAGAGGTCTTTTAACTGGAGACGACATCGCGAAGCAATGTATTGCTTGGATCACTCACAATTAGTGATGGGTCGAGGGCAAAAACCCAATAAGGGAAACAAAGGCATAAATGGACATGCAAAAACTACGGACATTTATTAGGCATTTATCAAATGCGCCCAAAATGACCGGGCATGAACCTAATTGTTGTTATGATATGATGATAAATGATAATTGTTGTAATTTTACTAGTTATGTGTTATAAACTAAATATATCCTTATGTCATAAACAAAATTCTATCAAATCACAATAAGTGTCTTCAGACAATTTTTCTCTTAGGGAGGGAGGAGTTAAGATTGACAACCCGGGCTCATTACTTTGTAAGCAACACATATTGACCCAAAAAAAAATAAGTTAGACCAAGCATTACATAAGTTAGATTATGCATTTATTTAAACTAGTGTTAAATCAGAATTAAATCAATATTATACACTTTTAAACTTTCGCGTTCCATTATGCACACATATTTAGACGGGATTTAACGCAAAACTACTTAGTAAAGTGCAACTCGGTCAAAACGTCGGGTATAAAAAGGTATGCGTAGAATGCCTTTACTAAGTAGTTTTGCGTTAAATCCCGTCTAAATATGTGTGCTTATATCAATATTGTATTAGCTTTTCACGGTGTTTGTATTAAATAAAGTTATTTTTATAAACAAATCCGCTTTCGACTACTTAATTTGTTCAGCTTGCAATCTTGCCCGCTAAGCAACTTTCGCAATGCCGGGTCGCTTGATGGGTGACCAATTTAAAAACATCTGGAGCTCCTCCGTGCTTCGGAAGGCACGTTAAGCCGTTGGTCCCGGTTGTTATCATAAGATGATGGCAGTCGTTAAAACCCACCAACCCGCATTGGGCCAGCGTGGTGGGTTATGGGCCAATATCCCCACGTGTTATTGTTCACGTGGTAGGCCTGTGCCCAGCAGTGGGACGTTATGGGCTGATGATGATGATCAATACAGACCATTTTTTTTATTCGTGTTCGCTTTATTATAATATAATAATAAAATCAGTTTGTTTCTCTTGCATAATAGTCACAATACACAATAAGTTTACAATCAATATGTGGTAAGTACATGGACATGAACCATTGAGGTACAATAAACTAGAGAAGAAAACGCAAAGCAAGTTTGTGCGCAACTAAGGTGCAGCCGCAAGGTCCACAATCGCTTGAATCACGCGCAATCACTGAGGCGTTTGCAGCCCATGGGCTACACCTTAGTGCGCATAAACTTGCTTCGCGGTGTCTTCTCTAATTTATTGTACCTCAATGATATGAACATTGTAAGAGAGCAGAACCTGTGCTAGGATATCCTGAGGTACCTACAGAGTTCTGGACACAATCTTATTGTATAAGTTGGACACAAATATTTTAACATTATTCCTGTAACATCAGGAGGCATCGGAAAATAAAATATTTTTTCGTACCACTTGCTCAAAAAGGTGACATTTTACGCCACAAAAAGCGAACATAACAATAGTAATTTTTAATCTGTTTTATACAGGGAAAGAAAATTGTACTGAATTTCATTCATCCTCTAGGGGGAATTACTTTTTGAAGTAGTAATGTATGTATGTAAGATAAGTGATAAAACAATGATATTTAGTTTAAATAATATCATTGTGATAAAATAAATAAAGCAGAGGAAATAAACGTCAGGATAGTAGCAAATAGTGCAGACACTGTGGTGTGGTGTTTGTCTTTATTGAGTTATATATTTACTAAGATAAATTATCAAACATTTAATATGGCGAAATTGCTAGCTGATAACATCGAATTTCAAGGTTTCACTTTCACAACTGAATAAGCTTTAATCTCTCGCTACGTATGGGATTAATAATGTTAAAATTATTTCGTGCTAGTTGTAACCGTGTTTTTGTGTATAAACACTCAATGAATTTCAGTCTATGTGTGTGCACTAAAGCACAATAACATAAATTAATCTCAATAATCCCTATTGTTCCACATTTAAGTAATTCCTATCGTGATAGTTTATCAGTTCCTATTGTAACCAATTTTAATTGGAAATAATGTTGGAAACGGATTGGACTGTTGTGCTTTTTCCTTTGATTCTATGCTAATTAGTGAGAACAGTGCAATCAATAATAATTATTTGACCTCCTTGGTCGAGTCGTTTGTACACCGGTTTTCATGGTGTCGCCATCTCTGAGGTCCCGGGTTCGATCCCGGGTCGGGTTATTTTAAAAATTATTGTTTTTCTAAATTGTCTCGGGTCTGGGTGTTTTCTATGTATAATAAGTATGTATTTAAGTATTTTAAGTATGTTTATCCATTGTCTAGTAACCATTTAACGAGTTTCATAACGAAGCTTCTCTTGGGCTAGATAATTGGTGTGAGTGTGGGAAAGTTTATTTATTTATTTATTTATTATTAACATTTTTTTTGACGTATTATAAAATGAAATTAGAAATTGGTGTTATAGTTTAGAGTACTTTTCTTTTAAAAATAATGGAAAATGACTGGTCATCCGTTCTAACTTCTAAAATAAGCATACATAGACTCACGACTATTATCCCCTAAGGGTTAGTCAGAGACTAAGGCGATGGGGACCGCAGAAGCATTCTATGTATGGTTTCATGTAATGTGTACATGCGTATCATGTAAATCTGTTCTGTATGTTGTTCGCGCACCGTGCGTCCACTGCCAGAATACCAGCGTTGTTGTGATACGTCCTACGTCCCGTCCTACGACCTACGACCCGTTCGCAACAACACAAGCTGAGGCGGGGTCCTGATTGACCATTGTTTTTTATTATATATTGTTATCGTATTATTTTCTGTGTGTCAATAAATGGATCTCTCTCTCTCAGTTTTCTGCTATAGTCCATTCCTTGCCCATGCCCAATCCAAACTACTCCAAGCACACATTGTAACTGCACATTTGTGCTCAATCACAGACCACTTAGCAAAAAATCATATTAATTTATTTAGATTTTCATTTTCACAGCACCTACCCGGCTCATGTTAAAAAAGTTGTGTTTGTTTTCAAAATAACAAAATGTATGTGTGTACAAGTACCAATAAGTACCGTTGTAACTGGTTGTAACTTTTTTATGATGAAAAAGGTTATGGGAACAATAAAGTTTCCTTTCCTCGTCAAAGAAAGAATGAAAATCTATAGTTACACTACACCCAATGTATTAATATTATATACAATATCATTGACTACACCCAACCGTTATTGCAGTGAACTAACAACGGATGACAAAATATCCATTTTTGCGTTGCTTTTTTATGATTTCCCCTCGGTACGAGGCTACTAGCACAGTACAAAGAGTCCACTAGGCAAAAAAGCCCTGTCGAAGCCTCAGCAAAACAGACGTTTTATAAGTATTTACAAAAGTCTTTGCTGTAATATTTGTGACGATTAATTCAGTTCAAGTGCTTTTCTTTGTGTAGGTACTTGACATGTAAATAATATTAGCTTTTTTGCTTAAAAATGTCGCAGGCAAATTGTTTTTAGGCATTTTAAAAACGGTGCCGTCAGTTAGCAAAAGTGTCGAAGGCAAATTGATGATCGTAGGTATTTATGTGAGCAATAGTCTGATGACTCCGAACACGAAATTGTATTGGCGACGCAAAATTTAAGACAAACTCTTTGTTTGATGTTTTTATCCATAATGAAATTCGTAATACACACTAGATATAAACTAACTAAAAACAGCACTGTGTCATAACTAAATAACAGATGCAACTCAAACTCCGCGCCAAACAAAATGGATATCAGTTGTGCCAATATAACAACAAAAAAAAAAACAAAAAAATAGAATTTGGAATCATAAACAAATCATCCGTTCCCGAAATTATTTTGACAGAATGTACAATCTACCTGCGACTTTTACATGGCCATTATACGCTTTAGCAATTTGTTGTTTTGACACCTGGATATTATGACAACTGGTCATTTTAACAATTGGGCATTAATGCCTTGTCATTTTGGCACACTGGACATTCTGACAACTGGCCCAACATACCCCGGAGTCCTTTGTGAATAAATTGCTATTCTTTAATTAAATAAATAAATGTACTAGCAAAGTACTCGTAGTAAGTTTTATTGATCAAAAACTCAACTATCCGCTTTGGGTTATGGCCGAATCTCCCATGACGTTGCCCATGCGGGAAAGCCAGTGTAGGTTTTCCAAAAATAGGTCTCCTAAGTTAGTGGGCATGTTAGAACCTCATTTTTAGGGTTCCGTACCCAAAGTGTAAAACGGGACCCTATTACTAAGACTCCGCTGTCCGTGCGGCGTCTGTCCGTCTGTCACCAGGCTGTATATCATGAACCGTGATAGTTAGATAGTTAGACAGACAAACAACAAATACTAAAAAAACAGAATAAAATAAATATTTAAGAGGCCTCATACAACAAACGTCATTTTATTGATTGTTTTTTTCTCGATATTGATAACGGCAACAGGTAGACGCTTATGAAATAAATATTCACAGAATATTTAGTTTTTATTCACTTTAAAAATAAATAATTAAATTAAAATAAAACAAATATTCAACGTGACTTTTATAGATAATGGTACGAAACCCTTCGTGGGCGAGTCCGACTCGCCCTTAGCCGGTTTTTCTTATTATTATTGCTACATCCAAACAATGCAAGACAATGGGTGCTGCTGCTTGCTGCATTACCTATTTATTAGTTATTATTACCTACGTTTACTTTAGTGTATAATACTGTAATTAAAATATAAAAAAAACTTATTCAGCGAGTTCAAAACGCTAGTGCTAGGTACTGTTTCACGATCCCTCGTCGAGCTCACGTGACTCCATATCTGAATAGGAGCGATCTGTTGAACATGGAGAGCCGTCGTCAAATGTACTTTGCAAGTTTAATCTTCGGAGTGATTAAAAGCAAAACACCGCCTTATCTGCATTTAAAGCTACAGTTTACTAAATGTGAAACGCGAGTCACAGACCGATTAGTATGTCCTGCCTTCCACACTTCTGCGTTTCGTGGTAGCTTTCGATACCTATCTACAAAGTGTTGGAACGACATACCTATTAGAAATAGCTTTTCAGTTTATACTTTCAAATTAAAACTAAAGAGATACTTATTGGACCTACAAAAGCCAGATAGTGAATGACCTCCTCTAATACTTACTCAAAAGTATAACGTTGCCGTTGCTTTGACTGAAATTTTTGTTTAAAATAGAATGTTTTTTGTTGTACTTTTATTTGTTTATTTTTTGTTATTCTTAGCGCCAGTGCATATTGTCTTTGATTATTGTAAAATATAGGCATCCGCAGAAAACCAGTGCCTTAAGCTGAGCGGAGACCTTTTTGGTACAAAATGTGTTCTATTGTTAGTTCTATTATATTCTATTCTATTCTAATCTATAATTATATTCTCCTTATCTTATTTATTCATAGTAATAGTCAAAATCAAAAATTCTTTTACAAATAAACTTTAAAATTAAGTGTTTTCGAATCGCCAAATAAAATTATGTCCCATTGTGTATTATTTTATTTTATGTCAATAGACTACTATTTTATACTCGTACAACAGAATCTTGTACCATTCAACATGGTTACCGTATAGGTCACGGTAATAGAATCTATAGGTATAGATTCTATTACAATACAACAATAGTAACCTATAACATACCGATGGTTAGAAAAAACCAGGTTTAAAATATTCTAAGTATTAAGTTGCTTTTTATAAAATTGTTTCATATTTAATTTCCTTTTTAGTGAAGAGATCTTCAGAAAAATAGGTTGCAAAGCCTCTTAGATCTTGATAGTGCTGAATAATAATCTGTCTGAAGCATCCCTGACCTTATTATGTAGGTAGTGCACAGCTTTCCATCATACTTATTTCCTCACTGCCAATAATAAACACCTGTTTGTTATTGTTTTCTATATTCTATTGATCAATGAAACATCTTCTGAAAGGAGATCTTCCACTTTGTCTCAAACGGAGGATTATGGACATGTGTATTCTCCCCATACTCACATACGGCGCACAAACCTGGTCTTTGACACTTCAGCAGAGGTCCAAGCTCAAGGTTTGTCAGCATGCCATGGAGCGCAGCATTGTTGGGGTCCGTCTTACGAACCGCATAAGAAATACAACGCTGCGCGCCAATACAAAAATCATGGACGTTATGCATTTAATCCCATTTAATGCCGGACGACGTCGCGGCTAGGGTTACCAGATGACAGGAATTTTCCTGACATGTCCGGAATTTTAGCTGTCTGTCAGGGAAACAGGGAAAATCGGTAATTGTCAGGAATTTTAATTAAGAGGAAAATATAAGAAATAAAACAATTGTAATCCAAAGAAGAAAATCTAATAATTAACAATCAATTAATTGCTTATTTATTATTTAATATTCCTAGAATATCCGAGACGGAGTTATTTTCTCTTTCTATTTTTGCGATTTGTATTTGTTTTTGCGACTGGAAGACCGACATAAATAAGAGAATGCACAAAAAATAAAAAAAAGTTGTCGTCGCTCACAAATAAGATATCTACTATTGCGGCTGAAACCGAAATGTCAGGAATTTTTTTGCTGAGGCAGGGATTTTTCCAGGAAAACTTATTTTCGACAACTTTCGTAGTTTTACGCATGAAACAATAATTCTTACATGAATATGTTTGTATTGATATTCCGCAGGGCACCCCCTTCTCTAAAAAGTTAATTTTTATTTTTAACACAAGCGCGTGATGGTTTTGCACATTTCGTAGAATAAAAACATTGCTCTAATTAAATTACTAGGTCTGAATCTTCACAGCAGAATTGTTCTAATTATTAATATCAACATGATTGATTTTGCTTTGAAGTTCATTAGGAGACTTAAGTCAGTCGCGGTGCCGCGCGATATCAAATCGCGATTATATGTATGAACATTTTGAATTTAGAACTTTGTACCAACTAGCTTGATTTTAGCGAGTCTAGTTCCAAAGTGATGTAACTCTAATATATTTTTTAAGAATATGTACTTTAGTGTTCCATTTATTTCTTTAATCTATATTATCTCGTTCCATTTCTGATGTTGATCTTTGGATAGTATGTTTTTACTCAGGGACCTTAGAATAATAACGCTATAGAAAGATAGTCTTCATACAAGCGCTCTGTCAAAAATGAAGCACTAAACCGATTCACACACGCGTGACGTGCGCGCATGGCAGTGATCTGCTGTCTCTTTCCAATTCTATGAATATGAAAGAGACAGCACTGCGCAGGCCGCTGCTACCGAGACTTTAACTTAGAGAATCACACTGCAGTACGTTTATATTTTGACCTAATTAACTACAAGATACTATGAAATAATGAAAGCTTACCTGTGAAAAGTGATGTTATTACACTTATTTTGTTTTTCAGATGTGTTGTGACACAATTTAACTGCACAAACCGTCATTTTTTTTTTGTTTTCGCGAGACACGTTCGGCGCGCTGTGACATTGAACACTACGGAGCGGTCCGGCGTTTGGTGCCATTTCTGGCTCCAATTAATGTGCTTCAAAATAGGCGCGCGAACTTGGTTTCTATAGCGTTATTATTCTAAGTCAGGGACATTATTTGAGGTTAATTTTGTATGAGACCGTGCATCTATTGTTTATATGATCGAAGACTAGACCAGAACGTCCATACAAACCATTTGTTCAAATTCTGGAATGAGAGACCTAAAATTCGCTGCAGCCGCTGCAGCGCTTAAACATTTAAATGTCGTTTAATCAACAGACAGACACCGCGCAGCGCCGCAGCGCCAGATCGGTCAAAGACAATGTAGTGTGTATCAAGATGGCGTCCCAAATAGATTGCCAATAAAAATAATTGAAAAAATATCTTTTCTATTCATAATACGATATAACTACATAATAATGACTTGAATAACAATTAATTTCACTTACTTTTAACACACACTTTGAAAAGAAATAAATAATTATTTTCGCCGCCCCGCACGCGCGAATGTCAAAGCCACACTAGAGCAAGGTGGAACATATGCGTGTTCGGAAGGGCCTATCTAGTGTAACGTATATATCGCTGGTTATCAAGCAAAATTTTGGACGATCGCCCGTCCTCACATTAGTACCTAATAAGGAAAATTACCAAGAAGTGTTCCGGACCTCTATCTAATTACAAGCAAAGTGTGCCATTTAAGTTTGTCACGAGTTCCAACCTATCTACAACCTACAATGTATACGCCTCTTTATAGTTAACAATATTTTTTTATTGTATAGTTTGTCTTTTCTCTGTGTAATTCTACTATGGACAATGGACATATTATTGTACATATACCATTTTGGTTTTATAGCGATAAGACCGCCAAATTGTAACAGTATAATTTGTAGGACTTGTTTTTATGTTTTGTGTGTAATGTAAACTGTTACAATAAAAGAAATATCTATCTATCGATATTGACTCATTGGTTTCTAAAGTTTTTAACTTGGAAGTATATACAGAATGATCAATTCAAATGGGTCAGTAGGGAGAAATGAAAAACTATAAAAGATAATCATGGCGTCGATTTTAGATTTATTAAAAACTGTATTCATTTTTTTTTATTTCCCTCGTAACCGGGGTTAAACCGGTTTTTTTAAAACGCAACAAGGTGTGCAGCCCAAGAAAACAAGTTAATATTCCATTTTTAAATATATCGCGTAACCGTGTCGGGTAGCGGTGAATTAATACCCTAATAACCCTTTAGTGTCGTAAAAGGCGACTAACGGACTAAAGACTGCACATGCATCCAACAGCACAGAGCGGCGATGGGCTCACTACCTATCACGCTGAGCACATGTGCAGTTGAAATTTCGGTAAAAAGTGGACTATGGAGAGGACTGCTTTTGCCGTCCTCATTCTGACTAACCCTTCGGGGATAATGGTTTAACGACTCTCTCTTACAACAACTCTCTCAATTAAACCCTACGAACCTTTATCTACTCCACGTGATATCCAACATGACTACGTAGCTTTAAACAATTTTATTCCATTATGCTTTTATTGCGCACAACTGTTTGAACAACCTTCATTCAAGAAGCAAAATGTAAAGGACAACTGCACTGTACTGAGTTGTAATAAGGTTCAAATTTGTGCTTATAAATACTCTGTTGAAAAATGCCGTTCGCAAGTATGTCGGTAACTTTCACCTTTTCAAGCCAACTCGCTGTCTTAAACATTAATTGAAATTATAAACAAGTTCTTGACAATTGAGTGGAGTCAACATCATGACACACCTATTGAGCTATGGACTAAAGACTGCACATACAACCAAAGCATAAAGCGGCGTGTTACGCTGCGCACATGTGCAGTCGCATGTATTTCGTAAAAAGTGGACTTAGAGGACTGCTTTTGCTTTCCTCGTTGCCTAGTCTCTGACTAACCCTTAGGGGATAATAGTCGTGATCGTAAGAATGAATAATATTAGCCTTCAAAGTAGCAGAACTACTCAGCAGTCTGTAAGAGATTTATTCTTAAGGGGATCCTGCACGAAATTGTAAAAATTTACGTATTTTTAAGATACTTGTACAAACAAACAATACATAAATCGAATGACTCCTAAAAACATTTTTTTTCGACAACTTTCTTAATTTTACGCATAAAACAATAATTCTTACATTAAAATATTTGTATTGATATTCCGCAGGTCACCCCCATCTTAAAAAAGTAAATTTTAATTTTTATCACAAGCGTGTGATGGTTTTGTAGGTACATTTCGCAGAATAAAAACATTGATCTAATCAAATTACTAGGTCTGAATCTTCAAAGCAGAATTGTTCTAATTTTAAATATCAATTATGATTGATTTTGCTTTGAAGTTCATTAGGAGACTTATGTCAGTTTTAACGATCGCGCGGCCCCCCCTTAAAAGATGTACAGTTAATAAAGAGAAAAATAAAAAAGAAATGTAAGCGACTATTTACATTATAAGTATAATATGGTATGGAATTAACAGATAAACTAAAAATAGTCATTGATTCGCAAACAACATGTCGCTTTTGTAATTCGATCCTACACTCGCGCTCACTGGTTCCGATCAAAAATAACCTTTATTTTTACGTTAGCGTAGAGTCATATTTAGAGAATACGGATTTGATATGACGTTATCAAATCTATATTCTCTAAAAACGACTCTACGGTAATGACACAAGGGTCACTATTGATCGGAACGTGAGGGTCGCGAGGTGAGCGCGAGGCTGCGATCAAGCGTTAAGAGAATCGAACTCCAGCTTTGCTGTGGACTAACTTACATCAGATTAATTATTTCATATTACTAATAAGTGAAAGTTTAACCACAGTAGAATATTACCCTGGTTTAACTAAGCAGCGGTCCTTAAGGTAACTTGAAGACTAACATTGTAACACAGTACGAGTGTTCCAGAATTCCTGATTGTTATATTACGCCCGAAATTAATCCTGTTAAATATGACATAATTTGTAGGGAGCTAAGTAGAGAGTAAAAAAAATAATTTAGAAGGCTAAACTATCTATATACGTTATTAATTTCGATCGTAAGTCTTCAACTTAACAGCAGAAAGCTTACTGAACTACTGGGCACTGCACAAAGCTGATGAATTCAATCGTATTTGATTTGCGAACAGTTTTGGGAATTTGGCATGGATTAACTAAGTAATATCGACTTGCTAAGTACGATTAGTGAAAACTATATTTGCATTTCGGAGGGCGAAGATTTGTAGCACGACTGGTTCAGCTTGTGATTCGAAGAAACTTTTATGGTAATTTAATTTTGTCACGGGCACTGTGGTCACGGGTTATGGGATGGGGTGTTCACGGGGACTAAGTAATAATAAGAAAGGTTTGGGTTGCATGGTATCTCTTTAATATAAGATACTATGTTTGGTAAAAGAAATTGATCCGTAAGAATTACTCTTTCGGTTGGTATCATAAAATACAGGATGTTTTTTTTTCACATTTCACCGGTTCCATTCCCGGCTCAAGCAGGTAATTTTTTAAAAATCTTATAATGCAGTTTTAATTATTTTTGAAAATAAAGGAAACTTTCCTTTCAGTATGCTATCATTAATAATAAGGGTACTTTTCCTCCAACCACGGTCTTTTTATCCATCTTGTATATAGGTGTTACAAAATACCCCGTAAAAAATATAATAAATTATCAAAGCCAAAAATATTATCAACCCTAGTAAACTGTCATGTCAGGGAACCGGAGTTAGCACAATAGTTAGCATAGTTTATTTAACAGAGAGGCCTAATACCTACCAATTTTAATAACTGTCAACTTTAATGGTTTTTCTATTTTTCATCTACAAAGGTTCAATACTGTACTGGCTGCAAAAAACATCAAGACGGAGAAAAAATGTTATGTTGTCAATTTCAAATCGTCTTATCTTCTACAACCGTTTCGTGTTTCGACTTGTAAGTACTTAATACCTATCTATCTAATCGTATTTCTATACATATTGTTAGTACGTACTTTATCATTTCACGAATTAGGTCAAAATGTACATAAACATTCTGCGTAGTTTACTCTTTAATTTTAGTGAAATGTACATCAATGAAAAAAAATTATGGTTTTTTTTTGGCGGTAAGTCATACAGTGATAGTACGGTTGTAAATGGACTTGTGTTATGGCACCATTTAACCCCCTTTCGGCTTTACGGGTATTTTTGTAACACCATGTATACACATATATAATTATACGTATACCATACAACATACACTAACATATCAAAAATAAATACTTAACGACATACACTATTAAATAAAAATAAATAATAAATAAATAGTGGAATTACATTAATATGTAGCTTATTATTATCTTTGACAAGTTTCTTGAAGGTTTGCTGCGACTTTGCACGTTTAACAGTTACAGGCAAAGCATTCCACAGACAGGCAGCGTGAACCGTAAATCACTTGTCTTAGAATATCGCAGAATGCATTGGAATTTGCAAACTCAAGTTCACCGATGATCTCAAGAAGCGGGAGTGGGAGTCGTGCAAAAATTGGAAGCGATCTTTAAAATTAAAGGGGGTGGTGGGATTAAATAATACATTGTAAAGTATAAGCAAACTATATGAGCATTCCGGCGAAGGCAAATAAATTGGCAACCACTTGAGCTTAGCGCGAAATCCAGAGACGTGGTCATATAATTTGCGCGAACCAAATATAAACCTAATACAAAAGTTTTGAAGTCGCTCATGCTTATTTAGTCGATCCATCCTAAGGTCTAGATAGCTATGTCAATAAAATACAATAGGCAATGAAACCTTAATACTACGAGTATGTTTATGTCCATCCACAATTAGTATTAAAACCACGGCAAACGGACCCAATGTGCTTTGGCCCCGAGCGTGAACAAAACTAATTAAGTAGGCGGAGCGTGCCTGGACTGAACTCAGGCCGCGCCTAGAGTGCATGAGCGAGCGGACAGCGTTCCTCGATTCTGTGCTATTTTAGCTAGTCTAGTTCTGTCGTGTCTCTGATATTTTTTTAGTGTCCTTTGCTAGCATCTGAGTGTTACCTACATGGTAATTCTCTCTTCATGGACCAAACTGGATTATAAACCCCGCCGGCGGGTGACAGGACGACGATGAGTAAGACGACGATGCTTCAATTGATACTGTGTATAGCCGCAACGAGCGGACAGGAAAAATTGAAAACTACGCGCTATCCGCTATGTCGCGCCTTTGTCGCTTCACTATGAACGCATACGGGGCGGTTTTCTCACGCTTGATACAATGCGCCTTCCCTCCGCCACCGCTTCAGCTCCTCACCATAGACAAGCGCCTACATGTGACGGTTGGCGGTTTGCATAGCTCGCGAATTATGATAAAATTCACATCGAACTTCGAGCAACTCATCAGGTGGCTTTTCATCCTGATTAGTTTGAGCTTACCGCCGCATAATATTATATGAACGCCAAAACCTGCAAACTGAAAATGAGGTAATCAAGCCTGCAATATCATGCTGTATTTAGGTACTAATTAAGCTTTTGCTGCCGTTTGAATGCGCTGATTAGTCTATTCGTCTAGTCTAGTTCTATTCAATACGCTACGAAGGCTTCGATCAGCAATACCAACTTGATAGCGCGTCACGTACAAAATCAAAGCTAAATTCTGTCCACATGAATAAATACTTTTTCAAAGCAATAAATTACTCCTGTCACTTAAAAAAGAACAGACGTCAAAAACATTTAGTATGACATTTTTACTGTTAGATTATGGTTCCGTTTTTTATGTGAACAGGAGGCAACTATTGTCCAAGTTGGAGGGCGGTGCCCAGCAGTGGGACGTATACAAAGTGATAGGAGTGGTACTTCTAACCCGTTAAGGCTAAGTACTACATCTAAATTCATCGACAAAAAAAAATTAATATGGGAGGTCCAACCCTTTCCCCCTATTATTTATAACCATTTTTACTTTATGCGATATCAAAGGTTTTATACGTCGGAGAAACATGAAAAAAATGGCAAACGGTAGCTAATGACACTGGCTAACTAATAAATTACTTTGTTTCGTATGTTTGAGATTATTTTGGTGAAAAATTATTACTTACTTAATTATTTTGTGATTACTTTTTATTAAGTCCATAGTATTTTTTTTGTTAATGAATTTAGATGTAGTACTTAGCCTTAACAGGTTAGAAGTACCGCCCCTATCACATTGTATATGTTGATAATAATTTCTGTCATCCATCACTCATTATCATTTAGGTATATTAAACAAAGGAAATATTTAACTCCATGAACATCCACTCATGTTCTTTAGACTCCATTATTAATTCAATCTACTGTACCTACCCTACATATATACAATCCAGTCTTCATTTTCAAATACGATGCATAGCCCGAATTTGTGATCACCAACTCTCATTTCGCAAGCGTGTCATTAAGCCATACCCATCAGTTGTAACAAAGACTTGATTTCATTGGTCAGGTCTTTGCCCAGCAGTGGGACAGTATGTAGGCTATACGAGGAGGTTCTTTTCAAAACTTGGCTATTCCACTTTTGACAAAATATGATTTTTATTTTTATTTTGGGTTGGTAACATTGAAATCTACACGATGCGAAAACAAGAATTTAGATAAACGCGATAGATCCGCTAAAAAAATAAATAACAAAACACACGATTTGGTCAAAAGTTAATAAATCCTCTTCGAAATGACATTACCCATTTACATTTTTCTTAAATTCTGAACAAAATAGAAAAGTGGAATAGTCAAGTTTTGAAAAGAACCTCCTCACTTTACCTTTTACTAAAATTGGCATAACGCCTAAGTCTCGAAGCAGCCTTTGTCAATTTACTGTCGCGATATCGGACGGAGTTTAAAAGCCCAAACGACGTTTGCAGTTCGCGGACACATTGAATTTTAATATAGGTAATGCAGGCAGGGCGCCCAGCCACCCTTATTCAGCTATCGTTGAAATGAAAGCCTTGTTCGCTAGTTATTTTGTCGAGTAGCGAGTACTTTGCACCGATAGTTTGATTATTTTTCTAAATAAACTTGTTTTATTTATTTATCAATCAATTTCACATGCTGGTTTACAGCGCAAAGCATCCAACCCACCAGAATGCTAGTCAACAATAGTGATTATATAAATTATACATAAAAAGTGGGAATCAAATCAAAAAAATATTAATACAAATGGAAATTGAATAGAAAAGATAAAAATGTCATACTTATAAAAATAACTATGTCAGAAATTAAATACGAAATAGACAATGTCAACCTAAATTAAAACAGATAGAATTACAATGAAACAGAAACATTAATAAAATTAGAAGAAGATTTCAAGCCTAATACTATGACAGAGATTAATTTATTATTTAATTAAAAAAAAAAGATTTTCTAGTCTCACACCAATGATCTAGCCTAAGTTTAACTTCTTGAAATTCTTAACTACTTAGATAACGGATAAACCTACTTTAGAAAACAATAAGACCTGAATATTTTTTTAATTGACTCGAATGAGAATTGAACCGTAGACCTCAGATATGGTGCGACGCCGAAACTGGCGTGCTAAGCATTCGACCGACACGACTCGTTTTAAAATTACTTTGCTACTACTTTCCTTAATTAAAAAATAGCTTTAATTCAGCATAATAGCGAAGCGATTTACACGACTAAATTAAGCGCTTTGAGCGAACTGGACTTTAGGGTTGTCACACTATATAAAGGCTTTGTTTAAATTTATTACGTAGGCCGCCTAGTTTATGTTATAAAAATTGTTGTACAATACTTATAACAAATAGGTAGCATATTTTAGTTAACACAGAAATCGATCAGTCTAAAAAAGTTTACAGAGCTTGGGCACTGCCCCAACGTAAAAAGCACTCCGCCGAAACGACACGACACATCATCATACGTCACGACATAGGTACAGTGCGTTCAGTTTCCGCTTCCGAACACTGAAACTGCAACCGATTTTTTATATATGATGGTACAGTCACCAGCATTAAGATGTGACTATTGACGGCCTGCAAAAATATCTGATTATTAGTGGAAGGATATGCCTATAATATGCCTTCCACCAATGACCAGATATTTTTGCATCATCACATCTTGATGCTGGTTACTGTTACCCCCGTGTCGGGTTGTTGTACATTCGCCACAAGGTTAGTTTGCCACAGAAAAAAGTATGTGTAAATTCGCCACACTCTTATTTTCGACACAGACAGCAGAAAAATCAAACAATAAGTAAAGTAAAAACATCAATAATTTTAAAATAAAATAACTACCTTTCATTACGAGCGCACAAAACGAACTTTTCTTGCTATCGGTACTTTATGCAAAAATGATGTACTATGAAGACTTGTGGCGAATGTACTTTCAATGTATGGAGTTACAAAAACGTAGCAAACTAACTTTGTGGCGAATTTGCAACAAAATCAAAAAATCAATCAAAATCAAAATAACTTTATTCAGTAAGCTTAAATTAAGCGTTTTGAATCGTCTAAATTTTTTTTTATATTATGGATGGATAGGCACAGGAACCCACCCACCCACCCCACCCATTCAGGAAGTCTTTTAGCTGTGGAGAAGAACGGGCACAACAAACTCCACAGCTTTATAATAATATAGAGGTAACGACATTTACAAAACAATATGTCGTTACCAAATTATACAGTCAATAGTCATAAAACAATTATATAAAATAAAAGATAAAAACAAAAGTGAATCTACAAGTTTTACTCGGGCACTATGAACGCATTAGAACAATGTACCTATGCGAAACTAGAGGAATGTTAATTCCATGCATTTTTGTCATTGATGTAATCGCTTACAGTGTAATAGCCCTTTTCTAAAAGTCTGTCCTTAACAACTCCCCTTGTCAGCATTTTTGTATGATGGTGCCCCGGTCAGCTACAGAAATTGTCACGTTAACTTGACTAAATTTTTTATTACTTTATGAGTAACCGTGTCACGTAGCGGTGAAAGAATCCTACCACCTCCTCTCTTCCCTTGGGTGTCATAAAAGGTGACTACCGGACTAAAGACTGCACATACACCAACAGCATAGAGCGGCGATGGGCTCACCAGCTGTCACGCTGAGTACATGTGCAGTCGCTATTTGGTAAAAAGTGGACTATGATACAGGACTGCTTTTGCTGTGCTTATTGCCTAGTCTCTGACTAACCCTTTGAGGATAATAGTCATGATTATATGTAGGTATGTATGTTATGAATGTGCAGTTGGCCTTCATCACACATGTGACGATAAGGCTTGAGGCATAAGCGCACTCCACCCCATTATTGTTAACCACTGGCTATCTTATCTCTAACTGCCGTAACACAGCACACTACCACTATCAATAGTGACAGACATACGAGTATTAACACTACCTAGCCAGACAGACTTAAACATGGTCTACCACTAACCAAACCGGTAATTGAACCCGGGACCTCTAGGTCTAAAACCAGTGGTCTAACAACAACTAGTTTGCCGAGCCGACCGTTACCAGACAACCGAGGCGGTTAAAGCTATTTTGATGTATTACTGAAGTAAACACTCTTTCCTCTCCGAATATTTTTATTGGCTGCCAATTTTTATATATTCTAAATACACAACTACAAAGTGCTTACACGAAGCTTATTTTAGATTAACATCATTTACTGCTTTAATTTATCCGCCGTCTTCAGCATCTTACCGATCGCAAATTTCATGGAATACTTCAATCTTCCTGAGACTCCTGAGAGGCATGCCATTTCTTGTTATTTTAAAGTAGATGTTCACATGTAAGAATAATTGTTTTCAATTATATAAATGTAAGTACTTACTCTCGCTTCACTCACGACTCTTAAAAATAATTGCTTATCGATCCAAACAAAGATCTAACTAAACGAAAATAATTGGTCGTAAAAATGTTGAAAGATGCTTAGTTAATCACATTTGTCATTACAACCAACATCCACACTTTCGAAAAAGCCAAGTTAGTTGGAAATCGACATCAACAACCCTACATTAACACGTAACTGTTCATTGATAATGGCCTAAGGCTTATTTACATTGCCAGCCAACCATCGACCTTATCGCATAGGAGAGAAGAGCTAAACAGTCATAGAACACGTGACCCTAAGATGATAGACGGTAGGTCGGTACTGACAGCTGCGGAACAGAAGCCTTCGTCGTTGCCCGCATCGGAATTCAGATGTGGCGAAGGAAATTATAAGAACAGTAATAATGACTGCAAGTCAATCACCAAAGGTGTAGTAGCTGTCGCATTCTTCAACGTACATGGAGTCGCGCGCGACTGTACCGCATTCTAAAAATACCGGCATCGAACTTGACTTTGGCACGGTAGTGTATATTTTCGTTGACTTTGGTACACGAACTAAACTATGCTGTCGACGGTCGATTTTTGTAAAAACCTCTTTAATTATACGAGTACCTTGTTTTATAACAGTTCTTTGTTCATATAATTTTATATTCCTTGTTGGTAATTTCGAGAATCAAGCGTGGCCAACTTGTTGAAAAGTTATAGAGTAATTAAAGCTTCTGAATGAATGAGTTCTGAGTGACTGAGTGAATTATACAACATTCGATCACGTTAACTTTCAGGCAGGCTATCTTCCCGCCCTTCTATGCCCAGCCGTGGGATTATTATGGGCTGATGATGAAAAGACTCTTTCCCTTTACCATGAATCAGATATGATACATACACCCTTAATTTTTATTTGTTTTAATGAAATTAAGGGTGAGTTCCACCCGTGAAAAACTGAACAACTTTCGCCAAGAAACCTATGCAAAAATAACAAAAAAACTTTGACCTCACTTACTATTAGTCGTCAGCTAATCGGACAGTTTTGTATGGGAGGTCAAATTTTTTTTGTCATTTTTGCATATAGGATTCTTGGGGAAAGTTGTTCAGTTTCATTGGTGGAAACCACCCTTAATTTCATTAAAACGAATAAAAAATAAGGATGTCTAAATAACTGTTGTTTGTTGGGTGTCACCTGTGGCAAACGTCTATGCCCAGCCGTGGGATGATTACGGACTGATGATGAATAAACTCATTCCCTTTACCATGAATCAGATGTGATACACATAAAATATTGATTGTTGAGTGTCACCTGTGATGACAAACGTCTATGCCCTGCCGTGGGACGAATGAGAGCAAATTTTTTTATTTTATTTTATTTGGGGAGCTTACAGCATCATTTACAATTATGATTAACCCTCTCACTGTGCCATGAATCACATGTGATACATACCAATTATTAATCGTCCATAGTTATAATAATTTTACAGTGCTGTTAAAACCCTGATTATGAACTTGAAAGTTACTTCGAGATATTATTATGATGCAACGTGGCGTAATATGATTTTCCACTATAAAGTTCAAGTTTGCCGTGAGTGCTAGCAACGCCGTTATTTAGCTTTTGAAGCAGTTTCATCCTTTTGTCGGAGCAATAAGTCAGTATTAAAATTAAATAATGAAAACCTTCGCTCAGAGCAGCAGCGATTGTGGGGGAGGATTGCAGTGGGGGTCAGGGGGTGGCAGCAGCGGTCGGGTTTATAGGGTATGCGCTTGTCTATTAAAACAATACATCCATTTCTAGGGTTCCGTAGCCAAATTCCAAAAAACGGAACCCTTATGGATTCGTCATGTCTGTCTGTCCGTCCGTTTGTCACAGCCACTTTTTTCCGAAACTATAAGAACTATACTGTTGAAACTTGGTAAGTAGATGTATTCTGTGAACCGCATTAAGATTTTTACACAAAAATATAAAAAAAAACAATAAATTTTGGGGGTTCCCCATACTTAGAACTGAAACTTAAAAATATTTTTTCCTCAAACCCGTGTACGTGTTGGGTTATGATAGGTCTTCAACAATGATATTAAGATTCCTAATTTATTTTTTTTGTAAACTGAATAGTTTGCGCGAGAGACACGTGGTAAAATGTGTGTCCCCCCCTCACCCCTGTAACTTCTAAAATAAGAGAATGATAAAACTAAAAAAAACTTGTGAGGTACTGTGCATTACCATGCAAACTTCCACCGAAAATTGGTTTGAACGAGATCTAGTGAGTAGTTGTTTTTTAATACGTCATAAATTAATTAATTTAAAAAAATACACTTTTATAAAAACATCGATCAAAGTTACAACGAACTACACGAATTTTTATATGATGTTACTTGCTGCTACGAAACCCTTCATGGGCGAGTCCGACACGCACTTGGCCGGTTTTTATTTTTACAAAAAGCCGTCTATCGCATGATATGTGAGTAGAAAGACGACATTGTAGGTTCAGATTTCTCAATCATTAAGATAAAAAAGTAAAGTAAAAAAGGTTATATTGAAACTCGCTTCACGTAAGCGTTGTAAATTCCTATCGTCGTGTCGGGCTTGTCTTTAATCTGCGGTTCAGTGACATTAATAAAACCGACTACAATAATTAATATTCACGTAGGTACCTACCATAAGATAGCATTTGAAATCGTACCTGGGACCTTGATCCGATACCAACTCTGGATGTGATACCGTTTATAATAATCTGGCTACTATAAATCCGTGTTCAGTATTTGGTAGGAGTAACGGATCACGAATAGTAATTATCTCTCTCGCAACAAAAAAAAACAATCACAACAACATTTTGTGAAATGCTGCGGACTTTAATAAGCTATACTCTTACCTACTTACGTTAGTCATAAATGTATTTTGACAGTTTTTTTATTATTGAAAATAGTTATCAGATGCAAATCGCCTGAGACGTATTTTTGGCCATAGCTCCGAGGATTTTGGGAGGATCGAGATGGGAATAGTACCAAGAGTTGAGGAATTTATCGAGAAATAACGGGTTTTTTGGGGGGTATTTATTTATCCTACTAATAGGCCAAACCCTATAAACGCGAAAGTTTGTAAGTATGGATGGATGTTTGTTACTCTTTCACGTAAAACTACTGAATGGATTTGGATGAAATTCGGCATACAAATAGTTTTTAGCCTGGATTAACACATAGGATACTTTTTATCCCGATATTTCCACGGGAACGGGAACCACGCGGGTGAAACTTTGAGCGGCCGCTAGTTGTAAATATTTCGGCAAAAAACTTAAGAAAAAATGAAAAAAGGGTCCTAGGGTATTTTAGTTTAACTTCAAAATGGCAAAAAAATTGAAACTCAGTTAATAATTGTGACCTGTAGGTGGTCCCTTTAGATTATGGAATTGTAGAAAAACGGGTATTACCGTATTTAAAAGTAATTTAGCTACTACTTACTTACTTACTTAGTAATGATTATTGACCGGTCGTCATGGCATATGGTGTTAAAGATGCGGATGCAGGCGAGAAGGGCATTCAAGTTGGAATTTCGAAAATCTTTTTTTCTTTTACAATCCATTTGAAATTCATTACCTATGGCAACGCGACTTAAACGCTGTACAATTTCAATTAAGTATCTATAAGTTCATCATTTTTAAGTACCTATCTATAAAAATGTTTGTGGGGTGGAGGTATAGTGAAGGTTGTTTAAAATTATCTTTCACCTATTGTGTTCTTCTTTTCTAGTAAGTAACAACTAATTAGAATGCTGCTTGACGTAGTCATAAAACTGAAGCACTATTTATGAAGGAAAAACTTTGAAATTGCGAAATAATAAACAGCAGTATTTGCCAGTTTTTAATTAAGGAACTACTAATTAACTGTTACAAAAGTTTGTTAAAAGTCACTTTCAGTCAATAACAATAAAACAAGGAAAAGGTACAAACGAAACACCTTTCTTAATGTGTTGTAACAAATATTTAATTTTCTAAATTTTTATATCGATCGCTTCAAGTTCATTCATTTTATTTAAATTTAATAATGAAACACGTCAGTGGCGAGTTACTAAACGCGCGGCCCGCTAACCGGAGGTCCATGGTTCAATTCCCGGGTCCGCCAAAGTATTTCGGATGTTTGATTCTTGGCCCGGGTTATTGACGACTAGTGTTGCCACCCGTACTCTATAATCTACGACACCAATAGAGTACGCTTAAATACTCTATTTACGAAAAACTGATCGTTACTGGTTATGAGTAGGTACTTCAGCGTTCACTGAGAGATGTCTTCTCCCTTATGAATGTAAAGTGAAGAGACGAAAGAAATAGAGCTGCCCTAAATTTAATAAAAAACGAGTTGATTATATATTTTAATCTAAATTTTGATTGCAAAGAGGCTCTAAATATCTTCAAGAAAGACAAATATTTGTTAAATGTCGCAAAGAGCAACATAAAATACGCTTTTAAGGACAAAAAAATAAATACTCTTTTCTTATGCTATGTACTCTATTTTTGTTCTAACAAAATGAAAAAGTACTCTATTCGTCCTAAAAAAAGGTGGCAACCCTAGTGAGGACCAATCCGCATTACACAAACGTGGTGATTCAGCCAATGCCAATCAATTGATTGGCGATGATTGATAGCGATGTCTTGATTTCAAAGATGGAGGCCTTTGTCCCCCAGTAGGACAGAATATTGGCTTTTCTTCACTTCTACTTTACTTTATATTTTATACATTTTAGGAATTACTTAATATTTCTACGCCAAGCCTACGGAGCAGGAGACCCAGTACTGAGCAGAAGAGGCAAGAAACTCAGCCAGGGCATTTCCTTTCTACCTATCTTTAACATGCTCAATTTTTGAAAACTGTCTCTTTTTCCTTCCCCGCAATATTTACATCTAAACGAATCACCTTATGGATGCGCCATCGGGCTTTTCCGTAGCTGTAAGAAGAAGAATAAACGTCTATTGTTACTTATTTCTTAGGATAATAAGATACCGTTAGAGAATTTCAAATATCAAAATTATTAAGTATCTATATCTCTGTGAGGTGCGGAAACAATAGTAGAGAATTTCTCCCCTCCACGAAACCTCATATAGTGAGAGAATGAAGTATTGTCGCAAACTCAAAAATTTCACCCCCGAATCGGATGGGATCGTTGCAATATCGCATACATACGTACAGTCACAAGCAAAAATATGTAAACAATTGTGACTCTTAAGAGGCCTATTACATCTCGAATATGATTTTTGCGTAAAATGCCCATTTTCGCATTTTGTAGTCATTTTGCAGTTGTATTTATCGTTTTTATCGAAATAGGACAATAAATTTGTTCATAATATTACAAATCTCCATTCTGTGAGCATAAGTTGAATTCGGACGGCCGGCGCATAGCATTTTGTAGTAATTTTGCAGCTGTATTTATCGTTTTTATCGAAATAGGATAATAAATTAATTATAAAATCTTTATTCCTCATGAAGTAACAATTACTCTGGTATAAATTTTGCTCAATATTATTATCGTAGATAGGAGATATTCACAGTTAACATATAGTGATTTTCGAAGTTTTTTGATATAGAATAAGATTTTTTTCCTATATAAAATCAATGATATCTAAAAATTCCGAGGCCGCTACGCACTATTCAACTATAAAAAGGATAATATTATAATTTTTTTATTTCACTTGTTTAGAACAGTAGTTCAATCGATGAGCTCAAAAAAGAGCCTTCGCGCACTTTATGAAAATCAAGGGTTTAATTAAAAAGTTAAGCAAAGTTTACAAAAAGCGAGGATGCTACGCACTATTCCAATAGCTATTCTACACTATTAAATAAGTCATAATTGTTAATGTATTTTTGTTTCTGAGATCCATAACGCCAAAATTGGCCATTTTACGCAAAAATCACAGTCAAGATGTAATAGGCCTCATATTACAATAGATGAAGAGTAACGTGTATTATATATTGGTGCTCGTGACTGTACATGTTGTAGGTACATTTTAATCAAAAATTTTATTCTACTGAAACTAAAAGCTAAAATCAAAATGAAGTCTTCTTCCAACAAAATGTTGTATCTACAAAATTTAAGGTAGGTACTTCATAGCCGTAAGCCACCCTGTAGATTCGTGCGTTTACCGTTTGCTGCCACTGGCACGTGTTATCACGGTAGTCTGATCGAGTTAAGATGCCAGTGTGTGTTTGCAGCAGTTTGCAGATCCTAATTGGCAACGTCTTAGCTGAACGGATCCCAGTAATATCGTCATGAGCACGGTATAACTACTTATAATACATATATTAGAACAAGGCTACGTGTAGCCTGATCGAGTTAAGATGCCAGTGTGTTGTTGCAGCAGTTTGCAGATCGTATTATTTAAGCAATGTAAACAAGGTTCTATGTAATTGACTTTAGCTTTGAAACGTTTTTATTTAGGTAACTGTATAAAAAAAATAACACTTTCATGATTCTAGATTCAACTTGTTACTTAATCCGGCCGGCTTATATACCTACTTATTTTAAAATCGTACTACCTGTGTACCAATCTTGTTAAAATTATAGTTCAAATGCATGTTTTGTCACCACAAGGCAAATTTTTTTTTTATAATAATGCAATTAAATCCTGTATTCTTACGAGAATAATGTTTCTTTAAACTTATATCATTTCCCCAATGTAGTCTACAGTAAGTAATTGAGCACTTACGAATGCCACTACGCCATGGTTCGTAACGCTACTAACGCTACAGCAGGGCGGGAAACCTTGAACTGAGGAGAATCGGCAACAAAACTTATTTTCCTCTCCCTTTATTTTACAGCAAAGAAAACTTTGAAAATGCTTTCCCCATCATAGTAGGACACTTTCCGTTACCTACTCGTACATGGTTTATTTTAGAGCCACATACATATAAGGCGACTGCTAGAAACCGCAAGAAACTTTAGGGGCTGATCAGGTCAAGTGTTTTAAACATGACAAAAAGGACAAAAAAGGAATTCGTGTTATTTTATTTTTTTATAAAATAATAAATTTAGTGAATTTTAATTGTATAGTCTTTTAGTATCTAATTTATTTTAAAGCATACGGCCGTCTGTCGACCCGTCCGCGTCAGCTGGGCGATAAGTACCTACGAAAAAACACGAATTCCTTTTTTGTAATTTTTGTCATGTATAAAACACTTGACCTGACCAGTCCTTGAAGTTTCTTGCGGTTTCTAGCAGTCATCTTATATATACATACATATTATAATCCTACTATGATTTAGAAAACATCCGTCAAATTCCACTTTCGTCAGATCATTTCATTTTTCCTTTTAATCACGACTATTATCCCCGAAGGGTTAGTCAGAGACCTTAGGCAATGAGGACAGCAAAAGCAGTCCACATTTTACCAAATAGCGACTGCACATGTGCTCAGCGTGACAGGGGGCGAGCCCATCGCCGCTATATGCTGTTGGATGTACGGTCGGGGTCACCGTCGCTTTACCACTTTGCAGCGATTTTCGTATGAAGCGCACCGACCGCCCGGGTATATGCCAGTGTGCAAGGGATTTTGACCTTTATGCTGGATTTACACGGAGCCAATACTTGAGACAATCCAATAAGCCAGTCCAACATTGGCATCGTGTAAATAGAGACAGTCCACTACATAGGATTGTCCTCAAGGCATTTTTGCTTTGCATTGGCATTGGCTTATTGGACTGGCTTAGTGGATTGTCTCAAGTATTGGCTCCGTGTAAATCCAGCATTAGACTGGTAAAGCGACGGAGTCCGCTATTGTACGTGCAGTCTTTAGTCTAAAATTTCCGTGTGATATGTCTGTTATCAAAATAACGTTATTAAAATAATGTTGACTGGTTTCTTTAGTTGATTGGTTTGGAAAATATCAATTTCATCCTTATTAGATGATACTGAGTGTTGAAATGATGTTAAGTTATCTAATAATATTATCACCAAAACCGAAAGTCTTCCATTGATCATGAATCGATTTAAGTTGTTTAAGTTTGGTGTGAATATTTTTTCATGTAAGTATTTGTTTTGTTTCAGGACATTCACACAACGCCTACGTTTGTGCTGGACAACTGTGACACATTTGACGTGGTGCCCGGGAAACTAGGTGAGCGTCACACTATTAATGCAAAGTATGTATTAATAAAATCATTTTAAAAAAAAATCTTCTACTAAAACACTTGTTTTTTACCAGGTCACTAAACAAATAAAAAATAATAATGTCTTTTTATGCGTGTTTGGGTGTGCCTATGTGTGTGTGTGTTCAGGCGAGTGCGTGTCTTTTTTCAACCACAACGGGTCAGCGCTTGGGCTTCACCTCACCTGATGGTAAGTGACGATAAGGCCGAAGGTGCAAGCGCGCAAACCCGGAATCCTCAACCACTGAGGAACTGGCTATCTTATCTCAAAATTAAATGTTATTCAAAATATTTTAGATGTATCGCACTGAAATTTTCAATATGTATTACAGAAAGTATGTGTGAGGGGATGATTGTTTCCAAATAACGGTTGGAAACATTTTGCTCGATAGAAAAAAATCCTGAAGTTACCTCTAAAATTTCATGTAAAATAATTCCTATAAAATCATAACCACTAGGTATTTACCTATTCGATTTCTTGACTGATTTTGATTTCCAAAAATCTAAACATTTTTATTATTTTTTTGATAAAATTGTGAATGGCGCTTACAAATAACCGCAGACCCCGCACCGCGTAACACCCGCGACGCGAGGGCCCGGAATTTTCGCTGACCGCCTTACCCCCCCTTAACAGGCCCTACTACCAAACAAAGCAAGTACAGTCACAAGCAAAAATATGTAAACAATTGTGACTCTTAATACAATATAATAAGAGTCAAAGTGTATACATATTGGTGCTCGTGACTGTACACAAAGATGCCCCCCTGAAATCGAAACCTCTGGGGTCTTAACCCGGTGGTTTAGCACTAAACCACCGAGGCGGTTAATTGTGGGCTTTCCCTTCCGTTAAACGGTCGTGATGAATGTGGCTATATGTATATATTAATGTGCCAGCATTAATTACACCATCAACTATATAGGTACCTGGGTACAGTCACTTACATAACTATGTAGTATGTACCCTATGTATTTGTACGACATCGTTACCAGATGCAAGCATTAGCGTTCTCTTGTTAGAATTAATTACTTACTAGATTGCTAATTCACTTAATTGCTGCTACATAACGAGCTCAATCATGGCCGCCCCTTGCCGCCGGTGTTTCGGTTCTTGTAATTCACAGATAAAAAATCGCAATTTTTTGTAAAAATAAAATATTTACAAATTATCTTAATAAAAAATAACTATTGGATACCTAATTATCGTTAAATCATAAACTACCATTTCCGACATATTTCATATTTTATTGTTACAACTGTCAAATAGCCAATTGTCAACATGACGAAGAGCTCCTACAAACACATACGTCAAATATAATTACAGGGTGTTCCAGAAATCAAAGTCAAGCGGAAATGGGCACTAGGCCAAGTCGTGTTAGTTATTAGAAAAATATAAAAAAATTGAATAAAATATATTAATTTTAATATATTAAACGCACCATATTTTAATGTTACTTGCCAAAACAGTGAAGTACTATTTTTCAAAGTACAGTCGGTTAAAGTTGGTTGATGTAAGTAATTCAATATTGGGTACAAATCGTATATTTTATTTAAATCTGAGGCAGACATGTTTTAACTTTTAACTGTAATTTACAGAAGGGTTATTCATGGTTACATTACAAAAAAAACTGACGAAAACTTAATATTTGTAGTCACAGGACTTGAAAGATCATCACAGGATGTAAATTTTCATATTTTTCTAATACTAACACGACTTGGCCTATTGCCCATTTCCGGCTTGACTTTGATTTCTGAGACACGCTGTATATGTCGCCATAAATAACATCAATGTTAATGTTAGCATTTCTGTTAACTCAGATAGCCAGTTTCTCAGTAGTTCAGAAATCCGGATGAATTACGCTACCACCATCGGCCTAGCATCAGATGAGATGAAAGCCAGGTACCCGTACCAGAAAAAAAACCAAGCATTACAGAACTCTATTTTATTCTGTTAAATGTTTGTTTTTTAATAATCGGAAAAGGTGTGTGAACAATTACAATAATAAGGATCTACATGCTAGGTATGCGAAAGTTTATGTCTGTGTTGAAATGTGTTTCTCTATATATCTGTCAATGACCAATAAGTAGATGACAGCATCGGACGTCAATATGAAACTGTTTTTATGTGGTTTTCCCGCGGATTGTAGAGGGCAGATCTCCTCATACCACCCCACTCCCTGACTGTTGTGGGGACGAAGATATTTATTAAGATAACAATATAGCCAACATGCTTAGATGCGAAGAATTTGAACCTGTGTAACAGTTTACTCAGATCACACATACCTAGAAAACAATGAGAGCGCTTAATGTAGCACATATTTTATCAAACTGTTAAGTTATTTATTTTTTACGTAGGAACTTTTTTAACCTAGCTTACGTTTTTTCGACCCCAATAATTCTAATTACGATGTAAAACATGGCGGGAATGAGAAATATACCGCTTTTGCCCGCGGCATCGTTCACGTTAATTTTTCGCGGACATAAAGTAATAACCGTCTGTCTATACCAAAATTCATCAATATCGGTTTAGCGCTTTAATCGCGAAATTGTAACAAAGAATCAAACTCTCTTTCGTATTTATGATAAGGTAGGACCAAGGACGATATGGTAGGACTGAGCATTTTATTTTGGCAGACCCACAAGGTGGTCCGACGGGGTCTGATACTCTATAATGATAGTTCGAATGACGTTACCTCGATAACCATTACCTCGAATTCTCTACCTTGACGGTACACTTCACTGATTCGTTACCTCGAAAGGTCAATACCTCGAAGGATCTCTTCCTCGACGGGTCTTTTCTTCGATGGTACATTTGATCGATGGGTTGATACCTCGAAAAAATCATCAAAAGTACAGTAAATGTAAAGTATCTGTGTGTGTAACTGAAAGGTGTAAAAATACGATATGGTGAAGGTCGCGGGTAGCCGCTGGATGTGAGCAGCAAAAGACCGGTCCTGGTGGAGATCCTCGGGGGAGGCCTTTGTGCAGCAGTGGATGATCTTCTCATCATGATCATCATCATTTTATGGTTAATGGAGCACTCCAACTAGCAAAATTCCTATAAACGTTGTTTCAACTTCTATATTTCCTATAGAAGTTGAGACAACGTTTTACATGCTACTGATCAGATTAGTTTAGTCGTATAAACGTAGGGTAAACGGTTATAAAAGGCAAAAGCGGCGCATTTTATAAGACCTATAGGTAGCGTAGGTAATTGTTAAATAAAGGTTAACATGGCGTCAGAAAAAGATAAGTAAAAGTAGTATAACGGTTAAAGTATGACCAAGTGTTGTATAAAGAGCACAAGGAAAACATTTACGTGTCCAAAAAATTGGATAAAGGTGTGAAAACTGACTATTATGCTTTGTAAAAGGTATAACGTAACTTTTAAACACGGTTTACTTGACTTTAAAGAAGCATAAATGATTAATGCAAATTTTATTTATAAAACGATTTGTCTTTAATACTTTCGGTTCACAAAATTTTTGTTTCCTTGTGGTGTTTGTGAAATAAAATAAGTTAAGAAATGGTGGATAATATTATTGAAATTAATATTCTACATCTAGATTTCTATGGGAATGCCACTTTATTGATATTGTATGTGATGATATTTAGTTTGTTACTGTAGCTCTTTTAAAATATCCAAAATTTCGTAAATTAACAATATTTTTTTTAATTTTTTATATGTTTAAGGTCAGCCATTGTTGTACATGTCATCAGTAGACTGTCATTGGATTGTAATATAACTTTCACTCAAGTAGACGTTTTTAGAACGACTGCAAACGAGCGCCATTGCTTTTTGTTTTAGGGTTCCACTTCGTTTATATCGTTTCCAGTTATTAATATCCATTTTTGAATTATGATTAAAACTACATATTTCTAACATCCGCCTCCAATAAACGTAGCAGAGGCTGCGCCGGAACCGGAAGTCTGGCGTATGGCATATCCAATTTATTGACAAAATTCAAATTTATACTAAATCGGTATATTAGCATCTGTAAAATGTCAATGACACAAATTAAGTTTTAACTTTATGTAGCTGCGTACATAATAATATTATTACCTTAAACCATTTGTTCTATTTAATGAACAAATTCAATGTAATTTAGTTTTTAAGGTAATTTTTAAGGTTAGTTAGAGACTAGTCAAAGTCAAAGTCAAATTATTTATTCAATGTAAACCTTTACAGGCACTTATTGACGTCTATAATAATAATAATAATAATAAAAACAGTTAACTAACTTATAGTCAAGACTTAACAACTAATCTAACGAGCTATAGTCTGTGCCAGACAAATGCGCATCGCTACCCCGAGTACCACTGCACGCCGAAATAAAATCGCGTCGAACCGAAATATAAGCCGTGGTCATAGAATTATGTAAACAAACGTATCCTGGTACGAGCCAAAAATAGCGGGCAAGTGCTCAAATTTATCGTTTTTTTTAGGATGAAAGGTGAAGAATGATAAATCATAATGAATTGTTAACTTAAGTTATTACTTTAAGGAATAAAAATGTGATTTCCAATTATCGTATTGATATTGTGGTAAGTAATAGAAATTGGAAATAACTGAGTTTATAAAGTAAAATAAAGTAACGGTTGAAATAAGTTTTAGAAAACATTAGTACCTAACTAATAAGGTTAACATTTTTAATCATTCAAATAGCTTTTTTTATAAAAACTTAAGCATAAAAAACGTCAAAAATTAATAAGCATAAATTTGTGTGTTTTAAAAAGTAGGACAAAGAATTCGAGATTTTTTAAAGTATTACAAAAGTTACTGTCATATCCTAAATGTCATCGACCATCGACAGCATATTAAAATAAATATCATATCAATAGCCTAAAAAAGTAAGCACAGCCTACGTACGGTCCACTGCTGGGCAAAGGAATGAGATGCACGCTGGCGAAATGCGGGTTAGCATTTCTTAAACCCATAATAGCGCATGCTTCGAAAGTACGAGACACGCTTTGCCCGGTCTTGGGAATTGAACCAAGTGATTTACCACTCAACGACCATATCATCAATAAAATGTAATAATTCATATTCAAAAATCCACCTTACACCTGTAAATAGGTATAAGGTGGTTATTTTTATTGGAATCTGAAACATTTTCACTCCAGCTTTTCAATTTATCAACTTTATACTCACCATGCCCTTTCTACACGCCGCGCCTGCAGCGAGGCCGCAACCCAAAACCAATTGTAAAGGCCTAATCCAATGGCCATTGCCTCACTGCTGGGCAAAGGGATAAGTCAAAGTCAAAAGATTTAATCAAAATAAACCTTTACAGGCACTTATTGACGTCAAAACTAGTAAAAAAACAGCTAACTATTATTTAGTTAACTCTTAACGACTAATCTAGCTAACTAATCTACCTACCTAACTAATCAACCATTATTTCCAAATAAGATTCACGTTGGCAATCACAAACTTGTGCTAAACTGTTTCGATGCACGAAAGTACGAGACACTTAACGGTCCGGGGAATTGAACACAGACCATGGCAAAACAAGCCAATTGGTTTACCACTCAACCACCGATATATTTCCGCCATCGATAGAATATAACGATTCCAAATGGAAAGCCACTCTAAAATATAAGGTAGTTTCTTAAGCTTAAGGCGACATTTCCACGAGGGGAATTATGGGATTAAGGGTATTATACTGTTTACTGCGGTGTCTCATTTATATAGAACCTTATTATTGTTGTATACATAATGTTTTGCTCTTTAAAACATTTGCACTCCATCAGTACACGGAAATATTTTGACAAATTCCAGCATTTCCATTGTACCTTGTAACCGCGCAGCAAACGCATTTGATCGTGCCCTTTTTACACGCGCCTGGCTTGAGTGGGGCATAAAATGTTTACTATAAAAAAAATCAACCAGTCTCAGGAAGCTCGAATGGGACTGGCTCCTGAGACTGGTTGATTTTTTTCTAGTAAACATTTTATCCTATATCTAGCATTGTAAATGCAAAATTTCAATAATAAAGATATTGAGTGGGGCACTCACGATCGTTCCATTTCCATATCGCGGCGCGATGTGGATTTACAGCCAAAAATTGAATACCCACACGAGCGTTCCATTCGCGTCGTTCCACTTCACTCCAATTTACTTTCATTGTATGCCGCGACTTCTGACACGCCATACGTGTACAATATGGATTCAGAAGATTTAGAACAATTTTTACTTACGGCAGCTGCGGCTTGTATCATTATAAAAAGCGGCTTGTATCAATGGACCAAAAACTGGCTTCTGAAGCGAGAGAAACTGGGGCATACAAATTTATTAATAAATTATCATTGTATTTTTATTTGTAATGGGTTTTTTTGGGCAACATTTATCTAGCCCAGAGGCAGAGATGAGGCCAATAATAAATAAAATAAACTTTCCTAAGAAGCTTTGATATGAAACTCGTTAAATGGTTACTAGACAACGGATAAACATATTTAAAATACTTAAACACATACTTATTGATTATAAGGTACTCAAGTCAATTAACGCCCACCTAACTTTGGGTCACATATTTTTAAATAAATACTGTTAAAATGTGCCATAAAATAAAATAGGATGAATATTTATTTCTTAATTCAAATATACCAAATATGAAGTGTTACCATTGCAGATTTTTGTGCTGTACATATCATTTTAAAAACCTTATTTTGGGCGTTATTAAAATGCCATGTATTATACCGCCTATCTATTAAGTTATTTTTTTAGGAAATATACATCGGATTATTGAATACATATTTAGTAAAATACAATAGTCACATTAATGTCTTGTATTAGATACAATAAAAATCAATAAATCAACATTAACATAAAAAAAAATACACTTTTCAACACAACATAAACAAACATAAAACTCCAGTTCTATTAATAATTCGTTTTTTTTTTTAGTTTCTGCGATAATAATACTTAGAACTAGTTGTACAGTGGGATTTTTTCTTAATTTTCAAAACAAATTGCCTTTCATACTATGGGCGTTTATAAACTAAAATGGCAAAATGCGCCTTGCCTATGGAAAAATAACGCCCACCAGTATGAATTATTAGTTAAACCATTTATTCTACTTACTTAAGTAAAACATCAATTATAACATAAGAGCTCTCATCCTTTCTTCTGTCCATGATTGCCCTCTTTTCTTTTTCGCAGAGCTAGGTGGTGGCATTTTGCTGTTCAAAAGGAAATTAAAAATATAGAAATTTATTTAAAAAATTATTCAAGATTTTGTGTATTAAAAAACAAGTGTAGTTTAAAACTATTATGCAATTAAATTAAGTTCCTTTGTTATTAATGTACCACACCGCCCAAGAGTAGGTCAATAACGCCCTACGGTCATTTCAATGGGCGGCATTGGCCAAATGGGCGTTATTGTCACTTTCAACGATTTATCACTAAATTATTCAAATTTTCTCAATAAAAATAACGAAGTATGATTGGTAGGAACACCTACTTTTATATTAATTTAAAATAAATAAAATCCTTTAAGAAAACCACCAAAAACTTACAATGTTGTCGGAGCAACTTTTACAGTAGGCGGCGTACGTGACCGATGTCTGGGAGGGAATCACAGCGCCTCACTGCCAAAATAGCGGTCGCGGGGGGAGCGCCCTCGCGCCAATGTGTTTGTATAGGTTATAGCTACATCTATGTGAGCTGCGTCAAAGCTAAGTTGATTAGAAATATAGTTTCAGAAGAGTGGGCGATATTAAACAGAGGGCGTTAATTGACTAGGGTACCTTACATAGAAAACACCCAGACCCGAGACAATTTAGAAAAACAATAATTTCTAAATTGACAACACTCAGAAATGGCAACACCATGAAAACCGGTGCACAAACCACTCGATCCCAATCGCATCCGCCAAATCCAATGTCCGCTATGTTCACGAGTCTACAGGTTTGCAGGTAAACGTTGACGAATATGAAATTTATTAAAGCAAAGGCTGTGTAGATTTATCGTAGGATGCTGAAAATGTAAAGAGCCGTGTGGAATAATAGCTCACTAAAATAATACTACAAACCATCTCTTCCCTTGTGTGTCGTAAAAGGCGACTAACGGACTAAAGCAGGGTAATATAATATAGAGTATTATAACTCGGCCTTATCTTTGAAAAAAATGCCTACAGCCGCGCGGTACGTAAGCACGCGATAGGGCTGCTTACCTACAGTGTTTTAATTACATCTGCCTACTTTGAGCTTCTATCTAGTTTTGTAAATATATATTTTGTGATTGCAAATATCATATTTTTTTATTTAAACTAATATTACTATGAAGTTACAATACTGTATTATACTGTGACTAAAGACTGCACATATATCTAACAGTATGGAGCGGCGATGGGCTCACCAGTCTCTCTAACCCTTTGGGGTTAAAGTCGTAAATCTATATTTTGTATGTTAAAAATATCGTGGACGTAAACAGTTAGGAACGACATCGAGTTACAAAGGATAGCGAACGGCTACAACTCTAGAAAATTATAAAATGGAGAAAGCTTCAGTACCTACTTCAGTCGCATCATGCGATAAGTACAATCTCTTACAGCTCATACTGCGAGGCAAAATACAGGGCTGTGGAACCATATTTCCGTCATCTCGTCTACTCTTAGACTATTAATTCTTTCTTTCTTCCTTCATTCAAAACAGTCACACACTCAGGTGTCTTATCTTTGTCTGTGGCGTTTGTATGGAAACGGGTCGGCATGTCGGCAACGATTACTGTCAAATGGTCACCGTGTCATATTTTTGTTTTTGAATGGTTACTGATAGTGATAGCCCTAGAATGTAGTGACTGGAAGTGGTCTACCTAGCATGGATTGCCAGAAGATGCGGGTTCGAGTAGCGCACGTAGTAGGTACAGTCAGCATCAAAAGTAACTGAACAAAAACAAGGTGGCAAAAGTAATAGTCACGTGTAAGTGTCTTTACATACTCATCATTTAACATTTCAGAGTTATATGACATTTTTTGTGTTCATAATTATAACTTCTCTGTAATTACCTATAGTGACGGTCATGTAGGTACTTTTGACTCAACAGCTATGTCAGACAATTCGGGTCATTTCAACCGTAACAATCATTTGAAAATTTCATATGCTAAGCTACTTTTGATGCTGACTGTACTCATCGAGTAGTGCACGTAAAATGTGTTCAACCCTTTTTTCAAAGTTTCGTCCCACTCGCCATTATTTTATTATTGGCTGTACTTACTAGGTTTTCCGGCGGAAGTAAGTACCTACCTATATACTTTTAACGTAGGTCGCGCTCTACCACCTCGGCGCGGGTGCACCGCTTCCGATCTAATAACGGGCCATGCACATGCGTTCGTTACCGGCGGCGACCGCGGCGCGGCGCTAATACACTTTACTCGACTAATTGCATTTTCGCGCCGTTGTAAGTTTCACGGGCGCTGATTTTTACCGACTACCGGTGTTCTGCGCTATCGCTTTTTTAATTTTACCAGTTTTGTACATCTATCGTCATCGTCATCAGCCTGCAAACGTCCCACTACCGGGCTTAGCGACCGCGCTAAAGCCAACAGGAAGATTAAGCCATCTCCCACAACTCTGGTTTGTCTAATCTTTCTGTGGATGTTGAACTAAGGTACTACCGGGTGACAAGGCCCACAGTTTTCCAAGGCCCAAGCGCAGAAAACTATGTTTACTACATTTGATCCGTGCCAACTTCGTAGCATGCATGAAACACATCAATATGAACGCCGAAACGCAGCAGCGGACAGCGAGCGGCCACCATCTTGTCAGTGACACCCGGTAGTTCGCTGACATTGGTCCGGCCGCTCATATTACTAATTTTGGCTCCTAAAAAACGTCAGTTTTTACTTGTTTATACTACGATTTGTTAGTAGATTTTTATTTATTGAGTTTATTTGATCATTACTCTTTTGATATTAACATAAACATGTGCGATTTTTGTAGCTTTTTATTTTGTAATTATTTAATTTGTGTTGCATAAAGCCCACAACGATTAGGAAGGCCCAACGAAGTAGTTGCTTGGACCTTAATAGGAATATAAACAATAATTACTTAATTTTAGCATAAAAAACAATGATTTATAAGTAAAATCTAATATTAATAGAATAAACACTTAAAAATTCGATACCTCAGCTGTTTTATTACACAGTGGAAAAGTATTTTTAACAAAATATTGATCATTTTAGTATCCGATTGCTTTTATCGAAGTTTATGAATGTTACAATTTTGATGTGTATATATTCTTATGGTCTTTAATGCTTACTTTTGCTCCAAAAGACTTAAAAACGGCACGGGCCTTATTGGACATAAGAAATGTTTTAGTTATTAGTTTTTTTAGTTTTAGTTGTATTGATTATTATTTACTGCTAATGTACCTAGTTGATTGTTACCAAAGAAAAGATCAATAAATAAAACCAAATTTCTGTCATTTGTTTTACTCTAAAATCCAAAAATCCTGACATTTTCCAACTCCGGCCGGAATCCTGACAGGGACTAAAAAATCCTGACATGTCAGGACAAATCCTGACGTATGGCAACCCTAGCTGCGTATCGCTCGCTACACACGCGCCGCAAAACGTATTTTATTTTTTTATTTTCTTTATTTGGTTCTCCAACAATGAGTACATTTTGTTTTAAACTATTTTACATTGTACCAAAATAAATAAGTGCTGTTGGTCTCACTACTTATTAGGAGAACACAACATGCACAGTAACATCGAGGCAACAGATACAACAAATATATTAGAAATAACAGACTACAAATACAATACAAAATAACTTTATTTTCTCATCACAAAAAAAAAAACTCATGGTTACATTACAGGTGGACGTTATGTTTATGTTTTGTGAGAGACTTGTGCCTGAGAGAGGTTTTTGAAAAAAACCCGTTATACGGGTCACCAGTGCCCCACTCCACGGACTCATGGTGGGTGGATGGAAATGTAGTATTGGACGGTATTTTACAAGGAAAACAAAAAAGAAAAAGTAAAACAAAACAAGATTACAATAATAATACAAAAGTTTGTGTGCATATGTATGTTTATATTGGTGTATCAGTGTGCGAGTTTTGTGTGCGTGCGCGTGTTGTGTGGATGAGTGAGATGAGATGTGTATGAGTGTGTATGTACGTGGATGTGCCTGCGTGAGGATGACGTGTTAGTGTGTGTGAGCGTGTGAGTGGGAGTGTGAACAGTGCAAGGCTACTACTCATTAAGACACATCTTTGTTGATGGATAGTGGCAGCGTTTATGAACTTGGGAGTAAAAAACTTTCAGTTTTGTCGTAATTAAGATCGCGAAGCCATTTTATAATCGCTTTTTTACAGCTGTTCTTTGGAAGGGGATATATACTGAGGATGCTGTTTAATTTATTATAAATGAATGGTCCGAGGAAACAAAAAAAATTATGAGAGAGACTTGTGTTTAGCTTTTATGATTAAGATTAAGTACACCTTTTTACATTACACACTTAATTTTAAAAAAAAATCTTATTATACATAAAAATAACAAAGTATACCTATGATTAAAAAATTGGTTGCCTGTAAAGTCGGTATACGGGCGAAAGTTTTACGTGACAACGACTTTGAGTGGTAAAATAATTTTAATGTGAATATTCATTCGTATAGTAGGAAGAAGGATGAAATAATAGTAACAATTTAAAACATTTATTTATACAAAGAATTATATTTGAAACATTAATGGCGGGCTAACCATGCCCGAGTGGAAGGGACGCGTGCCTCTCACTCGCTCTCACTGTGAGCGCATAACGTGAGCGGAGCGTAACGCAGTTTCTTGAAGTGTCACCCGGCAAACCAATTTATAAGACGTTGTCACGTCAAAAGTAGCACTATTATTAAAAAACGTTCAGACTGGACATTATGATTTCTAGGACACTTACTTGTACCTACTGACAGTGTCAATAATGGCATCTGGCTCGACACTAGGACTTATTGGACATTTTAACACTTGGGCCAAATTTACCTGTGGTGTTTATGGCATTTGGACAACAGTACTCATTGGACATTTTACTACTTTATTATTAGTGGTTCTGTTTGATAAAATATTTAATTTGATAGTTTTAGTATGTGTGTGTTTTAGTATGTGTGTTTATGTAATTTTAGTGTATTACGTGCTTTTTATTGTTTTTATTTTCTGGTTTATATAATAAGCATGCTGTGGCTGCCTATAATTGACAAGACATTTAAAAATGTACCTATCTATGTCATGTTTTGTGTAAATGTATCAGTGTTTTTATTGTTGACTGTCTTAATTAAATAAATAAATAAAACAAATAAATAAACACTTGGGCCAAATTGACCTGTGGTCTTTATGGCATCTGGACATCTAGACCCCTTGTACGTTTAGACACTTGGACTAACATACCCCGGAGGTGCTACTCATTTATGAGAGTAGATGTAGGTACCTAACGTGTGAGAGAGAAATAAAATTATTTTTATTATGATCGTTATGTTACTAGCAGCCCGTCCGCGACATCGTCTGCGTGAACACCCTCCATCCCGTGACGAAATTCCTAAAATTTTATTTCACACTTACCTAGTCCTAGTAATTACGAACACAACAAAAAAGAATTAGCCAAATAGGTGCAGCCGTTCTTAAGTGATGAGCGTACAAACATTTCGACAATTGATTTTTATTAATATAGGTTACTTTAATTTCGCCCGTACCTGATAGGGAGGGCATTTTCCAATTTGTATTGACGCTGTAAAAAAGTGAAAAGAGAAATGCCCTTGCTGAGTTTCTTGCCGGTTCTTCTCAGTACAAGGCTCCCGCCCCATAGTTAGGTCTTACGAACCGATGGCATAACGACATTCATAAAAGTGTTCAATTATTGTAGCCTAAATTGAATAAATAATTTTGAATTTTGAAATTTAATTTAATAGTTGATATTATTTCGTATGGAACCTCTTCCTAAACTCGTTAACCTACACTCAAATAATAACGATAAGATTGTCAACTTCTTCCTTCTATCGCCATCACGACGCTCCGCTGCGCCGGCCGTGGCGATAATACATCTACAAACTAGGTCTATATCTATCCTCTCTGCATGCAAAGTCTTTGCAGCTGCTTCATAATAAAAGCCTCTATTAAGTATTAAGAGTATTAGCGGGATAAGAGCGTCGTCAAGAGCTAGCTACCTATTGCTCTTGATGCGCTGCCGTGATCGAAACTTGATTGCATACCTGAAAAGGCACGATACAAAGGGAAGTGTACTATCTGACGATCGAATCTAATCAAATCAGTCCAGATTAACTTATAAGACCTCTTGTCGCCTACTATGACACATTATTGATAAATGCTTTTCATTTTAATAATACATAAGTACACTTACACGTTTTGTCCTGTTGCGTCATATTTTATTTATCTATATCTTTTGTATGATATGAGTGTGTTTGTTCAAAAATGTATTTTCTACTTCCTCTGCTTTTTATTCTTCATTAGCAGTGCTCCAAGCTAGCTGATATGCGTCCACCTCTTGCATATACTTACCTATTTATTAAACTCATAACAAATACATAGCAGAACCATTCCTAATAATTACTGAATAGCTAAATGCGTGCCTAAATTAGAGTACAGTGTTCCTTTGAGCTTAGCGTCCACTAAGCATCTAGTCAATATGATCTAGGCATGTGCCAATTACGGTAATCGATTCTTAGAACTCGAGGTGATCGCTCATCATGTTCAGCCGTGCGGATGAGTAAGTCTGATTGCTGCGAGTGATGTAACGCTGTCTGTCTTTTGAGAACAATCTATGTTTCCACTAAGTAGTAGTAATTAATCGATTGGGCGAATCGATAATGCGTTGTGATTAAGTTTTTTATATTGTAAACTAGAGGCCCGCCCGCGACAATGTCTGCGTGTACACACGGCGTCAGATCAACCTACCCTAAACCATTTATCTCAATGCCCTAAACTGTCAAATTTCTCCAATCAATATTGTTCCTTAAAACCAAACAATAAAGTTCAAAATTGATTGTAGAAATATGACAGTTTTGGGTAGGTTGATCTGACGCCGTGTGTACACCCCGTATCCAGTGACGACTTCTCAGAAATTTTATTTCATACAAAACCTTGTCCTGACTATCGCAAACACAACAAAAGAGAAGCCGAAGAGAGCCGTTTCGCAATACGTCACATCCGAGTTCGATCCGAACAGTCGTAGATCTATTTCTATAGTAGCTAATTACTCCTCCAATTTCTTTCCGTCATCCGTAAATATCAGTTCCGGAAAAGAATTGTGTAAATGGCTCTACATTACTTTTTTACTTAAATTATGACGTCTTAAGATTAATAATAATAATAAATAATAAACTTTCCTATACTCACACCAAGTATCTAGCATTCTAGCCCAAGAGAAGCTTCGTTAAGAAACTCGTTAAAATGGTTACTAGACAACGGATATAGTTACTAAAGAACATACTTATAATACTTAAATACATACGTATTATACATAGAAAACACCCAGACCCGAGACAATTTAGAAAAACAATAATTTCTAAATTGACCCGACCGGGGATCGAACCCGGGATCGATTGAAACGTAATTGGAATGGAACTTAAGAATAGAGCTGAGTACTGGTACCACATTCTGCGGTCACCAGGCCGTGGGAAAGGGATGCAACGGTACTAAATCGGTGCGCAATCTGTTAGAAATGCTCAGCTCACTGCCAGCTGTAAACAGCGGCGGCCCAAAGCAAAACACATGTTCATTACCTCATCATCAGCTTATAAACGTCCCACTACTGCACAGGCCTGTCGACGTAGACCTCAGCATATTGCACCGCAAACAATAAATAAAAAAATATGATTCACCACATCTATCGGAGACGTTCTTCGGAAAGGTCAGGTTGAGAGTACCCTAAACCGACGAGCAATGTTTGAAGGGTCTCGCACCCGTTCGCCCCTCATCTTTCGCCCCTTTTCCTAAAAATACCCTTTCGCCCCCTACAAAGGTACCCATTCGCCACTTAATGCGGGGTGAAAATATTTTCAATATTTTTGTAATATTTAGATCTTTACGCCCCTTGTAATATTTAAATCAAAAACAGTACAGTTAGTTATACATAACATCAAATAAACCAAAACCCCCACGATAGTTACCTTTAATTCACCTTGTTATCCACTATTTTAGAGAACTAAGAATTCAACCAGTTTCTTGACAACTGTACTTTTACGTATTTATCATTAAGGAGCGAACAGAACAGCGACATTTAATATTTCAAGGGGCGAACAGGTCCATTTATGGTATGAGGGGTGAAACTTACGGGGCGAACGGGTCCGAGACCGTTTGAAGAATGTTATCACTTATCAGAGTTTTAGCAACTTCTGCTATGCTATTTGCATGTACATGTCACGGTACATACATATCACGACAGTCAGAGACTAAGCAATGAGGACAGCGAAAGCAGTCCTCTGCCATAGTCCACTTTTCACCAAATAGCGACTGCACATGTGCTCAGCGTGACAGGTGGTGAGCACCGCTACGCGACACGGTTACACATAAATAAATACATAAATACATAAGTACATATATCACGCCCGTTTCCCGGAGGGGTAGCCCCCCGCCCCCCTCTAATCGATCTCTAAAGTCTGTACTACAGAAACTATAAGTAAGTATAGCCTACATACTGTCCCGCTGTGGGCAAATGTCTCTATTATTATGTTACTAGCGGCCGCTCGCGGTTTCACCCGCGTGGTTCCCGTTCCCGTGGGAATATCTGGATAAAAAGTATCCTATGTGTTAATCCAGGTTATAAACTATCTGTATGCCAAATTTCATCCAAATCCATTCAGTATTTTTTACGTGAAAGAGTAACAAACATCTATCCATACTTACAAACTTTCGCGTTTATAATATTAGTAGGATAATCTTGTCATAGCAAAAGGAGCTCGATGGCGCAGCGGTTAGAGCGATCGGTGTTCGCTCTTGCCCGTTTGCAACTTTCGTAATGCCGGGTCGCTGGATGGGTGACCAAATTAAAAACATTTCGAGCTCCTCCGTTGGTTCCGGTTGTTGTCGTAAGATGGCAGTCGTTAAAACGCACCAATTCGCATTGGGCCAGCGTGGTGGGTTATGGCCCAATATCCCTACGTGCTATTGTCCACGTGGGAGGCCTGTGCCCAGCAGTGGTGTTTATAGGCTGACGATGATGACGATGATGATGATGAGTAACAATTGATGAGATTTTTACACTAACCCGGTGTGTGCATCGAAAAATCCGAAACACAATTTTCCCGCCCTAATGGTTGAACCCGGGACCTCCGGTTGTCTGCCGAAGGGTTACTGTATAAATGTCGTGGTATCATTTTATTTTATTTATTATCTACCAATAAACACCTTATTATTTATTTATTTTATAAGTAATGTTGTTTTATTTAATTATTTATTTTTGCATTTAATTGTGTAACCATTTTTTGAATGTTTGCACCTCCGAACATAGAGTGTATAAGTTCTCTCCATCGGACTGGTTGTTTGGCAGAAATCGCTTTTAAGCGATAAAACCGAAACATTGTAACTTTGCATTTTTGCTCTTTTATGTCTAATGTAAAGGTTTGTGTTATGTTACAATAAAAGTATGGTCTATCTATCTATTTATCTAAACACTGACCAAAATATCTTTACATTTAACTGAAGAATAGAGTGATTTATGTTATATTAGTTGTATAATCTCAGCCGACCTCATAGGCCGGTTGATGGATGAAAAGTATTTTATATCAAATTTAATATGTTAAAAAATAGGTATATCGCGAGTGCGTTGGCTGACAAATTTCAGTCCAGTACCTGTAATGATTAATTAATTATTAAATAATATTTTTTTTTACTTTGCACTGGTTTGGTGTGTGTGTTTGTATAATGAGATTATCTTTATATAAACATATTTTTTTTGCAAATTACTAATAAGTATTGACTTACCTGTTTACACCTGCCTACCCAATGTTATGGAGGGAAAAAAATAGTCAACCTAACGTTTGCATATTCTATAGGCTTCATACTTTCGATTGGTACCTATGTAATTTATCTATTAACCAAACCAGTGCCAAAAAAAATGAAATATTTAATTAATCATATACTGGACTGAAATTTTTCAGCCAACCCACTCGCAATATATTTTTTAACATATTTAAGGTGGATTCGAACAAACTGGAATAAGGTCTTATATCTAGATTAAGCGCCGAATTTGTATAGACTAATCTCGGAGTAAGTCTTATTCCAGTTTAGTCGAATCCACCCTAAATTTGATAAAAAATTCTTTTCTTTCATTAACCAGCCCGGTGAAGGCCGTTGTATACTCGGATCCTCTACTGTCAGAGACAATGTTGAAATCGAACTGGAGCGGAAAACTCTGTCAAAAATAACGAATAACAAAAAGCCTGCATGTTGTGATACATGTCAATACGGACATTGCAACAAAGTTAAAAAAAATCCTTTCAAAGCTTTTCTAAAAATGAACGCGTCGCGAATGTAACTAGCGAACATTGAGGTATTAGTATAACTGGAGACGCACCGCGAAGCAATTTTTTTTCCACAGATTTGCGGCGCGGCCCACCATCGCTTGGATCACTCACAAGTCTCAAAACCACTGAGGCAATTGCTGCCCATGTGCCCAACTCATACATTTATCTCTAAAGGGTTAGTCTGAGACTAGACTGAGGATCGCAGAGTAGCAGTTCACATTTCACTTTTTGTATTTTTTAAATTTTTATTTAGTCCTGTTAACACATCCTGTTAAACTAAATGACTGTGTCGGAGTGGGTTTACGTCAGTAGTCTAACGGAGCTATGGGGATTAAACCACGATTCAACCCGAGCATCTATACGCTTTTTATTTCCTCGTTTTACTAAATAGTTAAGGAATTTAAAAAAGTGATTAACTCGACATGGGCAGCTGTAGGCAACAACAAAACCTCCAATCGAAATAAAAGAAAATAAAAAAATTCAAAGTTGCTTAAAAATGTATAAAAATTACACAAAAATATTATTGATAAAAACGTAACGTACTTTTAAACTAGAGATTCTAAGCAATCTAACAATATTTTACATTAATATACTTCCTTTGCAAAACATAAAAGTAACGTAGGTAAGTCAAACTTTTATAATGGGCAATTTGATGGTATGAATATATCGAAGTGTAATGTTTGCGAGTAATTTTAAATACTTAAAAGTTAAAGAAAAAAAGTTTTAGCTATTGCTACTGATTCTTCTTTTACCAGAGAAAATGACGCCATGAAAAAAGCTTTGGAATTACGATATTTGTCAAAACCATTTTTGAGACGGAAAATACCGTTTGGCCCCATAGTGCGCCGACGCATCAAAATAAATTACAACGTGTTTAGCTCACCACCGTGAGCCCGTCACCGCTCTGTGCTGTTGGATGTACGTGCAGTCTTTATTCCGTTAGTCGCCTTTTACGACACCCAAGGGAAGAGAGGGGTTCGTAGTATTCTTTAGTTAGCCGCTATACCACACGGCACGGGCTGTAAGTATACAATGAAAGCTGTGGTCAACTCAGTGCACAAATACTTGCCTCGCGGTGTCATCTCCATGTATTACCTTGATGCTAGTGAATTAAGCCTCCAGCACTACGCAGTAAGCCTTCGCGTTGTCACCTGTGTTGTCCTAACAAAGGAAAACCTGCCCTTCACTCGTCCGTATATTTGCCGGAAAAAACAAAATTCGGAACCAAGTTTTGATTCAAAAACATTGTTAAAGTTTCTGAGCGAGGTAGCGACTACTCTTTATAAGTAGTAGACGAGAATTATGCGATCGATAACACAAACGCGATTCTTTCTATTCGTGATTCCCGTACAATATGGATTCCACACAACTGCAGTTTAGGTACTACATCCGTGAATCTACACTGCCGTTATTTTAACGCAGTCAGGATTCTTCCTATTCGAGATTCTACACAATATGGGTTCATCGCAACAGTAGTTTACTACATTCGTAATTCCACTCAGTTGTTATTTTTTCATCGTTATCAATAAATTAATACTATGTCTTTGTCGACCACCTTGGTCGAGTGTACACCGGTTTTCATGGTGTCGCCATCTCTGAGGTCCCGGGTACGATCCCCGGTCGAGTCTATTTAGAGACTATTGTTTTTCTAAATTGTCTTGGGTCTGGGTGTTTTCTATATATAATAAGTATGTATTTAAAGTGTGTTTATCCTTTGTCTAGTAACCATTTAACGAGTTTTATATCGAAGCTTCTCTTGGGCTAGATAATTGGTATGAGTGTAAAAAAGTTTAAAGTTAGTTTATCTCTGTATACTATGCAAGAAAATAAATAAAACAATTTTTAAAAATTATTTTTTTATAAATCACGTAAGTAATTACACACATGTTAATTAATTATTCAGGTACATATTTCAAAATGACTGAATGTCTACAGCTGAATTCCTGAGAGCTTGAGAATGTCTGTTAAGCCAAAGTTAATAGAGAGTTACGTAATTTAATGTTCAAAACTGGAATGGGTGCAGCGCACAAATATTTTAATAATTATTGCATTTGATGCCGAATACCGAATTAAAGTTATTACATAGCGCAGACTTTGCTTTTAAACTTAATACTCGCTGCATGGAAATATTGTGTTCCCGTAAGTTCTTATAAGCGACACGGTCATTACTGAAAGAAATGTCTTTCTTCTTCTTTAGAAACGCCCTCGGATCTTCCGCTTCCTACGTGTGAACACCTCGGATAATCTAGTAAATCATAAAGAAATGCTAGCTGCTTGACTTTGACTTGACTATGCTTTTGACTTACTTATTTCCGCGCTATGCTCTTTAATATGGAGACTGTCAGTCTTTATTATCTTATTAAATTGTCTATGGAAGTAGTAACCCTTGAAAGATATTGCGATAGGTGTTGAAGTTAGACATTTAACCCCCTGTGCGTATATTAATCTTATTACTTATAACTCTATAGTAATCAAGTTTGAAAATTAATGAACGGTTTGGAAAAAATAATTATTTTGATTGAAATAGCTCGTACAGTTTACACACTATCACGTTTTAAATTGCAATATGAAATAGACAAATTAAAAAATACATTTGTTTATCCACTTCAAACAGCTTTTACGGATTCAATATCAATAACAAACATGTCGAAAACTAATTGAGCGAGCTACTTTCGAAGCTCTCCACAAATACTTTAGCTACACTGACGCTTGCCGAGTAGCAAAACATTTTTTTTGTTTACTGGGTAATTTAGTTGGTAACAAAAAAACCTCTTTTTTCATCCGAAACTATAAACGACTACACTCAGTAGCGGATATAGGTCCCTCCTCTCGGACTATCCCCCTCAGGTTCTCGGACACACAAGTCCGGGTCCTGAGATTCAAAATACGGAGTTTTTACGCTCCTCGTCCTGGTTGCCGGATAGAAGCAATGGGTTTTTTTTAGTTTTATTTATTATTAGAAAAAAATCTACGTTGCATCGTCTATCTGTTAAGCAGTCAAGGTCAACGCGATTTTAATTGTATTTGTAAAACCTCCTCTTAACCTTTTATGTAAAAATTATAAAAGGCCATCCTGAAAATTCAGATTTTACACCGCCTTATTAAGGAAAGCGATCGATACTATTGGTGGATTTGTCTCGCTCTGGTGGAAAATCACCCTAAGGCTAATACAGACAGTTGAGCGGATTTGTGTTACATTTTGAATTTAGCTCCCATTGTTGTCTCTGCGAACTGTTAAACCGCTGCTGGTGCTCGCTTGTGCTGGCTGTTTTGTGTACCTACTAACTAACGTGTCGTTGGAATTCCATACAATTATTTTACACACAAAATTATATACCTATGGAAATGAATAAGAGCGTGTGAGTACAAAATTATGAGAAAACGCAAAATTTGTCATTATCCATTTTTTGTGACGTGTTTGTTTGCCGAGTGGATTGCTCTGCTCCGAGCAAGCGCTCCCTCCGCTCGTACTGCTTAAAAAGGAATATACATTTTTTTATTGTATCTGATTTTGTGACAACGTAAACACGGTTATAAACAAATAAACATTTGCCAATCGGATTGTTTTGCTGCGATCGCTCCCTTCGCTCGTGCTGCTTACCAAGGCGATGTACATTTTTTCTATTGTGTGATGTGTCTGGTTATGCAACGACATGTTTAATTTACGACGTGGATTGTTTTGATGCGAGCGCTCTCTTCGCTCGTACTGCGTACGTAAGCGATGTACAGACGACAGCATGTAAACCTAACACAAAATGTCAAATCTCGACAGTAAAATAAGCTTTATGGTTTGGGTATAAGGATCAATATCAATTACAGAAATTTGATAGTTTTGGAAAGGTTGACCTGCTGGCGTGTGTAAAACCTTCCTATTGATTCAAGTTTTGTGACAACTTGTTCACGTGCCAAGCGGGTTTATCGCTTGGAGCGCTCCCTCGCTCGTGCTGCTTACCGTAGCGTTGGTTGCAGGGGACAAGTGGCTGGTGTCATGTCTGGGTGTGCTGTACCTGAGCAAGGGCCTGTTCTACCGGGTGGTGCCTGCCGACCAGAGGATGGACTCGCCCTACGCTGGCGTGTTCAGGTAACCTTAAAAATGGTGATGGGTAAAAAAAAATTCATTGGTTTTCGACTTATATCAAAGGAATAAAGTCCTATTTAGATGGGATCGACTGTTAAAGCGTTAATAAACGTTAATCGAAATATTTTTATTCTATTGACCACCAAAAATGTGTTAAAGCTCAGCAACCTCTCGTTAGCCAACATTTCTATCAGCAAATTGTCCTTTGCACTTATTGGGATGGACTACACCAACATACTGTATTGTCAACGTGGAATCGGAATTACATATGTTACGAGGCGCGAAGAGGCAATTTGTGGGCCGGCAGAGTTAGGGCGACTGATGCTAGCTGACCTGGTTCTCCTCGCGCCTGGACTTCACTTCCACATCGGGTGGAGTGGAGTCATTTGTCATACATGTTTTTTTTTTTATATGTGCCAATTTTTTTATATCATTCAGTAACGTTTTTTAAATTTATTTATTATTCATTATTTATTTAATTTGCCCGATACAATAAAAAATATCTTGTGGATACCGGGCGAACGAAAGGTCACGCGTAACGTAAAGGTAACCTAACCTAGGTATCCTGTGGGATCGTAATGTGTCAGAGTTCAATTGCGCGGTCCAGCTACCCTATCGGCTAAAAAATATGAATATGGACATGGGCTTCATTTGACATTTAAAGCCTATAATATAAATAATATGCACATATAAGGACAAAATATGGGCTTCAAATATCAAATGAAGCCCATGTCCATATCCATATTTCTTTTAGCCGATAGACCCCTGGTCGATTAACTATAATTATCGGTATTTTTGTGGATGTGTTGGATCAATTTGGCTTCAAATGTCAAATGAAGCCCATGTCCATATCCATATTCTTTTAGCCGATAGACCCCCTGGTCGATTAACTATAATTATCGGTATTTTTGTGGATGTGTTGGATCAATTTTAGTTTCGTTATTTATCACTTTAAAAAAAATTAAATTAAATCTGTAGCTCTAGATTAAGTTACTCTATAATTTGAAAAATTATGAACACAGATAAGAAAAAAATCCTGTATTCTAAAAAAGTCTTCATAACTAAAAATATTTTTTTTAATAACATCTGTTGGTGGACGAGGACTATGATGGCAGAGGGCTGCTTTTGCGGTCCTCATTGCCTAGTAGAGACTAGGCAATGAGACGACTATTATCCCCGAAGGGTTAGTCAGAGGACTCTTCGGGGATAATAGTCGTGATTATATGTATGTTTTGTATATCTGGGAAGAGCACGATGGTGAAGCGGCTAGCGTCTTCAATCTTGCCCGCTAAGCAACCGGGTAGCTAGATGGGTGATTAAATTAAAAACATCTCGAGGTCCTCCGTGCTTTGGAAGGCACGTGAAGCCGTTGGTCCCGGTTGTTGTCGTAAGATGGCAGTCGTTAAAACCCACCAACCCGCATTGGGCCCTGCGCGGTGGGTCCATGTTGGAAGGCCAGCAGTGGGATGTTTCTAGGCTGATAATGCCATCTGTGGGTGCAGGTTCCGCCTGTGGTGGTGCGGGCAGTGGCTGGAGGTGCTGGTGGACGACCGGCTGCCCACCGTCAACGGCAAGCTGGCCTTCCTGCAGACCAGTGCCACGGGGCAGCTGTGGCCCGCGCTGCTGGAGAAAGCCTACGCCAAGTAAGAATTTTTTTTCGTACAGTTGGTTCATTAAGTTTATTTCGTTTATATCCTTAATTTCTTTAATTTTCTTAATTTCTTTAAAATCCATAATTTCCTTAAATCCTTAATTTCCTTAATTTTCCAAATTTCCTTATATTTATTTTTTATTTTTTCAATTCCTTATTTTTTTAAATATTATTCATTTACTTAATTTTCTTTTTTTTTCAGCGTTTCCTTCATTTTCTTCTTTATCTAATTTTCTTCATTTCAATTATTTCGTTCATTTTATTCATTTCATTATAGTATGTCTGTCTGTCTGTTAGTGTATAGTCTGTGAACTTAACTGTAATTATTGTCCGATTAATATGTTAAAATTGTGAAATTATTATTAATTTATTTATTTATTTATTAGTGAAATTATTATTCGCGGGCGGGCCACTAGGGCCCGCCCGCGACTTCGTCTGCGTGAACCCTGTATCCCGTGACGAATTACCAACAATTTTGTCGTTGTTTTTCCGTGTCTGTGGCACAGGTTTCTCCTTCTAAGCCATTAAATAGATTTTTACCTGGTTCTCACTGATAGAAAGATCAAGTTTTTTATATAATTTGAAGATATTTTGTACTAAATGGCTGAAGCATGAAGATGTTTCTAAGTCATCGTGGGAGAAGCAAGGCGCGGGCAAGTCGCTAGTTAAAAAATAAAACATAGGGACCAACAGTGTATTCAATGATGACGACCTCTTTGGTCGAGTTTGTACACCGGTTTTCATGGTGTCGCCATCTCTGCGGTCCCGGGTTCGATCCCCGGCCGGGTTAATTTAGAAACTATTGTTTTTCTAAATTGTCTCGGGTCTGGGTGTTTTCTATGTATAATAAGTATGTATTTAAGTATTTTAAGTGTGTTTATCCGTTGTCTAGTAACCATTTAACGAGTTTCATAACGAAACTTCTCTTGGGCTAGATAATTGGTGTGAGTGTAGGAAAGTTTATTTATTTATTATATTCATTAAAGGCTGCACGGCTCCTACGAAGCCCTGAAATACGGCAGCCTCCTGGACGGGCTGGCTGACCTGACCGGCGGCATCACCGAGTCCCTGCCACTCACCGACGTCACCGACGCGTCCACGCTGGCCGGCCTGCTGAAGACCACCAGTGTCATCACCGCCTACCATCTGCCCACTGTGAGTAGACTATTATCCCCAAAAGGGTAATCAGAGACTACGCCATGAGGACCGCAAAACAGGGCACTGACGTCGGTGAGTGGGTGTTGTAAAAGGTTTTTTTTTATATATATATGAGGGAGGCAAATGTACAGGCGGGTCACCTGATGGAGAGCAATCACCGCCGCCCATGGACGCCCGCAAAACCAGAGGAATCGCAGACGCGTTGCCGGCCTTTAATAGAGGAATAGGTTTAAGGAAGGAATAGGAATTGGGAGGAGGAACCCACTAAGGTTTCCAGAGTGTAAAGGTTTCACGTTGGAGTTGATATGTATTTTTAAAAAAATCCAGACTGCCCATACATCAAACATCATAAAGCGGCGATGAATTCACCACCTATCACGCCGAGTACCTACATGTGCAGTTAAGTAAAATTTTGAACACTGAAAAAAAAAAGAAGACAATCTCAGGCGGGAATCGAACCACGCACCTTCCGCATTCCGGGCGGCTGCCACCACTTGGCTTAGGCACACTTCTTCTCTCTTCTCTCTCTGTTTTCATTGTTTAGTTAAGCGTTAATAAACGCTAAAATGAATATTAAAAAAATCCGCCGACATGGTGAGCTCCATTAAAGCCGGCCTCTTTATTCTGTTTGATGGATGATCAGTCTAGAAGCCTTTTACGATACCCACTCACCGACGTTACCGTAGCCTTCACGCTGGCGGGGCTGCTGAAGACCACCAGCGTCGTCACCACCTGTCCACTGTGAGTACCTACTTGCATACGCTCACGACATTTAGGTATCCCCAAAGGGTGTACTAGGCTCTGACCACATAACCCTGGTCTGTGGTGCTAGGCAATGAGGACCACAAAGGCGGTGCACACCCACGCTCCACGGCACACCGAATAACAGCGTATTGGCTATTTGACAGTTTTAACAATAAAATATGAAATATGTCGGATATGGTATTTTATAATTTAACGATGCGATTTTTATCTGTGGATTACAAGACCGGAAACACGAGCGGCCATGATTGAGCTTCGCTTTCACAAGATAAACTAAAACTATCTGTCAGGTTTAAAGATAAATTTGTTTGTTTATTGTGGTGTGACGTCACAGGGCTAAATGTCACGCGACTAACCGTTTTCGCACGAAATTTTAAGTAAATGAAGAAAAATATGTTTTTTTCTACTAAATATAGCTTTTTCGAAAAAAAAATTAGGTATTGTACGGGGTATAAAATAAGCGTTTGTAATTTTTTTAATACTTTTTCGTAAACTGTCAAGTTGCCAATTGGTGATGAGGACATCGCTTTATGCTGTTCGATGAGTGAGCAGTCTAGAAGCCTTTTACGACTCCCACTCACCGACGTTTACCGATGCCTCCGCCCTGGCCGGGCTGCTGAAGACTTCCAGTGTCGTCACCGCCTACCACCTGCCCGCTGTGAGTACCTACCTACATAGACTCATGACTATTCTCCCCAAAGGATTATAGTTATTGACTAAGCATAAGCAGCCCGAGGACGCACGCGTCACCGACGCCGGCACCCATCACGCGACTCTGAAGCCATATGAGGTTATGGCTGCCTCAGAGACGTCAATTAAGTTTTAATGACAATTAAATATCGTTCCTTCTCTATTTTGCTTGTAAAACTGTGACTATACTTAAGAAAGTGACAGCAATTAAATATCGTTCCTTCTTTATTTTGCTTGTAAAACTCTACCTACCGCAGAACAATAACTAAAGTGTTCTGAGATACCTACTTAAGAAAGTGACAGAAGAGACTTAATTGTCATTAAAACTAAATTGACGTTTCTGAGTACGGCAGTAAGCCCTGCAATGTTACTGGCTCAATACAAATACTTTGTTTTTAATATTTTTTTATTTTTTTTTATTTTTCAAAGATACAATGTATTTGTAAAAAACCGACTCCAAAAAATTTTAGAATAAATGCACTAAAACGTCAAAAATAATGGCGTAGTTTAGTTTGTTGAATTAACTAGCAATATTAACCTTTATTCTACTCAACCTTATAATCTTAAAAAATATTTTTGGAGTCGGTGCCAGCCTAATACGACAATGTAGCATGATCTACACTTGCACACTAGGGTAACCTCATCTAACTCCGTGACAATGACATTTGAGTAATAAAACACCAATAAGTTATTTATCAGTTTTATTAAGACTTAGCGTAAGTTTTAATCAGACTCTTGTGAGGAACACAGGCCCTAATAATCTCAGCCTTTTAATCTACTTAAATATCACGGAATAATGTGAGTCACTGAATTAGATGAGTTTACCCTACTTTAGCTTCATTTAAAATTATAATGTTTTGATGAAGATCATGCATGATGTATGACGTTATACAATTTTAAAATAAGTATAGTTAAACATTGTTACTTTATAAACTAAATAACAAGTTGTTAACATTACGAATTGTATGTAACATGTATATGGATTATTTAAGGATCTTGGTAACTTGGTTCGTGGTTTAATATTCTTGGTAGCAAACAGCACCTAGTTGATATTATAATATCATCAAAGTGATAATGTTGACTATCAGCGTGTAAGCCCCGACATATTGCAATTAGCCAGGCCCTACGAAACGGGTAAATCTAAATTGGAACACACTGGTGCGGAGTTCGATGGCATTATGTCACATTGATTAGTTCGATGCTGTGCTCGTCTCGCCAATCTAGGAATCAAAGCCCTTTGAGCAGTCAGTTTGTGTGCAATGGCTGGGCGCGATTCATCAACCGGTGTCATTAATTTGCACACGACATCTGTTACGAGTACCTGCTATTGGCTTCATGAAAGTGCGACACAGATTTTCAGAGGAACCTGTTTTGTGTAGGTACGTGTCATAAAATACGTACCTACCTATTTACTAAATTATTATTAAACTAGTGGCTTGACCGCGACTTGCGTTCAAGTCCGCGTGAACACCCAACCTGTACAAAGTTCCAAAAATTTCTCTCATACAAACCTCTTAAAAATTACAAACACAACAAAAAAAGAACTAGCTAAATAGGTACAGCCGTTCTGAAGTCATGCGCGAACATACCTACATCATAGCGGCAATCGTCTTTTATTATTATTAAATTATGCTTTATATAATAACAATGTATTTCAGAAGTGTTAATTAAGTCAAAAAAATTTAGACAGTTTATTACTTAATAATAATAATAAAATGTATTGATTGAAAACAAAGAATGACTGGTTATTGACAACAAATACAGTGAAAGCGATGCTATCACTGTTTCGTAAAACAACGCCAAAGAACTTCATATACGAGCTACAAATAATGCGGGTAATGTGATATTGTACGTTTCAACGGCCGGTTTATAACGGCCTGAGGCTTTGTCTCGATATCCTCATAGAAAATTTGCCAGTTTGCGAAAGCTCATAGATAGAATTTCTACCGCAACTTTCAAGCAGAAACTTTTTTTAGGTGTTCAATTTATCATATTTATTTGACTGTAATCTTTTTTCAGGTTATCGAAGAGAAAATCAAAGGGTTGGAGTTGGAAATGAATTATAGAATATATAATATAGAAAAGGTGAGTGTGCTTCTATTTTTACGTGAACAGTGATTTTTATGCCATTATTTGTTTGGTATTTCTTAATTTAATATTCGATCACCTATAAAAGTGGTCGGAGGATATTAAAACACTGTAGACTTCGAGAAAAGTACTAGCCCCGACATCTTGATAAACGATAGTATAATCTGGATAAATTTGTTTAACTGGTTTTAATAATACATTAAAATAATATTATAAATAAAAAAAAAACAAAAAAAATATGATACAGTGTGCTAAGTTGGTCATTATAATCGAGGCGGTTTATAAGCCCAAGCCGAAGGCGAGGGCTTGGATTGTTATTACCAATGCACACGCGTTTCATACGACGTTTTTCAACACACCTGTAAGGAAACACATTTTCTGAAAATGACTGCGTGTTTTTGTTGTTTTGCTAGTATTTAAATCTTTCGTAAGCCAACATATATTTTTCTTTGGACTTAGATGGTAATAGGCTGTCAATAACATTTTGTGCTTCACTTAATATTTCCGGCGGTGTAGACTGTAAATTTAGTTCTTCAATACTAGAACTAGACATATTTATTTTTAAACTTTCAAAGTAATATTGAACAAGAAGCCGCTGTAAGAATCAACAATATATAAGTATGTGAAAGAGACGGCAAATTTTATTACGCATTACGCACCACTTACGCACGCTGTTTCACGCGCGCAAGTAAAAATAATAATTAGGCAAAGGACAACAGCCAAACAGCCTATAGATATTAAAAATAAAAAAAATAATAATGTTACGAATTAAGGTTAATTTATTGACAAAATAAATAATTTGATAAAATTACTCCGTGTTTATTTATCTAAAACAGTTTATTTATTCATATTTTAATCAAAATAGTTAATTTATTCACAAAAATGTTTGCCCTTAAAAAAAATCTAGTTAAATAAACTCTATGTTGAAATTCTATTTTTTATAAACTACATTACCGCAATAGTGCTAAGCTACATTACGATGCTGAAATCGGTGTAATAAAAGCCACTTTACGAGCAAGTGTGTTGATAAATATTTAAAACTATTTGAGCAATCCAAGTTCCATTTAAAATCTTTAATATGAAACAAATAATGTGATGCTATAAAGCTAAGAAAATAAAAAAACTTTTGTCATACTTACACGTGAGTTTGCGACATGTGCTGCCATCGGATAAGTTTTGCACACCATTAAGTTAACCTAGGTAGGTACCTACCTACTTGCATAATTACAACCGTATACCGTACCGTACTTTGAAATCTGTAACATTAGACAAATAGGTATTGTAAACATCGATAAACTATTTATCGTAGGTTATAAAGATCAAAAATAATAAAATAATTTGGCATAAACGTGAGTTTACGGCATGTGCTGCCATCTATGAGTAGTTTAGTAGTCAGACAGATCAAAAATTTTAATTAATTTAGCATAAACGTAAGTTTACGGCATGTGTTGCCATCTATGAGTAGTTTAGCAGTGAGACAGATTAAAAATTATAAAATAATTTGGCATAAACGTGAGTTTACAGCATGTGCTGCCATCTATGAGTAGTTTAGCAGTCAGACAGAGCTAACTTGCACTGACTGCACTACTGGGTTAAAGTTCAGGACTGTGAAGAATTTAGTAACATCGAAGCAACGCGTTTGCTGCACCGTGCTTTTACGATAAGGAAGCTTTTTAAATGTTAAGCAAACAAAACGGTTACCGTAAAAGCACGTTAGGTGGCTGTGTAGGTAGTTTTTGAAGAACACATCAACTTTTAGACTCCAGGAAAACATTACAAATTTGAAAATGTTGAAATAAGTTAGTGGATGTTTGGGATAATTACGAGTAATTGTAGTACTAATCTACTGCTGATATAAACCTATTCCTAACACATTTTTTTTTATATTTCCTGATGGGTTAGTAGTACTATTATTATTCCTTTAATAAATAAATCTTTTCAAATATCTGGACTTAACTGATAGTGCCCCGACCGCCCTGACATAACTCAAGTTGTTCAAATTCCAACAGGCAAGGTAGCTACCTCCATTTCATCTAATTGTTTTTTTTTCATTTAACTATCCTTTTACAAAAAATATATAAGCGCAGGATAATAGCGATAAAAAACACTAAGATTTAACCTTCCGCTATTATAGGTCTACGTATAAACTAAAAAGATAGTGAGATCACAAAAGTCTACCACCTTACTGCACACTGCTACACTGCTGGGTGTGCCACAAGGCCTTAGCCTTCCCACGTGGACAAGGACAACAGCATAAAGAGAGATTAGGACATTTCCCACCACGTTCTGGTCCAATACGGTTTGGTGGGTTCTAACGATTGCCATTGCACGACAACAACCAACGACTTCACGCGCCTTCCGAAGCACGGGGAATGTTTTTAATTCAGTTACCCCTCCAGTAACCTGGCATCGCGGCAGTGGCTTAGCTGGTAATCGCAAACCGAACTCCTTAAGGGCCCCACAGACGATCAGGTCGCCTGCAGGTATCGGCCTGTTAGTCAGTAGTACAACGCACGCCGCACGTTGGGGCCGAAGTAGCGATTTTTTGGTCATTATTATTTGTCGCGTTTAAGCGATTGTGTCTATTATTTAAAGCGTATTTATGACGAAATAGGTATCCTAAAGCTTATTTAGAGTGCTTTTCTTCATCGTAAATGTAAATGCGGAAGTATGTCAGTGAGTTTGTCCCTCTTTCACGCAAAAACTACTCAAAGGATTTGGATGTAATTTGGTATATCGGGACTTCAAGTAGTGGACTAGCTCATAGGCTACTTTTTATCTCGATGTTTCCATGGGAACGCGAACCACGCGGGTGAAACAGCAGACGGCCGCTATTTTTTAATAAAAATTCAATTGTGTAATTGTTGTGTATTACTTGCAAATAGGTTTATTGTAAAAAAATATATTGGTATTAGATATTACATTTGGCACGGTAAAAGCAATTCGATAAATATTTTGAAACTGTATGACCTTTTTAACCAGGCATCATTTTTAGCAAAAAAACGTATTTTTGTTGCGATATGATACATACATACATATAACAACTATTATCCCCGAAGGGTTAGTCAGAGACTTAGGTAATGAGGACCGCAAAAGCAGTCTTCTGCCATAGTCCACTTTTCACCAAAATGCGACTGCACATGTGCTCAGCGTGACAAGTTGTCAGACCAACGCCGTTATATGCTGTTGGAAGTATGTGCAGTCTTTAGTCCGTTAGTCGCCTTTTACGACACCCAAGGGAAGAGAGGTTGCTTCTACGCTACGCTAGTTACGCTACACGGTTGGTTGCGATACGACAAGGCCCACTTCTCCTAAAAAAAATAGGCGTAATGTATTTTCTGTTGGTAAATCCGTTTCAGGGCAGTTGTTCTCCGTTATAATCATCTCTTATAATTTTATTATCATATCATATTATAATTTTTTAAGTGGAAAAGAAAAAACTTTTTACATAACTCCCTTCTGGTGATTGTTTACGCCAATTAAAAAAAAACAATGAAAACTTGCTTTAAATTATGTGCCGACAATAATCAGTTACTATTTTAAACTGTCAGTTGAAGTAATTTACGAAAAACAATGAAAATATCTTCTCCAAAATAGATACAAACTTAGAAATGCAGTTGTAGTGAAATTCACGGGCATAATCAAAACTTATTTTTTTAAAGTACAGCATTTATGCTTAACTTTTGTAAACAGTTCTTTTAACTACAATGTTATAGTAATCTAAATATATTAACAAAAATGAGGACAAAATGCTGCTGCTCAAAATAATAAGAAATTAAAAAACGGTATTGAATATTTTAACTGAATATTATTGGTTCAATATTATAAACAAAGAAACCATATTTATCGTTTTTTAATATGTAATATAAATCTACATACATTCACCAATATCCATCATAAATTTTATGTATACACACTTCCAATTTCTCGAGATATAAAGGTTTGAATTGAGAAGTTAATTAAAAAAACGCACAAGAAACAGCAAACATTACACGAAACATTCGACAATTGGCAGCTTTTTTATTTAATTACCTACTACCCACCGCATTTTTACGACTTCTAATGTACGTACCAACTCTTCATCTTGCCTGACACAAGATATTATTGAAGTATCCTCAATTTTTTTAAAAGCCTTTTTGACCAACCATTCTCTAGTATAGGACCCAATGTGCGCCGGCGGCGGGCGGCTAGTACTAACTGACAGGCTGATACCTGCTGGCGGGCACCACACACGATCAGTTCACCGGCACACCGGCAGGTAAAAGCCTGTCAGTTAGCTGATACCTGCCGGCGAGCCCCACACACGATCAGTTCGCCTGCAGGTATCAGCCTGTCAGTTCCGCTGCCGACGCCGCCCGTGCGTTGTACTACTGACAGGCCGATACCTGCATGTAGGCGACCTGATCGTCTGTGGGGGGGACCTTTAGATACTGTGCCATCGAGTCCTCAATAATAGAGTAAAATGCTCAACAAGATAAAGACCTATCAACCGTAATAACCTAGGTAGTCTTGCAATGAGCGGTTATAAGACGTCAAATGATTGGTGTATTTTGTTTACAGCTCGACTCGTCAGAGGGCCCCGTGTACCTGGTGCGCCTGCGCAGACCCCTCGCGCCAGGAGAAACAGCCGTCTCTCACCTTGTGGAAAGCTCCGTGTACGTGTTCTACACTCATAGAAAACCTTTCAATAAAATACCCAAATAATTACATTTGGGTATTTTATTGTATGATACGTGCTTGGAAGCGGCCCAAACATTTGTGAACTAGTCGGATGCTTGGAGAGTAGTGCCTCAGGTTAGTTTACAGATATGATGATACAGAAACATACGTATCTTAAAACATCATCATCAGTCTGTAAACTATCCTGAGACCCTACTCTCCAAGCCTCCGACGCTTCTTTGACCCGTAATACGTCGGACACTGCTGTGTGTGAATTGTGAGCGTGCCAAACGCTTGTGAAAAAAAAATAACAGGGCGCGGGAACGCAGCAGCTACGGCAGTGGGACAGTATATGGTATGGTATACTGTTAACACGATAGAAGTTCAAAGTGAAATATAATTAATTCAAAGTTCCAATATGCCTTTGTTCTACACTAGGAACATATCTAAGATGTAAACTTCACTTTTTTATTCTATTTCACCTTTCCAGCTGGAAATCGATACCGCTATACGAGCGTGAGCGTCTAACATCCACCCCCAAAGGTTTCTGGATGCTGTACTCCGAGTTTCAGCGGTGGTTCAGCCGGCTGGAGATGGTGCACCTGGACGCGGAGACAAGCCGCGCGGAGCCCTCGCTGGCCGAGAAGCACAAGTGGCAGATGAAGATGCACCAGGGAGGTTGGCGGCGCGGCGTGTCCGCCGGCGGCTGCAGGAACTACGTCCGTGAGTGTTTACGCTTCCATTAGGCTGTCGGTGGTAGTTGCAGGGTAATCAAACTTCTTAGAGGCGGGCGGCGCGGCGAAGGGAAAGATGCTTCACATAATGCAACTAGCAACAGACAACCTGTGCCGGGCATGCGAAAAAAAAACGGCAACACTTTTGTGTGAATCTGACACTCTTGCTTCGAAAAGAATGAATCTCTTGCGATCGGCTTACCCGAAACATGATGTTTAGGATTTTCGCCCTCAAAGACATTGCCAAGCTTAGACATAGCAGTGATAGGTCGAGGGTCGACGTGCTACGGTGAGAGGGAGACCTCTGCAGGCCCTACTAAAATAAGATAATATGATGCCCATGTATTTGGTACGAAGCAATGAGATAAGTAAGCTTTACCATATTTTTCAGATTTCTTCCACATGAACCCGCAAATCCAATTGATCCTGAACGAGCCGGATACCGTGGTGATCTCGCTCAACCAGCACAGCATCATGGAGCCCAAGGTCATCGGCTTCAGCCTTTACAAAATGCCCAAGCTGCTCACGGAGACAGCACCGCCGGCGTTCTTCAAGAAGATCAAGAGCGCCATCAACTCCCAGTACACGAATAGCAGACAAGTCAGCCACAGGTAACGATACACTTTCTAGAAGCGAAGCGAAGTAGAGCGAACGCGAATTGCCAAGCGAATATTGTGCTTTGATACTATAGATCTTAAACCTACACCTTTTTTAAGTCATTAGCAAACAGTTCTGGGGGAAGAGTGATACAACCTGAATTTTGAGCAAGCAACATACGGAAACTAAACTTAAGCTATCACACTGCTGGCTGTCGTTTGTGAAACTTGCTGAGCGATAACATAATCATTCTATGCAACAACAGGCTACCCCTGAATTACTATAGGTCTTAGTTGGGTCCCTATTGGATCTTCTTTCCAGATGCCAACTGGAAGCTGGGGCTTTCTTAGTGATGCCAACGACGTTCGAGCCACGCGACGAAGCGAACTTCTCTCTACGAGCGTTTTCCAACAAACCCTTGAAGATGAAGGTTCTGGACTACGCGCCGCAAATGCTGAAACCGGCTCTGATCAAGGCGCCCCCTGGTGTGGAGACAAGCAGCTTCGTACAGTACGAGGCGGTGTTTCTCCAGCTGGCTGATGAGCATAAGACCATCGACTCGTTCGAACTGCAAGAGCTGCTCGACGCGTGCCTGCCCAACGACTACATCAAAAGCTGCGCGTCGATAGACACCTGCAGGCAGATTGTGCTGTCAATGGACGTATCCTTTTAAAGATGAAGAGTTTTTTTTTGTCTGTCCTAGTAGGTCTTTTGAAGATCAAACTTTTTTCTTAGTTTAAAGTTGCGCATCGAATCGTCATACACCACTTAAACTTAGCTTCGCATAAGTATGCACATAATTATGAACGAAGTGTCCTGTCCTGAGCGTCCCGAGAGGTAGTGCACAGGTGGATGATGCTGCATGCCAGTTTTTGTAAAATAATAAAACTTTCAATTTTAAAATTATATTTTCCTCTTTACTTAGAATTTACTTCACTTTTTAATAGATAATTAAATAGTACATTGTTACCCTAGGGGTGAAAGTAGCTCATTTATTCCCGAAACGGGGTTTGGCGTTAGAGCGTAGCGAGAGCGCCTATTGGCGCTACTACTATTAATAAATATACTATAAATATACTATTCGGGAAGTAAATAAGTCTTTCACCCGAGGTAAACACTGTCCCAACTAGCAAAATAAGTACTTAAAACGATCTCAAGACTACTTTTATTGTCACTTATAAGAAACTTGTATCATGCTACAAAGCTGGATTTGGGCGCAGTTATAGGAGCGTTTATTTCTATAACTATCTTATAATCATCTTTGAAAATGTTACTAAACCCTATAATATACTTGACAAAGCGCAATAGCTTCTATAATGATATGAGACTACACAATAACAAGCACAAACGCTCTTGTTAGTATCTGACATAAGTATCTTACTAAAGCAATCTGGTTTTTAATGCACTAGTAATGTACTTAGTTATTAGTAATAAGTATATTTTATTAGAAGTTATCTTTTTTGTTCCTTCGGCTGGTGGTTCCGGTGGTTTTGTGGTAAATACTTAATAAAAACGTATGTTTCTATTACTATTATTTTGTATTATTGTAAAACATTAATTGCTAATAATATATTGTCAATATAGTGTATGAACTCGTGGGGAAGTCATTTTTACTGTAAATGTGTACCGCAATTTAGTTATTTTCACAATCCCCTCCGAAAAATAGCACATTAGTATATTGTTGTAAATAAAATATTTCATCAATTCTTATGAATATTCGCCATGTTTTGAAATAGCTCTTCATTAAGTACTTTATAGTATCATTGTAGGTAAATTAGTACTTGTAGCAGTTTCAGTCCAGATAACTCGCCTCCATTTAAAAACAGTTTAGGGTTCCCTTGAAATATGCCTGCTAATGCTAAATTTACTTTTTTTAGGATTTAGTTAACAAGATGGTTGTATTTCTTGATGTCGACTGTTTTTTGACCAAATATTCACTGATTTTACTGACAAATATGAGATGGCCTTGGCCTAATACACATTTTGTGTTATCCGATAGCTGCAATGGGTGTGGATTTCCAGTTTATTTAAACAATATGTATAGATCTACTCATTTCATTTGTAGTCAAGAAAACATAATAGTTTTATTGCATCAAATCTCTTTTGGTGCCCGACTTGCTCCCAGTACAGCATATATGACCGAAGATCTGGATCTGGATCCGAGATTCTAATATGCAACGTTTCTTTGTTGGTGTGTAATAAAGTCCGTGCATCTTTAGGTAAAACATTACTTAATATTTTGGTCAAAATAGTAGATAGTTCGTTGAGGGCTAGGTGTGGTATATTAAATTTTATAACCCAGCTTTGCATATCTTTGAGCAATTCATAATTTTTTTCATAGTCAGTGGTTTCTTTGATATGTAAATCGTATTCTTCTTCCCAACTTTCATCTTCCTCACTTTCTGAGTGGTGGGCTAAGGGTGAAAAAATATTTTTGGTCGCAGAACCCTCATTTACTTCACCTGCGTTCGCACTTGACGCGCTTGATTTACTTCCTGATCCTGTTGATTTTATTCCTGAAGAACCTGGCTTCATTAATTCTTTATACCTTTTTGTCACTTTTCTCCTGTAACTACCACTCCTTTTCTATCGTTTCCAATCGCTTAAATTCATGTTCAACTTATTTCCTCAAGACGAAGTGGAACAACTGAATCTCAGCAAAATGGCTGACGTTTACTAATAAAGTTATTGATCTAGTAGCTTATAAGCTTTTTTGATCAAATAGCGCTCTTATTAAGTACTATTAGATTTAAAAGAGTCTTGAGCAAAACTATACCGGCGCAAACTTATAGTGATCTCAGCTAACTATATTATTATATCTTGTTTTCTCACAAAATGCTACTATAGGATCAAAATGTTTTTCTAGATTATTTAGTTTTACAGTAAACAATTAAAGGAGACTTATTCCTAAAAGTGTCCTAAAAGAAAATCTTGTAGCTAACTATAAGACTAACTTACAAAGACAAATCCTCTTGGGAATATCTACGTTTCTGAAATGCTATTACTAGTAAAAGTGTCCTATAGATGTTTTGTAGGTCAGTCTTGTAGCGAACTATAAGACCGAGATGTAAAAACGAATGCACTTAAATATGTTAAGGCTTGGCAAATGCTATTATAAGTTAAATAGTCTACCGCAATGTCTTTAAAAGAACGTTATTAGTAGTGACAGACTTATAACCTTTCTTTATAGGATTACTTTGCTAGTCGGGGTGCTTTTCATTACGAATATAAAGAAAGTGAAAACAAAAACATGAATGTCTTTAGTCCGTTAGTCGCCTTTTACGACACCCAAGGGAAGTAAGGGGTTGTTAGTATTATTTTGATGAGCCCATCGCCGCTCTATGCTGTTGGATGCATGGGCAGTCTTTAGTTCATTAGTTGCCTTTTACGACACCCAAGGGAAGAGATGGGTTGTTAGTATTATTTTAACAATAAGTCACAACTAACACATGAACCTTACTGTACCTGTCAGAAAAACGATTTTCCCTAGGGCTTAAAAGTATTACTTTCCACCCGCTCCTCAGGCAACTTCAGACCTACTTTTCGTGTATGAGGAATGAAAATTGAATTTTAATGTTCAACTTTAATAAAGTCTGAGCTTATTATTTATTTTAATTTTTATTAATTAAAGACCGTATTGCGACGTGATTTTTTTACTGTAAGTATTTATTACTATGGCTATGAATAACATAATACTTTTTCGATTACAAAATCATTTCCTTAGCCCCATCAACAGAAGCACGGCGTCGGTCGCATATCGTTGTCTGACTTCAAGGACCTGATGTGCAGCCTCAAGCACTGGCAGCTGGTGTTCAAGGCGCACGCGCGCGAGAAGATGGGTGTTCTGCGCGCGGAGAGGTCTGTCTTACTTATTTGCTACTAATCCACAGAAAATTTAAGGTGACTGCTCCACAGAAACTGCAAGAAACTTCAAGGGCTGGTCAGGTCAAATGTTTTAAACATGACAAAAATGACAAAAACGATTGTAGACTAATTTAGGTACGTATCGCCCAGCTGACGCGGACGGGTCAACAGACGGGTGGGTCAATAGTCGGCCGCTGCCAGCGCGTTGTAAATAATCGTTAATTCTTTCATTTTATTTTTCTTATGTTATTGCTTTAAAATAAATTAGATAAGTACTCAAAGACTATCAAATTAAAATTCATAAAATGAATTATTTAATGAAAAATAAAAAAGCACAAATGTCTATTTTGTCATTTTTGTCATGTCTACAACACTTGACCTGACCAGCCCTTAAAGTTTCTTGCGGTTTCTAGCAGTCGCCTTATATAACGTAACTAACACGATCAAAATCCCCGCGCAATCAAGTAACTCCTATATTTACGAATAGAAACTTAAATAATTAATCTTTACCTTATTTTTAGTACAATAGGATGGATTGTTAGTAACCTAATAATTTTGTTATGCCACTTTTTCTTTTTCCGGATGGCTTCTGATTAGAGATGGGCCGACTAGTCGGGAAATTTTTTTTTAAATATTCTTTCTTAAGTGACGATATTGTGTTTTTTCTATAGCTAAATATATATAATAATAGTTAATTTGTCACTGATTGTTTTCCAAATAAAGCAAAATAAAAATAAAAATAAATAATTTACACAAAGGAGATGTTTATTTTTCTATGGAGAAATGACACCTTGTGCACAACAAAGATAGCTAATGCATTGAATACGCTTATTCGAAATGATTTTATTCAAATAAATAAATAGTTTTTACGTAAGAGTATTTGAAACTAGCGGCCCGCCCGCGACTTTGTCCGCGTTGACTAAAAACGTAAGTATTTTTTTTGTAAGTGTACTGTACATGTTCTTGGCCTAAAATTAAACATCTCCTTTATAATTTCCCAAAATGTCTGTTTCAATTTAAGTATTAAAACATTGTTAGAGGAATAATAAAGTCACATTTTAGGAAATTCAGAATCATTTAGTAAAATTTAGTTAAAAAATATAATGCTTCACAGTTAGTAGGTAAAAGCAGAAAGGGGGCAAGTGCCGAACAGATCGGCAATAAAGGCCGCAGAAAACAGAGCTTAAAATCGAGTCGGCCGACTAATCGGCAATTTGAAAACCGATTAGTCGGCTAGTCGGCAAATACCACACAGTCGGCCCATCTCTAGGTAGTTCTGATCATATGCTTGCGCACATGCTTTCTGCTTTTGTTTTAATTATTATTTTACTTATGCTTAATGAGAAAACAGTATATTGAGGAGCTTGATGGCGCAGCAGGTTTGTAAATTTGCCGGTTAGCTATGCAACTTTCGCAATGCCAGGTCACTAGATGGGTGACTGATTTAAAGAACACCTTGAGCGCTTCCGTGCTGCAGAAGGCATATAAAGCCGTCGATCCCGGTTGTTGTGGTAACTGGCGGCATTTTGCGGTCCTCATTGCCTACTATCTAGCTTACCCTTAGGGGATAACAGTGGTGTATGTATACAGGTTGCGCGACGCGCTGCAAGAGATTGGGTTCGTGGTGCCGGAGCGCACGCTGGCGCTGCTGGTGCTGCGCTACATGCGCAAGGACGGCATGCTGCGCTTCGGGGACTTCGTGTCGGCGGTCATGCACCTGCACCGCGCATTTAGTGAGTATTTGTAAGGTATTTGTAGATAGATCTAACGTGGAAACATAAAATAATGTACAATTCAAGTAAGTATATTTTGGGAAGAATAACAAACAACAAAAAATATGACTTTAATATGCAAATCGTTACTACGGCAACTATAGAAGAAAAAATTACATTACAATATCATGCGGGAGTTCAAAGCTATCTTCATTTTTAGCTTAAGACTTTTTAGGTATTTTTAGGTTATGACCACTGTACTTTTTCATATGAATTTATTTAAATGCTGAAGTATCTACCTACATATTTATTTACTTTCCTACTTTAAGAAAAAGATATACAGCGTGCTTCTTGTAAGGTGTCAAGCCGATGTGTCTTCTACGATTATTTGTAGTTTTCGAGTTATAATTTTTTTTTGTAATTTTTTATTAGTTTTATCTTTTTTTAGGGTCGAGTTTTCCTCGATGTTTTTTTTAATACAATGCCTATTGATTGCTCTTTTATGAGTAAAAAAATCACCTTCTTAACTTTAACCTAAGATACAAAAATTTTGATCTTAACTTTGAAAATTGGTTTAATCAAAAAATAATGGAATTTTCAACTTAAATAAAAAAATAAAAAAAGATTTTCCATAGCTTCCGACTAGTTTTAAAAACTGTCCGACCAAATATGCTTTCATACTAATACAAAAAAAGATGTACTAAATGGAATTTTTTTGGCTGAAGTCGGTCGTTGAACGTGGTAGATCGGAAATTGTGTAATTTTCATCTATACTGATATTATAAAGAGGAAACATTTGGTTGTTTGTTTTTATTATAATATATTGTAATAGCGCAGTTGATAATAAAAACATATATTTCATACCTACTACTATCCTCAAAATTACCATTATTAATAAAAGGACCAAAATAACACTCAAAATGCGCCGCAAAAATTTAATAAGAACATTTTTGCGGCGGTGTCGAATGTGCATATCGGTTGGTGGCCGGCATTTTGAAAATATTTAATTTTTTATCGCATTTCGAGTTTTATTTTGGCCCTCTCATTAATAATGGTAATTTTGAGGATAGTAGTAGGTATGAAATGTATGTTATTAGTATCAACTGAGCTCTTTTAAAACGTATGGGGATAATTTTAATCTACTGATAGACAAGAATATGCAAAGATACTAAGAAATTAACCGCCGACGACTTCGTTCGCGTGGACCCCGTACCCCGTGACAAATTTTCAAAATGACTCCCCTCCCTTACCCTAGTGACGTAGCCTACATCGCATTTGTTCTATCATCAATAGTTTTCGTAGCGCACGCGATGTAAGAAATTGATTAGAGTTTTAGAGTAAGGATCCCTTATTTTTTTTTTTTATTTAATAATATAGCCTGTGTCACCCGGAGATAGTGTAGCTTTCCAACAGTGAAAGATTTTTTTAAATCGGTCTAGTAGTTTCGGAGCCTATTCAATACAAACAAACAATCAAATGTTTCCTGATGTTAATGATATTAATATTAGTATAGATGAAAATTACTTAATTTCCGATCTACCACGTTCAACAACCGATTTCAACAAAAACTGTCCCATTTAGTACATCTTTTTTTGGATTAGTATGAAAGCATATTTAGTCGGGCAGTTTTTAAAACTACTCAGAAGCTATAGAGATTCTTTTTTAATTTTTTTTATTAAATTTGAAAATTCCATTCTGTTCTGATTAACCCAATTTTTAAAGTTAAGATCAAAATTTTAGTATCTTAGGTTAAAGTTAGGAAGGTGATTTTTTTACTCATAAGAGTGCAATCAATAGGCATTGCATTAAAAAAAACATCGACGATAAGTCGACTCAAAAAAAGATATAATTTTTTTAGAGTCTGTCTTGTCGTTGAATCATAAAATAACTCAAAAAAATTATAACTCAAAAACTACAAAAAATCGTAGAACATACATGGGGGTTCAATAGATAGGTATGGTAGTTCCCTATCACCACACATCGGCTTGACTGACACCTTACAAGAAACACGCTGCATAGAATAAAACAAGTTTTTAGATCATACAATAGACTTAGTCTATTATCGTATGTTGACTACCAGTTCAGTTCAGCATTTATTTATCACTTGACTCTTAACGCGGCGTTCTATAGAAAACCTTTTTTAACAGTAATCATTATAATTTAAGAGAACATTTTTGATATATGAATGATTAAGACGCAATAGATATCGAATAGGCTGGTTTGGTCATTCTCCTTTGCATATAGTTGAATACGTACCTAATCGGTATATGAAGCAACTCGTCTTAAATCAACCGGACAAATAAGTGGTTCGTCCGATATGTAACCGGTCTCTTCACTTGTCTTAAGATCATCTAGACGAATTCGCAAATAGGTTACAATAGGTCAATAAAGCAACTCGTCAGAAAATTTATGCAGCGTTTAACACTCAAAAGAGGTTGGTTATCTGGAATTATCTGAAGGACACTCGTTGGATTTAAGACAAGTTGCTTCGTAGGCGTCCAGTAATTTAGATCACATACATTTGAAACGCATTGCTTTGTCGGCGACCAGATATTTAGACCACATGCATCTAAGACGAATTCATAATATGACAGTAGACGAAAAAATTTGGCGACGAGTTGAGACTGATTGCGTGTTCGACTATCTGCAAAGGAGAATGACCAAATCAGCCTATTCGATATCTATTGCGTCTTAATCATTTACATATCAAAAGTGTTCTATAGGTTTTCTATAGAACAAATCTTTCTTTAAAAAAGGTTTTCTATAGAACGCCGCGTTAAGAGTCAAGTGATAAATAAATGCTGAACTGAACGGATAGTCATACGATAACAGTTGTCATAACCTCAAAATACCTAAAAAGTCTCAAGCTAAAAATGAAGATAGCTTTAAACTCTCGCATGATATTGTAATGCAATTTTTTCTTCATAATTCAGAGCATTGCTGCTATTGATTACTATTTATTTCATTAAAGCGCTGTGTTACGCTAGCTAGCTAAAAAACTAGCCTAACTTTCATAGTAAAACGGTCATTCTCCTTTGCCCAAATGATTTTTAGGCGAGTTCATGCCGTAGATCACTTGCGTTTTTGACCATTTGATACCTTAGATTTAAAAAAATTTGTTTTAGTTAGATACTAACCCTTGAAAACGATGCTAACTCACCTAATTAACTTTGAAGTCTGGCGTGTCGAACCAATAAAACATTCTATGGCAACGACATCACATTCAAATTATTATTGACAACTAGTTTAGAATTCCATAAAAGGGGGATTTATTTTTTTATTATTTGGACAGTCAACAAAAACATATATTAACAAAAACAATGATACTGTTTACAAATATAAGCCTTTAATTTAAAATTAGGGCGAGAAAGGGCGTTGTATTGCCTTTCATATTCATATTCATTTATTGCATCTTGTTTTATAAAATGGTGTTACATAATTTTTTTGGCACAAACAAGAACCCTGTAAGGGCACGGCAAAATACTTAAACTATACTTACTAAACTAATTCATATTATTATTATCTAATTATATCATAACAGGACCTTTGGATCCGGTTTAACGTGGAATGGTAACCCAGATTACTCTTCACTGATTTTGGCACGAAAATGTTAAATCTGCTAACTCGTGGTAGTTTTTTGGGTGTATTGATGTCAATTTGTTCAAGTAGATTAGAGCAATCAAGGCCTCCACCCAAAAGCTTGTATAGAAACATGCTATCGTGATGTACCTACCTAGTCTTTTTTCTCTGAGACTTTCGATTTTAAAGATATAAAATACATACGGGTAGAGTAGTTTGTAACAACGTTACAATACAGGGGGAGGGGCGGTAAAAAATGACATGAAAAGGCTTTTTTTAACCTCGCGGTCTCAGTTTTGGAATCGAAATGTCTAAAAATGTTGACAGCAGGTGCAATTTGGCGGGAATTTAAATTTGCGGAAATGGAAAAAAAACGAACGCGGTTCATAGTAAATTTTGCGTAAAATAAAAATAAATGCAAAATGTACCACAGAACCGAAATAATCGATCTTGTTCATTCTAAAGTAGATATTTAGACCACTAAATGTATCAAAACACGGTACAAAGTCAAGTGGAGAGCGCGGCCATATAGGCCGCTTAGGGTCTGACGGAATAGAGTTTTTTAGGTGCGACCACATTTGGTCGCTTGGGAGCTGAGATCTGAAATCTTTAAAAAAATATTTAAAAATTTGAAAAATTTGTCTACACTCAGCGGCACGGTAAAACAAACTTAAACAATGCGATATGAAGTAAATAAGTAGGTAGTATCTTATAACTTTGTGTGACCATTCATTAGTACGATCGTTTTTGTCATTTTAAGAGGGTAGTTACAAAAACATGTTCGTTACTTAAGCCTTTGTGACACTTGAAACGAATTTCTGTGTTAAGGACTCAAAAACGAAAGGTGAGTTTTAATTAAATAAAAATATGTGTTTGCAATTAATATTGTTTCTTTTGTTTTTAACTTAATCTGTAGTTATGCTTCTTTGCAGAATCATACTACAATGCCCATTACTCCAGATCTTGAGCAGCGACTTGTCGCTCGAGCTGTATTGCTTAGGAATCACGGGAAAACTCACCGGGAAATGGCTGAGATTTTAAATGTACCGCGTACAAATCAGAGATATGCATTGACAAGGTACGATCAGACCGGGCTCTATACCAGAAGGCCAGGAAGGATTAATGTGAGTGAGCATACAATTAGACGAAGAATGAAGGAACGAAATCTACTTGCCCGAAGACCAGCTCGGGGTCCAGAACTCCTCCAAGAGCATCGTGTAGCTCGACTTCGTTTTGCCAGAGAACACGCAGATTGGACGCATAAGCAGTGGAGCAAAGTTTTGTGGACTGATAAAAGCAGAGTGGCCTCAAGAGCCCCTGATGGTCGGCAGCGTGTGTGGAGAAGGCATGGAGAATGGTTTCTGCCAATCACTACTACTCAAACTGTCAGCTTCCATGGAGGATCCGTTATGGTTTGGGGCGGGATCAGTTCCGAGGCACGTACAGAGTTAGTGGTGGTGGAGGGTCGTCTAAATTCAGTGCGATACATCGAAGACATCCTTCAAGAACATGTTTTGCCATACGTAGGGTTCATTAGTCAAGAAGAATTTATTCTAATGCAGAATAATGCTCGACCTCACACAGCTCGTCGCGTGAACGATTATCTCGTTCCCCTCGGACCGCCAAACAGTGCGCACATAATATCCACAAACTGCTTTATTTTGTTTTAATAAATACCAGTTAGATTAAGATCAAGTAAAATAAACTGCTAAAATAGGAGTTCATAAGTGAACAAGAGGTCAACACACTGGTGCTGCAAATTACTCGCCCAAGCATACAACATAATACTGTGTACGTACGTACTACTAGCACAGTTTCTTTACTCATGTGTTACTAGGCTTACAGACGCGCGCGGCGTGTCGTAAGTAACGTGCTGGCCAAAAAAAACCAACGCACTACTCCTTCCCGTAAAAAACATCAAGTTCACCGGTGCGGTGATCCGTAGCTGCAGTCCGTAGCACGGTGTTACGACCTGCGCGCTACGAGAGGTAAGTGCGACGGAAAGAGTGATTCTTCTCTTAAACAAAGTAATTGAATGCTGCTGTTGTCTTCTGTTGTCCTGGTACTTGATTCCTACAGTTTATGTGGCATGTATGATTATAATTTAAATTAAAAATATATTAAAAATAACCTGATAACTTCTCAAGCGATACTTTGCACTCTGCTAAGTTTCTGTTTACTTGGTGCTTACTTGTGACAGAAGGAGTTCAACTACAACGGAGCACACGAAGTTTGTACTGCACTATTTACACACCGAACTCATCTAATAATATCGCATGATAATTTCAAAGGATTAGTTGGTTGATTCCTCTGGAAGTTTCTGTTCGCCTGATGCTTGAGAGTTTTGAAGGAGAATTTAACACACAAGATAAATATAATCAGCATTTAAACTCCGCAAAAATCTAAAATTAATTCTTTATTAAGATAATTTAATTCAAACAATAAGATTGTGTTTGTCAACACTAAAGTAATTAGTTGAGTGAGTTCAATCATGGCTTATTTAGCGTGTGATGTGGTCCGCACGTTTCTTGAAAAAGTAAGTTTGTAAGTCGACTGCACTATTCCAGTTATAAAACCAAGTTAATAAGAGGAATTAAAAGTTTAAAGTAACGAATAAGTTACGTTTAAATCAATTAAAATTATTCTTAACTTAATTAATTAAAAATTAAGTAAAATTAAAAGTATTAACTTATAAGTATATAATAAACTTACTTTAAAATGAATGGATGAGATGCAGATGGATGAGTAAATAGGTAAAATTAAACAAACACAGAAATAAAATATGCGCAGTTAAATATTATTATTATGCTCTTTATTTAAAATATAATCTTGAGTAAATTTTTTTTACAATATTTTATATAAAAAAAATATATTTACAATATAAAGTATTATAAAAAAACTTAACCTAGGTTGCCACCGGCAGCGGGGATAGACCCAAGTTACCGATGGTTAGGGCTGCAGAGTGAGGAACCTCCTGACAATACGTGCCGTGTCAAGGAGTACTGCCTTCTGTATCTGACCCTTGACCCAACCTTTTAGCGAGAGCCTCTGTAGGTGTTGATCGAGGCTCTTAGCTAAAAGACCGTTTGCCGAAACGACTATCGGTACAATAATGGTTGAATCCACATCCTACATGGCGGTAACCTCGTGAGCCAAGTCAAGGTACTTACTGAGCTTGTCCTTCTCGGCTTTCACGAGGTTCTCATCATAAGGTACTGTGATATCAACCAATATTGCCCGGCGCTGAGATCGGTCGACCACCACGATATCAGGCTTATTGGCGACAATAGTCCTGTCCGTGATGATAGATCCTGATTAAGCAGTTGTTACAACTGATAATGAGTAAATATGTGGAGGAGGTTCTCGAAGTCGGGGCGAAGCGTCGTCGTACGGTGTTGTCTGGTAGTCTCGTACTAAGCCTCTTCTGGCCTCTTGAGATTGCCGCTTGTGACTTCTTCGTCAGAAAAATAAGGTGATAAGAACTGACCTGGTAAACGCTCGCGTTTATTTAGCGGGTTAGGCGTTACTTTGTATCCAAGGTTTCCAAGGGATTTCAATGTAGTTCGGGCGCCAGGGATTTCAATGTAGCCTGGACGGCCAGTAAAAGTCAGATTTCACAGCAATAGCATAATTTTAAAACATAAAATAAGAACCTATATATGGACAAGTAGGTACAGTTCTTTATGTAAAAATGTATGATGCAGAACTATAAAATGATAAATTTAATTGAAAACGATGTTATCTCACCTAAATAATTTTGAAGTCTGGCGTGTCAAACCAATAAAACATTCTATGGCAACCTTAGATTAAAACATGTTTTAATCTAAGATGGCAACGCATACCTTTGTAATGAATAGTCAAAGGGCAACGACATCACATTCAAATTACTTATTATTTTTCAGAACATGTACAAATTTGACAACTAGCATCGAATTCCATAAGGAGGTTATAAAATACATAGAGTAGTTTGTAACAACGTAATGCTAATATAAGAGTACTTATTATAGCGACCCATTTTTTCTCTTGGGTGTCGGAAACAGCGACTAACGAAAAGAAGATTAATCATACATCCACAGCATTAAGCGGAGATAGAATTTAATACTCTATAGACTCTCTAAATTGGTAAACAAGTACGTGCAGTTTTTAATTAATTATAATTAATAACTGTACTTAGATAGGCTTCCGTTTGTATCGGTATCATTGTTTATTTATTGACTGTCTAAATAATAAGTACTTAAATAAGTAAATAAATAGGCTCACCACTAGCTGTCACGCTTGTAGTCCGGCAACTTCGTGCGCGACCGTCCTGCGGGGTGCCGATGTTGGCGGGGACGAGGTATCACGTCATTCTAGAACACGACTACACACAAAAAGTTGCACGCGTTGCCCTTCCCCGCTACACCACCCGCTAACCGCTGACACCTTGGGTGGTCAATAGTTAGCACGTGCAGTGCAGTTGATGATATTTAGTGAAGCGTGGACTGCGGCAGTGAACTGCTTTTGCGGTTCCCATTGCTTAGTCTCTGACTATAACCCTTATAAGAAGGAATAGATAACAGTCGCTAGCTCGCGAGTGTATGCAACTATGTATTTTTTAACGTAAAAAGTTCAAAACCGGAATAAATAGTGTAATTTTTTTCCAGGTGTGTTTTACACTAACGACTCGCCGCGGTCAGAAACTATCAATTTGACTTTGTCCGAGGTTTGTGATACACTAGCATTACCTAATACAGTAGTACCTATTTATTATTACATTTAGTCTATACCCAAATAATTTGCAACATAAACAGGACTGTCTGTAGATATCACTACATTACAATAAACTTTTAGTAACAGTTAAGATTAGATAGGTACTAACCCTTACATAGTGTCGACAGCATGGAAACACCCTAAAACTCCGAAAATCATAATTCCGAATTTCAAAACTCCGAATTCGAATATTTCTTAAAAATTAAAATCACGAACGTCAATATTCCGAATAGAATAGAAAAATCATAAATACTACTTTTCAGCTTTCCGTTTTTTATATGTCCGAAGAAACAATAACCCGAAATGTTATTAGTCCAAAATACAGAATCCCAATTATCATATTTCCGAAAATTCATTGCTGCGTAATATTGCAATTCTTTTTTTGTCGTGGCAACAACCGTCAAAGTTGCTATAGTCCTGTGTGATTATTGCAGTCATAATCATTGCATTGCATTGCATTTTTTTATTGGACAACAGAAATACTAGCTGCCCTACTCCTGTAGGTCACGTGATAGGTTAGAAATTTAAGACAATTGCGAAGCGCAGCGTAGCGATTGCCTTAAATTAGGAGATTTCTTCCACTGGGACAATATAAGGCGACTTCTAGAAACCGCAAGAAATATCAAGGGCTGGTCAGGTCCAGTGTTTTAAAAATGACAAAAATGACAAAAAAGGAATTTGTGTTTTTTCCGCGTCAGCTGGGCGACAAGTACCTACGTTGACGGGTCAACAGACGGCCGGCCGGCCGGCTGTTGCCCTCGCGTTGTTAATAATCGTTATTTTTAATTGTTTTCATTATAATTTTCTAATGTTATTGCTTAAAAATAAATTAGATACTCAAAGACTCAAAGACTATTCAATTAAAATTCACAAAATGAATTATTTAATTAAATATTAAAAAACACGAATTTCTTTTTTGTCATTTTTGTCATGTTTAAAACACTTGACCAGACCAGCCCTTGATAAGTTTCTTGCGGTTTCTAGCAGTCACTTTATATAATTATTGTTGATTGATTTCGGAATTTTAATAATTCGGAAATTTGATATTCGGAATTCGTATTTATGAGACTTCGGATTATTATTGAGTCGTTGTTCGTAATTGTACACGTTCGGAATTTTATATTTTCGGATTTGTAAAAAAAAATTGTGATATTCGGAATTCTGACTATTCGAAATTATAAAATTCGAAGTTTTGAAATTCGTGATTATGAGTTTCGGAATTAAGTTTTTCGTACCCCGACAGCTTGCTAGAATACTCGTCTACCATAATCGGGACCATCGTCGGTCTCTTCTTAATCCTACGAATAAGAATGTGGCCAAAAGAAAGCTCATTTGTTATTTAAAAAAAAAATCACTATAATTATCATTTTAAACTATTTAACTTGGTCTTATTAAGTATAGGGTTGTTTATATTTTCACTACAAGTTGTTTAATAAACATTCCTCAATTGCAGTGGCTGAAATGCGTTCTGATGTGTTAGCGCGAGACCCAGCTGCCTGGACAGAGCGCAGGACCCAGCTGCCTGGAAAGAGCGCGAAACCCAGCTGCCTGGACAGAGCGCGAGACCCAGCTGCCTGGACAGAGCGCAAGACCCAGAAGCCTGGACAGAGCGCGAGACCTAGCTTCCTGGACAGAGCGCGAGACCCATCTGCCTGGGCAGCGAACGAGATCCAGCTCCCTGGACAGAACACGAGACCTAGCTGTCTGGATAAAAAGCGAGACTCAGCTGCCTGGACAGAGCGCAAGACCCATCTGCCTGGACAGAGCGCGTGACCCAGCTGACTGGATAGAGCGCGAGACCAAGCCGCCTGGACAGAGCGCGAGAACCAAAAGCCTGGACAGAGCGCGAGACCCAGCTTCCTGGACAAAGCGCGAGACCCAGCTGCCTGGGCAGCGCGCGAGACCCAGCTCCCTGGACAGAGCACAAGACCCAACTGTCTGGACAAAACGCGAGACCCCGCTGCCTGGACAGAGCACGAGACCCAGCTGCCTGGACAGAGCGCGTGTCCCAGCTGCCTGGTCAGAGCGCGAGACCCACCTGCCTGGGCAGAGCGCAGCTACCGCCGAAGAACAATACAGTGAAATTCACGTGTGAATGGTGTCTATTGCAGTGTTCCATTTAAATCCAAGTGATTTGATATAGTGATCTGAGGATCTACTGCGAATTTGGTTTACTCTTTTGATCACGTTATTAGCAAAAATGTTTGTATCATGTTTGTATGACAAAATTGCAACTTACCTCAGGCGCTGCTTCAACGCTATACCATAGACAAATATTATATATCGTCCTTGGCTATACCCACATCAAATTGTCATGGTCAAATGATGGAGGTATTTTATTATGAAAAGTCACCGAAATCGCTTAGACGTGAATAGGAGTGCGTAGCCCATGATGGGCTGAAACCATTGAGGTACAATAAACTAGAGAAGACACCCCCAAAGCAAGTTTGTGCGCAACTAAAGTGCAGCCGCAAGGTCCACAATCGCTTGAATCACGCGCAATCACTGAGGCACCTTAGTGCGCACAAACTTGCTTAGCGGTGTCTTCTCTAGTTTATTGTACCTCAATGGCTGAAACTAACTGAGCAAAAAATTGTTTCGCGGTGCCGTCTCTAGTTTTAATACCCTAATGAATCGAATGGTTATCAAACCTTGCTCACAGGCACTCAATCGTAAGTTGTAATATGTATCGATTTGTCCTAAAACTTAGTTAGGTACTTACTACCTTTTATCAAAAACTTACCTACATTATGTAAAGCTATGTAACTACATAATATAGGTACAGCGTTATATTGATTGCTATATTTCGATGATATGATGGATGACACCTCTAACTCCAAGAGTACCAATTCATGTAGGTAATCAGGTTCGAATACCTACTCCATCTATGTAGACAGCTGAACGCGATACGCCCGCCGAGGTTATTATATAAGTAGGTATCGCGATATTAATTCTACATATAAATATACTTATGTACTTAATATTCTTTCAAAATGCTCATTAGGTACTTACGCAAATCTTCAACGAAAGCGTAACCACACTGCCAATCCGAGAGAGTAGCATACTTACTTCATTATTATTGCAATTAGGGTTTTTTTTATAAAAATGTTACGACCTGTCTCTTTTACTGCGATAAAATACACTTTAATGTATACGTATTCGTACGCTAAAAAAATTAAAGCAAAGTATTTCAGCGTATTGTATCGGATCGCAACGTAAACTCAAAGTAAGTTCGCTGTTCCACATTTGAAGACTTAACGTTAAAACCTAGAACCTCGTGCTGAGAAAACAAATTGTTGTTGTTGTATATCGATTTGAAACTTGTTCAGTTGAGTTTAGTCGCGTTCTGATGCTAAATTGATATTTGAAATATACCTACCTACCTGTAGCTAATTGGATTTTACTATTGTTGTATGTGTCTAAAGTAAACTCCATCTAACGTAAGTAGCTGTAAGTACTTAATTAATTAGTAGAAACTTTTAGGATAACTTAAAACAAATACTCACAATGCATTTAACTTTAGGTAGTGTCCATTTGTTCTTTCTTATATAAGGCAACTGCTAAAAACCGAAAGAAACTTCAAGGGCTGGTCAAGTCAAGTGTTTTAGACATGACAAAAAGAAATTCGTGTTTTTTTTTAAATTTTCATTAAATATTCATTTTATCAATTAATTGTAATTTGAGATAGTCTTTGAGTATCTAATTTATTTTATGAAATATAAAATGAAAGCATTAACTATTAAATAACGATTATTTACAACGCGCGGCAGCGGCCGGCCGTTGACCCGTCCGTGTCAGCTGGGCGATAAGTACTTACGTTAGTCTGCAATCTTTTTTGTCATTTTTGTCATGTTTAAAACACTTGACCTGACCAGCCCTTGAAGTTTCTTGCAATTTCTAGCAGTCGCCTTATATAGGTTATTGCTGCATACACTATGGCAGTAGGTATATAAAACATCATGTTTCTTTGTTTGTTCCGCATGTCTTCACTACCTACCACACTTACACTATTGCGCTGAAACTTCGCTAAGTTGTTACACGCAGGCCCGCTAAGGTTTCAAACTTTACAGAGATCATAGATATGGTGTCCACACAGACAAGTCGCTGGCGGGCCGCTAGTTAATAAACAAAACAATTGTACATAGGTACAAAGATCTCACTTGATTGAAAATGGTATGGAATACTATTGTATTCCATACCATTTTTTTAGCGTAAAACTTCAAACTTTCGCTTTGCGTTGCATTAAAACTATTCCAACGGGACTTAACACGATTAATATAGGTAAGTGAACGTGTGAGGGTGGATGAAGAAACAAATTTAGGTGAACGTGTGAGGGTGGATGAAAAAACAAATACCCGCCCGAGCCGACAACAAAAAACAGCCGCGCACCGCCAGCACATGAGTAATGTATGTGCCGCCAGTTCGCTTACTTGTGAATTGTGACCACGGTCACGGACCGCAGCATCGCCACAGAATAATATTACTAGGCATCGCGGCCGAAACGTCAAGCAGTAAGTACCTACATAATTATGTAGGTACTTACTTACATAATTATGTAGGTACTTACAAAATTAATCTTGTTAAGTCCCGTTGGAATAGTTTTAATACAATAGCATAGAATACATAATAGTACAATAGCGTGTCTTCGATCGGCATATAAATATAAACACTAATACTGTCATTAATAAACGTTGATTAACGTTATACTTAGGAATAAATTGTCGCTGGCTCTATTTGGTCTTTTTAACAAAAACGAGACAGCTTCACACATATCAGTGAAGCCACAGTTCCGAGCCAGTACCGGCACAGTGTTTTTCATACTCATACATTATCTATGAACACATCCCCACTTGTCAGTGTTAAGTAGATAATGCTCTCAGTGTCAGTGCCGCCACCGGCAAGTCACGGACGTATTCGTTTTGACAAAATTCATATAGAATGTATGAAAGAATATTTTTCACTGTGCCGGTACTGTGTCGTAACGTAACTGTGACATTACTGATACCTATGTGTGAAGCAACCTATAACCGAGGTGTAACATTTGGCCTATTAGATAATAAGACGGTAGATCCACTATCAACGCTCTCAAAACATCTGAACAAATAGAGTACCTTACTAGCGAGATAGTTAGGTAGGTACTCATTTCATTTAGAAGCGAGCGTGCGAGTTAAGGCTTGTTTCACACGCATCGCAATTACACCACACCACCGCGACAAAAGGCGGTCAAGCTGTGGTTACATGTGAATAGTGTCACTGCGGCTTCTTGCAGTTGCGTTGTGTGGTGTTACTAGGCTTACCAACCGTCCCGGATTTTCCGGGACATCCCGCTTCTGGGTCAATTTTGAGCCGTCCCGCTGTGACCCCTTGCGGGACGCTTTTTGTCCCAGAAATCAGTGATAATATGATATAAGTATCTATCTCGTACGAACTACCCTCGGGTATAAGAATTTGTATTGATTTTTTTATTACTTAAATGATTTTAAAAAATACATATATTTTTAGTAACCATTTTATATGGGGTATGTTGTGTCCCGCGTAATATACCCAAGTCCCAGATGTCGAGCTGGGTTATCCCGGCTATGCCTTTTTTGGAGTTAGCAAGCTTTTGTGTTACCTACAAAATGTGGATGTTGTTGCGTTGTCGCTAGTGGTTGCGATGTGGCTGCGTAGCGACTAGCGACAGACAGACAGACAGAGGGGGAGGGCGCAGGCGTGCGCGTAGTGTCGTCCCGTCAACGCAACCACAGTGTTACTATTCATTAGTAACACAGTGACGCACCGTTGTCTTTGCGATGTGTTTGGCCGCTAGTCGCGGGTTTCGGTGGTGGTTGCGTTGTGGCTGCGATGTAGTCGGTATCACACACGCGGTCGATAGCTGTCGGCAAAATGTGGTCCGTGTGTATTCAACTATTAATTTCATACAAATTAGCGCCCGCCCACGTGTTTCGCCTGTAGTGTGGTTGTCGTGGCGGTGTGGTTGTGGTACGTGTGAACACACTTACACAACGCAACCGCAAGAAGCCGCAGCGACACTATTCACACGTAACCACAGCTTACCACCTTTTGTCGCGACGGTGTGGTGTGGTTGTGGTACGTGTGACACAACACTAAGTGCCAACATGACGAAGTGCTAATTCATAAGTTGCTATTCTGCCAAAATACCGACTTATATAATATAGCTGCAACTATTCCACTACGATTTAGTATAGGATTGTACTCGTATAAATCTGGTTTTTGTATGTGAACGAAGTTCGTGCAAAGATAAAATGTTATGGTGAGTCGAATTTGAACACATGCGATACCTACTCGCCATGTGTTGTTGTAATGTTGGGACGTATGATGGTGATGTGTATTTCTAGATAATTTGTAAATAGGTACAGTCACCAGCATCAACTGCCTGCAAAAATATCTGATCATTAGAGGAAGGCATATAATTATACTTATGCCATATGCCTTCCACCAATGATCAGATATTTTTGCACATCACATCTTAATGCTGGTGACTGTACTTCAATGTTTTATAAATCTAGTGCTCAGCTCAGAAAGTTGGCTTTACTTACCTGTTTGATATACTTACCTATTTCAATTACCATGTCTATCTTTAACCATGTGTAATATGAATATTATTGTAGCTTACTGTTAAAATTATCACCTATATGTATTGCTAGTTTGCTATATTATATAATCATGTCACTATGTAATACTCGTATATGTCTAGCTGTTTTAATATATAGTATGTGGTAGTATGATTGTTGTTTCGCCTCAGTGTCGTTATGTACGTAGTAAACCCTAATTTTTTATTCGTTTTAATGAAATTAAGGGTGAGTTCTACCCATGAAACTGAACAACTCTCCCCAAGAAACCTATGTACAAAAATAACAAAAAAATTTCGACCTCTCATACTTTTGTCATCAGCTGATCGGACAGTTTTGCATGGGAGATCGAAATTTTTTTGTCATTTTTGCACATAGGTTTCTTGGGGAAAGTTGTTTAGTTTCATGGGTGGAACTCACCCTTAATTTCATTAAAACGAGTAAAAAATCAAGGTATAAAAATAATAAAGATAATCTTTACAGTAGTATTCAACTGTTTTATTTATGACACCTACCTATGATAAACACCTGTCGCATGCATGTATGACATGGCATGACTTAAATAACATCCCGACCCCGTGTATTTACTTCATCGTCATGATCAGATTATTACATAACATAATATACCTATATACTTAGGCCCGAGATTAATAACGTCCCTAAGATTGTTTTGACAAGCTTCATACAAATTGTGTCAAATTTCTCTTTTTGTTATGCTAAAAAATCTAAAGATGCATTATTAATTTCGGGCGCACACACACAATATGCAAAAAAACCATGGTTATGTAAGCGTCAGCACAGCTGTGCCACAGTAGAAAACAGACTTATTGACTATGCCAGGAATTTGTCGATAATTAGTCGAAATTAGTCGCCAAGTAACAGAATTAGTCGGTCTCGCGTTTAAAAGTCATACCTAACGGGTTTTTTGTGGCACAGTGTACTAACGTCAGTACAGCTGTGCCTATATCTCGAGAATAGAACCACGTACCGAAGATGTGTTTGCATGGAGAATTAATCAATAATTTGTCGAAATTAGTCGCCAAGTTACAGAATTAGTAGGTCTCGCGTTTAAAAGTTATAAAGGGTTTTTGTGGCACAGCTGCACTGACGCGTCAGCGCAGCTGTGCCACCTGTATCTCAAGAATGGAACCACGTAGCGAAGATGTGATTGCATAGAGAATTAGTCGATAATTAGTCGATGCATCATACAAAAATTCAGATCGCAATATTCTTTACTTTTCTAGAAATTAGGCATATTTTTAATACAAAGGGTAATAATGAGTGTAATGATGACAGTCATTTTCAATTTTTAGGCCCATAATATTTTGTTTGTAGACGTCCACAACATCGAACAGTTGTTATTAAAATAAAATGTATGTGCTATAATTTTTTACTACCTATGTATATCTCTTGGTGCGTTTCAAACAAAATATAAATTAAAATGATAAATTATTTCAAGTACATACAACTCTTTATACGTCAATGTCAGCTTTTAGGTACTTCCGCCCGCCATTGTATTTTATTGAGCCGTCACAAAGAATTTTGTGTCGTAAATCGGTGTTTTTTTGTGATTTTTTCGGTTTACTGACGCTACCACACCGTGTAAAGGTAAGTATTTTTTCTGGTAATTCATTCAAATATGAAAACCGGTTATAATAAGGTTAGGTTAGGTTAGTATGTTGACCAAAAACGCGCGAGCCGAGCGGGCGAAGCGAGCGTGCCGCGGGAGCGGCCGGCGAAGCGCCAGAAACGATATTTTTGTAATTTCCATATTAAAAAAAAATTACATAACTTAAAAATTACTTGTCTGCGGCAGGAGGGGTAAGTGGGGGGGCACTCCTTATTCCTCCCCTTCCCTTCCCCCGCCAATTATGGCGACTCGATTCAAATTTTTTACTACGATACATAACCTCAAAATACAAAAATTAACATAACATAAAAACTACTTGTTGGCGGCAGGGGGGGTAAGTGGGGGAGTACTCCTCCCCCCTCCCCCTACCTTCTCCACCCCCATCCCACCCCCGATTCAGGCGACTCGATTCAAAAGTTTTACCCATGTTTTGTCATGTTTTTGTTCAGACAGCTTCGTCATGGCCGTGCATAATTTTATGTAGGTAAAAGTACTCGCTCAGTTGAGATGCTTATGTTCTCAGCTATTTCACCTTCACTCGGTTGTCATATACGATGTTATAGACTTTTTACACTACATCCTTAGTAGTGACTTCGATTGGGCGAGAGCGTGGAGCATCAGATTGTCTGATGTGCTTGAGCGACCACGTTTAAGATCATTTAAGCATATATAAATAGTCTGCAATGTTGGTGCATTAGTGCCATGTTAATGATGATGAATTAAGTTCAGTTTTTATAGTGGCAGCACTGCAATGCAACCCTTCATAATAAACTGTTAGCGGCACGAAATTATAATTTCTCCTTTAGTTGTGGAAAATTTCAAAGTGTCACAAACTTAGATTAAAACTAAAAGGGAAGATACGGCATGCTCCTACTTGTAGTCATTCAAAATATAGTCCTACTCAACTACTTAAGCAAACACTCACACACGCACACCTATAAAGCGTGAAATGCCCATTTTCGCATTTTGTAGCAATTTTGCAGTTGTATTTATCGTTTTTATCGAAATAGGATAATAAATTCATTATAAAATCTATATTCCTCGTGAAGTAACAATTACTCTGGTATAAATTTTGCTCAATAATATTGTCGTAGATAGGAGATATTCACAGTTAACTTATAGCAATTTTCGAAGTTTTTTGGTTTAGAATAAGATATTTTTTTCTATATAAAATTAATGATTTCTAAAAATTCCGAGGCCGCTACACACTATTCGACTATATAAGAGATAACATTATAATTATTTTATTTCACTTCTTCAGAACAGTAGTTCAACCGATGAGCTCAAAAAAGTGCCTCCGCGCACTTTATGAAAATCTTTCTCTGCAATTTTGGGCTTAACTAAAAAGTTAGCAAAATTTACAAAAAGCGAGGCCGCTACGCACTATTCCAATAGCTATTCTACACTATTCAGTTAGTCAAATAGTGACAGCATAAATGTGCTCAGTGTGACAGGTAGTGAGCCCATTGCGGCTCTATGTTCGGTACATTTAAAAAGATGTTAAGTATAGTTATTATTATCATTTATTATCTAAATCTAATATTTACAATGCATTTCACTTCATGACTTAGTATGTACATACATCACAGACTTAGAATACAGATACTGTTCCGGTGATTCTCTAACATTTTCGTAAGAAATGTTACAATTCAAGCATGTTTAAAATTTGTATAATTAAAAATATTACTTGTAGCATAAACAATTTAGTATAAAACACTTTTGTTATTGATTTCTTTTAAATAAAGGAGTACTTTCAATTCTGCCATCATGATTGCTTTAAAGATGCTTTTGAAACATTATATTTACATAAATTAAGGGTGCATATCATTTCATATAATGACAAATGAACTAATTTCAAAGAACATAACGTTCACTGGATATAATTTTTACTTGTTCTAAATACACTTCCTATAACAACATTACGTATATTATTCATTTGATCTTTCTTTCTTTAACGCTCGCGCTAGCTAGCGCTAGTGCGCTGCGGTGGTGAGCGAAAGCCATCTGAGACGATAAGCTCATGGAGGACTGCCGGAGCCATGACAGAAAACATGCTTGCTGCATGCTGCATGCTTGCTTGCATGCTGCTTGCTTGCTTGCATGCTGCCTGCTTATTACATGAGTAAAAAATGATATAAATGTTTTATATTTATTTTTATAATACCAAATTTTCATTATATCAAATGTTTATTAAGTTAAGTTAGTTGTTATATCAAATGAAATTATATTATCTGAATGTTAGACCAGTATTTATATCAAACATTACACACCTAGTAATTCCTAATGTTGCATTGCTTTTTCAATCTAAATACAACCAGACTTTTTACTAAAGACGTGAATTTAGTGCAGGCTGAAAATTAATACATTTGACTAACAATAATAGACATCATTTAGCCTCCCCGTTTTGCTTGTCCTGTACCTTTTTGTCATTGTTGCCCGGCTCTGTGGCTGCCTTGTGGAGTTGGTACAGTTGGACTATCTGTTCGTCGGTCATGTGGTCAAGTAGCTGAGGATCTATGTACTTGCCCACTGTCTTCCGTTTAGCTTGCTGCAGTGGCTTCATCTGCTTAGCCAAGCTAATAGCGTAGTCCTGGAATTAATATTTTAAAACTCTTTTAACGAGACTTAACACAATTAATTTTTGTAAGTAAGTACGTATATACTTACTTAATTACTTATGTACTTACTTACAAAAATTAATTGTCTTAAGTCCCATTGAAATAGTTTTAATGCAATGCAACGCGATAGTTTAAAGTCTATATATTTCAAAATATTGTTATTTAGATATTAATAAAATTAAGAATATTACTGTTCCTAAAGGTACTTAATTATGGATTTCTTCAAATTATATATAAATTATATTACCATAAAAATAAATACTATAGAATATATGATGATGACTGTTTATTATTAATTAAAAGTTTTATATTTAGTTGTCAAACTAATACAATTATTAGTTTTATACCTAATGTTTTGTAAACAAATAAATAAATGTGTTGATTGAAACTTTGCCTAAGTATTTAGTTCTATACCCCAGACCTTTCATTAATTTTTTAAGAAACTACTAGTTTGCTGTCATAGAGACTTAGCACAATATATCACAGACCTTATCAATATAATATTACAAACATTCTACTCCTGGGACCATATTGTACTGTTTAGATGTGTAGGCAAATTATAAATAAGCTTCTATGCTTAGAATTATGAGTGTGGTTTAATTATTAATCACTTACAGTCCATTCATTGAGAAAAGTTCGAGCCTCTCCCGGGTTACAAGTCTTATGCCGTTTGAACTCCTCCCTTGCATAGTTGTCTCCCATTACGCGGAGCTCAGCAGGCAGTGCTCTGTGCACTCTGAATATCAATTTGTACAGCCGTCTGACTCTTGATACATGCTCAACACTAAACATTCTAAAAATATAATGTTACAAAAGAAATTACTACATAATTGTATCTTATATGTAAACTCGATAACTGATTCCAGATGAGGTATGGATGAGGTCAGTAAATTTGACACTAAGTTATAAGGATTTTGAGCTGCATGTTTATTGGTGATTCTCTTGAGATTTAATCTAGGTTAGTTTTATAGAAAAGTAACCTAGAAATAGAAAACAAATTACATGCCTAAGTAAAAAATAGCACTAATTCATTCACACACTTATGTTATTCATTTTGATAACATATTTACCAAAATATTAGATTAATATCCTTTTCGGAAAAAAATAAATTACGAAGTAAAATTATTTTTTTAAATTTGTTCCGTGAAGGAACAGGTTGGCTAAGGTCAGAGACCATACTGCCTAGTCATTAGTTTATTTATTTATTTTTTTCCCTACATGATAATGAGTGCTGATTAAGATGATGAATGATAAATGCTAGTCACCCTAACCCCTTGAGTCCTCAGTAAAGATGTGGAACTTTACTGAGATCTCACGCGGACTTCTTAAGAGAATTTGGAAAGTGATGTTTTGCACTGTTTTGTTTCATCTGCCAACACTCATGCCCATTCACAAACACTTAACGGTTAATAATCCACTATTCTTATGGGCCTGCCATACACAGTGTGTGACACACTCGACGAGACGAGTGGTATGGGAAGTAGCGAGGAAAGGAGGCAGAGACTTAGTGTGGCAATGTTACTCGTCATGCCGCACGTCATGCCCACCGCTCCCTATTTTGTCGGTTTTTTGGGCGCGAGCCAAAAGGCCGGCAATATGAGCGCGAGTGTCTGGCCACATAATCGCGCAGACGATCGTTCGCATTGTTCTATTGCGATGAATAGATGTCATCCACCATCTCCGTTGGCGAGGACGACGACGACGATGATGTATATTTCTTTGTATGACATTGGTATAATTAGCTATACTAAAAATGCATAGGTAGCGCGCACGTTGCAAGGTTTTATCGTCCATTGCATAGCAGAGGCAAATGGCGCAAATGCTGAGCGTCGCGATTAATTGCGCGAATAGAGCAGTGTGTGGACAAAGACGGCAATATCGCGGCAGCGCGAGGAGCAAAGCGAGAGCAGCGCGAGGAGCAATAGTGTGGCGGGGCCATTAGATGAAAGCGAGACCAATCATTTATCTAAGCCACTTGAAGCCACTATTGTTTCACATTAATATTCGAAAAAACACCATAGAAAATAAAAAAAAACTGCAGACATGACGCTAACTTTGCTAAACTCAAGCTTCACTAGTCAAGTAACACCCCTTGTAGAACCGACGCACGCTGGGGCAGATAGCCTCTAACTATGGTATAATAACTATGGTACTTGTAGATATCATTACGATGCTTCGTAACAAACCGAGTTCACTTGTACACCACGTCAAAGTTCAACAAATAGCCTGTCCTAATTTTATTTGTGGTTTTCTGCATTGTTCAAAGTCAATTAATCTCTTTAAGTTTAATATTTTTAATACTAAAAAAAGAAAGAAGACGACAACCTCAGGCGGGAATCGAACCACGCACCTTCCGCATTCCGGGCGGCTGCCTTAACCACTTGGCTACCGAGGTCTGGCTTTCAACCGTCGAAATTTGTCAGTGCTTGATGCTTATGTTTTTAGTCAACATTGCTTCATCAAATCTTAGAAGTTTTCACCTCTGAGATCCGAAAGAAAGAGGTTTGATTCCCGCCTGAAGTTGTCGTCTTTTTTCAGTGTTTAAAATTTTACTTAAGTATATTTAAGCGTTAATAAAACGCTAAAATATAAAACATTAATCTTTAAGTTTTTCATATTTAAGTATTATCTCTATATGGATAATCTTCTACTTCAGGTATGTGATAAAATTTTGACATACTGTATTATGTAGGAATATGAATAGCTTTAGGGTAGGTAAGTCATACCAAATTGAGTCCTCAAATTGTTTTAACTGGCCGCTATTTATTAGACAATTTGTTTAAGTATTTAGCTGAATTTAGTAATTTAGAATGCAACAATATTTAATATAGAATAGGCTCCCAGAAAAGACCTTATACTTAAGTATAATGAACAGTTCTGAACTTCAAAATGTTGAAGAAAAATTCCAGTTTTTGTTAAATCATTTGAATACCCAGACTTGTAATGAGCTCGAAGACTTATAGACAAAATTAAATAATTTCAAGTTTCAATATCGATCAAAATGGATGATAGCGTCTAGAATAAAAGACATAAGTACTTACACACAATAACAAGCAAGCAAAAGCCAGTAAAAAGTAAAGTAAAGAACATTCCTATAGATGCAATGTCTTTATTAAAAGCTCCATCCTATAATACACTGGATGATATTGCCCTAGATGATTATGATGATGATGATGATGACAATTCATTGAATTATTTATTAGTAATATTACGTGTCAAAAATATTTTTATGGTTTTTGTAATTTATTTTTCAAAATTAGAACTTTTATTGTTATAAAAAATTTAGAAATATATCTGTATGAAAACATGTTTCCTTATATTAACAAACACATTTAATTGAACATATTAACAGCATTAAACTTGTTCTAAAACCAAGAGTTTATTTAAGGGTACGAATTATGGTCTCCTGCCCCAGTGTGCGATGATTATGATATGACTTTATTGCTAGTTTTTAATTTAAGTATATAGACAGTAGTAAAGGCAAATATTTTTAAATTTTGGATATTTTACCAAAACTCCCAGTAAAGTCCCATTTTGGGAACAATGCCGGGAATGTTGCCAGCGTAATTTCCAGTCCACGGCAATATTCCCGAGCACGGTACATCACTAATTGGCACCCAGTAGGTACCTCGCCAACGCGCGTACGAGTTCGTGCGAAACGATTCGCGGCGAATTCGCCCCTTTCTGGACAAGGTCTTATGTGAGTGAGATGGTGTCGCCTTGTATAACACCTCGGTGGCAGAGTGGTCTACGCAGCCGCCCGAATTGCGGAGGACGGGGTTCGATTTCCGCCAGAGGTAGACATTTTTTTCATAGTTTCATTATCTTTGATAATATTTGAGCTTTTTTAACGCAAATAATCAAATATTACGAACCTCGTCAAAGTTTAAACTTGCCGGTTTTTTAGTGAAGGCTAACAAACGTAGTCGCGTACGCATGTAGGTGTTTCGAAAGAGCCGAGTTAAAAATGAGACAAGTTAGGAAAGTGTCAATTTTAAGAAAATGACAAAGTCGTCCGGAGCGGTTTCAGCATTGAGATAAGTATATCTTTCGTCTACTCTTAATCCTACGATTGCTGCCTTCTTGACGTGACGGCCCACCACTCAATAGAATCGAATGCCTTTTCATAATCAACCGAATGTTAATTGAGGGGGAAGGGGAAGGGGAATTCCTGTATTCATGGTACTTTTCGACAGTCTTTAACGTTTGAAGGTGGTCGTTAGTGCTGAATCCTGACCGGAACCGGCTTGCTCGCGTCGGTCAAAGTCTACTAGCTCGCTATATAGCCTGTTGGCTTTTACTCGGGTGAACAGTTTCTATAGGAGTGACAGTAAGCTGATGTGTCTGTACTTTTCAATTTCTTGAGACCACCCTTTTTGTGAAGAGACGAGACAACAACCAGTTCAGAATTATTATTACCCCCGCAAAATACCAGTTTTACCCTCGCGGGGGTAATTACCCCCTGGTTATGAACCCAGGTTAGAGCAACTTTCCCTCATTCATATCAAAAACATTAGTTAAGCTTCAATAAGAAATTTAGTATTTTAATTGCTAACTAGATAACACCTAGACTAGAGGACTAGAGACAATTTAGAAAAACATTAATTTCTAAATCGATCCAACTGTGGGGTTTCTCGTCTTATTTCAACTCCTATCGCAATATTTTTCAAAGGTATGTTGAGACCTATTTCGTGGTAGCATAGACAAATAAGATAATAAAGACTGACAATCTCCATACAAAAGAGCGTAGCGCGGAAATAGGTCAAAAAAGTACGAGTTTTGTAGATGGCGTTAATAAATTTAGACACTTCCGCTGGAGGCGCCACCACTACTACTTAAAAGTACTAAAAAAGTCCGCTAGAGACAGAGCGCTTGCTTTGGTTGCTTTTACTTTTTTTATTCATGTATAGATGGCGTTGATGTAAGTTAGTATTTTAGGCATCTTTGTGAGTCCACGCGCGTTTGAATTTGAATACCTACTTTACATTGATCTAATACTACACCTATCGACCGCGGCTCATTTTGCTACCCCCTTTACTGCACCCGCCGTTCGTCCTCGTCGTCGTCGTTGTCGGCAAAATATTTTATATCACAGATTTTTCATATTAGAAATTCCTAATTAAAATTAAAATTTAAAATTTATTTACGCTCACACCAATTATCTACACCAAGATGAGTATTCCTTTGAAACTCGTTAATATGGTAAGATAACGGATCAATTTAGAAAAACAGTTTCCCAAAATTGACCCGACCGGGATTTGAACCCGGGACCTCAGAGATGGCGCGACGACGACGACGGCGACCCGGCGGGCGTGCTCACCACACTCGACCACGGAGGTTGTCAAAAATCGGCAATTATGTACATATTATGTAGGTAAATGTAAAATTACATGTCATACTATATTAACTATAAATTAATATTAAATGATATTAGGTAGGTACTCGAACCGCGGTGGTTGGCTTGTTTTCTATCCCGTCGCCGCCACGGTAGTTTTATATGTAGGTATTGTAGTTTTTTGCAATAATAACAAACGATTGTTACATTACAGCTACATTACCTATGTGTTTTTGTTTATTTTTTGTGCTGCCTTCTAATAAATAGTTAAATCAACCTGGGAATTATCATTTGAATGCAATCGAATGCGTAAATATACGTAATTAGTAGGTTTTTAATGATTGTTATTTTTTTCGTATGGCGATCTTTACCTTCAAATATCTCGGGGACGTGACACTTTAGGATACCATATTACTTGACATTTTTTGTTTATTAAAGTATCCTCTATCCATATACTCGTACATATACCTTTCTTATCGTGCGCGGAAACTTTTTTATCTGTCTGAAACCTTATTATCTGTTTATACAAATAAACAGATAATAAGGTCGGAATAGTTATTCCGTATTTACTCGAATTTGAAAATATGTTTACATGACAGGAACAAAATACGGAATAACTATTCGTAGCTTATTCTTTGTTTATTTGTAAGGTACTTAGTATATTAAATTTAATAATAAAGCTTTTCGAACGTGTCGTAGAAGGCGAAAGTATTTTTCAGTGAATAGTTTATAATAATTAACGAAGAATAAAGACTTTTTTAAATGTTGAAAATTTTTAATTACTTACAGAATTTTGTTTGTAAACTAGTCAATTCATTCGATTATTTGATCATTAGAGAACCCAAATAAACGTTTTGATAAATAATAAAAAAATACCTTTTAATTTTATAAAAATTAAAAGTGACAAACCTAATGCTTTGCTAGTTATCTCAAAAAGCGATAGCTGAGCTGAGATACAGCACTAACTAAACATAAACTTTTTAAAACAAAAATAAGAGGACAACCCTAACGCTCAATTAGCGCGTAGGTATATAAAACAACAAAAAGGCCTAGTTTCCGTACTGCTTTAGCTTAAATTTATACTGTGTCCGCTGCCTAACTTACGTAAATTCTTTTAATGTATTTAACTAATTCAGCGCATAGTACAAGTGACTTAAAAATACGTAAATTTGCACAATTTTGTGCAGGATCCCCTTAAATAAGTACCTACTTATTTACAGACATGTCGATGACTCAATATTCCAATTTAATTGGTAAAAGCATTTGCGTTCGCGTCACAACACATTGCACATTAAAAAAAATAAAAAGCGCCGGCAGCTATCACTTTAGTTCATCTAATTAAAAATCAGAGTATACTGTCTACTTTTTTAGGTAGGAATACCTTACGAAATTATTGTTAATTGCGCGCTACGTGAAATGACCACTAAGTGCTCGGCCAGACTGCACGCGCGGGCGCGGGCGCGGCGCGACGTACAAACATGTACCGCGCCTCGTGCCCCCTATTATGCTGGATTTACACGAAGCCAATACTTGAGACAATCCACTAAGCCAGTCCAATAAGCCAATGCCAATGCTAAGCAAAAATGCCTTGAGGACAATCCAATGTAGTGGACTGTCTCTATTTACACGATGCCATATTGGACTGGCTTATTGGATTGTCTCAAGTTTTGGCTCCGTGTAAATCCAGTATTATGGAAACTCAAATAAGAATACCTATGTCTGAGTACGCCGCGCCGCGCCCGCCCTGCGCCCGCGCGTGCAGTCTGGCCGAGCACTAAATATTGTCAGAATGTGTGTATTATTAACGCCCCATAATTATAGCACGAAGATATCAAAATCAATAAAATTGTTTTGGTCACCCATCCGACGTCTAACCGTTAAATATTGCTTAACATCAACCATTTTATCGCGCGTGTGCTAATGCTAACCACCCCGCCCGCCGCCGCGCGCCGCGGCCGCGGCCGCTCATTCATAAATCATAATGATGCGAGCCATTTCATTATCATGAAAGCACATAACTTAAACTACCTAGGTACAATTAAAAAAAACAAGTTTTAGTTATTTGTAAAATAAAGTTCGTAAAGAAACGGACTGCATTTTAAACGATTAACTTGAATTATTTACAGAGCGCCATCTAACGTTATTTTTGTAGTATTACTAAGTTCGTTTGATGTAGTGACAAATGGCTGCTGCAAGAGCTTACTTATTTGGCACGATATTACAATTTGAAACTACCGGAGACATCTAGCGTGGTAATTTATAACTATATTAAAAGTTACGCTCGTTTGTATGGAGAATGACAGTCCTTATTATATATCGTCCTTGGTGGTAGTGTAAAGTTTTATGCCCGCCTTCCACTAAAAAAAGAGTAATGAGCGGAAACTGAGCTAATGATCTAAGCGGGCCGAAGTAAAAATAGTTGTGCAGTTCCACTAAGAAAGAGTTTCAGAATTTGCCTTCCACTGACAGCAGACTGTTGTTTGCCTTCCATTGTCAGCGGCCATGAGGCAAGTATGGCGAAGGTGTAAGCAGATTCCGTTCAAACTAGCGTGCGTACGCCATGACGCACACTGGTCCATTTTGGCAAAATACGGGACATTCGCATCCAAGTCAATATTTTAAGTTTATATTTTTCATGCGTACTCCTCTTTTGATTTCAAATCACTTTTACTGTTAACAATTTTTCAAATAAACTTATAATTTTATCCGTGCGGTGACGGAGAAAGAATACCAATCGCCGCCCCTCTCTCCGTCCGGTGGGTGTCGTAAGAAGCGACTAACGAACTCTTTCGAGCGATGATCTGCTCCACTGGTGGTAGGGCTTGACCCGTCTGGTTGGTGACCACCGTACGCATGGTGTAAAACCCGTCAAGTGACTGCTTGTCGGTCGCGTTTCGGGATCAGCCAGCGTATAACCAGAGCTCGAGAGGATGATGCTGCGATGGATTTGGTCTGTGGAGGCTTCCGTCAAACCAGTGCCAGGAGGACTTCGTTAACCTGCCGACCAGGGAGACCCGTAGAAACGGTTGTCCCGCTGGCCGCCCGTGGGGCCGTACAGGGGCCCAAGCGAGCCTAACCAGCTCGTGAGGCTGCCTCACCATGCCACGCATAATCTCGGGGTGGTCCGTCGTACCGGTTGGTGACCGGAAGGTGGGGTCCCGGCGGCCATTCCCGGGGGGGTTCGGGGGCCCTTCCGTTCGGCAGGTTAATAATACTCGCCTGTGGGCAAATTCCTGGGGAAACAGGCCACCACACTTTCACCATTCGCATCGCGGCATCATTTTCTCGATTCACGCCTCTCTCTTTCCACTCCTAAAATGACAGCGCCTAACAACAAAACTGGTAATACAGCGGTGCACACCCCCACCACAACCTTACCGTTTGAGGTGGAGTTCGCTAACATCCGCGGACTCCATGCAAACCTCAATGCCGTCCACCACCATCTTGAGACGGCACGGCCAGCAATGTTGTTCCTGACGGAGACGCAAATAATCCGCCCTGCTGACACCACCTACCTGAACTATCCCGGCTTTGTGCTTGAAGAATCCTTCAAAGCCAAAGCCGGAGTTTGCTTATTTGTTCGGGCGGATGTTTGCTGTCGCCGTCTGCGCTGTCTGGAGGACCCTTCCTTCTCCCTCCTAGTGGTACACGTCGACTTAGGCTCTCATTGCCGTGTCTACGTTTGCGTCTACCGATCCCATAACGGCGACATGGAGACAACTCGACTAATTGAACATCTTAGTCGGGTAGCAGATGATGCGCAGGAGCGGTTTCCATCGGCGGAATTGGTGTTTTTAGGGGACTTCAACGCCCACCATGAGTTGTGGTTAGGTTCCTCCAAAACAGACCATGCTGGTAGAACTGCCCACGCATTGGCTCTCACGCATATGACCTGACGCAACCGGTGAACCAGCCCACCAGGATCCCCGACATAGTTGGCCATGCGCCCTCCTTACTCGACCTTCTGCTGACGAGTCGCCCAGCTGGATACCGGGTGGAGATTCGAGCTCCTTTAGGTCCTCCTCGGATCACTGCTTGATATCCAGCACAGTGCCCTTGGCATCGCGCCCGCCAACAGCGATTTCGAAACGCCAGATTTGGCACTACGCGTCGACAGACTGGGACGGTATGCGGGAGTATTTTGCATCCGTCCCTTGGAGGCAGCGCTGCTTTAGTGGGAAGAACTCGACCGCTAGCGCCACTGCCGTTGCTGATGAGATAGTATTAGGAATGGAATACTATATTCCACACTCCTATGTCATCAGCAAAGGCAGACGCAACCGCTGGTTCAATCGCGAGTGTGCCAGCGCTGTTGAGAGCAAACAGACGGCATACCGCGCTTGGATCAGAGGTAAAGCTCATGGGGATCCCGAAACTCGCTCGCTAAAAGCAGCCTATAATAATGCCACAAAGTCGTGTAAGAGGGCCTACATTAGAGCGGATGCCCAGCGCGTTGCACGAGTAGGCCAAGAACTCCTGACGCATCCTACGGGCAGCCGTAGCTACTGGCGTCTGGCCAAAGCCGTGCAATCCAACTTCTGCCAACCCTCGCTGCCACCACTGAGATGCCCTGACGGAACTTTAGCTCACAAGCCGCAGGAAAAGGTCGATCTCCTGGCCAAACTCTTTGCAGCTAACTCCCGGATCGATGACTGTAATGCACAGCCACCCTCAATTCCTCACTGTGGCCACACAATGTTTGATATTAAAATCAGGCAGTGTGATGTCCGTGCGGAGCTGCAGTCAATCGATGTCCGGAAAGCTAACGGTCCTGATGGCATCCTAGCAATAGTCCTGAAAATGTGTGCAGCGGAGTTGTCCCCTGTGTTAACGCGTCTGTACCGTCTCTCGCTCTCTTCGGGTTGTGTGCCGGAATCTTGGAGAGAAGCTAATGTGCAATCGATCCCTAAAAAAGGAGATCGGTCAGATCTGACTAATTACCGCCCTATAGCCGTAACTTCAGTGTTGTGTAAGATCCTAGAACGAATATTGAACAAACAGCTTATTCGATACCTAGAAGATCACTCCCTAATTCACGATCGTCAATATGGGTTTCGGCCAAAACGGTCAACGGGTGATCTTCTAGCGTACGTCACACATCTCTGGGGTGAGGCTATTGACAAGCGAGGCGAGTCACTGGCAGTTAGCCTTGACATAGCCAAGGCTTTTGATCGGGTCTGGCACAAAGCTCTTCTCTCCAAGCTCCCGGCATACGGTTTGCCCGCTCAGTTCTGTACCTGGATTGCTAGCTTCCTGCATGAGCGTAGAATCCGTGTCCTTTCGGATGGATACGCTTCGCGGTTCATGTCAGTGAACGCTGGTTTTCCTCAAGGCTCCGTTCTATCCCCCACGCTGTTCCTTCTGCATATCAATGACATGCTTCCACTTGGAAACATTCATTGCTATGCAGATGATAGCACAGTGCATGGGGGATATAACGGTCACCCAACGGCTGGGCGGGTAGACACCGAAATGAAGCGAGCAAATCTTGTCATTGAGCTCGATCGGGTGTTGGACCTTATTTCTAAATGGGGCTCCGATAATCTGGTGGAGTTCAATGCCAAGAAAACACAGGTGTGCGCGTTCACAGCGAAAAAGTCGCCATTCCTTCCCCTTCCCTCTCTTCAGGGTACATCTCTAAGCCTGCAGAGCAGTATTAACATGCTCGGTATGAATATCCGCTACGATCTGAACCAAAAGGACTACATCGAAAGCGTGATTAAAAATGCCTCACGTAAACTCGGTGTCCTGAACAAGGTGCGGCGATTCTTCACTTCTCGAGCCTTTGCAATTGCATAGAGATATTGCGTCACTCAGCGTCTTTTACCGTTTATACCATGGCGAGTGCTCTGAAGAACTCTTTGACCTCATCCCTCCTTCTCCCTTCCTCCATATGAGTACGCGTGCTGCTCTCCGGAGTCACCAATTTACAGTCTCTAACATTCCATCACGCACAAAGAAATTTGGTGACTCGTTTCTTTGTCGCACTTCCAAAAGATGGAATAGTCTACCAGCACACGTATTCCCTCCTACCTATGACATAGGGTCCTTCAAACGAGGCGTGAAGAAGCACTTTGTGGGCCGGCAGAGTGAGGGTGACTGATGCTACGTCTCTTACGCTGCACCAGTTGTCCTCGCGCCTGGACTTCATTTCCACTTAACATCAGGTGGAGTGAGGTTATTTGCCGGACTTATCATAAAAAACAAAAAAAAAAAAAATCGAGAAAAAAAATATTGAATAATTTTTTGTATGGAGGAAAAGTGATTGACGTATATAACTCCGTAATGAGATGGGGATTTGCGTTGAATCTTGGTGGATTTCAAGATCTTATCATTCTCTATGATAAATGTTAACAACTTTTTTTTGTATCCTTGCAGTCTCTGAAGCTACAGGCGCTTAAACATTTGAAATAAATAAAATATTTTTTTATGTACGAAAAAGCTTTTAATATCGCCCGGTATGAATTAAATTTAAAGTAAGGAGTACGTTTCAGCACCCAACATTTATTGAAATTATTACTAATACAGGTAGTATCAATTTCTAAATTCCTAGCCTAAACATAAATAAGCAAACCGGTTTCCGAACAATAGGCAAACCGGTTTCCGAACAAAAGGCTTTGTTGTGTCGCTAAGTCTATACACAAATAGGAATAAAATGTTAACCGCACAATGTGGTATGGTGTATGCATGTAAATCTTGCAATTAAAAACTTAAGGGATCTGCGCTAAAGTTAGTTTCCAAGTCTATGCAAACTTCATCCTCATCATCTGGTGTTTCAGTATCTTCACTTCCTATCTCTTCTAGCAGTAAATCGTTGGCCTCAGGAAAAAGAACAATTTGTGTTTTTTTATATATTGGTTTGAGATGTGAAATGTATGGATAATTTCCGTTGGAGTTGCAAGACATATGTTGCAAGTGGCACTAGAACGGGTTTCTGATAAGACCGTTGCCACTTTTCCATTAATCATAGTCATGTGGAGCTCATGAAAGACTTCTATATTGCTTATTTTTGTAAGTACGAAGTTTGATATTTCTCCATTAATTGCATCTGTATGAAAATTCATGATCTCTTCAGTCTCTTTCGTAAATTCAAACATCACTGGCCTACAATAGGCAGTCGATGATGGACGAGGATTTTCCCAAACAATAACATCGCCACACATTAACCGCAATGGAACTAGACAGACTAACCATAAAATCAAATCTGAGAAAAAATCTCCTGTGTTATGTTTTTGTTTAAAAGTACAATAATACAATGAGATGGAGCAGCTTCCATAGATTGACTCAACAAACTTAAATCTTCTTGTGTGTCCATAGTTTCTCGACTAAATATCGAAAGCCAACGAATATTGGAGTTCAACCAAGGCAAATTTTGTTTCATAAATATTTTGGCATGTCTAAGTGCTTTTATCCATTTTTTTTTAAAGTTGAGATAAAGTTTTTTGATGATTTTTATGTCTTATTCAGAAACCTCTGATGGATAACAACTCGACAGCAAGTTAAAAAGATATTCTGATATTTGTTGTCTTCAAAATTTCGCAACGCCACGTAATAATCTAAATATGTAACAAATTGAGCCATTTTAAACCAACAACCAACAAACCATCTAATTAATATCTAAATTAAAACGCGGAAATAGATCAATCCAGTTTTACTGACACAGAGTTGAAAGTAAAGATAATTTGTCTTTTTTGAAACAAAGGACAAAACAAAGTCAACACAATCGAGTAACAAATCAGCAAGAACGAGAATATCCACAGAGAAAACAACAAACAAAAAATCGACAGAGAAATCAACAAAATTGAGAAACAAATAAGCAATGAGTAACGATAACGACCAAGTAAAACGAAAAAATCAACCAATTTGAAAGATATTTTAGCCAGCGCAGTCGCAGAATAGAGAGCATGTCAACACTAGAGCACAAACTGTCTGAGACTATAAGCTGTGGCTTGGTATGTCGTTGCCTGTGTGCAAGCGAGATGGTGAATGAGAGAAAAGGACAACGTATGACAAACGCAGCGCGCAGGGCGCACATAACAAAGCCTATTGTTCGAAAACCGGTTTGCTCATTGTTCGGAAACCGGTTTGCTAATCTATGTTTAGGCTAGGAATTTATAAATTACTACTATCTGTATTAAGTAACAATTTCAAAAATAGGTTAGGTGCTGCAACGTACTCCTTACTTTAAACTTAATTCATTCTGGGCGATATTAAAAGCTTTATCGTACATAAAAAAATATTTTTTTATTTTAAATTTTTAAGTGCCTGTAGCTTCAAAGACTGCAAGGATACAAAAAAAGTTGTAAACATTTATCATAGAGAATGATAAGATCTTGAAACCCACCAAGATTCAATGCAAATCCCCAGTTCATTACGGAGTTATATACGTCAATCACTTTTAATCCATACAAAAAAATAGTCAATATTTTTTTCTCGAAAACTATAAGTTTATTTAAAAAATTGTTATCAGTAAAAGTGATTTGCAATCAAAAGAGGAGTACGCATAAAAAATATAAACTTAAAATATTGACTTGGATGCGAATGTCCCGTATTTTGCCAAAATGGACCCGTGTGTGACGCAGCGGACCCATTTTAACTCGCTCAGCCCGCTCCACTTACTCGATCGCGGTGGAAGCATTTCTATGAAATTTTGCGTTGCGAGTTGAGCTGAGTCATTACGGAATCCGTCAGAAATCAGCTGAACTCTGTGACCACTTTTGTAACTCTTTGTACTCTTTTGATCCGCTCCGTCCTTAGAGCGTTGGTTGAATGCTCTAAGGCTCCGTCCGCTCATTCAAAGTGGAGGCACTTCTATGAAAATTTCCGTTGCGAGTTAAGGCCAGTATTCACTTTGATTAGTGCAAGGGTGATTAGTTGCGAGTGAATATTGCGAGTGATTAGTGCAGGTGTGTAGTGCGAGTAGTATCCAATTTTGTCAAGTGGCTGTGTTTAGTAAATTCAGTAGTTAGCCGATGACCAGCAAGTGTGGGCGCACGTCAAGAAGCGCGCATGCAATGGGCGATTTTCTGACAGCCCAAATTAAAAAGTAAAAATTAGTTCAAAAACACTCGATAGATGTCGTTTTATGAAAGCTGGGCTACTTAAGGGCTGTAATAAATTCTACACTTTTACTTGTCTACCAAAAGAATAAAAAAACAGTATTTACTTACCTATTTATATTCAGGACATCCAGAACCTATTTCTATTTTGGAATAGAATAAATATTACGCAGCCATACACGTGCTCTTCATGAACCCGCTGTAGTGGAGTGTACAAACGGCATTATGACTCATTAAGAAACAACTGTTTTATTGGAATTTATATTGGAATGCATGTACGTGCCTAAACCTGTAAATAGCGAACATTGTATCGATTTCTCAGAACTTGCAGTCAATACTTTCCTTTGTTCTAAAATACTATAAAAGCCCTATTTTTCCTTAAATAAAGTCAGTTAAGAACCAACCTCCGTCGTATCATTTCGTCACCCGACTTCCCACATCACATGGCGACCCTGCCAGTGCACTGCTTCTAGGTAGTGCGTTCTCTGCAAACCAAGTCGTGAAGAAAATCAGGATCACTTGGATGGGGTCCACGCTTCGCATCCGCAAGTCCCGTCACGCTGCGAGTTTATAATGGTGCCACGACACCGCCACACTACGCCACTACGTGCCAGCTCCGCGCCGAGTGAATCACCACGCGTTTAGACACCGCTATAACCATCTGGCCAGGAAATATGGGAACAAAGTCATCAAAAACCGAGGACATCAAAGAAGAAATCATCATAGCACAGAATGGTGCAGGAAACAGTGCAGCGACACAACAAAAAACTGAGCAGCACCTCCCGTCCTTGGTTTACATGATAGCATGATAGATGGTAATTTTATTTGATTAGAGTGTATACCATTTTGAGTTTTTATTTTTAGATTTAAAGGTATATCAAAGAATTGGTTATTATGGTTTAAAGTAATTATCCCTCTTTCAAAATCTATCACACTTTTATATTTAATTAAAAAGTCCTGCCCAATTATTCCATCTACTTTTAACGGTAAGGTGGAAAGCACATGAAATTTATGATTAAAACACTGTGTGTCTCTTTGTAAGTTTAAATGAATCGTTCCGTATGACGTAATCTTCCCTCCAATACCATCTATATATGTGACCTTTGGACTTATGCTCTCGTGTGTTGATAATGCGACGTTACGTTTAATAGCACTGAGTGACGCACCCGTGTCAATTAGCCATATGTACTCTTTATCGTTTATTGTAAATTGAACTGAATTCATGTGATTATAAGTCAGAATGTAGTTGCCACTCTCGAAAAAACTGCATGGTTTCGTCACTTAGGTCGTTTTTATTTTCAATTGCCGTATTTACTTGGTGGCGTTTAGAGTAATTTCTATTATTGTTATGATTACGACCTTGGCTATAGTGTTTATTAAAGGTACGCGGGTTATTTTGCCGGAATGGTTTTTTTGTTGGGAAACTTGTATTTTTATACGTAAACCGTGGCTTTCTTTCTACATTTTTATGATATGTCCCCCTAAACGGTCTTCCGCCATTGTAACGATTGTAACCCTTTCCGCGAGCGTAAAACATCTGTTCGGGGCTTGACGATGAGGTCATCGTTATCTCTTCGTCTTTCGCTCCCTGAATCGCATCTTTTAGAGATGAGTAAGCGCGTGCCGATATTATTGTGTTTAATTTATCGTTCCGTAAACCCTGACTGAATCTATTTATAGCAACTTTTTCATTTAACGGTTTTAGAATACTATAGGCTTCCGTATTCCCATTTGACTGTGAAATAGTGAGGTTCACGAATAGGTCTTCAATATCTTGCCCGAATTGTTCTATAGATTTATGACCTTGCTTGATTATTAATAATTGTTTTTGTAACGCGACATCTGATTTTTTAGTGAGGAGATGCACTTTCATGTCATCTATTAATTGTTTCACACTACTATAGGTACTCAATAACCTTAATTTGGCACTTTGAGACAACCTTGTTTTTAGTACAAAGTTTATCAATAACGGCGCATCCGTGTCCTTAATCATGGTGGAATATAATTCTATTGCGTCAATTAATTGATTTGTGACGGCCTCGGAGTCGTTCATGGCCGGTAATAATGATACCGCCGTTTTCAAATCAAACCCGTTATTTGAAGCCATTGTTTCTTCTTTCTCTTCCTTATAATAAGCTAATGTTCTATTATAAATATCAGTTATTTTTATATAGTACGCTTGGATTGACTTACTGTCCTCTATCGATATTTCCGATTTTTCTAATTTACTACTGTACTGAACCACATACAGCACGATTTGTCCGTACAATGATTGTACCTCTCCAAGTTTTTTTAACCCTAACGGTTCTTTTCTACGTTTCGGACCGAGTTTTCTTATATCTTCTTGTAACTTCGTGATTTGATCAAGATAGTTTTTTATTTCTGACATACTATAATTATCCACATAAAAGTATTAACGACATTTTATTATTGTTATGATTAGTTACTCATTTTATCCGATCTCTAGAAACTTATGTTTAGCTTATGTTTACCTCTATATTTTAGTCTTCTTTTTTTTTCGATACCATTGCAGCTTCTTCGCTCAACGTTATACCTTCGGATCTTGTTTCCGCATTACTACTGCAACTGCTTGGCGCTCGATCTTCTTAGTAAGGCACTTGTTGATCTTCTTCCAGGCCAGGTATATGGATATGGTGCATATTACAGCGACTAAAACAGCTATCATGTAAACCAAGGACGGGAGGTGCTGCTCAGTTTTTTGTTGTGTCGCTGCACTGTTTCCTGCACCATTCTGTGCTATGATGATTTCTTCTTTGATGTCCTCGGTTTTTGATGACTTTGTTCCCATATTTCCTGGCCAGATGGTTATAGCGGTGTCTAAACGCGTGGTGATTCACTCGTCACTTTCTTGCATAAAAACGTCCAGCAAATCGTCCAAGAGCACAGAATCAAAATATACCCAGCGCACAAAGAAAAATAAGCCATCCGGCGAGAAATCATAAGTGATGATGTGCGAGTCACTAGTATGTCGCAGCTCCAGCCCGTCGTCAACAAAGAGTCCCAAATCTGGATTCGGGTGATGCGGGCACAGTAGCGGGTGGCCCACAGAAGTACCGAAACAGGCCACAAATTCTTCGTACACATTGGCCTCCGACGGGTGTAAAGGCGCAACGTGGTAAAGGTTCACACTATGCTCCTGTGCGAACAGCACACAACGAAGGGTCACTTCAGCCAGAACCAGAGACATGTCGAAAAGAAATTAGGAAGTTGTTTGATGTTGAAGTGATTGCTAGGACACGTAGATGACTACTGAGACTAATTCGTATTGAATAAATTAAAGGAATAAAATACATTAGCAAATGAAAAACGAAGCCTATATTATTCTAAACACATACCAGTACCCAAATAAGGAATACCATTTCTCATAATCCAGATCATATGGTATACAGCCATAGCATAAGATTGTATCATTATAATAACAATGTATTCTTAGAATGTAAACAACTTTGTTTGTTAGTTTAAGCTTGGTAGATTTTAAATTATTTTGTTAGTTTAAGTAAAACTATGTTAATATCAATGTTGAATTAGCCTAAATTGATGGATTTCTTTTTTTTAAAATTGTATTCAAAATTTTATCAAAAAAAAAAAAAAAAAAGGGGGAAGGTGTAGTGGAGTGTACAAACGGCATTATGACTCATTAAGAAACAACTGTTTTATTGGAATTTATATTGGAATGCATGTACGTGCCTAAACCTGTAAATAGCGAACATTGTATCGATTTCTCAGAACTTGCAGTCAATACTTTCCTTTGTTCTAAAATACTATAAAAGCCCTATTTTTCCTTAAATAAAGTCAGTTAAGAACCAACCTCCGTCGTATCATTTCGTCACCCGACTTCCCACATCACACCGCCTTTTACTAAGCGCCATACTAATCTATGCTAAGCGCCATCTATGAAGTCATTTACGAACCAATTTCTTTTTTTTTTTTGATCTCGGAAAATCGCCCATTGCAAGAAATAATGATAAACGCAGTGGTGTCTGAAACCGAAGAAAAAAAAATTAAAAGAAGGGGAAAAAAATTAGGGGGAAATTAAAGGAATAATTAATTACTTACTTAAGTTATTTTCAATTATTATTTTTTTAATTATTTATTAAAATGTATATCTTCGGTTCACTTCGCGAGTGAGGGGAAAGGGAGGGCGCGCGGGACGTGGCTACTCGCAGTCCACTCGCAAAAAAATAGAACCCGCGTCTAATCACTTTACTACGCAGGCTACTAATCACTCGCACTAATCAATCGCTGTCCACACGTGTTTACTCCTAATCACTAAGCACTTGCAATCGTCACCTGCACTAATCACTAATCAAAGTGAATGCCTTGCCTTTAAAAAACTGAGTCCATACGGAGCCCGCTCCGCTCTTAGTGGAAGGCGGGCATTAGATAGGTTTGTTTACCCGCTGGCGTATCCTTCTACTCGACAGGTATCTCGACAGGACTTGAATTTGGACAATTAGCTCCCTCGAATTAAACCCACGACCACGGAGTCCTTTTATTTATTCATCAACACTAAACCCTTGTAATGTACAATGGCGGACTCCATCGCTTTGCCAGTCTAAAGGCCAAAATCCCTTGCACACCACGTCGTCTATTTGGTACACGGGCACGTATCCGGGCGGTCGGTCGGTGAGCTTCATTCGAAAATCGCTGCAAAGTGGTAAAGCGACGGTGACCCCGACCGTACCTACATTAAACGGGTCGGTAGCGGATTCCCGAAATCGCAATTCGACCAGTTTCTCACTTCGTACACATCGCAAATCGTCTTAGTAGCAAAATGTCTAAATTACCAGTTTCATATTCATATTTGTAATGAAGTGTTCAAATTTAAACACGTAAACTGTAAAGACGTACTTAAATCCTTTAAATCTTTAAAAATAAAAAACACTTGTGATTTGTGGGATATTTCAACAAAAATTATTAATAATATTATCGAGTCCATTGCGCCTTTTCTTGTAGTCATATTCAATAGCTGTGTTAACGAAGGAGTTTTCCCAGATCTCATGAAGCATAGCAAAGTTCTGCCACTTTTCAAATCGGGTTGTAAAGATGACCCGAGCAATTTCAGGCCTATTTCGATTTTACCTACTCTTAGTAAAGTTTTTAAAAAACTTATTTTAGATCAACTCGGCTCCCACTTCGCTATAAACCACCTTTTTCACAGTGAACAGTATGGTTTTACCAAGGGAAGGTCTACTACTGATGCTGGTGTAGCTCTGCTAAAACACATATTTGAGGCTTGGGAGGGATCGCAGAATGCTTTTGGAGTGTTTTGTGATCTCTCCAAGGCTTTTGATTGCGTTGAATACAACACCCTTTTAATAAAGCTAAAACACTATGGAGTGCACTCTGATGCCTTGAAATTGATTCAATCATATCTTAGCGGCAGAATCCAAAAAGTTAGCGTGAACGGATCCATATCATCCGGATCTTCTGTGCTAATGGGGGTCCCACAAGGGTCAATACTAGGTCCATTTTTATTCTTAATCTATATTAATGATTTACCATTTTAAGCGGAAAACTTTTGCAATATTGTTTTGTTTGCTGACGATACATCTTTGATATTTAAGACTGATCGAAATAAAAATAGTTTTGATGACATCAACAGTGCCCTAACAGATGTGTTGAATTGGTTTACTACTAATAATCTTCAATTAAACGCGAAGAAAACCAAATGTATAAATTTTACTCTACCTAACGTAAAGAATATTATAGGAAATAAAATTAAACTGAATGGTGAACTGTTGGACCTTGTTGATTCAACAGTTTTCTTAGGTATTACCTTAGATTCAAAAATACAGTGGTACCCTCATATTAGCACCCTTGCGGGGAGACTTAGTTCAGCTGCTTATGCTGTTAGGAAAATTAGGCATTTTACAGACGTGGAAACTGCTCGATTAGTCTATTTTAGTTACTTTCACAGTGTTATGTCCTATGGTATACTACTTTGGGGTAAAGCAGCAGATATAGAAACCATTTTCATTTTACAGAAAAGAGCAATAAGGTCCATATATAACCTAGGATCACGTGACTCCCTTAAGGAGCTGTTTAAAGAAATAAATATTCTTACAGTTGCATCACAATTTATTTATAACTGTATTGTTTACGTGCGTCAAAACATTACTCATTTCAAAAAAAATTGCGATATACACAAACTAAATACTAGAAATAAGTATAAACTTGTAATTCCTAAATTTCGACTTCAGAAAGTTTATGGATCATTTATGGGACAAAGTGTCATAATTTACAATAAAATCCCGAACGATGTTATAATTTTGCCCTTTGACAAATTTAAGACACATGTTAAGGACAGACTTTTAGAAAAGGGCTATTACACTGTAAGCGATTACATCAATGACAAAAATGCATGGAATTAACATTCCTCTAGTTTCGCATACATTGTTCTAATGCGTTCATAGTGCCCGAGTAAAACTTGTAGATTCACTTTTGTTTTTATCTTTTATTTTATATAATTGTTTTATGACTATTGACTGTATAATTTGGTAACGACATATTGTTTTGTAAATGTCGTTACCTCTATATTATTATAAAGCTGTGGAGTTTGTTGTGCCCGTTCTTCTCCACAGCTAAAAGATTTCCTGAATGGGTGGAGTGGGTGGGTGGGTTCCTGTGACTATCCATCCATCCATATAAAAAACAAAATTGACGATTCAAAACGCCTAATATAATGCTTACTGAATAAAGTTATTTTGATTTTGATTTTGATTTTTGATTCATTTATTCCACTTTAATTTGTAACAAAAAGTACAATAACATACAGAAATATGTTTGTGTTAGAAAGGTGTTATGCTAGTCACAAATTTACCTTTTCAAGGCATTGGGAAAAGACGGTTAGATAATTTAATTATTAAATTAATAAATTGTTCCAGTGAAACTTAAAATAAATGAAAGAACAATAACATAATATTAAAATATTCGAAAAACTTAACACATTACAATTTTTCCTCAAAATATTCTTTCATGTTGTAAAAGGATTTATCTACTATTGATGTATTAATTCTTTAGCTCATTTTCAAATGTTCTGCCTTGGAGTGCTTTAAGTTTTTGAGGTAAGTGGTTGTATACCTTAATGGCCATGTAGTAAGAGTTATTTTTAAACAGGCTAAGATTGACTGAAGGCACTACTAAATCATGCTCACGGCGCCGTGACACGTATCGACCTTGCTTGTCTCCTATTTTCTGGAAATAGTGGGAATATTTCCTAACTAACCGACACTGTTCAAAAATGTATACTCCAGTTACAGTGAGGGCGCGGAATTTTTTGAACAAAGTTCTACAAGTGTCCCTCCGTCACACTAATGCTATGATCCTTAAGCAACGCTTCTGTAAAATGGACACAGCCGGCGCATCCGTCGAATTCCCCCAGAGCACGATGCCGTATACCGTATCCAAGCCGCGGCGTAGCTATGGTATGCTGCAAGCGCGCACTCCTCATTTGTACTTTTTCTAAGCTCGCGTAATGCATATGAGAATCGGCTTAGTTTATTTACGACCGAATCTACATGTAGCTTCCATGACAGGTTTGAGTCTACAATGATCCCCAACTGTAAATATGAGCTGACTACTTCAATTTTTTTCCCATAATGACTTACGTTAAGACTCATCCCGGTTCTTTGGCACGGCCTGAAATGCATAAGTTTTGTTTTTTCGTAGTTCAATGTGAGGTTTATATTTTTAAGGTGCTTTACGATTTTAGTTAAAGATTCTGATATAGACTTATTAATACCGCTCATGTCGTTATAGTCACAGGGAATTATGAGGGTTGCATCATCAGCAAACATTACAAGTTTGTGAGGGACTACCGCAGGGAGATCATTAATGTAGGCCAAAAAAAGTAAACATCCCAGTACACTACCTTGTGGGATGGACCCGGGAACTATTGTACAATGAGACTCGATTTTTTTTAATTCTCCGGTCGCTTCATGGAGATGTGTGATTTGGACAATTTGTTTTCTATTTTGTAGATATGAAGCAAGCCATTTTTTTGTTGGACCACGTAACCCTAGATGTTCTAGCTTTTTAATTAAAATACTATGCGAAACTCTATCATAGGCTTTTGATAAATCCATGAATATAGCAATTGCACTATTGTTATTATTGAGTGAATTTAAAATTTCTATATTGTAATCGAGCACTGCTGACGTCGTTGATCGATTCCTCCTAAACCCATGCTAACTAATTGCTCAGGGTGTCATATTTTCTAAAAAGCTGTATAATTTATTACATATAATACTTTCAAAAATTTTTTATATGACCAGTAGGAGTGCAATAGGGCGGTAGTTTGAAACGTGTGATTTGTCTCCCTTTTTGAAAATAGGTTTTATAATAGCTAGTTTTAAACTCTCCGGAAATTCACTTTCGTTATATGACTGATTTATAAGTAATGTTAAAGGTGGCACAAGCTCATCTACGCAATAAACTATCAGTGATCCTAGGATTTCGTCATGTCCACAAGTGTTATTGCGTTTTATTTTTAAAACTTTTATTTTTACGTCTGCTTCCGAAACATTTCCCAAATAAAAAGAATTACTCAAGAACTTCGCTCCTGGAGAATTGCATGTGATTTGGGAGGGAGAGTGAGCGCTAACACTGATAAAATACTTGTTAAATACTCCTGCTACAACTGAAGGGGATATAATGTTGTGATTATCTTCATTCAAAGTTATAGTTTCATGTTTATACTTTTTTAATGAATTTGTTTTATCTTTAATTATACTCCACATAGTTTTATTTTTATTACGAGCGGTTAGTAGTCTTTTTATATTAGATTTTCGTTTTTCAGCAGCTATTATTTTCTTTAATATCTTCGTATATACTCGTAATTTAGCATTGTGCAATGGTGGTAGGGACGGCTGACAAAAATTCCCTAAGATAGCTTTGGCGAGAGACCAGAAAGCACGCGTCCCCGAAGGAAGACGCACTAGCCTCTCGCCAATTCTACCTATGAATGATGACTTCGCCTTGGCGATGTCCTTCTTAAAGGATCTGGCGGCAAAGTTGTACTTCTTTCTGAGCGCACTGGTGTTTGGATCCTTTGATGACACCGCATTAGCCCAGGCTTGGTAATGCTGTCGCTTTTGGCGAGACGCCATTTTGCAGCAACGACCAAACCATGGTTGGGACTTGCCGCCAATGGGAACCACAGAGTTTGGAATGAAAAGTTCCATTCCCTGCAGTATCACATCAACGACAGAGTCAGCGGCGACATCAGGATCATCCAGCGAGAAGCAAACTCGCCACCACGGGTAGGACGCAAAGAAGCTTCGCATCCCATCCCAGTCCGCCGACCTATAATGCCAGACTCGACGGCTAGCCGCTGGTTGCGGTTTTGAAGTTTCTGTGAGAGGCACAGTGCTGCGAATCAGACAGTGGTCACACATTTGTCTAACAGTGTTTTAATTTTATAAGAAAATTTGTTATAGTTTTTATTAATATCTGTATTCGAAAATAGCACATTTTTCCAATCTATTTTACTTAAAGCGCTCCTAAATTCTTCCATTTTATTTTTGCTAAATATTCGAGTGTTTGTATAATAAGTTCCTTTTTTTTAGTTTTAGGGTCCTGTAATAATATTTGTCCAAATAAAGTTTTGTGATCTGATAATTGGCAATTGTTTACCGTAGCATTAATCGCCAAATGTTCGCTAACTATCATTTGATCAATGCAGGTCGAGCTATTGTTCGTTTCTCGTGTAGGTAAATCTATTAAGCAACAGAGACCGAAAGATTGTAAAAGGTTTCTAAATATTTTAGAGTTAAATTTTAAACACTGAAAAAAGACGACAACCTCAGGCGGGAATCGAACCACGCACCTTCCGCATTCCGGGCGGCTGCCTTAACCACTTGGCTACCGAGGTCTGGCTTTCAACCGTCGAAATTTGTCAGTGCTTGATGCTTATGTTTTTAGTCAACATTGCTTCATCAAATCTTAGAAGTTTTCACCTCTGAGATCCGAAAGAAATATTTTTACAAATATTTGAAAATTTGGTTAAGATGAAGCTGCGTTTAAAGATTAATGTTTCATATTTTAGCGTTTTATTAACGCTTAAATATAATTGCATTTTTTACATACTCGCCATCTTGTTATTTTTTTAGCAACTTGAATTTTCAACAGCGCCCTCTTTTGATGATTTGAATCAAACTTTTTAATCAAATGCTTTGGGTTACTAGCGCTTCCAAGCGTTTTCAATTTAAATAAAATATTGTACTGTCTTACTATTATTTTTTACTAAACCTTTGGGTTTTGTTCGGCAATAGCAATGTGATAAATATTTTTTCGGCACATTAGTTAATAATTGTGCAGCGGCCTCTTTTGTGTACTGAAGTAACTACTTGATCAAGTTCTTTTCCCGATCAATGAGCAGATCAATAGTTAAGGTATACTGGCCACTAGATGGCGTAACTTTCGTTTCTGTAGGTGTTTTGTGATCAAAAGTCCACTTTAAGTTAATTTGTTAAACATCCATGTTAATTTATCTTAGCGATAATAGTTCGATAAATCGCAATAAAATACGTAAAAGTAAATTAAAAATGCAAAAATAAATTGAAAACTTGATGATTTGATCACCGATTTCTAAAAGAAAAAGTCGCGCACTGTCTTTATGAGCCAATGACAATATGAAATTAATGACGAAATATACCTCGGACCAAATATTATCCGAGAAATATACAGTTACATTTGTCATTCACAACATCCGTACAAACAAAGATATTAATGTAAACTCCCGATTTCTAAAAGAAAAAGTCGCGCACTGTCTTTATGAGCCAATGACAATATGAAATTAATGACGAAATATACCTCGGACCAAATATTATCCGAGAAATATACAGTTACATTTGTCATTCACAACATCCGTACAAACAAAGATATTAATGTAAACTCGATGAGTTTCCGCCGTTCAAAAAAAACACTTCAAAAATTTAAATATGAATCAAATATAATTCAGGAAATAAGGTTTAGGGTAATCCACGCCCGACCCGAGCCGATCCATACTTATTTTAATATTTAGACATTTTGCGACTAAGACGATTTGCGATGTGTACGAAGTGAGAAACTGGTAATTTAGACATTTTGCGATGTGTACGAACTGAGAAACTGGTAATTTAGACATTTTGCGACTAAGACGATTTGCGATGTGTACGAAATAACCTAGACGAATTGCGATTTAGGGAATCCGCGCCCGACCCCATTAAATGGAGGTAGGTAAAACACTTTAATAATGGTTTTTCAAAAGCTTAAAATGACTAAGTATAATAAGTGGTAAATGCATCATTTACCACTTTCTACTACGTACCTAATATCTATCTAGCATCTCTTATATGCTGCAATCAGCACCCCTAAATTTTCAAACGCTGTTTGTGCAATATTCGTTAGCGTTTGTGTAGTAAACTGTAATAAATCGAAAGGCGTTTGTACACCTGTTTGGGTAAAAAAGTCAACACAGTCCCATTTAGAAATTTTATTGACATAATTATCTACATGCCTTTTAGGTCTATTTCCTCATACCATAAAATAATCATGGTAGGTAGGTTAATACAAAACCTATGTTACAACAACAACATTCAGATTTTATAATTAGTAATTTAATGTTTAATTGTCTGGAATTTATTATTGTAATACTTACATTAAGTTTGTGTATTGGTTAGATAAGTCTTATCTTAAACACTCGCAATTTAAGGAAATCTCTCAATTTTCCTGCCGTCTTATTGGAACATAATATGAGAGGTGATTTTTGAAGCAGAACCACAATCTTTAAGAGTAATAACTACTCTAGACCTAATCCACTGATTGATCGACACTACATATGAGCCTCAGAAACGTGTAATGCAAGTATAAAATAAATAAATACAAAAATATCATCAGCATCTTATTTGAAGAGTCACTTAATACATTTTATCTCCTGTTCTAGTATTGTTGATATTTAAGATCGTGTTGCCTTCTTATTTAAGCTACGACTGGTCACATCGAAAATAAGTTCTAATTCGTCATAACGCGAAAATCTCACAAATTTGTTTTAATTGGTAATACTTGAATTTAGTTTCAATTCGTCATATCATGTTTTTGTAACGATTGGTGACGTTGCAACTAAGTTTCGATTCGTCACCAGGCTAAATTGTTCGGCTTGGTCACACACAAAAAAACATACTGTCATGTCGAAAACATACTATCGGCTCCGCAGCATAGTTGGAGGTAAATAATATACATACCTACTTATAATGACCAAAAAGTTTGATTAAGCGATTCGGGCGTTAAGGACCTCCAAAATTTGTGAAAAAGTCATTTCTGACCTACACCATGTATTCATGATATAATTAATATATATTTATCATTTTTAGAAATATAGTCATCACAAAAATGTATGACTTTTAAGTCGAGGTCCTTGTGTGTGACCAATCAGAACAATTTAGCAAGGTGACGAATCGAAACTAAGTTGCAACATGACCAATCGATACTAAAATGTGATATGTAGAATTGAGACTAAATTAAGTATGACCAATTAAAACAAATTTAAGAGATTTTCGCGTTATGACGAATTAGAACCAATTTCCGATGTGACCAGTTGTAGCCTAAATCTCTTAATCTACGTATTTTATACAAAAAAATATATATTTTTACCCATATTTTACAGTTACGTTAAAAACGTATATAGACGCGATATAGTTCGAGTTGATGAGGGACTAATTCTATTTCCTAAAAATGATGGTAATTAGTCACATTAAAAACACATAATTTACTTAAAAGATATATATGTAAATTTAGCCTAATGTTTCAAAATAGGATCCCACATATCAGAGGAATCAGCAAGAGCTAAAACATTAACGTTGTTTACTGAGGATCGGATTTAAGCAATTATTTCGTTGAAAACATAGAACCAGAGTACAAGCAATGATTTCGATCGCAGCATAATTTTATATTTAGCTCTCGTAAACTACAAGAGAAAATATGAAATTGTTATTTTAAAACTAACTTAATTCACAGCAACAGATTTTTTATTCAAGCATTTATACTTCCTAACTATTTATTGTACTAGGTTGTGGTTCTGTAAAATAGAAGACAAAATAATAAAACAGTCCGAAATCTATTTAACATCCTGTCTTAAATTCATAATATTATTATACTTATCATACAATAACATTTACCAGAAAATTATTATCCTAAATGCAGTCATAATAATCGCAATACAATCAAACATAACATTTCCAGATTTGACAAGAACCAAGAAAACATGTTCATCAATGAAAATCTAACTTCCGCCAAAATTACCAAAAAAACGATGTAGCCAACCTTAAAAGTCGGTCATTAAAAAAAAAGTAGAGAACAGTCTAGCAAAGGATCGAGGCGAATGGCAAAAAAATGTGAGGCTTAAAGGCCAGTGGGTTGGAGAAAGGTTGAAAATGATGACGAAGACATTGTATATTTACACATGTATTGAATTGTAACATAGTTGTGATAGATCTAGATCTTCTCCTGTATGAAGGCGTGTGCGAGGCAGTGGTTGACGGAGGCTCGTTTGGAGGGGTCTAGCATGAGCATCCTCTCAAGGAGGTCCTTTAACTGGTTGATCTTCTTGGTCTCTGGCGGCGGCAGCCGGTGGTGCGGCGGCGCCAGCTCCGTTTGGAGATCCCGCGTGGGCTTTATACTTGACATGATTACAATTTTTTCCTAGAAAAGAGGACGATTGTCAGATCGTTGCTGTTTACAAGCTTTTTTTATAACAAGAGGAAACCCTAGTATGACCAGCCGGCAGAGACCTCTTTTAATCTATTTCATGTTTTCTTCTACACCATAGCCGTTGTTACGAATTACGATGTCATACTTATTTTTGAGTATGGAATCGGGAAAATATTTATTTTCTATGTGACTCTATAAAAGGTCCTAAACATCAATATAAAGCATAATAAAATTGATGTATACTGATACAAGAGGTTATCTTTAAAACGACCAAACCTATTCTTATCAATCTTTCACAAAAAGGAGGAGGGAGAATCATTGATTATTTTCTCGAAATTATTTTCTTACACTTGCTTCACATTTAAAATATTAAGGAATACAGACTTCGATCATATTATTATAAACTATAGATACACGATTGCTGGTTGAAAAACGGCACCACGAAAACAAGGCTTAGATCAGAAAGGTGCCTTGTTTTGCTCTCAGTCGGTAACTGACAGCGAGTCAACAACGCCGGGGTGCTCCGTAAAAAAAATGCAAAAACAACACTTTAAAAGTGAAAAAGAAAGACTGTGTCGTATCAATAAGTATCCTTAATATGAATTTTACCTAGCCTTGCCAAAAGGTCTCTACCAACGTAAATGAGGATATTTTAAAATAAATAATATGACGGTGTAGTACTATTATTAGATATTATATTAAGTAAGTTTTATACCATTCATTTCGATCTAACACATAGCTGTGTAAACATGGAGTGGGGTACCACAGAGAATCGTGAGAGGCAAGAAGTTGTTGCAGAGACACGCAGATGGTGGCCACCGGACAATTCTCTTAATGATTTTTTTTGTGTTAAAGACAATTTTAACCGTCAAACGATAGGGTGTATGCACACAGCTACCTAGAAGCTACAGAGAAAATTCCGAAGGTCGAAAGAGGCCACTCGGCACCTGTGATGGTTTGGTGGGGCATGTCCTACGAAAGCGTGACAAAGCTCCATTTTTGTGAACAAAGGGTGAAAACACGAGCAACTATAGTTAGTTGCTGTTGCTACAGTTGGTAGTCCAAAGCGATATTTTAGATAAGGTGGTTAAGCCACTAAGTAACACTGTGTTAGCTGGTAAACAATGGATATTTCAACAAGACTCAGCACCAGCGCACAAAGCGAAATCAACCCAGCATTGGATAGACGTGAATTTAACGGATTTCATCGCCTCTGAAGATTGGCCCCCTGAAAGTCCTGATTATATGAAATATTTTAGAGGAGAAAGCCTGCTCTAAACCTCATCAAAATATCGAGTCATAATTTTTTTTTCATCCGTAAAGAGAATTTTCCGGTGCCCACTGTCTGCGTGTCTCTGCAACAACTTTTTGGCTCTCACGATTCTCTGTGGTACCCCACTCCATGCTTACACAGCTATGTGTTAGATCGTAATGAACAGTATAAAACCTACCTAATATAATGATATCTAATAATAGTACTACCGTCATATTATTTATTCTAAGATACCCTCATTTAAGTTGAGATAGAACTTATGGCAAGACTAGGTATTTATCTGCAATATTGTTCAATAATTTAGCTTTTTAATAACGTACTTTATTTGTTTATTATCTCTTTCTATGGCTTGCTAATTTAGAACAGAGTCGGTAGGAAAATACATAGAGTCGCTATCGTTTTTTTGATACTAAGAAATTGTGGAAGAATGATTTTTCTTATCAACGTATTAAATAGACAAAACAAACTCTATCTAAGCCTAAGTGTTATATAAGTACGCAATAACAAAAAAGTTAATGAGGATACTGAGAAGCAACCTCTGTTATAACTATAACTTTTATATTTTACTAGCAACCCGCTCGCCACTTCGTCCGCGTGAAGTGTGAGCACCCGTATCCCGTGATAAAGGAGAATGACAAACCAGCCTATTCGATATCTATTGCGTCTTAATCATTCACATATCAAAAGTGTTCTCTTAAGTTAAAATGATTACTGTTAAAAAAGGTTTTCTATAGAACGCCGCGTTAAGAGTCAAGTGATAAATAAATGCTGAACTGAACTGATAGTCATACGATAACAGTTGTCATAACCTCAAAATACCTAAAAAGTCTTAAGCTAAATATGAAGATAGCTTCAAACTCCTGCATGAAATTGTAATGTAATTTTTTCTTCATAATTCAGAGCATTGCTGCTATTAATTACTATTTATTTCATTAAAGCGCTGTGTTACGCTAGCTAGCTAAAAAACGAGCCTAACTCCCATAGTAACAAGGTCATTCTCCTTTTCAAAAAATAAAAAAAATGTTTTTAAATAAATCGAAGTCTTAAAAACCAAAGTCTCAAAACCATGCTATTCGCCCAAAACACATGTACGTCAAATTTATAAATCACAGGTGCCACTATTCTATACGATTCGATTTAGTATGGGGTTGTGTATCTATTGTTTATAATTATGATCGAAGAATACAAAAACAAATCATAAAAAAACACTTCACAAGCGCCTATGGGGTGCGGTGGCCTTACACGTTTGCCGGCAGAGTAACAAAAACAAACAAAAAAGAAAAACTTAAACTCACCCTCTCCGTGATCCTATCCAACTCGTGGTAAGTGAAGTTGCAGTTGGCATCAAAGTGTTGCTCCTTGAAGATGCCTTTCTTAATGATCTTATTGGGCAGTTTGCCTTTCAAATCCATAAAGTATTTGAGCATCTCATTGTTGGACTTCCCGCTGAACATGATCTTGCCGGTGGACATTTCGAATATGGTGCAGGCGGTTGACCACATGTCGATGCCGTGGTCGTAGGGTACTCCGAGTATGATCTCCGGGGCTCGGTAGAAACGTGACACTAGGTAAGGAGTTATCTCGTTGTCAGACACGTGTGATGCGGAGCCGAAATCGCACAGTTTGAGCATCAGCTTGCTGTCGTTCACCAGGATGTTGTCCGGCTTTACGTCTGCGAAAAAAGGTAAGTACATAATATTATTGTGAATCGTCTGTTAAATAAAAAGTGTTAGGTACATTCATATCATCAAGTGGACCAACGGTCTGGTGAAGGTTGCCGCTGGATGCGAGTAGCGCAGACCGGTCGTGGTGGAGATCCTTTGTCCAACAGTGAACGTCCTTCGGCTGATGAAGATGATGATGATATCTTTTCAAGATCAATATAAGCCTTCACAGGTACTTATTGATGTCAAAATTAATAAAATAACAGTTAAGTAACATTAATTTAGTTAAATCTAAACAACTGAATGTACCAAAAATTCAGATTATGTCAGTCTTCTCAGTCTTGTAAGTGAGAGGAGCTGGCAAGAAACTTGAAAAGTCAGCACAACCAAACACTCACCCGCATGCAAGATGCCAGTCTTCTTCAACAGCTTTAAAGCCAGCAGCATCTGCTGCGTGTAACTGCGCACCGCCTTGATGTGAATGCCGCTGTTCTTTCCATACTTCTTGAGCACTTCGCGCAGGTTCATAGAGAGAGGTTCCATCACCATGCAGAGATGGCGTTTATGGAAGAAGTGGCGGAACAACCGAAGACAGTGGAACTTGTCATCGGGGTCGGCGTCGTTCAGACGTTTGAGGATTTCCAGCTCGCGGAGACCGGTCTTGTGCCTGTCGGGGTGATGTTCGTTTAGTTACATCATAATGACAATAATAATAACCAAGCTGAGATAGGTGATGCCACTTTAACACATTGTTCGCACTAGGCGAGTAATTTAATAGAGTAGCGAGTAGATCGCTTCGTTAGTTTGCTTATTCTAATATTCGTTTTAATAGGGTTTGAAGCAGTTTGTCCCATTCGCATTTCGTCACGATTTCAAAAAAGGTCCCATTCGCATTCTGTCCCATTCGCATTCTGTCCCATTCGCATTTGGTCATATTCGCATTTGGTCCTAATATTGGAACATGTACCCCCGCTGGGATCCAACCCGAGACCTTCAGATGTCCTTGTTCTTAGACCCAGGGTCTAAGACCGGGGGCTGAGCCACTAGACCATATACATATATACGGTTTTTTCATTATTTTGTATTGTATTGTTTTGTATAATGCAACAATATTATTATTTTTTTATATTATTATTATAAATAGTAAATTCATTAAATTTTTGATGTCAAAGCAGATATATTGTATCAAACAAAAAAATGGTTTATTGTGATAAAACAGATTGCTACAAAGCGGAACACAACAGAAAAAAGAAAAAAATATATATTTGTTTCTTTAAAATTAAACAATTTACTATCGTTCACTTTATACTTATTATCTAGCTCGATATCCCTTCAAAAGAAAAATTGAGAGATGAATATCTCTCTTCTTTACTCCGAAAGAAGATGTTAAAGAAACAAAAGTCTCTAAGATATGTCGGCTACGCTCACAGCGGCAAGGTCGTGGCCGAGCCGTTAGGGTTGCCAGGTAGTGTAGTAGTAGTGTCCCCAAAAATGTATAGAAGTCCAGTCTGTCCAGTTCTTGAAAGGCTTTTGGTCAATCCCATCGCGCTCGTCTAAATATGCCAAAAGAATGTGTACGCGAACGAGTCACGCGGCGCGACGCATAACAAATGTCGCAAGGGTCAACAATATGTTATGTGTTAAAAACCAATACGTCAGACTTGCAGGGCAAAATGTCCAGCTAAATATGAATCTGTGTCCGGCATTTCTATTTATGGGCCTAGCAACCCTACCCATACTAATAACAACTCGCCACCTAGAATACAACATCAGCAGTAGCTAGGCATGCAATGCAACTTGCACGGTTCGGAACTTGCTGTCAATACTTATTTAAAATTCGTGAGGTTACTAATATTATTGAGGAGGGGAGCGTACGAATTCTTGGTGTTGTGAAAAGTGCGTAGCAGTAGAGAGTGGTGTGATTTGATCGAAGAGTACCTTGAGACACGAATCAAGCTGCATGTTTTTATTTTCAAACATACCACCATTATGAAAATGTTAAACGACTTAATTTATCTGAGTGTGTGAACGTTTGCAAATAGGACTAAAAGCGAATGGGACAAAATGCGAATGAGAGCAAATGAGAATGGGACCAAATGCGAATGGGACAAAAATGCGAATGGGACCAAATTCGAATAGGACCAAATGCGAATGGGACCTTTTTTGAAATCGTGACGAAATGCGAATGGGACAAACTGCGTCAAACCCGTTTTAATAAAGCAATGTGCAAGTAATAAATGTCTTACAGATGGGCCGGATGGCCTCAGGCCATAAACCACCATGCCGGCTCAACGACCATTACTGTCATATCGATCACGGAAATATGAATTAATGTAAGGGACAATATCCCGAAAATGAGTTATATACACCGTTGGATTCGGAATTTGACGAGTGATTGAATGGTATACTTGAAATGTTGATATCTTGAGAAAACTAGTTTATGTCTCTTACATTACACATTTTAGGAGTAACATTTTAAACTTTCATTGTCACTACAATTATTTTTATGAAAAAACGGGATTTTTACCATGTCTGAGTTGTTGTGTCATGTAGACCTTTTCGTCTGCTCCTAACATCCATCCGCATTAGCTGCAGTTACTCCGTGATCATGGTGCATGCAACTGAGCCGAAATATCGGGGACTCAAAACCAACAACTCAGACATGGTAAAAATCCCGTTTTTTCATAAAAATACATTTTAGGAGGTCCTTAACAAATCTTTATCATAAATTTTGACGTATCATGCACTCGTACAAAAGGTTGAAACTAAAAAAAATCCCTAGACTTGTACACTTGTACAAATCTAGGGATTTGAACAAATACCAGAACTGGTTCCGTGAAATGATCAAAAACATGTGACCTACAGGAGTAGGACAGCTAGTATTTCTGTTGTCTAATAAAAAAAATTACGCTGTGCTTCGCGATTGTCTTAAATTTATAACCTATCACGTGACCAACAGGAGTCGGGCAATTTATGTTCTAGTGGTGTTCAAATCCCTAGATTTGTTTAGGGAAATGATAAAATCGTGTTGTTATTTTAACATCCTCGTGATTTGATCAAATCACTTAGGGAATTGACCAAATCTCCGTTTTTATCATATGACTGCGACATATATTTTCTTTGTAAGCGGCCAGTACATTGCAAAAAAAATGTCTTGTTTGTCTAATGTCTCGAAAACATGACAAAAGTTTATTTAATTTGCATAAAATTTGTTGAACCTTAGTCATAATAGTACATTTTTACATGGTTAAAAATAATTGATAATAGATTTCATAAAATTGAATTGAATACTACTCGTTCCTAATTATATGACCACAACTGTATGTATATTATTATATAAATAAATAAATGTCTATGTTGGAGTGTAAGCATTGCACGAGCGCACTCACACGATCTAGTTGTCGCGTATGATCGTGACGGGTGTCGCAGGTTGCTACGCGCTGGTGTGTACCTATGTTCGTGTCTGTTGCCTCCCTAGAACCCTTTGGAGTGTAAGTATAGCGCACACTTTAATAATGGATTATTTACCATGGTTTACGCATTTCGATTTTCCATACAAACTTCCAAGTAGAAATTTATAAAAACCAATACGCCAATGTTAATAAAACTTTGCATGCTAAAGTAAAATACAAGGATCTAAATAGTTTGTTGAAAACATTTTTAAAAAGCGTTTTTTTCACTGAGTTATTGCGATTTAATGTCCACTATAGAAAGTTTAAAATCGTAATAACTCAGTTAAATAAACGTTTTTTAAAAATGTTTTCAACAAACTATTTAGATCCTTGTATTTTACTTTAGCATGCAAAGTTTTATTAAAATTGGCTTATTGGTTTTTAAAAATCCCGACTTGGAAGTTTGTATGGGAAACCAAAATGCGTAAACCCTCATAAGTGTTTGTCAACGTGCACGAGTGTTCACAAATAAAATAAAACAATCCAACATAACTTTTTCAAATTCTTTCAAGAAGTCCGTGTGAGATCTGAGCAAAGGGACTTTGCTACGTTTTCCTCAAGCTCAAAGAGATTGAGGGGAAATTCGTTGTCTGTTTGGTATGTTTAACCATCTGTAGGCCTAGCATGCACAACACGATATATTATGTCGCGGACGATATTCTCTCTTCCTTCGATGGCGGGAACGAAAATCTCGGTTACAGTGGCCTGATTCACGTATTTCGTAATAGTCGAAATGTCGTTTACGTTTAGAAGTCGTCCTATTAAAAAACAGTCACAAATCCGTATTCACCTGTAATTTCGCTAGAACGATTACTCGATAGGAACGCAACTCAGCGATTTGTCAACTATTTAAACTTAATGTTGCCATTACAGTTCTACCAAATAAATTCAAATACTTTTTGTTAACAAAACATGCAGAAATGTTTATTATTCTTTTCCAACGACTTGGAAATTGTCTAATTTGACGTGTAATCGCTGAAATCCGATAAAACTAAACGTCAAAATAATAGGTGAATACCGCGCAGGCAACGATCGAACTTCGATTAATGCACGTGAATACGCTTAAACAAAACCGACTTAAACAAAATCGTGCGATTGATACGTGAATACGAAAAGTGACTTCAGCTATCAAATCGCTTGCATGTCGTTGAAGTTTTGTTACGTGAATTAGGCTACAGTTGTCAAAACTCGAAAAATTTATGTTGAATGTTAGGGTATGTAGATAGGGTCGCCAACTTTAAAAATTAAAAATAAATAATTTTACGGTTAGATAAGAAAAATAAACAGTATTTTAGAAAAATGGACAGTATTTTATTTTTTCAAAGATTGCGCTGCACCACGCGGACAACTTTCGCAACTTTTTATTTTATAAACAGGAATATATGGTGATACTAAAACAGTATTTTGGATACATACTTTATTTTTGTACAACAGTAAAAAGTAGGTATAATGTAGTTAAAAACAGTATAGTTGGCAACCCTATTTGTAGACAAAAAATACCGAAAAACTACTATTATGTCTATTTTTGACAGATCGTATATAGACTACTAGAAAACGGGTCGAGAAAATTTTCTCGTGGTGCGCATGCTCGGCCTACTGGAGTGTAAAGCTGGGTACAAAGACCATTGACCTAGAAGTATAGACAAGAACGTCCATACAAACAATTTGTTCAAATTCTGGAATGAGAGACCTAAAATACGCTGCAGCCGCTGCAGCGCTTAAACATTTAAATGTCGTTTAATCAACAGACAGACATCGCAGCGCCGCAGCGCCAGATCGGTCAAAGACAACGTAGTGTGTATCAAGATGGCGTCCCAAATAGATAGTCAATAACAATAATTGAAAAAATATATTTTCTATTGTTATAATACGATATAACTACATAATAATGACTTGAATAACAATTAATTTCACTTACTTGACAACTGAATTGTAGTAAACGTCTAGGTGTACACTTTGAAAAGAAATAAACAATTATTTTCGCCGCTCCGCACGCGCGAATGTCAAAGCCCACACATAAAGCAAGGTGGCGAGTCGACTCCGCAGACGAGTGGAACATAGTGCGTGTTCGGAGGGGCCTATCTAGTGTAAGGTATATATCGCTGGCAAACACAGCGCGCACTCACATGATCTCGTTGTTGCGTATGATCTTGACGGCGACGTCGGTGTTGCTGCGCGCCTGGTCGCGCGCGCGCACCACGTTAGAGAACACGCCCTGCCCCGTGTACCCGTACACGCTGTAGCGGTTGTCGAGCGTCTCCCCGATGCGGACTCTGTACGGAATGGATAACCTTTAATTAATTAAAGGACATCATTTTTTTGGGCATTTTCTGGAAGAAATTTTCTGAAATTTTCACAAAAAAAAAATGGTACTTACGTACAGTGGCGTGCCTAGGGCTTCAGATTGGGGCAAGCCACGAAACCTGAAGTTCCTAATTTTGCTACCTAGGTACAATGTTGGTGCCCATTTGTGACACTAGCCACATTTTTTACTCAAATCGTCATAGGCCTCGCTTTTTGTAAATTTCGCTTAACTTTTATTTAAACTCAAAATTGCAGAGAAAGATTTTCATAAATTGCGCGAGGGCTCTTTTTTGAGCTCCTGAATTGAACTAAACAAATGAAATAAATAAATGAAACAAAACCAAAAAACTTCGAAAATCGCGTTAAGTTAACTGTGAATTTCTCTTATCTACGATAATATTATTGAGTAAAATTTATACCAGAATAATTGTTACTTCATAAGGAATAAAAATGTTATAATGAATTTATTATCCTATTTCGATGAAAACTATAAATACAACTAAGTACAAAATTACAACAAAATGCGATGCGCCGGCCGTCCGAACTCAGCTTATTCTCGCAGAGTGGAGATTCGTAATATTACGCATGCATTTATTATCCTATTTCGGTAAAAACGATAAATACAACTGGAAAATTACTACAAAATGCGAAAATGGGCATTTTGCGCGGGAATCACAGTCGCTATGTAGGCCTCTAACTTAATTTATTAATTATTACTTAATTATTAGAATGGAAACAACCAACAATCCAAAGAGTTTTTTTACATAGACCTATTTATAATTAATGCCCTAGATGACTTTTAATGCCGTCTCGTCCTTCAAAGGTTAATAGTTTGCGAAATACATAAATCATGTGTGATGTTCAAAGAATTTATTTACCTCTGCCTTTCGTATGCCAATCATCAACACGCTTAAGTACACATTTGTTTGCAACACATCACATACTCAACACATCTTAGTTCGTCACAGAGACCAATAAAGCGACGAACTGAACTCGGAACACATTTTTTTTTATCACAAATTACGAAAACACTTGTTACTTAGAAACAATCCCTCAAATAAAGTGAAGTGTGACAAAGAATAAAAAATGGCTGGCTGCTGCACAGCACAATCGCGTATTAACGCTCGCCTCTGATTGGTTCGCGCGAGCTCGAGCTGTCGTCGGTCGCCTCTGATTGGTTCGCCCGCGTTTAAGTTGCACGTGATTCGGTAGAAATAAAGCCTGATTTGGAGAAGGCCTTACTTGCGAACTTCATAACGCAAGCTGGCTTTGACGAAGCGTATGAATTTCTCATAGAATCTATACATACTTACGCAGTATTATGTTTATAGAGTACCAATTTTGTTAAAGTTAGAAGAGAGCGGATATACTTTAAATCCGAAGCCCGGTTGCAAGCCAACTTGTGCGAGAGAGATGTAAAGCGTCGCACTATTTATAAGCAGCTTTATGCGATTTGTTTGGTGATTCTTAATATGAGAAACTTATAAAATTGATAATTTGAATGCTGATGAAAAAAAATTAACAATGGTAAAAAATATTAAGTGATTTTAATAATTGCGTTTTACCAGTAGTGATATTGAGTTTTTGTTAGGGCAAGCCGGGCTTTTCGGCTTGTATGAAGGTACCGCCACTGCTTACGCATTGTTAGAACTAGCCATTTGGAGAAATAGTTAATACGCCACAAAAGTTGTAGGATTGCTCCGAGCCAAGTTATAAAAGTTCGAAGATTCATCATTTTCATACATTTATTGATTCCTAATTTTTTTTTTCGTATAAACAGAACAGATGGTGATCCCACAGTTTTTGCGCTGCAATGACAATTGCTTCAGACCATTAGTTTTAGCAATATCTATCACTTTTTTATGTTTCCCAGTCCCAGCACTTTCAGAAATCAATAAATTTATGAAAATGATAAATCATCAAACTTGTATAACTTGGCTCAGAGCAATCTTACAACTTTTGTGCCATATTAACTATTACTCGAAATGGCTAGTTCTAACAATACGTACTATGTTTTTTTTGTTGGCTGGCACTTTCAGAAAAGGCCCAAAAATGTATAGAGCCCGAATGATCTCCTTTGTTTACGCTCACACCAAGGGCGTCGCCAAGGGGGGAAGAAAAGGCAGCTGCCTCCCCACTGTACGTAATAAACAGTAATAAATCACAAGAAAATAATGTTATGAAACCTTAGGCACGCCTCTATGTACAGTGAAGAGGTCGTGGAGTTTACACATTGGAACTTGGTATCGTTCTTATTACAATCGCCTCCTTCTTTAAAAGCTTGCTTGAAAAAGCATGTGTTATCTCACTCACACAAGCATGGCACGCGTTCACCTGCACGAACTTATGACTGTGCGTAATAGGTTATTATTGTAAACGCAGACTCGTGGCAGACGGTGCAATAAAACGTACGAATGAGATGTAGTATAGTAAGTAGTTATTTAAGGCATAATTTAATATCTATTATTTGTCGCACTCTAGGTATGTGCATCGACGAATGTATGTAGGTCGATGACATACGCGACCTCACGCGCATGACGTAGTTTTAAGTTATTATATATTAATTAGAAATGTAATGTTTTGCGCTCTGAATACACGACCATCAAAGAAACAACACCTTTATTTTTGCCCTTCACGATCCTCATACTTCATGGCGACCCTGCCACTTTGACATTCTGGAATATACTGCCAACGTTAGTAAGATTCAAACAAAACAACCCTTCAGAAGAAACTATATGAAGAAAGAAGAACCCTCATTTACGAAGAAGGAAGAATCCTTATGAAGAGGGATCATTAAGAAGAGAGAGAGAGACTCGAAACAAGAACAAGGAAGGAGGAAGCAGACGAGTCAAGGATGGTGTCCAGTAGCAGCCAGCCAGCCAGCAGGAGCCAGTAGGAGTCCAGAGAACGGCCCAGTTCCTGTGCAAGCGGAAGAAATGCAGGCGGGAATGCTCGTAGCAGTGATGACGACGCTCATCATATTCATGGCCACGCTGATGTATATATCCTTTTTATTTAAAAATTAGTTGTAAGTCCTTAAATAATAATTATTTAGTATATTGACGGATTTAAAAATAGGTAAAGATTTAGTCTGGTTTAAGGTTCGATTCCTTATCCAATTATGTAAAAATACATATTTTTGCTATTTAATATATTATATACAAGTAACTTGATATATAATTATTTTGTAATTAGATTTAAATTATTTTTCATAATGGGGAACAAAAACTCCAAAGATAGTGAGGTAATCATTGCGCAAACAGCGTCAGGTGACGCACAAGCAACCCAAAGAATTAGTGAGGGTCTTAATACTACCGAAATATTACTGATTGTGTTAATTATAATTGTGTTGGGGTGTATTGCCTTTTATGGGATTAAAAAATACAAGAAAAATAATCTTAAGACTCTTAGACGCGAGCTAAATAGTCTGGCCCTTAAGGCCGCGCCCATCGTGAAATTGAGACAGACCTCTTGTAATGTTTAAGTAATTAGTTAAAAAAAAAAAAAAAAATTTTTTGGCACTTGTTTTTCTCATTTTTTTTTTGTATGATTTTGTAATGCTTTTACGTAGTATGGACTATGCAATTAATTACTGATTTAACAAATTTACATAGTAGTCTATTTGCAATAAGAGAATATATTAGTAAGCTAGGACCGGAAAGGAGGAGGTCAGCTTTAGGAATTAAAAAGTACGAGGAAGCGTGTACTGTTTATGGAAAATTGGACTGTATTTTGTCTCATATTAAGAGTCTTATAGAAAAGTCGGAAATAAGCACAAGTGACGTAACTTTAATTAATGGTTTGGTGACACAAATTCATTGCATTTTTAATAAAATTACCACTTTATCGTGCTCCAGTTCAAGTAATTTAAAAAGTACGGTTAGTATAGGAAAATCTTTAAAAATGGCAACTGAAAAATTCGATATTAAAACAGCCATTTCCCTGTTACCCGTAATGACGGGCCAGGAGCACATTTCCAAGAGTTTAATTGATGGTATTGAGCTGTACAGTAGTATGATATCAGTTGATTCGCACCCACAACTTATTAATTTTGTGCTTAAAACAAGATTATCGTCAAGTGCTAAGTTGCGATTAAGGTCAAGTTATGATAATGTAGCTAATTTAGTTTCGGATTTAAATAAGTATATTTTACCCAAGAGGTCCCCGGTTGCTATGCAGTCGAAACTACAGTCTTGCAAACAAGGAAGTCGTTCCATTGAGGCTTTCGGTACAGAATTGGAAGACATTTTTGTAAACTTAACAATAGCGCAAGCCGATAATGATAGCACTAAATATGACATTTTACGCCCTCTCAATGAGAAGGTCGCTATAAAGCGTTTCGCCGATGGGTTGTCTAACCCGCGGCTCAGTACTATTATTGCTTCCAGACAGTTCGAATCTTTACCAGAGGCAATCCGAACCGCCAAGGACGAACAGTCGTTGTCCACTGAAAATAATGTCATGTCCTTTAACAGATCATTTCCACAACGTTCGATTTTTTACCGCGGGAACTATCATAGAAATAATTATAATAATCATGGTAGTTATTTGAGACCGTCGTATTCGCCTCGGAATAGTAGGCAAGGCAACGCGAGACCGCCGCAATCGCATAGTCAACGCGGTCACGTGCGCCATGGTCGCGGCGCCGCCGCCGCCGCCGGCGCTAGCCGTGCACGCCGCGAACCCGCGTATCCTCGTCAAAAAGGGTCACACTATGTCCGTCATGTGACACAAGACGAAACTGCAAACCCACAAGGCGATGGTTACGACGACGACGAAGTGTTGAACCAGTTTTTTCGTCCCTAAAGACGAAAGCTGTCATTATGTCCTTAGTTATAATAATTGTAGCACGGTTACTTTTAGCGTAGATAATAAAACTATTGATCTTTTAGTTGATAGTGGTGCCAGCCTTTGCGTACTTAAATATGAATGGATACAGAATGATCCACATTTAAGGAATAAACTGCATTTTCATACGATTACTATTAAAGGAGTTAGTGGAAAATTAGAGTCGACAGGATATATTTTTTTAGATTTATTATCTAACGGGGTAGTTTTTAAGCAAAAATTTTATGTTTTCAAGAACTTAGCTTGCTCAGCAAACGGGATATTAGGAGACAATTTCTTAGAATATTATAAGGCTATAATAGACTACAAGCGTAATGTTTTGCAATTAACGAATGACTCACGATCAGTTAGTGTAAACATAAACTGTAAAGGTAGGTACAGACACTCGATACCACCGCGATGTGAGGTAATTAAGTTTATACCGACTTCAATAAATGAGGATTGTGTTGTTTTATCTAGTGAAGTACAAGAAGGTGTTTTTGTTGCCGGTTTAATTTCGAAGCCTAGTCAGGGTAGTATTCCCGTTAGGATTTTGAATACAACGAATAAGGAAATTAATCTCGATTTTTCTGGATTAAATATTTTCTCTTTGTCCAATTTTGATATATGTAATTTTATGGACGAGAACAATACACCTAATCGTGTTAAGACATTATTTAAATTACTTAACGTATCTGATTTAAATAAAGAGGAACGAGAATGTATAGTGAATATATGCGCCAAATATGCGGATGTATTTCATTTACCTGGCGACAAATTAAGCGTAACCAATTTAATGTCGCATAGCATAACTCTTAAAGATAATGTTGCGCCAGTGTATACCAAACCTTAAAGGTTACCGCACGCGCAAAGAGCAGAAATTCAAAAACAAATTGATGAAATGCTCGCTAACGATATCATAGAGGAGACCTCGTCTGAATGGTCCAGTCCTGTTTTGCTCGTCCCGAAAAAGGCAGACAAGTCTAATGAGAAAAAGTGGAGATTAGTTATCGATTATCGCAGATTAAATAATTGCATTCAAGATGACAAATTTCCGTTACCTAATATCACGGATATTTTAGATTCACTTTCGGGAAGCATTTATTTTTCGAAATTAGATCTTTCTCAAAGTTATTACCAATTAAGTTTAGACAGTAAATCAAGAAAATATACCGCTTTTAGTGTTGATAAAATGTATTCTATTTCTTTAGACAAGCAGTCGCGTAAGCTTACAGCATTCACAGCTGACAACAAAATGTACCAAATGAAGCGCTGCCCCATGGGGTTAAAAACTTCCCCAAGCGTTTTTTCTCGTTTAATGACTATTGCTATGTCGGGTATTAATTACAAACAAGCTTTCATATATTTGGATGATTGCGTTGTTATTGGAAATTCAATGGAAAATCATAATAAAAATCTTATTACCGTATTAGAACGTTTTCGAAAAGTCAATTTAAAATTAAATCCGCTTAAATGCGAATTTTTGCGTACTGAAATAGTTTATCTGGGCCATAAAATTACATCGAACGGAATTTTTCCTGACGAAGATAAAATCAAAACATTGCAAAACTATCCGACCCCAGTCAACAGCGATGACGTAAAACGTTTTGTTGCCTTCGCTAATTATTATAGAAGATTCATACCGAATTTTGCTAGCATTGTATTTCCATTAAACAAGTTGTGTAAGAAAAATATAAATTTTGAATGGAATTCACAGCATGAATCAGCTTTTCAAAAATTAAAATTAGCTTTAATGAACCCTCCAGTGTTGCAGTATCCTGATTTTTCATCCAATAATATTTTTAGATTGCAAACTGATGCCAGTAAGACAGGTTTAGGCGCTGTACTATCGAATAAAAATGGTCAAGTTATAGCATACGCGAGCCGTAATTTAAAACCTGCGGAGACTAGGTACCCAATTATTGAATTAGAACTTTTAGCTATTGTGTGGGGCGTAAGGCATTTTCGACCTTATTTGTATGGAAGGAAATTTATAATTAAAACCGACCATAAACCACTCATTTACTTGTTCGGTTTAAAAGACCCATCTAGCCGACTTACGAAATTTAGGCTTTATCTCGAGGAATATGATTTTGAAATAGAATACGTCCCGGGTCGAGACAATGCAGCTGCAGACGCATTGAGTCGATTACCGATGACGTCTTCCGATTTAAAATCAATTCAAGAAAATGTAGTTTCTGTTTTAACTCGAGCGCAAAGTAGGAAATTAAGTAATCATACTCCTCTCCTAACTGATTCCACTGAGAACTCTAGTCAATGTGGGCCTGATCAACCTGCAGCGGTAGAGGTACTCAAAAAACCTAAGAATATCGTTGAATTACTTATAACGGCAAACTTAAACGAGTTTGCAAGTTCAAATAATATATTATCGAATGCGGGTTATTGTGTGTATGTGCCGAATAAGGCCGCGATTTATCTATGTGCCCGATCGTTATCGACCCCAGAGGTGTTAGCGAGGGACTTAGAAGCCTTGTGTCATAGGTTAAATATCGCTGAATTATTAATAGTTAAATGTAATAACATTTTAAAAGATATAAAAAGTCTCGTACGAGTGAAGAAAAAGTTAAAAATAACTTTTCACTCAACGCAATTTCTTATCACTAAGAATGTAAAGAAAATTACAGATCCGGAAGAAAAAAGAGTTTTGTTAAACGATTTTCACTTGCTTCCCACTAGTGGACACGCTGGTATTAATAGAATGTTTAATAACCTAAAAAAGTATTTTCACTGGCCAGGAATGAGTAATGACGTCATTGATTTTGTAAAGGAATGTAAACAATGTCAATTATACAAACATGCCAACAGACAAGTTAAGGAACCAATGGTTATTACCAATACAGCCACTTCGGCTTTTGAACAAATAAGCTTAGATATTATGGGCCCACTAGATGTAGATGACTTTAATAATAAGTATATATTAACTTTACAGTGTAGTTTAAGTAAGTACGTAGAAGCTTATCCTTTGCAGTCGAAAGATTCTGTAACTGTAGCTCAAAACTTCGTAAATAACTTTATTTTACGTTATGGCATTCCCAAGGATATTTTAACAGATCAGGGAACAGAATTTATGTGTTCTGTGTTATCTGAAGTCTGTAGTTTGCTAAAAATTAATAAGTTACATTCGACAGCTTATCACCACCAAACTCTTGGTTCTCTTGAAAATACACACAAATCATTAGGCGCTTTTCTTAGGATTCAATGTCACCAAAACAAATCTAATTGGAGTACATGGTTACCGTACTGGTGTTTTTCTTTCAATACTACGGTACACACAGAGACAAAATACAGCCCATTTGAATTAGTTTTTGGTAAACAATGTACGCTGCCAAGTAATTTACAAAGTAATATAATAGATCCACTTTATAATTATGATAGTTACCCCAAAGAATTAAAATACAGGTTACAGAAAGCTCAGGCAGATGCGAGGGAAAATTTAATTGTAAACAAATTGCAAAGAAAATCATTGTATGATAGAAAAATGAATCATATTCTTTATAAAAAAGGTGATCTTGTACTTTTGAAAAATCAAACAGGAAATAAGTTAGAATGTACATATCTTGGTCCTTATGTAGTTATAGAAGATCTCTCGCCTAATGTAAAAATATTAAAGAACGGAAAAGAATATATTGTTCATAAAAACAATACTAAATTGTTTATTAATAAGTAATACCTATGTTATTATTTTGTCTCAAAATTAATTTAATAATTTCACATACTTATATAAGTTTTTACTTTAGTAATATATAATATATAAATAATATATAATAGTGTGTAAGAAAAAAAAAATAAAAAATTAAGGTTTTAATTTTTTTTATTTTTCTAAAGGGGTTATGTAGTATAGTAAGTAGTTATTTAAGGCATAATTTAATATCTATTATTTGTCGCACTCTAGGTATGTGCATCGACGAATGTATGTAGGTCGATGACATACGCGACCTCACGCGCATGACGTAGTTTTAAGTTATTATATATTAATTAGAAATGTAATGTTTTGCGCTCTGAATACACGACCATCAAAGAAACAACACCTTTATTTTTGCCCTTTACGATCTTCATACTTCAGACACAGCGCAGATCATGTGCTCTCTCGCACTTACACTGTTTATGGGTGACGTCACAAAGACGTAGTGATGCGCGTTGTTTGTATATTATGTTTATCGATAACAATAATTTTTAAGTGGGTTATTTTAAATGTGACAAATGTAATTGATTGTATTGTTTATTATTAGTAAGTATTTATTTAATATTTTTACAAAAAATATTTGATACTAATCGTCTTTATCGTCGTCGGTGTCGCTACTATCAACATGTATTATTAGCCGTTCGCATAAAAATGATTTCTTCAAGTCCTGTTCTTGCAGAAATTCAGAATGAAGAACACCTTTTTGCCAATTTTCTATAGTTACATTTTCGATACATGATGTGTAAATTTTTCATATTAACATAATATTATATTATAACTATTAGTTATGATCACTACTATAATGATGTGATTTGTACATATTTATCGATAACTCTCAAACAATGTTTTTTTTTATCGTTAATCCTGTAAATTTGCGAGTGCGCATCTCAGTTACAAGTAATTTATGGCACCGTCTGCCACGAGTCTTCGCGTTGAGTAGGTATAGAACGCGTTTGTTTCATACATTTTGTCGCGAGTGTCCGAGGCGTGGTAGGAAGTTCTCGGTTGAACACTCTTCCTCAGATCTCCCAAACAACGTGCTTGTGCGTGTGTACTGTGTATGTATGAACGTGTTATAATTAATTCGGCAAAATAAGGAGATGATTGTACTCGTCATCATCAGCCTATAAACGTCCCACTGCTGGGCACAGGCTTTCCCACGGATAACGTCACATGGGTAGGTTGTGCCATACACCACCACGCTGCTGGCCCAATGTGGGTTGGTGGGGTTTAACGACTGCCATCCTTCGACGGCAACCGGGACCATCGGCTTTGCGTACCTTCCGAAGCACGGATGTCTATTGTACTCGTCAATCATAACTAAAAGTTGCCAAGAGAAAATAATGTTGCAAGTGTAAAAGAAGAACAGTGTGATAGGAAACTTGGAATGCGTCAAACAATGCGCAAACAGCGCTCGGTATTAAGAGAAACCCTCTTTAGGTTTACGCATTTCGGTTTCCCATACAAATTTTAAAGTTGATATTTTTAAAAACCAGTCAGCCAATTATGATGAAACTCGGCATGCTGAAGTAAAACATAGAGATCTAAATAGTTTGTTGAAAACATTTCTAAAAAACGTTTATTTAACTAAGTTATTGCAATTTTAAACTTTCTATAGTGGACTTTAAATCGCAATAACTCAGCTAAATAAACCTTTTTTTTATGTTTTTTAACAAACTATTTAGATCCCGGTATTCTACTTTAGCATGCAAAATTTCATTATAATTGGCTTATTGGTCTTCAAAAAAGTGTTTACTAGAAAAGAATACATAACACAGTACGTTACCTGTAATAGCCCTCTGCGTCATCCCAGTTATCAGTCAGAGATGGGTTCTCCAACGCAGTCTTGCTATTAGGCTTGCCGGCAGTAGGCGTCTGAAATACAATACAACGCACCATACTCTTTAATCACAATCATTTTAATTAAATTTGATATCTCAACAAATCTATTGCAAGGCTAAAATGTCGAAAACTTTTATTGCTTTGGAGGCCAAAGATCAGTGATTATGTAGGTATTGATAGTTACGTATCTTCTTATATCAATCTTTAAATGTGCAATGAAATATAAAATATTATTAAAAACCAATAAGCCAATTTTGATAAAACTTTTCGTGCTACAGTAAAACAAATGGATCTAAATAGTACGTTGATAGGACTTTAAGTCCATTAAAAAATTTGGCTATAAATTCCTAAAACCTTTTCAAAGTTATCCGTTTTTTCCTCTTAAGTTCCCCAAAATTTCCTAAGTCCCTTATATAGTCCCCTATCCCAAATCACCCATGATCGCCATCTGTCCTTTGTTCTGCGAAGGAAATCACCTTTTTCGTTATATCTCGTATTGGTCCCCCATAGAGAAATACCGACATCAATACTGTACCCATTAAAGGAAACGTTTGCCCTAAAATTAGCCTAAAGTAAAATCAACCCATAAAAAAAAAACAAAAAAAAAATAGTACGTTGAAAACATTTTTAAAAAACGTTTTTGTAGCTGAGTTATTGCGATTTAAAGTCCACTATAAAAAGTTAAAAATCGCAATAGCTTAGTTAAATAAACAATTTTTTTTAAATGTTTTCAACAAACTATTTAGATCCCTGTGTTTTACTTCAGCATGCAAAGTTTTATTAAAATTGGCTTATTGGTTTTTAAAAATTTCGACTTGGAAGTTTGTATGGGAAACCGAAATGAGTAAACCCTCTTTAAATATTATTAGTGCGAATGTGAATAAGAATTCTTAAAATGCCATCAGTGTGTACATAAAAAGTGGGAATCCGGATATTTCATGTGCAGTCGGCCTCAGAAGTAGCTTAACACTTTAGTACCATGTCGGTACACCAATTCGTTGGGGACGATCGCACTCATGCAGTAAGCCCTCTAAGCATGGACGCAGTACTTGGTGTGACGTGGTACAGAGACGCCAGCTCATCAACCTACCACTAAATATCAAAATTCTTCAATTAATTTTAAACTTTATAACTGGGGTATAATGTTCAATATTGATTAGAGGAATTCGACAGTTTCGGGTAGGTTGTCCTGCCGGCGTGTGTAATAAAATGTTAAGCAGCTTCCGAAGCCGATCGTACTTTGAAACTCACGTCGATGCTATAGTTATCCTGGTCGGCGAACATGTCCCACTCGCTGCCTTTCTTCGATTTCTCCAGTTTGATGCTGGTCTTTTCCTCAGTCTCCTTCTCAATGTTCCGGATCAGCTGGCTGTCGCTTTTGCTTTTAGACTTTACGGGCGAGTACACTATGGCAGTCTTAGACTCGTCTCGGTACACCTTTACATCGGGAGTGAGCGATGTGTCGCTCGCTTTCTGCCCTTTCTCCAGTGGCGAAGGTGTGCTGATCGTTGGGTCTTCATTTGTTGCATCGTTGGTGTTGCCGGAGCCGAGTCTCTGTTGAAGAAATTCGATTGTAAATCAAAGGATCATAACAATTTTCAATGAGAAACAAAACTACTTTGTAACACACCCAAACATAGTCAATTGGAATGTCAGTCCTGACTCGTGGTAACGTAAAGAAAGACACAGCGTTCACGTCAATACAGCACTGCCGAAAATAGAGCAAGCGCTCGTCCATGAGCCCCCCACCACTGACCCTTTCTTCTTGAGAACAATATGTGTCATATTGTATTAATACATCGTATAATTGCACGACTCATGGATAGCATAAATCAAAAACGCGTCACTTAATGGAGCCAGTATTAAGGCTAATCAGCCTAACTGGCATCTCATTCCAGTAACGAATTACAAGAAATACAAATCTATTAACAAAGTTGTAGTTTTGGTAAAGTGTAGTGTAGATATAAAATGTTAGTAATATTGCCTGCCTTTAGTAGTTGCTCTCTCTGCTTGCGACGGCGCTCGATAATCTGTTCTTCCGTTTCTTCTTCCTCATCAGTGTTGATGGATATATCCAATTCTTCATCGCTCGAACTCGGCACTATATGAGCCACTTCATTGGAAGAGTTCTGGGAAAAAAACAAACACTACATCAGTATTACAACAAATAAGATGTACACACATTGAAGTATAATTTTAAAACTTCAATAGTCCACATGGTTTTTCTAGGAGCTGTTTAATTTTCCAAATAGGAATTTATAGACGTCTAATACCTTTCGCTTGTCTCTGTCTCCCCTAGAGCCTCTGTCTCGTGATCGATCTCTAAATCGGTCGCGGTTGCGATCCTGGGACCGGCGATCGCGCTCAGACGGGCGGCGGTCGCGGCGGCCGGGAGAATGATCACGAGACCGGCGGTACCGCGGCGTCTCCCGGTCTCGTCGCCTCAACTCTGCAGAGCGCCGCTCACGTTCACGTTCACGTTCACGTTCATGCTCGCGCTCGCGCTCCCTTTCCCTTTCTCTTTCCCGCTCTTTCTCCCGCTCTCTTTCCCTCTCTCTCTCTCTTTCGCGCTCTCGTTTTCTCTCACGCTCTCTCTCTCTCTCTCTCTCCGCCTCTAGAGCCTTACGGCGCTCCTTCTCCTTTCTCTCTCTATACTCCCTCTCTTCCAATCGTTTCTCCATTTCCTTCCGACTCTCTCTATTTATTATTTCCCTCAGGTCCTCCTCATGCCTTTTTATCTTATGTTTTTCTATTTCCGCAGATAAGTCCTTACTGGATTTGTGTTTAACGCTCCGCTTGTGATCGGATTCGCGATCTTTCCGCGTCCTTTTATGTGACGGCGACTTGTCATCGTTGATACATATGACATCACTTTTAGACTGACCTTTTTCATTCTCATCACCACTTTTGTCAGAATAATATGCCACTAGTCGTGCCTGCAACATCTCTTTCTGTTTCATCAACTCTTCCAGGTTTAAATCGTCTTCTATCATTGTCAGTTCTGGGCTCGCGCAATCCTCCTGATAGTTTTCTGTATCTGAATTAGACGAGATGAGATCTAAGGCCTCATCTTTTGGTTCACTTTTTTTTCTTACACTATTATTGTTCTTACTACTATTTCGAGGTTTACCATTTGATGCTTCAACATTCTTTGTTTCATCAACTGTGGAATTTACAACATTCCTGAAAGGTGAGTGCACGGGAATAGGTTTGGGCGCAGGTTGGCACTGCCGTGACTTTTCGATTAGGTCTTCGACATCTGAAAGAGACGTTTCACTATCTAGTTTGGGACTGCTTTGTTTTTCTTTCTTGGATTTCTTTTTCTTCTTATAGCCTTTCTCATCGTTGTCCTCGGTTCTCTTGCGTTTCTTGTGTTTTTTGTTCTTTTTCTTCTTTTTGTGCTCCTCCCCGACGCTCTCGCCTGTAGTAGACTTTTCAGAGTCGGGTTTTGTTCTGCAACAAGTGTATTGAATGTACTTACGATATCTTGATATGGTATTTTTTCATCATAGCTTATTCGCTTGACAACATAATCAACAACTCTGTAATGATAAATAAATATAAATGATTTATGTTTGAACAAAAAAACTGTCTCTAACTGTGGTAAGTTACCTTTTCTTCAATTGTAGACCAACGATTTCAATTGTTATGTTTAAACTAAAGTTGTTAATTTTGTGTTGTCAAGCAATTAGCATGAGGTACCTACATAACACTTATGTTAGCGAAATCGCCAACGTGAGATATTATAATACATTTCAGATGTACAATATTTTCTTCTTTATCTGTTAATATGCTTAGATTAAAACATAAAAGGAAGATACGGCATGCTCCTACTTGTAGTCATTCAAAATATAGTCCTACTCAACTACTTAAGCAAACACTCACACACGCACACCTATAAAGTGTAAATCGAGCGAGCGAGACAAAACGGTAAGTTTCAACGTCAGCGCGAGGGAGTCAGCGAGTAGCGCGTTGACGTCTCGGTCGCTTCGCAACAAACGAGTACGTACGACCGATTCCTACGCCACTGCGGAGTAGCGTCTTTCTCTTTTTCACACAGTAGAATATCCGCAATAGAGCGATGTAGCCTGTTCGCTCGGCAAATTGTGACTGAAGTGAAATTGTGCCTTTAGGCCTAATTTTGGCGGCTCACTCACGAGACGCTAATGCCGTATCTTCCCATTTTGTTTTAATCTAAGTTAATATGTTAATTTATCGACTTTCAAAGCAAATGACAAAATGATGACAGTGACGTCCTAAAAAAACAAATAAGTATTTTAGAAACCAGTGCCAAATTGTCACACATGTACAAAAATAGTCGCCTATGTGTGCGTTACTAACAAATACCACGTCACAACCATAGAATAATAACTAAAGCATATTATTCTGAGGTCACAACATAACACCTCTTTTTGTGTCGGAAGTAGAATGGTTAGGAAAAAAGAAACGAAAATCTAAAATCAACAACAATGTATTGTAGATCAAATAACAATCAAAGAAAGGAGATGGCAAAAAATGTATGAATCAAAAACTCAGAATCGACAGGAATGAAATGTATGTCAATAGACAATACCATGTTGATCGAAGCAATAGACCAGTATATAACCAGTTCTAAAGACGCCTAAAAACAGAGTGATTTTGCAAAATTTTGAAGGCCCCTCGTTATTTAATAAATGACTTAATGCAAAAAATCAAACATACAGACATAGAAAATCTCTTTCTTTAACCGATGCTGAAAAAGTAATCAAAATTGGTCCAGTTCTGAAGGAGGAAACAGGGGACTACGAAACGTCGCTTTTCTGTCTTTTCTATGAGAATTTTGCATGCCACGTCAACGTAGTGTTTCCTCTTAAATTGCTTTCTCGGGCATTATTTTTGCAACTTTTAAATACACATTGCGGTGTTGTGAACGTGTTTACATTGGCCGTGTTTCAAGCAAACTAAACAAAATAAGAGCTCATTTCTCAAGCGATCTGTTATTTACCGAGCGATTAGCGCCGACCTGACATCTAGTTGATATTGTTTATCGAAGATATCAGTTATCTGTCCCAAGGGAAGAGAGGGGGTGGTAGTATTCTTTCACCGCTAGGCGACACGGTTACGTAGAAGGCGACTAACGGACTAAATACTGCACATACATCCAACAGCATAGAGCGGCGATGGGCTCACCACCTGTCACGCTGAGCACATGTGCAGTTGATATTATGTACGTGGGGATTGAGTGTTCTTTTTAACCTTTTATGTACGGAAGGCGTCATATGATGCCAAGAGCAAAGCGGGCTTCTAATTCGGAAGACATCATATGATGTTTCGGCATAGGCGGTATAAAATCACGATTTTCGTTTACATTATCTATGAACAGGTGCCATTTTATCGACACAGACCGAGACGTGATTGGTTGGCCTCTATACTGAAGTAATTCAAAGTAAAATCGCTAGATGTCTTCCTATTGAAAAAAAATCTCAAAGATAGGCAACAGATAGTGGCATTATATGATGCCATCCGGATTGTGCAGGAGTTTTCTCAAAAGACAAAATGGTGGATTTATAGTGGTGATCGCTTCGAAAATGGAGGTATATCGATATAAAATTTTGTGTTTGCTGTGGGCTCAAGCAGATATACTCTTGGAGATTACGAAATAGAGGAAATTTTACTGGATTTTCTTTCATATTCATCTCTTCCATCAATAAATATGATTTTTAGGATTCGTTTTATTTAGTATCGCATTTCTTTTTATTAAATTCTGTATCAAAATTCTATATTGTCGATAAATCGATTTTATCGATATTAATGATTTATTCTTTATTTTATTTATTAAGGACAACCAACAAAACAATCACATAATTTACAATATTTTACACTCATTATACACATTTTTTAGTGACGTCTTAGTTACAGGTTACCACGACATGCGTTTATTTCATACTATACTTACTTAACTTATACTTAATCCAAATCAAAACAATCAAGCGAGATGAAAACAGAAAGAAAGAATTTAGTCAACGGCAACCGCACTAGCCCTACGATTAATTAAAGTCTTGGGATCGAGTATCACTCACTAGTGCGGTTGTCATCATGAAACAAAGTCCATGGGCAAGGTTTACAGTATGGTGAGGATGGCCTTATTAAAAACTTCAGACTTACTGAAAATGTTGATGTTTTTACCTTTAGAAATCCTATTGTAAAGAACTTGCATACGGTTTATTGAAGAAAAGTGCCCCAAATTACTCTTATACATTTTGGTTTTAAACAAAGTATATTTAGAAGGACGAGGTAGGTTGCGAGGTGTGTTAAATCTAATTTTATACAAAAGTTCAGAGCAATCCAGATGATTATTAACTATTCTATGCAAAAATTTTAAATCGGTGATGTCCCTACGATTTTCTAGGCTATTGAGTTTAAAATATGTTAAGCGTTGTTTGTATGATGGAAGTTCTCTTGCCTTAAAACTCTGAAAAGCTAAATGCCAAAGAAATCTTTTGTTTACAGATTCAACTCTTTTTTTATGTATGTCATACATTGGTGTCCACACTGGGCTACAATATTCTAGAATCGACCTGACAAGACAATTAAAGACACAAATTTTACTTAGTGGTGATTTAAACTCCTTACAATTTCGCAACACAAATCCAAGCAACCTAAAACTTCATTATGGCGACCCATGCCTAGTGTTCAATAGAAAGTTATGGTGATTTTGGATCGCAAAATTATAGGAGTGTTTCGGTTTTAATTGTGACTTTTTGTAAATAATTAGCATTTTATAAACCTCTTCTTACATAAAATGTGAAGTATTTGTGCGGAATGACAATATTCCAGGCTAATTTCCGACTTTCTTCCTTACATGGGTTTTGTGATTTTATCTCTATTTTCAACATATTTTTTACCCAAAACTGTAAAGTTTATGAAAGAACAGTATCTTGTGAGTGTTTGTACAAAATTTCGTTACTCTAGCATTTATAGTTTTGATATTAATTTTTTAAAGTTGACCTTCAATTTGCGTCACTTTTCGACACCTTTTGAGAGGTTGCATTGCCTACAAGCGCCTCGTACAGAAAAGGTTAAAAAGTTAATCCAAATATTACGAAATCCAAGAATATTTTAAGAAATAATTGTGAAAAGTCAATGGTGAAGATAAAAAAAATGTGAAAACTATGGAGAGAAAGTTACGGCCAATTAACTAAAACACTCAATCTGCTGACCTGAGAAAAATACTGTATCTCGTTTCTCAAAAAGTAGTTACTAGATCCATATTTCTAATTTTTTGTGAAATAATTGTACAAAATTTGTTAAAGATATTCACAATTATTCAATTGTTTTTAACAGTTTATTTTGATTTTATAAAGGTATACAGGGTGTAATCGTTAAGTGTGTACAGGCAATTATTCCGAAACTATAATTATCATAATATGATACGTAATCATAAAGTATGATTAAGGTAAAATGAATGCTAGACTACTTAAAACAAGGAAACTAAAACCCTTCTACTAATCTCATACTAAATGTATGGGAGTGTTTAATGTCAAAATTTTGGATATTTCTTGTTCGATTTTTAAAAAGTTATAGATGCCATTGTACTCATTAGGAAACGTACTTTCGTTATCAGTTTTAAGTTTTTGATATCTCTCATAGTTTCGGAATAATCGCCTGTGCACACTTAATTTATGGGGTCTCTCTGTGACAGTTTTGGAGCCTATTATAGAAGTAATCGCACCGTTTTTAGCAGGAATATTTAATAAATGTATCGAAGTAGGTTCATTTCCAGATTTAATGAAAAATAGTAAAGTAACTCCCATTTATAAATCAGGTGATAAATTTAACGCTGCTAACTATAGACCCGTTTCTGTTCTTCCGGCACTTAGTAAAATTTTTGAATCTATAATCTATACGCAAATGAATGCACACTTTAGAATGAATAAAATTTTACACTGTGATCAGTTTGGTTTCACGAAAGGACGGTCAACTATAGATGCTGGAGCAAAACTGGTCAAAAACATACTTGACACTTGGGAATCTTCGCAGGATACAGTAGGTATTTTCTGCGACCTCTCTAAAGCCTTTGATTGTGTTGATCATTCAACTTTAATTGGTAAATTATTTCAATATGGCGTTCGTGGTAATGCACTAGAATTAATAAAATCTTATCTGCACAATAGAAGTCAGAAAGTAGGTATAAATAATGTAGTATCAGGAGGTTCGATAGTCAAAATGGGGGTACCCCAGGGATCTATTCTCGGTCCCTTTCTGTTTCTTGTTTATCTTAATGACCTTCCATTCATGGTTAAGGAAATGTCGGAAATAGCGTTATTCGCTGACGAAACTTCTTTAATATTTTCTTTACATAGGAAAGACCCAAAGGTTGGAGAAGGAAAAATTAACGAAACACTTAACAGAGTATCACAATGGTTTTCTGTTAATAACTTAGCACTGAATGCTAATAAAACTAAATTTCTTAAATTTTCTCCACCTAATACACGGCTGTCATTTAAATATTGAATAAGATTCGGAAACGTTAGAAATTGTTAATGAAACGTCTTTTCTTGGTATTAGGATAGACTAAATTACAGTGGGGTTCTCATATCGAGGGTCTGGCAAAGAGGCTCAGTTCGGCTGCTTTTGCTGTTAAAAATATAAGAAAAATTACAAATCAGTCTACTGCTAGGCTGGTTTATTTTGCTTATTTCCATAGCGTTATGTCATATGGATTACTACTATGGGGAACGGCAGCAGACGTTAGTAGAATTTTCATTCTCCAGAAAAGAGCAGTTCGGTTTATATATCAGTTAAAAGCACGTGATTCGTTGAAGGAATTATTTAAAGATATAGATATCATTACTTTACCGTCCTTGTACATATTTGTAAATATTATGTACGCTCGTAAAAATCTACACCTTTATACCAGAAACAATGAGGTTCACGGATATAACACAAGGAACAGGAACAAACTGTGTGCTCCGAAGTTCAGACTTAGCAAAAGTAGTAAATCTTTTATATGCAACTCAATTCGTTTTTATAACAAAATACCTGACGACATCACTGCATTGACAGACAACAAATTCAAAACGCACATTAAACGTGTTAGTCCGGTCGTGGGACATTAAATTCCATAAAGAAGTTTTGATAATTCTAAAACTTTTCGTTTTTGCTGAGTGGATAGAGTATGTGGATTGTGAGCTACTTTTAAAAAGTTAGAACTTTTATGACTGTGCTTTAGGTATGGTTTAGGTATTTCATAATATTTCGTGTAAAGTAATGTATATAATATTAAAGTTTGAAATGTTGAGTGTTTTATAATAAGACCTATCTTATCTTTGTGTTGTAAAAAGTTTAGAAACATAATATATGTGGAACTATGAAAATCACAAAATCACTCTTTTTGTCGTTAAATAAAATTTTAAAATTTATGAAATAATATTTAAGACTTTCAGTGGTTAGTGGTATACATGTTGAACAAAGTTTAGAAAGTTAAGTGGTGTGCTTCTTTGATCATTTCATTTTTCTTTCGTAACACACGCAATAATAAATTAAAATTGACAGAATCGCTCATACATGTCCTTTGTAATACTATTTTATACCACACAAAAAATTAGAAATATACATACAGTGCATTTTGTTTAAATCACGAATAAAATATTTCGCTAACGTAACGTTTCTTTATGCGGACGCGGGCGGCTGCGGGCGCGGCGCTGCGGTGGCGGCGGGCAGGCGCGGGGGTGGGGGCATACCTACCTACACTCTATATGACTGATAATCCACTCGTCACGTCAGACGAGTTGAACAGTGGATACAAGGCGAACATAATACAAGAAGACTTAATGCAGGAAAGTAAACTAAGTACCTGCCTACTTACTTTACATCTTAGCTGACAACAAAACATTATTAAATGACAAGTTTTGAGTAGGTAGTTAAGTACAGATCGCGCAATTCTTCTTACAGATAAGATTATTCTACAATTATCCGAATTGGATGAATGGGATGAAAACGTACGTAACGTAAACGGATGAGTATGTAACATATTCTTTATTAAAAATAAAAACTGCAAATGATTAAGTACGTATCTGTTTATTTTTCATTTTGGTTAATCAATCTATCATCCTCTCATGTTCACAAATCACAATAATAGGAAAATAATTTTTAAGATGCATGATTACAATAGGCTATAGAATTGCGTATCTAGCTAGGGCCACATCATACGATTAAAGTTTTTTCCACAACCCTTACGTGTTTTTTTGACAATTAATCAATTTAGAGCTTCAGGTAAGTATGCAAAAGTATTTCCTAAATTATAGTATGGTAAGTAGGTACTCTTATTATCACTAAATCATTCATCACTACCTAGGTACCTACTAATTATAAAACACAGTCCCCCTGCGTCTGTATGTCTACATAAGTACGTAGGTACCTATTTACTTAATTAAGTATTATAATATCAATTCTACTAGTCACCTGCAATTATTAAGTACCTACCGATATTATTACAATTTACAAGTACCTAACTAGGTTGGTAGTTACTAGGGCTTGCTCCCAGGAATTCCTGGTATTTCCCGGGAAATTGACTTTTTACGCAGTACCGGTACTGAGAATTTGTTTCCCGGGAAATTCGGTACTTTTGGTACTTTTGTTATAACTTCAAATTACGCCAATATTAGGCTCCGCGTTTGCGGTAGTCGTCACCGGTAACCTCGGCTAATGCTCTTAGTTGAAAACCATACAAATTTCGTAGCGTTACCAAATTTTTGTCTCCACAGTTCTCAACCGTAACGTCACCGGTACTTTTTCTGGGGAAAAAATTGTAACTAATGTACCCGTACCCTACACCGTACGGTTTCATCGTCATCGCACTCCAATGATTTGATAATTCCATTTAAATAATTTCTTTTTTGTTTGCTAATTTAGCTTTACCTTCCAAATGATCTCGAAACTGAACGTCACTCGAAACATCGACGACAAGGATTCCAATAGTCGGATTGGTATCAAGGGAGAGCTCCCTCAAAAGTTCAGAGGTACAAGGAAGGGATGTTTTTTCGCGGTAAATGCGCAAACTTGTGTTTTGGAGGGGTTACAGTGGACTAAGTTATGTCGGCCCCAATTCAAGACATGACTTAACATGTTCTTGGTGTCAGTCACAAGTTTATTCCGGCTCTCGATGACGCTTTCCCGAGAAATATTAGCTCGTCCAGTGTAGAGCGTTACTCCCTTACTGACAATCGCGTAGCAATGAATGCTGTTGTTATGCAACATGTCATTGATATGCAGAAGAAACAGAGAATGGGCTAACACACACCCCTGTGGGACTTGTTGGGATTACTTTGGAGAGCAAAGAGGTGATGGCTATTGGCCTGTAGTTGGACGGATCTGAGCGATCGATTTTTTTCGAATCGGGTGGACAAGGGCTGTCTTTCAAGAGCTCGGGACAACGCCAGTAGTGTAAGAGAGCCGGAAAACGCGCGTTAGAACCAGCGCCAACTCATGGGAGGAACTGCACCAGGCCCACTCGACTTATGGATATCAAGGAAAAAAAGAGCCTTACGAACTGACCTTTGTAGGAACCGGACGTTTGGCATTGAACAAGCGCAATGCGGTATGGTTGGTGGAGAGTTTTTCCCATCGTCCAAGGCGAGTTTGATGCAAAAAGAGTGCCCAAGAGATCGGCTTTCTCCTTTGCAATATGGGTCAGGCAGTCATCGGTCTTGTGCAATGGTGGTAGGGACGGCTGACAAAAATTCCCTAAGATAGCTTTGGCGAGAGACCGGAACGCACGCGTACCCGAAGGAAGACGCACTAGCCTCTCGCCAATTCCACTTATGAATGATGACTTCGCCTTGGCAATGTCCTTCTTAAAGGACCTGGCGGCAAAGTTGTACCTCTTCCTGAGCGCACTGGTGTTTGGATCCTTTGATGACACCGCATTAGCCCAGGCCATGTAATGTTGTCACTTTTGGCGAGACACCATTTTGCAGCAACGACCAAACCATGGTTGAGACCTGCCGCCAATGGGAACTACAGAGTTTGGATTAAAAAGTTTCATTCCCTGCAGTATCACATCAACGATAAAGTCGGCGGCGACATCAAGATCATCCAGTGAGAAGCAAACTCGTAGTAGGACGCAAAAAAACTCCCATCGCATCCCAGTCCGCTGACCTATAATGCCAGACTCGACGTTTTTAAAATTTCTGTGAAAGGCACAGTGCTACGAATCAGACAGTGGTCTGATGAGCCTAGTGGTGCATCAATAGAAACTTGATAGCCGTCTGGGTGAGAGGTCAGCAGAAGGTCCAATAAGAAAGGTGCATGGCCCTCCACATCTGGAATCCACGTAGGCTCTGTTACCAATTGGGACAGACTGTAGGCCAAAGCGAAGTCATGAACGACTCTACCCGCGTGGTCAGTTTTGAGTCAACCAAGCCATTCGACGTGGTGGACATTGCAGTCTCCCAATACCACAATCTCGGCCGAGGGCATCCGTTGGAGAAGGGTCTGTCGCCGTTTGAACGGTCTCGGTTTGGAAGAATTTATATTTTTTACTCACCTTAAAACACTCATGATAAAAATCCATTGTATATAGACTCTTTTAAATTTAAAACATTCAACTCGAATGACCTCTAGCCAATTCCATTCGATAAAGTGATGCCACAGCTAGTATAGCAATTAGCAAAACAATTTTTTTATTATAAAAATTTTGTGTAATATTTTGATTTGCTCATTGATCCATTAATCAAACGTTAGTTACATCTGGGTTAAAAATTCAGTACCAAAAAGTACCGGAAATTTCCGGTTTTCCCGGTACCATAGTAAGCGCAGTACCGGGAATCCTTTTTTCTCCACAGTACCAGGACTGTAAGCCGTAGTAGTTACTTACTTAATGGAGTAACTGCTAATACTACTTTACGTTGTAACATAATTATACATACGTCTTCTTTGGCAAAAGTCTAAATTCCATTTCGGTATTAAACGCTAGTGTTTATACGTTCTGCTCAAGGTCACCAGCGCTCGAGCTCTCACGTACACGGAGTGTCACTGGTGGTGCAAATAAACATGTATAGGTAGCACAGTAAAATATATTATATTACCGTTTAGGTAGTCTGATGTGGCGTTGACTGTACTGACATACCTAGCCTAGGATTATTTGAAATGGTAATTTGTTCACTTTTAAGTACACATTATAAACACCATAACTTGTAGTAAATTAAGTAAGTATTCAGATTAATTATTACTTAAAAGAAGACAACCCAAAAGTCATTAGAAGAGATAAGAGTACGCGATAGAAAGAGAGACAACTTCTAGGTGAATTTAACTGTAGATAAGGGAGCGGTGTGCGACCTGAATTGCATTTTATTGTGTCTTAGCAAGAGTCGCTATTTATTTAAATGACTTTGCGGAGTGAATCTTCTGTACTTGTACTATTATGTAAATATTCTATGGTATTATGCACAGATAAGGGGCAGGGGCAAATAAGATAATAACGTCGGCTTACTGCAAGAAATCATTAAAGAGCAGTACCTAATAAAGTAAGTAGCAGCAATAGCTACAAAAATTACAATGTGTCCTAATAGAAATAAATCAACTTGTGACGGGTTGAAACAAATAATACTGCTTTTGGCGGTGTGACCAGTTAGAACAAAATTTTGGTGTAACGAGTTGATGCCCAAATCCACCTGCCCACGTCCTGCATGCCCAATCGCGTATTTAGGGTGGATTCGACCAAACTGGAATAAGACTTACTCCGAGATTAGTCAATACAAATTCGGCGTTTAATCTAGGTATAAGACCTTATTCCAGTTTGGTAGAATCCCCCCTTAGTGAAATATTTTATTCGTGTTAAAACAAAATGCACTGTATGTATGTTTCTATTTTTTGTGTGGTATAAAATAGCATTACAAAGGCCATGATGAGCGATTCTGTAAATTTTAATTTATTATTGCGTGTTTACGTTTTCATCCCATTCATCCAATTCGGATGATTGTAGAATAATCTTATCTGAAAGAATAATTTCGGATGATTGTAGAATAATCTTATCTGAAAGAAGAATTGCGCGATCTGTAAGTACTAACTACTGAAAACTAGTCATTTAATAATGTTTTTATTGATATCATAAGATGTAAAGTAAGTAGGTTAAGGTACTTAGTTTACTTTTTCTGCATTACGTCTTCTTGTATTATGTTCGCCATGTATCCACTCGTCTGACGTGACGATTGAATTATCATTCATATAGAGTGTAGGTAGGTATGCCCCCACCCCCGCGCCTGCCCGCCGCCACCGCCGCGCCGCGCCCGCACGGCCCGCAACCGCCCGCGTCCGCATAAAGAAACGTACGTTAGCGAAATATTTTATTCGTGATTTAAACAAAATGCACTGTATGTATGTTTCTAATTTTTTGTGTGGTATAAAATAGTATTACAAAGGACATGTATGAGCGATTCTGTCAATTTTAATTTGTTATTGCGTGTGCTACGAAAGAAAAATGAAATGAACAAAGAAGCACACCACTTAACTTTCTAAACTTTGTTCAACATGTGTACCACTAACCACTGAAAGTCTTAAATATTATTTCATAAATTTTAAAATTTTATTCAAAGTTAAAAAGAGTGATTTTGTGATTTTCATAGTTCCACATATATTATGTTTCTAAACTTTTTACAACACAAAGATAAGATAGTTCTTATTATGAAACACTCAACATATCAAACTTTAATATTATATACATTACGTTACACGAAATATTATGAAATACCTAAACCATACCTAAAGCACAGTCATAAAACTTCTAACTTTTTAAAAATAGCTCACAATCCACATACTCTATCCACTCAGCAAAAACGAAAAGTTTTAGAATTATCGTAAGTAATTTTTGTCCGGCTACGCGACTATGTGTTAATTGCGAAAGCTTATTATAAGATCAATGTTGCAGACAAAAATGCATGGAAATAAGTCTACTCTGTACTAGTGTTTATTATTAGTATTTTTAGTCTATTATTAACTATTCTTTCATTCAATTATTATGAATTGTTGAAATTATTTAGTTTAGTTATTATTAATTTTATTGATGCGTACAAATTGTACTTAATTATGTTTAATAATTTGTACCTACTTAATTAGATCTATGACACTGTAAAGTAACATTGTTACTTAGAGGGAGAAAAAAGTAAGGCCTCCTGAGTTTCTTGCCAGCTCTTCTCGGTCGAAGGCTCTCCCAAAATCCGAACTGGTGGTAGATTGGTTAGGTAGGTAGATTAGGTAGGTAGAGTAGGTTATGGTCTGTGCCAGCTAGATGTGCATGAAGGGTCATTTACCCCATTTGTACCAGTGGGGTGCTGCAGTTTAGGTACGTTCGGCCGGCGTGCCTCCCAGGAAGGCCGCCTAGGCGTATGACAGTAAAGGTTGCCGCTCGGCTCTCACGCTCCACGTCGCGCGTCGTCGCTTAAGGCCAGGTATTTCTCTCTCGCGGCTTCTCTCTCGCTCTCTCGATGGTACGACGGTACGGGACGGGTATAACAGCGAAGCGGCGCGTTTTATAGGTTTTATTGCCTATATTTATAGACTTTATATATAGGATTCTCTGCTAATTTATCTGCGAATTATTTGTCTTTCGTTGAGTACAAAAATGAAATGTAAAGTATCAGTATCGTATTTATATATGTGTATAGTGTGTATGAATGTATTGTATGTGTGTATATATATGTATGCATGTATATATATTATATTTTAAAATAATTTTATATCTTATTTGGTGGATTTGGATCGGTCGTATTTGGTTGCATTCGCATCACTGTCGATCGAGTTGGACGATGCTGCGTCCCTAGCCTGGCTTCTGCTACCCTCGTCATTTTTTGTCCTCGGTCCTGTGGGGGTGAACCGGTGTCGCGTCGTGTCGCGTAGGCAGGCTGGATCGGAAGTGAATATGGCCGACGCGACGCGACGCGATGTTGGTTTGCCCCCGTAGGATCGGGGATGGGGAGTGGTGGGGGTGGTGGGGGTTGGGTTGGGGACGTGGCGTCGGTGCGGGTCTGGTTCGATTGATGGTGATGTGAGTGTGGTTGAGTGTGATTGATCTAAATCTACCACTTATTTATTATTATTTTTTTTTTTTTTTTTTTTTTATCGAGTGATGTTTATTGGATTTTGTAACTGAATGAGACTTTGAATAGATTGGATCCTTAACTAATACATAGTTTTTTTTTTTTCCAGAATTTAAACCATTATTTTCTATGTCTCAGATGGTTTGAAAAAACTTAAAGCGCGATCTATCTAGCCTTGAGAGGAAACACTGCGTCGGCGTGGCGTTCGGGATTCTCATGCGGGGCGCGGGGGAGCGGCGTTTCGTGGTCCCCTGTTTCCTCCTTCAGAGGTGGACCAATTTTTATTTAAGTTTCGGCTGGGGGAGGAGGTTTTCTGTGTCTGTGTGTTTGATTTTTTTTTTTTTTAAACGAGTTACCTAATGTTTCTGAAGACGCCTTAAAACGAAGTGATTTCGCTTAATTTTGAAGGCTCCTGGTTATTAAATAAATGACTTAATGCAAAGGAATCAAGCATACGGACGTGAAGGGTCTCTTTCTTTAACCGTTGCTGAAGGGGTGGTGGGGGTTGGTCCGGTTTTGGAAGGGGGCTGCGGGGCGTCGTTTTTCTGTGTTTGGTGTGGGAGTTTTGGGTGCCGCGTCGGCGTGGTGTTTCCTCTTAACTCGTAATCCCTACGCGCGCGCGTAAACCCTGCGCTCCTGACGGACGTCAAATCGTTATCGAGTCTGCTGTGCTTATCGGAATATGAACGCTCGGGTCACGAGATAGGTTTCAGTTTCGCGTGGGGGTCGTTGGAGGGTGAACCTTCTGTACGGTAGTAGTATTAGTTATTCTGTGCTTGTACCAAGACGAATAACGAAACAATTTTAAAACACACAAGTTTATGCTTATTAATTTTTGACGTTTTTTTATGCTTAAGTTTTTATAAAAAAGATATTTGAATGATTAAAAATGTCAACCTTATTGGTTAGGTACTAATGTTTTCCAAGACTCATTTCAGCCGCTACTTTATTTTACTTCAATAACTCCAATTTAATTACTTACCACAGTATCAATACGATAATTGGAAATCATATTACACAATTCTATGACCACGGCTTATATTTCGGTTCGACGCGATTCTGTTTCGGCGTGCAGTGGTACTGGGGGTAGCAATGCGCATTTGTCTGGCACAGACTATAATAGCTCGTTAGATTAGTTATTAAGTCTTAACTATAAGTTAGTTAACTGTTTTTTTATTATTATTAGTATTGACGTCAATAAGTGCCTGTAAAGGTTTACATTGAATAAATAATTTGACTTTGACTTTGACTTTGAACGATTACACCCTGTATATAGAACACTGCAGATGGAGTTTTCCTAAAATCTCAAATATTGGCTACATAAATTCTTGTCATTGTTATTCTATTACACAAATACAATCCCGAATCTATTTGTGAAACAAAAATCTTAACGTAAAGTAAAATAGTTTAAGAGTACATTAAAAAAATATTTTTTTTGTAACATCCCGTCAGAGTGTTCCACATTGTAGCGTATATTTATTTAACCCGAACTTGTATGCCAACCGAGACTACATCAGTAATTGTGAAAATGTTTTTACTAAAATATAACACGTCTTCGGTTTTAGTGAATGTTTAATTTACAACAATGATTAACAAACCATTCCTCTACCATTGTGGCGACTGCACATGTGCTCAGCGTGACAGGTGGTGAGCCCATCGCCGCTCTATGCCTTTGGATGTATGTGCAGTCTTTAGTCCATTAGTCGCCTTTTACGACACCCATGGGAAGAGAGGGGGTGGTAGTATTCTTTCACTGCTATGCGACATGGTTTATTATTATTTATGATGAAAAAATGGCATGATATCATCACAAGTCCAACAGGACGTCAAAAACTATTCTGTTATTTATAGTCTTCATTTCAGGTCATGGGATGTTATTAAACATAGTTAATTTTCAAAACTAAGACTCGATGCTGTTCTATTCATTTTCCTAGTGTGAGTGACGTTGATGTAATTTGTATACTATAATTAAAATAATTACAAACAGTACTTCAAATGAGAACAGGAAACAGAATTGTTACGTCTAGGACCAAAGGTCGGAAGAGGTTGAGAAGTTCTATGGACTTTACACATCCCCGCGGCTAACTGATACATTGATATGACTACAGAGCTTAGCTACACTACAGACCAAAGAGCTAATATAATCCGGCATTTTATCGAAGATATCCGGACATCAGCATGTACGATATAATTAATTATGGCTCCCAAACACCTTAAGAACAGCAAGGCGTCAAGTGCTGAGGAATTAAGGTTGCTTGGAAGAAATTGCTTCGAAAGATCTATGCGGGTGATTTTAAGGATAAATTAACAGACTTGTACCTTTTTTTAGACAATCATAAGTAATTTCTCTCTAATAACTGGTTGGTTTACGTTGAGTCGTACTTACACATACGTGTGTACGTGACTTGTACTTGTACTGAAAGACAAATGCACTCAATAACAGATGCAACAAGTGGATTTTTCTCAGTTTTTTATTTTAGTTTACTTATTAGTTTGTCAAACAGGGCTAAATTTAAAGTGCTCAAAGTGTCAATTTGTACCCTTTTATATGATAACAACTGTTGTAAAATTTTATGGTGGCAAAACATTGAATATTGAGGGAACAAAATAACAACATTGGGCACAAATTGAGCTAATAGAGACGGAATAATATGTTGTGGAATACGCCATTCTAAATGCGAGTAGTATATGTATAAAATGTAGAGACGGAATAATGTGGTGTGTAATACACCACTCTAAATGCGAGTAGTATTTGTATAAAATATGATAAGTATATAAATGTATAATGCATTAATACTCACTCTTTGCCCATTCCTGGTGTTTTTCTTTAGAATACTATTAAAACCTGCAAAGAAATGGAATAATCAATGTAGGAATTCAGCAAAAACTTGTTTAATTGCTTACCTAACATATTTTTACCACTTTAGTGGCAAGACCACCAGTTATATGACTTATAAGTTTACATATGTGTAGTAGTAGAACAATACAAATCTGTGTTTATTTAAAACAAGGAATATCGTAACACTTTGCTTTTACATACTAACAGCCGATGTCAGCAACCTTTTTATTGGGTGTTCTGCCTACTAGAGTTAAAAATTTGGCATAATTTGTATGGTGTTTTAAGGCCTTCTAAAATGGCAGTTATAGTGTAAAGATGTATATTATAGCACAATACATTGCACTACATCTTTCCATATAAATCGTCAGGAGACCACACACAACAGCTATAATGTATATTATAGCTGCGGTGTTAAATCTGGAAATGTAATAGACATTAATATAGATTATAGCTGCCGTGTGAAAGCCTTGAGTCAAATTACTCACTCTAGTAAGAGTAACAACAGATAGATAGGTTAATAATTATGAGTGCAAGTTAACACTTCATCATCATCAGTTGCAGCATGCTTATTCGGTTCTGCCGAAGTCTAATCCACACTTAAGTAAACAGTTAAAACTGTAAAATTTTGAAAATAGGCATCTAATGTAATCAAATACTTGATTTGGTTTCGTACATAAGATGCTAGTTGATATGGAGCAAGCCTGCTACTCAAGATCAAGACAGCCAAGAATGACAATGTTTGTACTGTTAATAATATGCTTGTAAATTACATTGTTTAGGCATGGTTACATTTCTTTTTAGTTAAGTCTTAGATTATTGTTACTTGCATACAATATGATAAATACCCATTTTCTTAATCATCATCATTATCAACATCTGTATGAGTAGCACATATGACTTTAAGCAAATCCTTTTTACCAAATTTATACAGATAACTATTTAATTAGTGTTTTAAGTTGATTTTTTTAGTCAAACTTGTAATTTATGATTCTATATCAGTAGTAGGTACATATTTTGTCAAATAACTAGGTATAGTGCCATTGATTTATTGAGAGTTGCCATAAAGACAGACAAACACTAGATTTTGGAAGCAGTAGGTACCTAGGTTATGCAGGAAGTTAGTCATTTGACTTTATTCAAAACTTTGTAACCATAAATTTTAATGAAATAAAAACCTCAAAATCACTTCGAGTTAAGAGTTTAAAAATATTATGTAAATGAAATCGCAACAGAAACAGCATCTTAGCTAATAAAAATATAGATAAGTAAGTACCTTTATTTGACAAAATAAAAAACCTGATAAAGTAAATAAAGGTCATACTTATAGCGGAGACTATCCTAATATTATACTTTAATAATTTACATTAAAGCAAGCCTGTAATTGTGTTTTTTTTACAAATGGGTACGTACCAACGTGAACCTCGTAAGCAAACACAATAAGTAAATACGGAATCTTAGGCGTATTACAGAATACCCGTTAGCAGAAATAGAACTCAATTTCTTCCTTTAGAAACTTACACACTGCCACAAGCTTAGGTAAATCATGAAAATGTTAGGAAATTAAGAAAACGTGACATTACCTTGCAATGAATTGAAGGAACTAGTTATTTTTTTAACTTTGCTTACGCACGCACACACACAAACCCATCCAGCCAGCCAAGTAGCATAGACAAAAGAAAGTTTTGTAGTTTTGTAGAGACAAAGCGACACTGCGAAGCAAGTTTTTGCCACAGACGTATTCTTATCATCCAACTGTGGTTTTTGCACAGCAAGTTGCTGTCATTGAGGTAAGTTATCTCCTCAGAACAATTAAATTGTTCTGAGGTTATCTCAGAACCTCAGAACAATAACTAAATTATTGTTCTGAGCTCAGAACAATATTGTTCTGAGTAAGTTAAGATAGGGATGCCCGATCCGGGTCGTTGATCCAATTTTTCGGATCGTAATGGAGCGTAACGCGACGATCCGATCCGCGGATCGTATCGCATGCCGGCTATCCGATCTTTAGGAAATCGATCCGGATCGTATGCAATTAAGTAAGACATAATTAATTTTAGATCTTTATTAGGTAAACTCATATAAACCTTGTAAAGAAGTATGGATGTGACTGGATATACACATTTTATGCATTCATTTATAATAATTTAACAGCTATAATATCAATCTACCCGCAAAGATTGCCGCTAAAATCAAAATGTAGACAAAGTTAGAACACGTTCGTAACAAATAAACATAAGTATGTACCCAATTTTTTTTAATTTCGCGTTTTAATGGATACGATCTAAGCAATCCGATTTTTCAAGTTTTGAATCAATCCGGCAAAAAATCGTATGACCTCGATCCGATCCGAAAATCGCTGGATCGTATGCCTGCCGATCCGATCTTTCAAAAGATTGGATCGCATCCCTAAGTTAAGAATGAGTAAGATCCACAATAGCTTGTACACAAAATCACTGAGGTGTTTGCAGCTCATGATGGGATGCAATTCAATGCGCAAAAACTTGCTTTACTGTGTTCACGGTGTCGTCTGTGTAATATACTATCCCTCAATGAATCTTCATGCCAAGTGATTGCGGTGACTTGGAATAATTGTCTCACAAAGAAAAAAAAACTTTCTTGTGCACTATTTTAAGCCTTTGAGGTGCCAATTGTAGCTGATGGGACTGTATGGACGAAGTAAACACCAGTTAAATAAGATAATGATATTAAAATAATGTATTGAAAGCAAGCGAAGACGCATAGCTAATATTACATTATGCGTGTTTGTATTAGAACTTAGAACGTAGATTTTATCTAAACTTAATAAAGGGTAGGTTCGATCTGCGATCGCTGATCGCAGCTGCTTGCGTTGCGACGCAGCGAAAAGCGCGGCCTGCGTGAGTGACCATCCCCTTAGACAAGTGCAAACTCTCACACCTATCTATTCGTAATTCGTCGTACACTACTGTGTACTGTGAAGTACTGTGCCAATGGACAATTTTCCGAGATCAGAAAAAAGAAGAAATTGGTTAGTAAATGACTTCATAGATGGCGCTTAGCATAGATTAGTATGGCGCTTAAAAAAGGCGAATCCATGAAGAGCAAGTGCATGGCTGCATAATATTTATTCCATTCGAAAATAGAAATAGGTCCTGGATATCTCAGGACATCTAGGACTTTTCATTCAGATGAAAATAGGTAAGTACTACTTTTTATTATTTTAGTAGACAAGCAAAATTGTAGAATTTATTACTAGCCCTTAGGTAGGTACGGCTCGGCTTTCATAAAACGCCATCTATCGAGTGTTTTTGAACTAATTTTTACTTTTTAATTGGCGATTTTCCGAGATTAAAAAAAAAGAAATTGGTTTGTAAATGACTTCATAGATGGCGCTTAGTAAAAGGCGAGTTCATGAAGAGCACGTGTATGGCTTCGTAATATTTATTCTATTCCAAAATAAGAAATAGGTCCTGGATGTCCTGAATAAAAATAGGTAAGTACTATTTTTTTATTTTTTGGTAGACAAGTAAAAGTATAGAATTTATTACAGCCCTTAGGTAGGTACGGCTCGGCTTTCATAAAACGACATCTATCGAGTGTTTTATAACTAATTTTTACTTTTTAATTTGGTCTGTCAGAAAATCGCCCATTTGGGCTGTCAGAAAATCGCCCATTGCTAGTAAAAAAAATACAAATAGAAAATGGGTGACGGGTAAGTCTAACGCCGCGGGCACGAACAGGGCGGCGCGGCGACGGCGCGGGGAGCGTTCCAATACGGCGCCCCCCTTGAGTTCGTAAACGGTTCCATGTAAATGCATGCATTGGCGCGTCGCACAGTGGGACGGATTTCAGATTTGAGGACATTGGATTTTTTGGTTACATAGGTTATTTTATTTATGCGAATCGATAGCCCTAATTAAGGCGATTAGACATTATTAATACATGTTTTTTGTAATTATTATATAGGTATACAAGAAAAATAAAAAAAAAAATAAAAAAATATGGGACAAAATCTAACATGTTCTATACCAAGTCTTGGCAGATCTCAGCAAATCTTTTTGTAGGGTTAATCTATGGGTGTTTATGCATAGTGTCACATACATATCATTGTCGTGCACTGCCCCGTTCTCCAGATATATGAAGCTGAATTAGGTACTTATTCTTATTTTTCTTAGGGATTATTTTAAGTACAAAACTCCCAATAGTTATAAAAAATCTGAACAACATGAATATTATGAATTGTATATTAATTTAATTAATTATCAACCATACTATTACAATCAGGTGACGTCATATAACAAAATTAAAACATGTAAAAAGTGAATATAATATATTTTATTTACATACTTTGACCATTGCAATGAAACTTGTGTCACTGTGTACCCATTGCAATAAAAAATACAGATGCGCGCGGCTGTATTTTTCATTGCAATGGGTACACTGTGCGCCGCACACTGTACACTGGGTGAGGTGAGCTTTTTGCCACTTGTCTAGGCTCTCCGGACGCTTCGCTCCTCCCGAGGTCCTTTTTCACTCTCTTTTTGTCTCCTTTTTCATGGACAAGACTCGCTTGACAGACTTCTAAAATACGTCATCATAACAGACCTCAGAATTAATAATCTATGTAGGTATCAAATATAGGTACGCCTAGTTTGCAAGCTAGCGTAAGCGTAAGCCACAGCAATTTTTTCGTAGAAATAAATTGCTTCCGTTTTATTATTAATTAATCATGCGATATAAAGGATATTATTGAATGCTCTAAGGGATATTATTATTAAAATATGCAGCAGTTCACTAGCACAGCGAATCATACTTCAAATTTAATGGACATTTTTTGCCCAGACCTAGATTTCTTGCTCCACAATCTGCAAAAACAGTCCAATTTTTACGCTTTTTACTTAACAAGATAGGTACTGAATTTTTGTCTAAAACGTACAATAGAGAATATCATGCTATGAATGTGAAAAGCAGCCAAACACTACACTTAACAAATTTTTACTAGTAATGTTATTTGATCTGCAGAAAACACCGAGAAAAAGGCAGAAACAATTCACCTTTTGGTTGGGTTCTGCAGAATAAAGAATCATTTGAATGGTAAAATTTTTGTGTTCAGTACAAGACTTAAGCTCGACATTCACGGTCAGTTGAAAAACTGATCAGTTAAAACAACTGATCAGTTAAAACGGTCCCCACTCACTGGCTTCAAACCGGCCTTCATTTCTCCATCGAATGGCAGAGTGGCCATTTCCAAAATGATGAACTAAAATTTTTTTTTAAATGTTATTTAATTTTCCTTAAACTTAAAAGTATCAATAACAATTCATCACAAGAGCAGTCCATTGCCACAGTCAACGTTTCACCATACCAACCATTTAACTGGATTTGAGGAATTAGTAATGATTTACCATTATAAAAAAAATGAAAAAGGCCGTTTTCACTTTACGTAAGTTTTTGTAAATTGACCGTCTCAAATATGCCACAATGCCAAGAATAGGTTTCATACGGTTCCTCGAATGTACTTCTATACTTCTCATTAAAGTGCTAGAAAAACACAAGTTTCATAAAATTGTAGCTGCTTGGCTCCCAAAAATAGGTAGATTTAGCCATAAAGTAGATAAGTTGGCAACTCTGGCTCCGACTGATTGCAAACGGATGTAAGCACGCTTACTCACGGTCAGTTTGAACTGATGCAAACGAACTGAAGCTATCGGATTACGGTCCGCCCGGAAATATCCGTGGGTTGTCGTCAGTTAAAAATTTCAACTTAAGATTTCACACTCACGGTCAGTTTTTGGATGTACGTCAGTTAAACTGATAAGTTTAACTGACCGTGAATGTCGAGCTAATGTCGAGCATTAGAGCATTAAACCATGCTATATGCACAGACATATAATAGAAGATGTCTGTGGCTATATGGTACAAAATTACCACACATAGCTGCGTTCTGCAATTTATTTATTTTGGCAAAGTTTTGACATAGTTAATATCTCGGACCAAATATCACAATTTGGTCTGAGGTTAATATGGTTATTGTTTGTGTTTAGAAGTTGAACGGAGTAGTTGCACACTAAAGTAAAATCGATAACATTGAAAATGTTTACTGGTGGTTCAAAGTGTCCTGTCATGGATAAACGAAGTACGTTTATTATAGACATTACAAGATGAGTCCTGACCTAATATCCATGTCCATTAACGGTGATCCTGAGGAAGTGAGACTAATTGTTACTTTTTATTTGTTAGAAGATTAATAAACAAATTTTAGCAAAAGGCGACTACACATAAAGACGGGTGCCTTTCGGTTCGCCTAAAATTTTTGGTTCTAATTTCATATGGCCGAACTATGTTGGCTTCAACTTTTAACGCACAATAATTGTCTAGCATATCAGTTGTATTCGCACCATTATAGTTTTGCCAAAAAATTGGAAACCCTAATTGTAGAATCCCTAATATTAAGTGCACTAAAATGTATCGGCATAACATTCTTTCGGCATTACGAAGATTACGCTTTAGTGTTGAAAGCCCTAATTTATTGACGACCTCCTTGGTCGAGTGGTTTGTACACCGGTTTTCATGGTCTCGCCATCTCTGAGGTCCCGGGTTTGATCCCTTTTCGGGTCAATTTAGAAATTATTGTTTTTCTAAATTGTCTCTGGTCTGGGTGTTTTCTATATTACAATTTAGTAATTGTAAATAGTAGGGATTATAAATGGTTCCGCCTAATGTCGCATTTGAAAAGTTTAAATTCGGCGGTAAAGAGTTAGGCGAAGTAACAATAGGCTTAACAAATTTAGGAAAAGTAAAATTGTGCGACAAAAATTAAGGCGTATGGTTTGTGTGCCATTGACAATTAGGAGAACAAAAAATTCGGCAATCCAATATAGACCTCAGAACTCAGAACAATAACTAAATAGCACAGACTTATAATAAGAAGCTAAATAGACCTCAGAACAAAAATCTCAGACCTCAGAAATCAGTTCTCTTCTGCAAAATGACTTCGATAGGCTGAACATGTGGTGTCACGATATGGGTCTAGTGTTAAATGCCCAAAAAACTAAATTAATGCAAATTAAATCACCGTATTTGAAATGTAATACCCGGGTGTCCAAATTATTGGCCCACACTCATACATGCCTACACAATAATCAAACTAATAATAGTATTTGCGATTTTAAATGTCCAACTATTGAACAGGTCGATACACATATGTACTTGGGACTGCTCATTGATAGTAAATTTAACTGGGGTCCACATATTGAGCGAGTTTGTGATAAGCTACGTGCAATTTTGGCTAAATTTTATATTATAAAAAACCGCTTAACAATGAAAGCTAGACTCCTACTATACAATGCGCTCTTTGACTCAATCGTGTCATACGGCATTTCCAGTTACGGCCGTACTTTTAAGACTTATCTTGATTCAATATATAGATTACAACTCAGGATACTTAAGCTAATAATATTACCAAATGTAAAATCTTCTTTTAAAAATGAATACGATATTTTCAAATATTTCAACACCTTAACAATATATGACAAGGTTAAGTTCTACCTTTTAAAAGAACAATTCTTTAATGAACAGTTGCAAACCGAAATAAAGCATCCTATATGTACACGTCGCGTTGCACAGCATGAACTTGTCACTGTATCGGCACACAACTACTACGGTGAACGGACTAGCTCATTCCTAATGGGCGATTTTCCGAGATCAAAAAAAAAAAGAAATTGGTTCGTAAACGACTTCATAGATGGCGCTTAGCATAGATTAGTATGGCGCTTAGTAAAAGGCGGGTTCATGAAGAGCACGTATATGGCTGCGTAATATTTATTCTATTCCAAAATAGAAATAGGTTCTGGATGTCCTGAATATAAATAGGTAAGTAAATACTATTTTTTTATTGTTTTGGTAGACAAGTAAAAGTGTAGAATTTATTACAGCCCATAAGTAGCCCAGCTTTCATAAAACGACATCTATCGAGTGTTTTTGAACTAATTTTTACTTTTTAATTTGGGCTGTCAGAAAATCGCCCATTCCACGGCTTATCAATTGTTGCACAGCATAAACTTGTCACTGTATGGCGAACGCTACACGCAAGATCCATATTGTGATCCGTCAATATATACTGACGGATCACGATAATTATTGACGTGTAGTGTAGTGTATTGACGGATCACAATATTTATCGCAGGATTTCTGGAAATCCAGTGATCCAATTATAGATCCAAGATCGTGATATTTATCTTGCGTGTAGTGTCGCGCGTCAATATTTATCGTGTCTAGGGTTGCCACCTTTTTTTAGAATGAATAAAGTATTTTTTATTCCTCATACACGGAAAGTAGGTTTGAAGTTGCCTGAGGAGCGGGTGGAAAGTAATACTTTTCTACCAACTACCAACAAATGTAACAAAAAACAAGTTTATCTTAATGCTAAGTGCTGTCTCAATTAAAGGTAGTCACGACATGCAATATCAAAATACAATCATATTTGTTGAACAGTAACTCATGTGTAGTTGTGACTTACTATTAAAATAATACTAACAACCCATCTCTTCCCATGGCTGTCGTAAAGGGCGACTAACGGACTAAAGACTGCACATACATCCAACAGCATAGAGCGGCGATCGACTCATCAAAATAATCCTACCAACCCCTCTCTTCCCTTCGGTGTCGTATAAGACGACTAACGGACTAAATTCTGCACATACATCCAACAGCATAGAGCGGCGATGGGCTCATCAAAATAATACTACCAACCTCTCGCTTCCCTTGGGTATCATAAAAGGCGACTAACGGACTAAATTCTGCACATCAAAATAAAACTACCAAACCCTTTCTTCCCTTGTGTGTAGTAAAAGCGACTAACGGGCTAAAGGCTCACCACCTAAGCACATGTGCAAACTGTGCAGTAGTTTCTTGCTGAAGCGTGGACTGTGTGGGCGTGGCCTGTGTTGTCCATAGATTCAAATTATTACTAATTTTACCATTAACTTGAACTAAATATCTCAATAAAGTTGTAGATTTATGTAAAATAAAACTCACTCGTTTTTTTAGCTAATTCATGTTTTTATTTTTAGTTACTTACCATTTGTAATTAAAAGCACAGTGTTTACCTCGGGTGAATGAAAGACTTATTTTCTCCCTCGAACTATTGCCGTTCGAGGGAGTAAATAAGCTACTTTCAGCCCTATAGGGTAACAAACAATGTACTATTTACATTTTGTTAGAACAAAAATAAAGTATATAGCATAAAAAGAGTACTTATTTATTTGTCCTTAAAAATGTTTTTTTTGTTGCTTTTTGCAACATTTGACACATATTTGTCTTTTACGTAAATAGAGTATTTTAGCCTTAGAGCATTAATTTACTTTTTATTTACTAAAAGATTTTAGTTAGCGTACTTTATCGGTGTCGTAGCGTAGATTATAAAGTACGCCTACATGAAAAAGAGGCAATACTCTATTTTAAAGTGCGAGTGGCAACCCTACACGTCTGCCTCGTGCAAAGTACGTAATTTTGACGCGATCCGTATTGATGGTGTAGGGTGTGCTGTGATCCAGCCCAAGATCCATCAATAAATATCACGATATTTATCACAATATTTATTGACGTGTAGCGTTCGGCTATCGGCACACAACTACTACGGTGAACGGACTAGCGCATTCCTAATTCCACGGCTTATCAATTTATACCTACCTCCACGCGTATTGCTATTACGAAAAATAACATCAAATATACATTAAAAGAGTACTTCCTGAATGAATTGAAATAAAATGTATAAGTATGTATAATAACTGAACACTGTCGAATCCTTATTTTCATTTTTTATATTGGTTTTCTTTTTGTGAGAATAATATAGTATTAAGTAATGTGATAACCTTAGAATAATAACGCTATAGAAAGATAGTCTTCATACAAGCGCTCTATCAAAAATGAAGCACTAAACCGATTCACACACGCGTGACGTGCGCGCATGGCCGTGATCTGCTGTCTCTTTCCAATTCTATGAATATGAAAGAGACAGCACTGCGCAGGCCGCTGCTACCGAGGTTTTAACTTAGAGAATCACACTGCAGTACGTTTATATTTTGACCTAATTAATACAAGATACTATGAAATACTGAAAGCTTACCTGTGAAAAGTGATGTTATTACACTTCTTTTGTTTTTCAGATGTGTTGTGACACAATTTAACCGCACAAACCGTCATTTTTTTTTTGTTTTCGCGAGACACGTTCGGCGCGCTGTGACATTGAACACTACGGAGCGGTCCGGCGTTTGGTGCCATTTCTGGCTCCAATTAATGTGCTTCAAAATAGGCGCGCGAACTTGGTTTCTATAGCGTTATTATTCTAAGGTGATATGATAACACGAACCACTGTCTTATTGTTTACGTAAGTACATGAATCTGTTTGGTACTACACACAAACTTACGAGGTTTAAGTAGTACTTCTCTGTAAATAATAAATGTTTAATTATGTTTCTGTTAATAAATAAAATAAAAAAAAATAAATAAAAATAAATAACAATAACAAGCATCTGAGAAATAGACGCATTCATTTTCACAGACATTATTAATTTTTTTTTGGTTCATTTTAGCTGCAGAAAACGGCCATAAAGTTTCAACTCAAGTTTTTTTTTTTAAATTAATGCACAGTCGTACATAATAGTCTGCGAATTATTGGAAATCTTACCTAAATTTTGAAAGAAAAAAGCTAACGATAGGATTAAAAAACGCAATACCTATTTAATTCAATAAAAGCTTTTAACTAGAGACAATAGCGGCGTTTTACCTGAAATAAAAAATACTTACCACACTGGAAGCTTCATATTGAGAGAGCATTTCCGTTTTCCGTCGAATTACTACCAGTTTCCATACTTTTTATCGCTTCGTATCCGGTCCAGTGGCGACACTTGGCAGATGCGCGCCATTTTTGTTTTACCTGTTTTCGAGCGCGCCATTTTTCCTTCATTGGCTCAATTTCACCAGGCAGAATTAAAAAGGAGAGCTTCTAGTGAGGTAAGTATTTTAATATGCGTTTTATTTCAGGTAAAACGCCGCTATTAAATTACTTGACCGTCACTGGAAGCTTTATATTGAGACCTGTTTGTTATCATCGCCTGGTGATCGCCACTGATTGTTATTAATGTTATTATATACGCCAATGTGACTCACAAAAAAGTTAGATTAAAACTTGAAATAAAGACACATAAATAAAGGAAAGAAAACATTTTATTTAATACTTATATTTTAAATTGGTTCAGTAAAATGAATAATAGTAATCAACCCAATAAATGAGTTCAACATTGATCATAAAAATAAACAAAAAAGTATATTCTAATCGATTGGATTAAATAATCGGGTTACATCACATGTTACATTATTAGGTTTAACATTTTTTAATACTTTACGTTTATTTATTTTATTGATAAGGTACACCAACCAGTGACACCTTCCAGTGACGGTCAAGTAATTTAATAATAGACGCGTTTTACCTGAAATAAAACGCATATTAAATACTTACCTCATTAGAAGCCTAGAATATTGAGATAGGCATATCCGTTTCCCGTCGTATTTTCCTTCTCTTTCTTCCGGTGTATCGCTGTCTCTCTCGCTCATCCCACTCAGTGGCGTCACCAGGTGGCGCGGTGGGGGAACCAGGAGATTTCACCCCCGTGCCCATTTGTTCATCATTGCGTCGAAATATGCACCGGGCGGAAATAAAAACTAAGCTTCTAACGAGGTAAGTATTTAATATGCGTTTTATTTCAGGTAAAACGCGTCTATTAAACACTTGACCGTCATTAGAAGCTTATAATATTGAGACCTGTTTGTTATCGCCTGGTGAAAACGCCAATGTGAGAAATAAATTAAACAATAAGTGCGAGAGAGCTAATCATATGATTATGGTTTATACAAAAAGTTATAATAAGAGATTTAATTAAGTACTCATTAGTTACATTTAAGTCATGTAAGACAATAATTGGCCAGTCATTGATGAAAAATCAAATAATTTAGCTTGTAAACCAATGATATTTTGTTGTAAACCATGAAAACGAACATTATTATTAGGATATAAATATTGTTTACTATTTGATTTCAATCACTTTTCAGGGTAAAAATAAAAAATGAAAAACTTCGTGACGCCTGAATCAATATTTCACGACAATAAACCTTGTGAAAAGTATTAATTAACTAAACTCCAATTACCAATATATATCCTCAATGGGTAAATCATATCAATCTAGTTTGTAGATGCTACAGCGGAGCAAAACACAACCAGGTGTGGCTGCAATATCCATCTAGCTACCACAGTGCTTGAAACAGGTGACAGGTGAACCACTCGAAGTTTTAAATAAATTAGTTTAGCCATTTTGTACAATATTTATTGATCCTTTTAACCAGTAGCAATTTCTAGCTTGTTTGTCTGTAGTCCCTACAGTCTGTTTTTGACCCAAACTGTCACCATAATATTACTGCATTGTTCTGAACAAAATAATGTTTGGTGTCCACAGCAAGGTAACAAAGGAGCAATGCGACAATAATATAGCAATGTTACGAACTGTTTGAAATCTAGTTGATCCTAGGTTTGAAATACATTACATAGGTCTACATACTAATATTACTAAAACCTGGAAAAAGGAGGTTTTGTTGTTTTTAAATGTTTAATTGAGATTGATTTTAAAACATGTTTAACTATTACCTCGTCACTAAGATTTCCATACAATTGTGCGCTGCATAAAGTAGAAATGACAATTTATGGTAGTGTATAGTATTGTAAGAAAGATTTAAAATATTAAGTGTAAATCTGCCAAAAACTGGACTGACTGGACCCATTTGGTACGCGTTCCGCGTGTGGATGGCGCCGCTGCTGCTGCTTACGCCCTTCCTGTACTACTGGACCAAGCACAAGTGCTCATATGGTTTTATAATAACCGGACGCTTGAGTAGGAAAGTTTGCTTGTGGTTCCATAACGATATATCATTTAAGCACACCAAATTTCAACGTCATGTCTTGAACCTTGGGGGTTGGCAGGCCTGTGGTTATGTCTACCAGGCGTCTACGTTTCGAATTCCATACTGTGAATGAGGCAGCAAGGGGTACCACAATTAGATAAATTCCTGTTGAGGTGTGCTAGCACCCGGGGGATGAGGGAAGGTGGTGCGAATTTCCAAGCCAGAGGGAAGCGTTCTACTTCAGGCTGAAAGCATTGTGAAACATCGCTTCGTAATCATTGAGATAAATTTGCATAGTTTACCCACTACTCGAGCGTTCTTGGATACAAACAGGCTAATTACTGGCCAGGCCCACTTCGCGAATATTGTTTGTGTAAATTCTGGCAGTAGATGCCACTCTAGAGCTTGGCTATGTCGAGACAGTTCATCTGCATGGCTGTTCAATTTCCCTGGAATGTAATGAATTTTGACCACAATTTGGTTGGTGGTCATTTGTTGGTTGGCAATTTGGAGGATTAAAATAAAATTGTCGCAGGCTTCGTGTTCGATGCTTGTAATTCTAAGACTTAGAACAGCTCGCTTTTCTTTTTGACTGCAGTGCAGCTTTTGTTCGGATGCACTCCACCTTCCCGATAGGGCAGAATTGTTGAGTTGTGACCCCCCAATCCTGAAGCAACGATTGTCAAAAAGAATGTTGGTGGAGGTATATGTATTGGTGTTTCTGATAATTTTTAGCTACCAATACATTTAACTACATCGTAAGGTAGAGTCTATTTTACCGCCCAATTTCTTCTCTTAGGTATCGTAAAAGGCGACTTACGGACCATAGATTGCACATACATCCAACAGTATAGAGCGGCGATAGGCTCATCACTTGTCACGTGCATGTGCAGTTATCATTTGGTGAAACGTAGACTATGGCAGAGGACTGCTTTTGCGGTCCTCATTGCCTGGTCTCTGACTAACCCTTCGGGGATAACAGTCGTGAGTATATGTAGGTATGTATGGACCACAGACATGTAATATACGTCTGTGGTATGGACGCTTGTGATTCCTCCATGTATCCTAGTATGTCCTTGCGGAAGACATTGATTTTGGTAAGCGCCCTGCGAGGGCGGTCAAACAGACTTTTTGAAGTTTATGTGGACACCAAAATAAGTAAGTGTTTCTATTACAATGTTGGCATGTCTGGACAGAACCATCTGTCCAGACATGCTCTGGATCTCTATCTGGTCTTTATGTCTATAAAATAATAGTCTAAGAAAACATTGCCATGCTCATCTCAAATGGAAGGCATATATTTTTTAGTAATTCGCCTTTGTAGAACAGACGAAGAAACCATTGTGGGATTTGGCTATAGTCAGATGGTTGTACCTAGGTCTGAGAAAAGTAATTTGTACATCTCGTCTCTTGGCCATACACAGTCCGGAATTCATATAATAATTTAACGACTTCAGGTTAAAAATTGGACGGTGTGACCTTTCTTGAGTGCTCTTTGGTACTAAGAACTGGGTTAAAACGAAGTTTGGAAAAAAAAACTTACTGTTTCTAGAAACCTGTTCCTTCATCTGTGTCAGCATTGCAGACATTTTGTCCGATACAAGCGTGTAACAACTGTCGATTGTAACGTTTGGAACCTTGAGCGATGACTTCAGATAAAACGGTATTCGATACCTTTGTGTTATAATAGAAAACTTGGAGCACCTATTTAGTCCCAACGGTGTCGATAAAGTGCAAACTGACCGGCTCGAAATTTCGGAGCGTCATTGTCTACGTCTTTTGTTACCTCTGTTAGCAGAGAAGATGGACGTTTTTTGTCCTGATTGATAGAGCTGCCAAGCCTATGATCCTGGGGATCGAAAGTAAGAACAGCCTCCGTTGTTTATATTATAGCTACGATGTGGTTCGTGGCTGGCATAAGTATGTCCTTGCGGAAGACATTGTTTTTGTTAAGCGCCCCGCGAGGGCGGTTCATAGCCATGATGTGGTTCGTGGCTGGCATAAGCATGTCCTTACGGAAGACATTGATTTTGGTAAGCGCCCTGCGAGGGCAGTTCATAGCCACGATGTGGTTTGTGGCTGGCATAAGCATGTCCTTGCGGAATACATTGTTTTTGGTAAGCGCCCTGCGAGGACGGTCCATAGCCACAATGTGGTTTGTGGCTGGCATAAGCATGTTCTTACTGAGGACATTGTTTTTGGTAAGCGCCCTGCGAGAGCGGTTCATAGCCACAATGTGGTTTGTGGCTGGCATAAGCCTGTCCTTGCGGAGGACATTTATTTATTTAATTTAATTAAAAACGGTAACAAAACCATTTACAACAATTAAACGTATTATTCAAATTCAAATAAAATAAGGGACATTTAGCATTACATTAACATACATGCATCTTCTCGCAAAAACCGCAAACACTCAAGTAATATTACCATTGAGCCCTGCGAGGGCGGGCAGATTATAGCCACGATATGGTTCGTGGCTGCCATAAGTATGTTCTTGCGAAGGACATTGATTTTAGTAAGCGCCCTACGAGGGCGGGCAGATTATAGCCACGATATGGTTCGTGGCTGCCATAAGTATGTCCTTGCGGAGGACATTAATTTTGGTAAGCGCCCTGCGAGGGCGGTTCACAGCATGCTGTGCGTGTGTCTGTCCCATGAACCAGAATAACAACGCGATGGTACACTATAAGAAGTTTGCCCTTGCGAAAGGTAACCGTTTGTTGTTAGTACAGGTTTTGCTTTTTTTTTTTTTATATAGCAGAAGGGGGCAAACGAGCAAGCGGATCACCTGATGGAAAGTAATCACCGCCGCCCATGGACACCCGCAAAACCAGAGGAATCGCAGGCGCGTTGCCGGCCTTTAAGGAAGGAATAGGCTCGTTTCTTGAAGATCCCTAAGTTCTAACGGTCCGGAAATACCGCCGCCGAGAGCTGGTTCCACAACACTGTAGTTCGAGGCAAGAAATTTCTTGAAAAACGCACAGTAGTAGACCGCCATCCATCAAGGTGATGTGGATGGAATGACAGTCGATTGCGTGTAGTGCGGTGAAGGAAATTAGCGGCAGGGATCAAGCCGAACAATTCCTCAGAACACTCCCCATGATATATACGGTACAATATACAGAGAGACGCAACGTCTCTCCGAAGAGCCAGTGAATCGAGCCGACCTGAAATAACCACGTCGCCGACAATTCGAGCAGCTCTGCGTTGAATGCGGTCAAATGGAAGGAGTTGGTATTGGGGTGCTCCGGCCCAGAGATGGGAGCAGTATTCCATATGCGGCCTGACCTGTGCTTTATACAGTTGTAAACTTGCGAGGCATTCCCAGTACCAGATTTAATAACTGGCCAAAAAGTTTTCTAACAGGACAATTTTTTTAATGCAACTGTAATCTGTTCAGAAACAAATGTGTGTTTGAAGGTAGAATCTTATTCAAAGTAGCAAGCATTAGAGGGTCTTTTACATTTTTATGAGTACCTATCCTCTTTTCGTATATTTATAGTTTCAGTCTTCAACCTAATCACCACTGAAAATAAGACCTTTAAGAGAGGCATCAGATGTTTGCGACCAACTAGTAAACTGCGCAGACAATTATTAAAAATATCTTTTTAGTTTTAAAATACCAAAACTTATTGGTGCACAAGATTTATCAGAATATTGGTGCTTAAGGCCTAGCTGGCTCTTTTAGTTTACTTTTAAAATCAAAAATCAAATCTAGATCACTACACGGAATATTTAAATTGTTAACTGTTTTAGTCAGTATTGGTAACACCTGCGAGGTGCAACAATCGTTGTAAGATTTCCTCTAACGTCCGATAAAGCAGACACATTGTCGTTATCGTCATGAAAGGCGGGTAGGTACGATGACCATGCTTCTTTAAACGATGACGACTAACTCGAACTCAACCTTCGCCGATGCGATCGGGATTGTTAGAAGGACTAGCTATAGCCGCTTAACTACAATTCATTTTTCTCATTATCTAATGTAAGCACTAATTATCGGTTTCTTATCTAAAATAAAAAGAAAAAGTGCCTGGAGGGTAGATATCACGTATTAAACACAAAAAACACTTTTATAAATACTATCTTTACTCGAATGCTTTCTTATCTTAAAAGAAAAGGTGTATCTACATCTCTTGCGGGTAAAATAAAAAGTTTGATATACCAGATAAGTTTAAATTATAAATTCAGCGAACGGTAACACCGTTAAGTTAAGAAACTATTCTAAGTACTCACGTGTATTGTAGAAACTCACAGAACTGTGTTGCAGTTTAAATAAAAATAATTCTATTTCTTTGTCACTTGATCACAATGTAGTGCACAAGTGACGCCGACGGGAAATTTCACGCCAATGATGAACAAATGGGCACGGGTGTGAAATCTCCTGGTTCCCCCACCGCGCCACCTGGTGACGCCACTGAGTGGGATGAGCGAGAGAGACAGCGATATACCGGAAGAAAGAGAAGGAAAATACGACGGGAAACGGATATGCCTATCTCAATATTATAAGCTTCTAATGACGGTCAAGTGTTTAATATAAGGTTTTCAGCTTAGTCGTTTTTTGCATAACTACGGTCAAATTATATTTCGAATAAGCTTGCCTGTTAAGCATTAAATGGTAGAATTAAAATTATTGGCGAATGTGGTTCGGAAGGCAAGTAAAGCCGTTGGTCCCGGTTGTCGTCGTAAGATTGCAGTTATTGCAACCCAAACCCGCAATGAGCTGCGTGGTGAGTTATTATGGCCCAATATCCCTATGCGCTGCCTATGTGGGGTGGGACGTGGAACGTTATTGTTCTGAGCGTGGGACCCACGGATTGAAGTAATAGCAATGGAAATTTATATGGTCCCTTAAGGGTTGCCAAAAAGGGAGGATGTTAAGGATTGTTTTATACTAAAACAATCCATAACAGTTTAAAGGCTGATAAATAGAAGAACTACATAAAAATAACAATGAATTTAGGCTGTGCTGTATGGGCAAAGTCCCTTTGCCATAAAACACTATTCATGTTTTAATGTGTGTTTGTTTGTTTTGCAGTTTTAAAAAGAAGGGGATGTTTGTTTATTTTCTTTTCTGCTTCCCGTACATCATAGAGAAAAATAATTTATGGGGCCGTACATTTCTAAACAAATAAATTTGGATATCTACTCTACGAATACAAAATAAAATAAAATTCTGTTTGAACAAAGATTTTCGGACAGCCAGCCTAATCCAAGTACGAATCTATATTTGGTAGAATTTTGAAGTAAAGTCGAAAGTAAGCATAAAAATTACAGAGCAATTAAAATCTTATCAAATTACTGTCATGTTCATTTACAAATCGTGATATTGCAACTCGCCATCGCCATGGCTCTAAGGCGATTGTGCTGTGACGACGAGACAGGAGAAATCGTTACATACAACGTTAACGAAGAAACTGGAGAGCCTTTCGTGGATAATAATTTCCCGCCTGTTTACATTGGCACTAAGAAGACTAGAAGTAACTTGGAGCAGACTAAGTATATGAAGTTCCCAAAGGGATATGTCAGCCAAACAAAGAAGTTTCAATTATTGAAGCAACACATACTTGCAGGTTCTAATAGAATAAGCCACAGGTTGCTGTTGATACCCACTCTGGCAATATTTCCTGCTTACATGTGCACACTTATTATCATACTTGAAGTATATTTACATGCTCGGTGTCACATTAACAACAGAAAGCTAAAAGATCCAAACACATATTATCGAAGCCCGTTTCATATGATTACAAGTACATTCTGTGGAATTTGCCGTGACTGTGACACAGCATCCAGAATCGGCCAGCTTCAGGATCAAAGGCGCAGCCGTTATGATTACTTTAGAACCATTGCAATGTGAGTTGTCAGTGGAGTTTGTGTTATATGAAAATGTTTTATCAGTTTTTTGATTACAATAACTTGATTATCTAAACAGCACTGTTATCAAAATTACTGCCAACAGGGGACCAAATTTTTATATTCAAAATATATATGTAGTAGTTCGGTTTAGGAAACTTCCAAGAATTGACGCAAATGTTGTTAATTAATTGTCACTAATTATAAGTATGGACTACTACTCAACATATTATTCAGATATTTTTACTAGGGTAGTCTCATGATCAAGGATTATGATACTGATGATGTACTATTTAGGAACAAATGTAGCCTAAGCAAGCAGACTTTATGTAGTAAGAATTTATGTTTTTATATTATATCAAAATTATTCACAAGAAAAATAATTTTATCTGAAATTTTTTCTGTTATGTATATAAAAGTGCACACAGTAATTATTACACTTGTCCTGTGTCAGGATGAGAAAGTGTCTCTGTTTGCAGCAGTGCAGCACCTAAGACTGTATAGGTGATGGTGATAATATTGAGGGGAAAAGGTTGAAAATGTTGTTAATTAAGTAGTTTAATTAGCAATCTCTAATTAGACTAATCTGCAAAGAATAGAGGAAAAAAATATGTTTTTTATGTTTATGGTGGTGATGGTGAACTTTCTATTTTAATATGAATGTGAATGTAAATTTACAAAATATATTATTCTTATTGGTATACAAATATTTTATATTATTGTTTAAATAAAGGATATTGTTAATCTAATCATCTGGCATTTTAAATATAATGCAACTTCAGAAGTCTAAAAGCCCTATGGAATGATTACAGTCCGTTTTCTTTTTTTAAAATCAAATATTGATATTTTGGGAACATACTTAACGCAATAAATGTTATAATTTTCTTTTTTATTTACTGCTAACGAGCGCCTGCTCGTAAGCCACACGACCAGAAATTAAAATCTTCTGTTGTGGGCACAAAAACAATGTTTTAGGCTGCCCGCCCACGTTGTAATAATGACTTTTTGTAGGACCGATAATATCAGGCCGATTTTTCTTTTTATTTGATTTCTTACCAATTTTTTGTACAACGTGTTCATTGGACTATTTTTAACTATGTTCTATTTTTCTCCTACAAAAGTCTGTTTACCAATTAGTACACAGCAGTGTATGACTTATTACAAATAGACAGGGGATAAACGTTTGCCACTTCTTTAGCCCTTTTGCCCTCTCTGGTATCACATTCGGATTTAGTGATCCAGATAGATAGATAGATAGATGCTCATGTGTGACAGTGAGATGACAGTGGACTGCTTCTGCGGTCCTCATTGCCTAGTCTGACTAAACCTTTGAGGATACCAAGTCTTGGCAAATAAAACAAAACATAGCAACATCACTTTTCAAATTCTCTCAGGAAGTTCGTGTGAGCGATTTCAGAAGGTAAGTTGTTCCAAAGGAATGTAGCTTGGACAGTAAAAGAATACTTGAAAGTATTCGGACTATTCTGGACGAGTGAAAGGAGCCTTTAGCACATTATCTGATTTTGACTTTAGACCACGATTGTGATCCTCACCGAGAAACTGGAAACAGTCTTTGAGGTAAGAAGGAGTACGAGGATCATACAGTACGTTGTAGACAAGAATAAGAATATGTCCTTCACGACGCAACTTAATCGGTAACCATTCAAGCTTACGCCTGAATTCAGACACATGGTCGAACTTACGCAAACCGTAGATGAACCAGATGCAGAGGTTTTGTAGGCGTTGTAACTTATTATATTAAGCAAATACTCATTCAAGCCAACGAGGCAAACACCAGCATAGTCTAAGATCGGAAGAAGGAGAGATTGTGCAAGCTGGACCTTGGTCTTTACAGATAGCAAGTTTTTCCACCTCCGAAGCGAGCCAGAGGCAGCGAACACCTTTCGACTCATGTCAGACACTTGAGGAGACCAGAATACAGTCGAAGAGGACACCTTAGGTTCTTGACAGTGCGTCAGTAGTTCAATGAGACGCCATTGAACGCCAGCGCAGGGATAGATAGTCCAATTTAGCAATTTGTTTAGTGCCCCCGATAGCTTGTGACTTGTCGGGGTTGACCGTTAAGCCATGGGTTCGACTACACTCTCTCAGTTGGAGGATTGAGAATAGATTTGCATCAGGTCGTCAGCATACAATGTGGAATTGACAGGAAAGGAGTAGAGTAAGAATGTTGATAAATATCGAAAAAAGGAAAGGAGAAAGGACACCGCCCTGTGGTACACCGGCAGTGACATCCCTAAGCACATGACAGTTTGTCATTGGCACGAACACACTGTCGCCGCCCGAAAAGGTACCTACAAAACTACTCCAGTACCGAATCTGATAATAGGAGAGACTTGAGCATTGCCAGGCGAATATCGAAGTCAACTGTGTTAAAGGTATTAGAAAAATCTCAAAGCGCTGTCACGCATTGATTCAACATTCCCAGACGTAGGTATGTCATCGGATACTTTAGTGAGCGCAGTGGTCGTACTGTGTCCCGGGCGGAAGCCGGATTGAAAAAGACTAAGGAATTTATTTGAATTAACAAATGCAATGACTTGGTGGAGGACAAGACGCTCTAGGATTTTGGAGAGGAAGGGAAGAATAGATATTATTATGGGTCTAAAATGAGTAGGTAAGGAAAGGTTCGAGGTTTTGGGGATGGGTATGACTACGCCTAGGCGCCAGCAGCTAAAGAAACTGCCGGTCGGTACTGAGCGAGAAGTTGAAAACGTGGTGAAGACAAGAACTTCATAACCTAGAAGAATCATCCTCCGGCCAATCCCATTCACGCCTTCAGCATTAGATTTGACCGCCCGGATATTATCTTCAACTTTGCGCTCGAAAGGAAAATGCAGGATGCTGTTGGTTAGGAAGGGAAGACAGTGTCTAAAGCATACTTTGTTTCAAATTGTATGGGATGGAGAAAGGAGCTGAAAAATTACGGTTTAAGGAAGCAAGGTCAAGGTTATTAAGAACAGAAGTCTTTGACTTACCAATACCGAGAGAATTTAAGAATGACCATACTTTAGCAGGATCACCATTTGCAACAGAAGAATGTATGTGACGACGCTGCGCATCCCTACACAATCTACTACACCGATTTCGCAGTTCTCTACATCGACCCCGATTTATGTCCGACGGATCCTTCTTGGACCATGCCTTGGCAGCATTGTGAGCTTTATGTCATTAGTAAGCCAGGGAGTGGGAGAGACGTTTGAGCTGGACAGGACGAAGTGGAGCATGAATGTCAAATAGTTGAATCATGTTTTAGTTGAAAAGTCAGTCGGGGCATCAAACACCGCATCCCACCCCAGTCAATACTCCCTAAGGTCAGTCAAAGCGATTAGTATCGACGTTATAGAAATAACGCTGCGTGATCACTCGTGGTTTAGGAAAACGGATCTTATCGGATAGAAAAATAAGGTCATGGTGTAAGTAAGAAAGGGCTTCAGCAGGAAGTTGACCATGAGAGGTCACGTGGTCGGTGAAGGAAACAATTGCAATCAACGCTCGTCATTTAGCTAACGTAAATTAGTTATTTTTAAATTGTAAAAGAGCTATTTTTTTTCTTTTTCCATTATATATTTAATAGAAGAAGCCAACCAATCAACCCATTTCTATCCATGGTTGTCCTAAAACACGACTAACGGACTAAAGACTCCACATACATCCAACAGCTTAGCGGTGATGGGCTCACCTCACCGCCTGCCACGCTGAGCACATGTGCAGTTGTTATTTGATGCGCTGTAGTGTGGCACTGCTCTTTTGATCCTCATTGCCTTGTCTCGGACTAACCCTTCGGGGATAGTCGTGACTAAGTATATACACTGAGATTTTTCATTGGTTTTGGAGCTGAAACCCTGTTCATGTTTATCATCAGTAGAAGCTATTTAGCATGTAAAACTAAAAATATGAGCATGAAAAAATCATTAAAAAAATATTTATAAAAAATGTAAGAACCCTAGTACCGGACGATCTTACGAAAGTCTATGACCGAGGCGCTTCAAACGGTAATAATTATATGCTTCAAACGCTTCCGCTTACCCCCCGCCCAGCCGCCGGCGCAGGCGGCCGGCCGGGAAAGTTCATATGGGTCACGGTGTAGTGAGTAGATAAGGAGAACGTTACTACGTGTTTTCGACATAAAGTCACTTTTACAACTTTTTTTAGTTAGCTCGTAAAGCGATTATTATTTCATAAATAGGTACAACACTTTTTTTGTATTATAACGTTTTCGGCTCCAAAACCAATGAAAAATCTCGGTGTAATGTAAGTTTAATATAGTGGTAGCGACCGAATAGTGAGCATTCACCAAGTATCTGTAAACTTGTTCAACAATTAACTAGTGACTAACGCTAAAGAAACTACATTGAGCGCTTGCCACTTTGTCTTAGGAGGGCTGAAGGATTCAATCGAATAAAAAAACAATCATTTGAAAAATACAGATTACTTTTATTATTGTAGTATACATCTAAGCTGCAATGTAGTAGTTATATAAACACAAATGATGCTCAGAAGATGCAGTGATAACAACAATAACGATTAGCTTCCTTCCTTCGATCACGAGTTAAATAATATTTTACCTGTGCATTGACATCACACTAATAAGTTAATAACTTAGGCGAACATCCAACATTAAATTTAAAGTGCCACATCCTAGACACTAGTGTTATACTAATCACAAGTAATAAACAAATAATATGCCGCCAGTCACTGGTTATTTTGGCCTCTAGTCTCTTTTTTTTAGGTATCAGAAATGACATTATTTTATTAGGTGTACAGAACATTTTAAAACTACGGGTCATCATTTTGTTGGTCGGCGCGAACTCTGCTCATTGTATAGTAGTGAGTGACAGTAGGCTACCTACATTCAGGTGTAAAACATAGATCATACACTTTTCAGTGATTTATTTAATATTTAACTAATAGTGAACATATATACTGAAGCATGTGGTTGTACTAGCTCGCTCGATGAGTGCTCATAAACTGAATTCGGCTTGGTGGCGTCACTTGCAACTCTAATATCAGTAATCCAAGACATGTTCAAAACGTTAGACCGTTTTATTAAATCATACTCAGTTAATAATGAAGTTACTGTTTACTCGTCAACTAAAATAGGTAGTCAATATTTCTGATTAGAACGTCTTAATGCATGCGATTAAAGATATGGTAGCCTCTATTATAGTAACAGATAGGTACTATCAAAAAACTGGTTAAGCACCGATTTGATACACACGGGTTACGCGCATAATGACTAATTACGTACACGCATATTGACATACACGCATTTTGACTTACACGCATATTGACTTACAAACATATTGACTTACACGCATACTGACTTACACGCATATAACCTTACACGCATATTGACACACAAGATATATTTAAGTATTTAACACTAGTTTCCCGTCAAGCGGCTTCGCCTACGATGTTGATGTCTGTCCGATTTCCCACCGTAAAAAGTAGTCCAAATCCATTTCAGTGCAAAAGAATAATGAAAATTAGATGCGTAGTTTTCAAGGAATGTGGCGATGACTTTTCGAAAATCGAATTTTACTGCAAGCGATTTTTCCATTCCCATAATTTCCCAATTTTTTATTTTCTGTGCGTTTTTTTCCCGGAGGGTAAATTCATTTTCTAATTTTTTTTATTACATAAAGTATTATAAACCCCTAGAAATGGTCAAAGTCGACCGGAGGGCTATAAGCCCTATAAACATACCTTACGCATTTTTATTTATCCATCCATTCGTGATTAAAAATCAATAAAAATTCAAAATCCTTTTTATAAAACAAGCTTTTATTTAAATGTGCCAAATAGAAAAAATAAACTTTCACTATTAACTTTTAACGTCGTTACACAATTTATATGATATAAAAGGTTGTCGCGAGATTTACTTGTGTAAATAAAAAAGTAAATGAAATAACTTTAAGTGATTGATTAAAATTTTCAATCTAAGTATAGTTTAATACGAGTACTTACTTAACCTCGCGACAACCTTTTAAACCATATAAATTGTGTAACGACGTTATAAGTTGATAGTAAAAGTTTATTTTTTCTTTTTAGCGCATTTAAATAAAAGCGTGTTTTTTAAAAAGTAATCTACCTATGTCATTTCGCGTAGTCTTTCCCGTGTGTCGTTTCGCGTATGAGAATATGTGTTAATTCGCGTATGTCATTTTGCGTAGTCGTTTCCGTGTGTCATTTCGCGTATGAGAATATGTGTCAATTTGCGTATGTCGTTTTGCGTAGACACTATGTGTCATTGTGCGTTGGGCTACCAAAATGGGTCATTCATTATGCGAGTAACCCATACACACTATTAATATCAGAGTTGCAAATAGTGCCGATAAGTGGCAGAATAAAGTAGGTAGACGTATAATGCGATGCCAACTTTTTGACGATTGTGAAGTTGCTGCGTGTGCATCGCCTTATTTCCGCAAATCTAAATGTCAAAATTAGATCGCCGAGCACGATTGAAGACGTTTTGAAATTGCAGAATCGAGTAGGTCGCAGATACGTTTAAACCACGTGATTGATACATTTATTTACTACGACGGGACGTGGGCCTCACGACCACAAGAAGTTTGCATCGCACCGCACTCATTGTGTGGTCACAGTTATGTTCTTTTCTAACACTAACTCTTAAAGAATTACAAGCCCGTTGTTAGTTCTGCTAAGTACCTAGTGATTAAAACCGCAAAATTTCCAAGTAACCTTACTGTAACTTACACAATTTCGTTGCGTGCTTCATAGTGGCTGTTCTCTTGTGTGTTAACAACAATGACGATTTCAACTCTGCCCTGGCTTTTCAATACTTATTTCAAAATAATTTGACATTCATCTAGGGCATGCCTTATTATTACACAATTAGTTTTTCTTTTATACTTTTAGTCTATATGGAAGTCATAAGGAGAGGAATAGCTGTCTTTAAAAAAATATATAAGTATTATAAAGGAACCAACAGTGGAATCAATTTTGAGGTTCTTGGTTTTGTTTAAGATATTACATTTATTATTTTAAATGTTGTAACCAACAAATAATAGATGTGAGGAACACATATTTTGTGAAAATTACACCTAAACTTTAGAATATCTGGTGTCTACACCAATATTTTATTAATTTAGGATAGTAGTCTTATAATATCTATCTACGTATTATAAGAAACAAATCACTGAAACTTCCAACTTAAGGTAAGTAACAAATTTTCTTTTCAAGTCATACCTACATTTCATCAAAAAATAGTTCGCCTTCACAACAAATATATTACGAAATAGAAACATTAAGTTCGAATAAAAGTCGCTCAGTAAATGTTATAAGTATATTATCAAGAGAAGCAATGCCATATTATGGATATCAATTTTTTTCCCCAAGCCACGTCACAGTCTCCCCTCCAGTTAGGAATGCGGCTTAGCAAGCACTAACTACACCTTCTATTAAACCATACAACAAAGTATAAAAATTACAAAACAATTGTTTTATAGACAATAATCAACATGCATAAATGATAAAACATTTACAAAGTACCTTAGTTTTAAACTCAAATGACACAACCTGGATGTTGTAAGTCTCAATTCTTCAAAACATTATTACAGTGTACTTAGTTTCGGTTATATTTTGTAAAACACTCGTTACTTCCCTACCATGTAAATGTGTAAACAATACAAATCTTAGTTTCAGCACAGCTTTTGAAAATCATAATTAATTAGTAAAATAATAAACTTTTATTCAGTCATTTGTTAGTGTTTTGGAGTTCTCATAAGTTTCTAGTAAACTAACAAGCACTTTACGACTTCAAGTGACTTCAACGACTAAAGGATTTTTTGATAATATACTTAGTTTTACATTTCCACTAGTTAAAATTCCATCAATAAGTCACTTCGGTAGTAGATTTTCAGTTGTCGACACCAAATTCAGTGTTGTAAAGTTTATTATGATCTAAAACTATGTTGAACATTAAATAACGTATAGGTTATGATTAAATAAAAGACATACAGTTCATATATGAACAGCACCAAGAGCCACTTCAAAGAAACGATTTTAGCAAAGTCAACGCAATTATAATTTTGTTTATCTACTCCCATGCCATAAATCTTTTATATGGAGAGTTCCGAACCCGTAGCGATACAAATGCCAGAGTCATAATTATTGTCATCTGTACCAGTGTTATATTGATGTACCTACTGAATTTCATTACGCATATCAAAACGGTTCTAAATAGACTTTTTTAAATAATTATTATTCTTCTTCATCATCATTATTACCCATATAACGCTGATATGCAACACTCTTTACCGTAATGCAACTGCTGTAAAGCACCTTAACGAAATAACGTTACGAAGTCGATTTCACTAGTAATATTGATTGTTCTGTTCGATTATTGGTTTGTTTATCTCTACGAAAAATGTAATTGGTACGGAATATACTACAAAACTGCTTGTGGTTTATTGCATGATATACTCTATGGTTTTTAAAATCGTTATTATAAGATTTTTGGCATGCGTGTACATAAAATTATGTATGCAACTGTACATAATTATTAGGCATTAAAACACCCATGTGATACTATTATGAAACTCGATTTCGACTTATAAACTTACACTTGTGTTTATTATTATATGACAGTTGCATAAAATATTATTAAAACCGGTTTACTTTTATAAAATGTTTAAATTTATTATAAAATAAAAATGCAACACTCAAATCTTTTCTCTTCCTCCTCACCTGTTATAATCTGAGAGCGACAAATGCGCCACTACATAAATATATGCTAAACATACATAGAATTCGTTTATGTAGAAAGATTTTGGGTAAAGGTACTAAATGAACAAAATTTCGGATTCACACATATTTTACCTAAATGTGATGTTTTACATTCTTCAGTCTACCATACTAAGTTGTCTATTACAAATATTACTTGATATATTAACGGCTTAATATGTTTTTAATTGTTTAACTAAGGCAATGTCAAACTATCTATGATGTCAGTGCCATACGCACAATTTAAAAACACCACACCGATCCCAAGCCAGAAAAATTACGCATAATTTATTATTATTCAAGAATGATCCTCTGAATGGAGCTTTTAATTATATAAGCCGTGATAATAATAATAATATAGTGTTTGTAGGGGTTTTAGATGACCGAATATTGTCCATAACATGATGATAATAAAATGCATAGGTCTTTTAAAACCATATCCATTAAAAGTAATGCATGATTGGTTTTTTGTAACAGATACAATATCTTATATATTGGTGTCTTTGTTAAGAATCTACTATATTATAATATACACTTAATCCTTTATGCTCTATAATATAATACTTAAGATTTTTGGATAAAAGTAACAATTATAAAAACTTTTAATCCACTCACGTGTGTTGCTTACTAGAAATTTAATTATCCCCATTCGCCAACAGATTCTGGTAGGCATAATTACAAGTGTTAATTACAATGTGACAAAATCGTTATACAGATTTAGGGACCCGTTCATAGTAGAAAGAGACTTCATAATTTGACACAGTTCAATCGTTTTGAAGATAATAATATAATATTGTTATCATGCTTCAGTTAACATTCATAATATTTTTTTTCAATTGCCACAGACAAGTGCCGACGAGAACAAAAATTCATTTTAATGCATAATAAATAAAACACATAGTAAAAAAAATTTACGCAATGTTCAAGACGACGCGCGACGCCGAAATGTAAGGTTTTGATTAATAAAATTAATGAGAACGCGCACGTTACACCAAACGGCCGGCTGCGGCGCTCGCTCTAAGGGCCAGAACTGTCATGCTACTTTTAGCATCGGCGATCGGCGATTTAGCCGCTTTTTAGAAGCTAAATGCAGCGACCACACATTCCACACCGCACACTTAAAAACGCCAAACGCGGCGATTGAGTCGCTTTTCGGAAGTTCGACACAGCGCACAGTGCATCGTTTGTATGGGAACATAGGAAAAAAGTCATAACCGATGAATAACCACATTGTTGTATTGCATATTGATTGTAAAGAATATGTTTTGATAATTTCTTCGATTGTATGGGTTTTTTACACAGATATTAGAAAAATCATCAGTATGGATGAGGGATAGAATTTTTTTTTTAAAAATTAGTAGATGACGCGCGGTATTGTTCCATACAGTACAATCAGTTCCACTTATCATAAGTTTTAAAGGTGAAATCGCAGTTAAGAATAAATATTCATCTGTCATATGAGGATTCGAAAACCTCTGCTTGTACAGTCTGAACGCTACACTACGCACACATTCGGATGCTTTGATAGATTGCCGATCCAGCATCGGAGCTGTCGCTAAAACGCGCGATTCCGATACCGCGTCCGAACGCAGAGAGTCGCCAGAACGTGATGCAGCATCGATACAGTCGCAAAATCGCCGATCGCCGATGCTAAAAGTAGCATGTGTGCGGTGGCTCTAAAGGAACACACATCATTCAGACCGGGCTCGCGATTCCGCTAAACGACCTCGATGTTGCAGCTATTAAAAAATGCGCACAAACTTAACACGTAACAGTAAAATAAAACAATCAACTTTAGGAACAAATTGTTTTGTAATAAATAAAAAGGTGATTTCATTCGATTGAAGGGCGCAACTAACCGACCCGTGCGGTGTGCTAGCTGACTTACAGCAATGCCGATTTGATATGTCCTCGATGTCAACTCGATGATTTAGTTAAACGATTGTCTGAAAACTAGTCGATCGTTAGCGGAATGGGGTCCCGAATGAATGTGAAATGATAAATGTCGTTATTGATATCACTCTTTACGATCCGAACTTGAATTTGGTCGGCACTTGCGCCGGTACTGTGAAGGAGTAACCTGAAAAGAAACAATCTTATTATTAACCTAATTAAGTGTACATTAATTTACAAAGACTTCTTGAGAGAGAAAAAAATAAGAATACACTGCATTCGCGCTTTAGCCGCGCTACTGGAATAAGTATAAATAGCTGTGCTATGTCAAGTTTGTTTATTTATTTATTTCTAGCCTCAATGATTGGTCCTATGAAATAGTACTGAAGTCCAGATTAAACCCGGGTTGAATATGGACAACATTTAGGGGTTGAATACGGACTAATGAGTAGGTATTTTTATTCAGGGGTAGACACTTTAGGGGTTGAATGTGAACTAAACGAATTAAACTAATCAATACTTGAGTTGACGCATCACAAAATGTGAACAAACTCGAATTGACAATTAAATGAACAACAAATCTGATTATAGCTGTAGGGCTGATTGTAGATAATAAAAAATAAATTACTTAGCAAAGAAGAATGGGAGTTTTTGTATGAAACCCGTCCCACCCCTTGTAAGCTCCCACATGGTAAGTTTCGAAGTAAATAGTGTATTTTGTTGTAAGGACAGCAAATATGGACGAGCGAATGAATAAATGGAAAAAAAGAAAAAAAAGGGAAACTTAAAAAAAATGAAAAATAGGCCTCATTTTTCATTTTCTACGACTCATATAAATCTCAAGGAATCTGCGAGGAAGGAGTTTTAAATCAAAAAAATCTTGACTTCAATTTTATATTATCATTTATGATTTTAATTTTCTTCTTCTGAATAACTTATTTCTCCAATACCCGACAGATTTGCTGTCATACAATAAAATGCTTCACTTTTCTAGTACTTTTTATTTGATGCATAGATGTAAGTGTTACAAGGAGGGGGGACGTTTTGCCCATTCTTCTTTATTATCATTCTACACCAGTCAACCATAGGTTGGTGCAGGAGGTGACAGGGCGATTTTAAACTTTGTACAGTGAACTTTTAACCCTTAGCCAGGCAGTGATCTTATAGCAAGCACTATATTTTGAACTTTATTCCCTGAACATAAGGTCGAAAACCACAGATATAGATTTATATAGATAACGCAAATGCATCATGTACTTCGTGTGTCCGAAAACCCCGACCAAGCGTCGGGGTTGGTTTACTCTAACTTCCGTCCACGCGCGTCTGTTAAAATAAAATAAAACTAAACAAAAAAATGCCTCGTTGCGTGATAATTAACTGCAATAGCCCAAAAAATTCGAGCACCTAAAGGCAGGAACGAACGTAACGTCGGCTGTGTGACGTCACTGTACATGTTAAAAAGTTGGCACGCTTAATTTTAATACAAACCGTCATACTTGCGTTATCTATGTAAATCTATAACTGTGTCGAAAACCCTTCAATCAACAATACAACTAGATGTCAGGTCGGCGCTAAAAATATGTCTCGATAAATAACCGCCCACTTGAGAAGTGAGCTTTTATTTTCTCGCAAGGCAATAACAGGAAAAAGTACTTTATTTGTTGCTCTTAAGGTTGATTTCACCACTAAATGTTATTGATTTTCATTTTTAAGTGACAGGAGTAATTTATTGCTTTGAAAAAGTATTTATTCACGTGGACAGAATTCAGCTTTGATTTTGTGCGTGACGCGTTATCTAGTTGGTATTGTTGATCGAAGAGAAAACCAATGAAATTTTTTAACATGCTGTGCCTATTAAGCCGGGTCAGCTGCGCCGTGTTTTCGTGTTAGCAAACAGGATAACATTGTTTGCTAACCGAATAGGGGCGTGGCCTAACAGTTTTGTTAGCAAAAACACAATAACATGTTTGCCAAGACAAATGGATAGTATAACCCTGCGGGGAGGGGAAGTGACGCATTTTGTATTCGCGCTCACTAGAGGAAAACGCCATTATCGTTCGAAGATTGTGTGACAATTCTCTTTGGTTTATGACAGAGTGGAAATAAAGAAAATACTTTGTGTTTTATACAACTGATTAGAGACAGTTCGGTATAAAAAAAATTTAAACCGAACATATCATTGATTTTCAGTTCTTGATATTATGAACGAGGTTGCAGGTAGGGGCGGACCCGGAATCTATATCTGTTTCTTCTTTGGAGAACTAAATCTACTATTTCTATAACAGCTTCCACGTCTTCTTCGTCTGAACCCAGTTTTGAAATGAAACAATAACAACAATAGGCGCAGCTCTTTCTAGCTCTGCGGATGAATCTGAACTGAATTTATATGAAAAACAGAGGCTAGATAAAGAATGTAAAAGTAATATTTGAATTTTAAATTCAAAACTAGATATAAAAAATGTTATTCGGAAAAGAGCTCAGAAAAGCAACAAGGCTTTAGCTGCCTTGTTACAACGACTGGCGAATTTGCTTATATGTTTTGCTAACTTGTTTTGAAAACCTGTTTTGTTAGAAAATTGGCGCTGCGGACCCGCCTTTAGAGGGTTAAGGCTGGGATTCCCGAAATTTCCGAAAATAGGGTATTTTAAATTATGGATTACTCGCAAATCATAAGTTCTCAAAATTTGGAAAAAATATTTGTTATTCCACAGTATTTTATCTGACATTCCGGCCAATAAACACTCTATTAGTGATACTTTACTGCATCAAAATAAAATTTCAAACATCCGTCTAATCGTAATTCAAATATCGTATTACTTGCATTATACTTGGTTTTAATTAATGAAAAATATACGAAAATAATTGTCTTCGAATAGGTGAGGCATTTCGGGCCGTTATAAGTTAAAAAGAATTCTTGCCTTTCAAAATGACCTACATATTTTGCTAAGTTGACGGTCGCGAATCGCGACGTGCAATCAATCAGTCCCCTACTAGTTTCTGCGCTCGGGAATCCTAGCCCTTAAGGTAGTGGCACATATATTGCCACCATATTTTGAACTTTACGCAATTGAGATAAGGTCGTAAAACCAATGAAAAGTTTGAACATGCTGTGCCCGTTAAAGGGTTATATAGGCATCCTCGGGTCATCCCCAAGTCCAAGATGATGCGAGGAAAGCTTTTCTTTATGGCTTCTCTTATTGAGTCTTGTGACGGCAGCCAACGTCGCGGCATTACTGAGACGCTAACGACACAACTTCTGAGTGGTAGAGCCACGCTGCGTTGCAGCACGCATTGGGCCGGCTCGCCCGGCGTAATACCACCCTCTCACGAATATTCGACGTGAAATAACGGCACTTGCTGCTGTTGTGTTTCGTCCGACCAGTGAGGGTTCCGGAGGCCCCTTCCCCGCCCCCCCTCCCAATTCCTATTCCTTCCGTAAACCTATTCCTCCCTTGAAGGCCGGCAACGCATCTGCGACTCCTCTGGTTTTGCGGGTGTCCATGGGCGGCGGTGATCACTTACCATCAGGTGACCCGCCTGCTCGTTTGCCTCCCTCTTTTATAAAAAAAAAAAAAAAAAAAAAAAAAAAAAAAAAAAAAAAAAACACAATGCTGAGTAGATGCCTTTTCATTGTCACATAATATTGTTATTTTGAAGTGTATTTGAGCGTGGGCACTGACCGCCGCTCTGCTCGATGCGCTTGCTGTCCTGCTGCGCCTTGCGCTGGTCGGCCAGCACGAACACCGCCTTCAACTGGTTCTGCTGCTCCTCGTCGAGCGCGCTCGTCAGCGCGTGGTACATCGCGGGCTCGCTGGTCGCGAGGGCTGACCCGAATAACGCCATTATTATCCTCTTTATTTAACATAATTCTTAAGTTTAATTTTGACGTGACAACGTCTTAAATTAGGTTAGCTGGGAGACACTTATGAAAAAGTGTAACGCTCGTCGGGAACGTAACGATGAGTCACCGAACGAGAGAGAGGCCCGCCGAATGCCTTGCGTCTCTCTCCCACTAAATAGTTAAGTTTAAGTTTACATGTACAATGTTTTAGTAAACAAAATAAAACAAAAAAAAAATAAAATAAAATAAAACAAAACAAAACAAAACAAAAAAAAAAAAAAAAAAAAAAAAAAAATTATATTTCTATAGTTAAAATTTGTGCAATTCTTATTTTCATTCAATTCCTTGTTCCTATTGTGCAATTTAATTATATTCATATCAATAAATATTCTACCGAGAAAAAGACGTTGTCACGTAAAATCTTCGCCCGTAAAACCGACTTTACAGGCAACCAATTTTTTTACAATATTTTATATAAAAACCTATTTACAATATAAAATATTATAAAAAACTTAACCTAGGTTGCCACCGGCAGCGGGGGTAGACCCAAGCTATCGGTGGTTAGGGCTGCAGAGTGAGGAACCTCCTGACAATACGTGCCGTGTCAAGGAGTACTGCCTTTTGCATCCGACCCTTGACCCAACCTTTCAGCGAGAGCCTCTCCATTATTATTATTATTATGCTCTTTATTTAAATCGTAAGTTATAATTTTGCAATTAAATATAAAAAAGAACATATGAGTCTTAGAAAATCAAAATCGGCAAAGTAGGGTTGACATAAACTTTGGCAATTGAACAAAAACCGTTAATTTGCAATTGGATCCATAGATAATAATGACAAACATTTTGTCATATTACTGTGACGTGTACTGAGCCATAAACAGTCAAAAATATGTGTAAACGTTAAGCATAAAGGTGCCAAATCACACTGAATTTGCTAGATTGCCGACTTCGGTTTTGAATTTATAAAGATTGCCATAATTTGAACCTAAACCATGGCAAGATGGCCATCTTTGGTACCAAACGTTGGTCATAATGCAATCCGCCATTTCGAAACAGCGATTTTACAACACTTCTGATTGGTTGACAGCGAAAGATTGCCGACTATGGTTGATAGGTCCCGTCGATTGATTCCAAAGCCAGTATTATTTCGTGTCTTTGAAGGGTTTAGGGCCGTATTTGATTTGAAAGTAACCACGTTATCGGTAAACATTTGAATTTTCAGTGTTGCCCTATATTTATCTCATTTTCGCCCACTTACCAACTTTGTTGACTTTGATTTTGTACGACTCATATTTACAATATAAAATATTATAAAAAACTTAACCTAGGTTGTCACCGGCAGCGGGGATAGACCCAAGCTATCGGTGGTTAGGGCTGCAGAGTGAGGAACCTTCTGACAATACGTGCCGTGTCAAGGAGTAAGTACTGCCTTTATTATTATTATCATCTATTATTAACCGTTTCGCATAGCAGTGAAAGAATACTACCACTTCCTCTCCTCTTTTCCCTTGGGTGATGTAAAAGACGACTAACGGACTAAAGACTGCACATACATCCAACAGCACGGAGCGGGGATGGGTTCACCATCTGTCACGCTGAGCACATGTTCAGTCGCTATTTGATGAAAAGTGGACTATCGCAGTGGACTGCTTCTGCGGTCCCCATCGCCTAGTCTCTGTCTAAGCCTTTGGGGATTATAGTCGTGATTAAATGGTTGTATCTACGTATTAATAATATTACTAGCCTCAATTATCCCACTGCAGGGCAAAGGCCTTCCCTTCTTCACTACTAGCAGTATCTGAGACCAATCCTTCGGGAAAAAGTCCAGCTCGTACCATTATAAATTGAAAAATGTTGAAAAAATCTCCAAGTGCTGGATTCAAATCGTATTCATCTAACAATTTGGGTCAGGTGCTCTTTTAGCTAAGCTACCAGTTTGATTTGGACAAACTGCGATTTGGACATATTGCAAATTGGACAAATTGCGACCTGGACAAACTGCGATTTGGACATATTGCAATTTGGACAAAACTGCAATTTGGACAATTTAAAACGGTATTTCAAAGTTGGACGAAATGCGACTTGGACAAAATGCTATAATACCAAAAAAAATATTTGCTAGCCGTTCGTCCTACACGTTTGTTTCATACATTTTGTGTGCCGGTGTGCAGTGTATAATAATGACGACTCACCCGACAACGTGTTCTTGAACTTGACGTACTCGTCGACGGGGCAGTCCTTCTCGTCCAGCGGCGTGGTGTAGCACTCAATGGCCGTCTCGTCCGGCTCGTAGTCGTCGTCGTCCTGTGCACGAATACAGCGATAAGATACATTACATCGATTCACAACTAGAGTCTGGCCAACGAAAGCTGAACCTCGTAGTTATTTGATTGGCAACACTTTCGTCTCTATGTGTGTCTATCGGAGGTGTCATGTCGTATGTCAAATTGAAATTTTTCGTAGCAAATTGCAGCTGTGTGTGTGGACCCTGTGTTACTGTCATGATATTTTGAAACTGCCGCGTTTCTCCTGGTCCAGCTTTCGTTAGCCAGACTCTATTACCAGGGGGGTGTCACTCCGCAGTTTAGGTAGGTTCGTTTGGCGCGCCTCCGCAGGCGCTCTGGCGCTCGGGTCACACGATAAGTTTAAATTTCATGTGAAAGTCTATAGAGATTGAATCTTCTGTACGTAGTACTATTAGTTATTCTGTGCTATTTATCACAGAATAACTAATAGTACTACCGTCTCGCTCGCTTGATTGACATTAGCTGTCACACTACAAAGAGTTTGTAGTTGAGTAGGACCACAGGGTTAATTTATGACTCCCCGCCAAAAGACTAATATCAAGTAAAAAAAAAGTGATAAAAAATATTTGACGTAAAAATAATGAATGTTTTCTTTTTTAAAACTTGAAACAAAAATGTAAAAAAAAACAATTATTTTTTTTCATTACTTGGTTGTACTCCTACAATAGGATAAGTAAAAAAATTTGGCGGTGTGTCCAATATTAACCCTGTATTTTTTAAATCATACTAAGGGCATGCCGTATCTTCCTTTTACTGTTTACATCTACGGATATCCACTTTAATTTACCGTAAATTTCAGTCAATACTTACACCGTCGCTCTCCTCGTAGTCCTCAATCTTGGCGGTCATGTTGACGCCCTGCGTGGTGCTGTTCTTCATGGTCATGCGCGCGAGGTTCTCCAGGTATTCGCTGTTCATGTCGTCGAGGTCGTCCTCGTCGCTCGACAGCACCTCTGTTCGTTAATAAAAGTTATAATCATCAATTAGCTACAGACAACCTGTGCAGGGCATGTGGAGGGGAAACGGAGTCTATGCAGCCACCTACTGTGTGACTGCGACTCTTTTGCCAGGAAAAGAATGAATCTTCTGGGATCGGCCTACCCGAAACCAGAAGACTTTAGGCTCTTCGCCCTCAGGACATTGCCAAGCTTATGGCAATTATGTTCACTGAGGAGGCAGAGTGATAGGCCGGGGTGGCACAAAAGATCCCAATGGGTCGACATGCTGCTGCGAGAGGGAGACCTCTGCAGGCCCCACTAGATAAGATAGAATAGAATAGAAATATATTTATTGTCTTTCTACATTTTTAAATAAAAGATGAGAACAATCAACAGTACAAATAGTGCAATTAATACATTAAAAAAAGCTATAAAAATAAAAATAACTCATTAAAAAAAGACAAAAGGAAATAGCTCAGCCTAAGTTAGTTGAGGTCTGGACCTTAACCAACGGTGTTTTTCAGCCACTCCCTACTCTGAGATGTCAGTTGAGCTGTTTGACAAGAGGACATACATAATTCCACATCAATTTATGCAGATTTTACATTAATCTAAAAAACAACAATAAATAAGTGCTCGCGTGTGTCAACAGCAATAGGTCTATGTGCCGCATCCTGCAATAAAATATCATCCCATACATGTCGCTGGATTTGCTAGGGGTAAAGAGAAGAAGTCTTTTAGGGCTAGCCCTAAAAGGACAGTCGTTAAAACCCACCAACCCGCATTGGGCCAGCGCGGTGGGTTATGGCCCAATATCCCCACGTGCTATTGTCCACGTGGGAGGCCTGTGCCCAGCAGTGGGACGTTTATAGGCTGATGATGATGATGATTATTTTATTGATTTCGTTTGTTAGAAAACATAACTTCGAAAAATCACTATAAAACTGGAGCCCATTTTTTGTGATTCTTTTCCAAATAATGTATAGATATCGCCTTTAAACTTTCGCTTATTTATTTTGTTAGACCCTGTATTGTGATAGTCGTGATGTATGCTGGTGTCAATGTGCGTCTGCAATCATTAGTAGCTACTCACCTTCCACTTCTTCCTCGTCGTCTTCCTCTGAGGAGTCGTCGTCCGCCTCTGCGCGGGCTTCGTACGCTCGCTTCAGCCCATCGAAGAGTACCAGGCATGAAGGCAGCAGCTTCGGCACGATCTCCTCCAGGTTGGGCCTCTGCGGACCCATCTCGAGGAGCGTGCAGATGCCGAGCACGCACAGCTTCCTGTCGTGTAGCCTGGAAGCGGTCGGCTGGTTAGTGTTTGGTTGAGATTGGAGAGCGTATGAATGGGAAACATGGCGATTTATAAACAAGTGGTTAAGATCTCTGAGAATTTAGAATTTGAAATGTAACAAAACATTAAATAAAACTTTCCTACACTCACACCAATTATCTAGCCCAAGAGAAGCTTCGAAGAAACTCGTTAAATGATTACTAGACAACGGATAAACATACTTAAAATACTTAAATACATACTTATTATACAGAAAACACCCAGACCCGAGACAATTTAGAAAAACAATAATTTCTAAATTGACCCGACCGGGGATCGAACCCGGGACCTCAGAGATGGCGACACCATGAAAACCGGTGTACAAACCACTCGACCAAGGAGGTCTTCAAAAACATTATTTAAAATTTAATTATTATTTATTATTTAAAACATTATTTAAAGCATCTGAGTGAATATTTTTTGTTTGTATGCTCTATGTCCACGGTGAATTAGAAACACTGTCAAACTTATATCTTTAGTTATTTTGTACAAAATGTCTACAAATCTATAATAATCAATCAATTGCCGAATTGTTTGTACGCGCATCACTTTAAAACGGCTGCACCTATTTGGCTAATTATTTTATTGTTGTGTTCCTTATTGTCAGGACTAGGTTTGTATGAAATATTTTTTTGGAAATTCGTCACGGGATACAGAGTGTTTACGCAGACAAAGTTGAGGGCGGGCCGCTAGTTATATATAAAAACCGGCCAACTGCGAGTTGGACTCGCGCACGAAGGGTTCCGTACCATTATCTATGCAACATTAGACACCGAGCAAAACACGGCAAAAAAAATCACGTTTGTTGTATGGTAGCTCCCCTTAAATATTTATTTTATTCTGTTTTTAGTATTTGTTGTTATAGCGGCAACAGAAATACATCATATTGTGTGAAAATTTTAACTGTCTAGCTATTATAGTTAGTCTAGTTATTCGGTTCATAAGATACAGCCTGGTGACAGACAGACGGACAGTGGAGTCTTAGTAATAGGGTCTCGTTTTTGCCATTTGGGTACGGAACACTAAAAACGATCCTTTATCGATCTTACTATCAGTAAAACCCGCGTAAAAATGCAGTCAAGCACTGCACTTTAGAGGGAGAAAGCAGAGCAACAGACACAGCGACATTACTTTAAATTATGTAATGAAAATTATAAATCAATAACTTGCGTTTCTCAAGCTCGGCTAGCGTCGTTTCGTGTTCGGGGCAGTGGTCCAACTGCTCTGTCCTACTAGTTGGACCATGGGTCCTTACTAGGGACAGTTGTCCAACTTTAAAAATAGTGGGACCACAGCACCTTTTGATAGCGTCCAATTAATTTAAAAAATATCTTGCCAACCCTAAAAACCTCGAACAGCAACTTTATCACCTATTCCACAAACTTAAACTGGTAGTTCAACTAGTTTAACTATTGGACAAAAAAATCCAATTATTTCAACTTCGAAATTTATTATAAAAGTTGAATTTTTTGGACTAAATTGATCCTATTACTTCATTATTGTGCGAACTTTATAGTATTGACGACAATCCCGTAGCATCACCTCACCTCTTCTTTCCACAAAAACAAACGCAACCTCCTCATCCATTATATTATTAGATATTATATTTGTAATTTCTGTACGATTTTATTTCAATCAAAGTTTTACAATCTTAACTGACACAAATGGACACAATTATGACAAATGCAATTATTATAGTATGTATTATAATTGATAACAGCCAGCCAGTACCTACCTATTTACTGCAAAAAGGTACAATATAATAGTAAACAAACAAAGTTACAGTTTGAGGTTTTTAGGGTTGGCAAGATATTTTTTAAATGAATTGGGCCACGGAACTCTCAAAAGGTGCTGTGGTCCAACTATTTTTAAAGTTGGACAACTGCCCCTAGTAAAGACCCATGGTCCCAACTAGTTGGACAGAGCAGTTGGACCACTGCCCCGCACTGGTCGTTTCGTATATCCTGTGAGGTGTGTAGTAGTGGTGTGTACCAACCCCATAAAGCAGTCGGTGTCGTGTATCCACTGCTTGATGAAGTGTTGCGTGATGGAGGCGTTCGGCACAGACTCTTGGAGCTTGTCCAGAATCGTGAACAGCAGGTGCGGGTTGCAGTACAGGATCGCTATCAACACCTGGCGAGACAACATGCAAGCGTTACATGTACGAAACTTAACACCGTTAGAAGCCTATAAACGTTACATGAACGAAACTTAACATCGTTATAAGCCTATAAACGTTACATGTACGAAACTTAACATCGTTATAAGCTTATAAACGTTACATGTACGAAACTTAACATCGTTATAAGCCTATAAACGTTACATGAACGAAACTTAACATCGTTATAAGCCTATAAACGTTACATGTACCAAACTTAACATCGTTATAAGCTTATAAACGGTACATGTACGAAACTTAACATCGTTATAAGCCTATAAACGTTACATGTACGAAACTTAACATCGTTAGAAGCCTATAAACGCACCACGCCGCCGCCAGTACTATGCGAGTTAGTGGGTTTTAACGACTGCCGTCTTACGGCAACAACCGGGACCATATTGCATTTTTTTTAAGAAGCTGGTGACAACTGGACAAGAAAGCAAAAGCTTTGAATAGGAAAAAATGGAAAATCTTTTAGAAGTACGCGGTCAAGCTAAGGTTATCGATGTTGATATTATTTAAGTTAACTAGTTTTGTAACAATCAGCAATTAAGGTTGCACGAATTCTGATTATCTGAGTGTTCTCAGGAGTTACATAACCTCATACCTCCTTCCCCGTTCCATCATCGGACTACTAGACGGAGGGAGGGCTTTCATCCCTATAACGTCGATATTCCACCCGCCCGGACGAAGCGATTTGCTTCTAGTTTCCTCATTAGGACAGCTAGGATGTGGAATGACCTCCCTGCGTCTATTTTTCCTGAATGCTACAACTTGGGCGTCTTTAAGGCATTTACTAACTGCACGTGCTCCATCTTCGTCCTCATTATCACTTTCCAACAGGTAAAATAGAGGACAAACGCGCAATAAGTCACCAATAAAAAATACTCTGTCTAGATTCGAATGGATGGCGACCACCCTTATTTCTATTTCTGCCACCAAGCAGCAATTATACTAAATCTAGTGCAATTACAGGGCATAAGAACACATTACAGGGCATATGACTGTGATACCCTTGGTCGCGCGCGTACATTGGCTGCGATGCCCGCGCACCATCATGTGTAGTCGTTTGGATGTCGTAAAAGGACTAAAGACTAACGGACTAAACACAGCACATACATCCGACAGCATAAACCAGCGATTGGGTCAGCACCTATCACGTTGAGCACGTGCAGTCGTTATTTAGTGTAACGTGGACAATGTACTGCTTTTGAAAAAAAAAAAAGTTTGTTATAGTTTTTTTTAGTAAAACATTTTATCCTATATCTATATTTTATCATTGTGAATGCAAAAAGTTTCAATAATAAGGATATTTATAAGCAATTATGTCTTTATCCATTGTTAAATACTTGCAATTTCTTTAGACTATGAGGGTACACTTCATAGTGACGTCATACCGCTGGCTCACAGCGTAAATCACAAACTACTAGAAAAAATTCAACGAGTCTTCTGGGGTCTCGGTAGCTTAGCGGTTAGAGCAGTGGATCGGCAATCCAAAGGTCGTGGGTTCGAATCCCATTAGAGCTTTCCTGAGACTGGTTGTTTTATTTCTAGTAAAACATTTTATCCTCATTACCTAGTCTCTGACTAACCCTTTGGTGATAACAGTCGTGAATAGTACGTTACCTGCAGCAGCATCGTCCTCAGCTCGGAAGTCTTCACCTTCCTGGTGAGCCGGTTCAACACCAGCTCCACAAACGACGGCAGGCAGTTGTCGATCTTGCCGGAGCACTGCAGCACCATCACCTCAAGGAGCTTGGCCGCTATCATCTCGGACTCGTCTTCGGCGTCCGAGTTTAGCACCTGACGGCAAAACGCAGATTTTTGTCAAGACATTTTTTTTAAAAGGCTAATTTAAAAACTGCTTTCCTGTCGAATACTAGCCACAGACCATAGGTCAATTAGAAACAATTTGCCGTTGTATCAAACTAAAATTCCATAGTCTTACACACCTAACAAATTAATTTTGTATTTAATTCGCCAGTATGTTTAAGAATAAGTACTTATAACAAATTAATAAATAAAAAAATAAACAATAGATGAAGACTTTTATAAGTCAGAATAAATATTAATGTCAGACTGTTAAGTTTTGTTACAAATAAACAATGCAAAGCATATACATTTTTTATGCTTGTAATAATAATAATTGAGCACTTTACATTCATTCATTGTAGCCCAGGTGGCTAAGTACAGACAAATAATAGATTACAGCTAGATCTCTAGAGAGTCACATGTCACAACCTTAGATTAAAACAAAAAGGGAAGATACGGCATGCGCCTACTTGTAGTCAATCAAAATATAGTCCTACTCAACTGACGCGCATTGACGTCTCGGTCGCTTCGCAACAGACGAGTACGTACGACCGATTCCGATGCCACTGCGGAGTAGCATCTTTCTCTTTTTCACACAGCAGAATATCCGCAATAGTACGATGTAGCCTGTTCGCTCGGCAAATTGCGACTGAAGTGAAATTGTGCCTTTAGGCTTAGTTTTAGCGGCTCACTTACTAGACGCTAGTGCAATATCTTCCCTTTTTGTTTTAATCTAAGGTCACAACCCATCATGCTGGCCCAATAAGAGACAGGGGTTGTTAACAAGTTGTTATTATTATTATAACTTATTTAATGGCTTTCGCGTTTAGCATTAAGCCAATTTCAAGTGGTAAAAATTTTTGTACATTTAGTATTGAACTGTAGATAGAAATAAAATGGAGTCTCACAACACGTGTTGTTGCTAAAAGAACACGGGGGAAACTCAACAAGTTGTAAACATCCTGTCTTTTGAATGTCAATGTCTCGGAAAGGAAATGACACCTGTTAATAACAACTGTCAGGACTTCTTAGCGGGAAAGTGAAGCGTCTGCAGTTTTGTTTTATTTTCTAAAATTCGTGTTTTTTCGAACATTAATGTGAAATAATAGTGGATTATTAACCGTTAAGTGTTTGTGAACGTGCATGAGTGTTGGCAAATGTAACAAAACAGTGCAACATCACTTTTCAAATTCTCTCAAGAAGTCCGTGTGAGACCTCAGTAAAGTCCCATATCTTTACTGAGGGCTCAAGGGGTTTCGGGAACATCTTTTATCATTCATCATCTTAATCACCACTCATTATCATCAAGGGGGAAAAAAGAAATAAAAATACTAATGACTAGGCAGTATGGTCTCTGATCTTAGCCTGTTCCTTCACGGAACAAATATTTAAAAAAAAAATAACAACTGTCATTTCACCATAGTCTAATCTAAACCAATGGCATAGAATAAAAACTAAAGCATAGAAGGAGTCCAAATGAGACTCGTAATTTTTAAATGGGCCATAAACATTGAAAGAAAAGAGACAAAATATTGTTGACAAAAACGTCAAATATCCAGCGAAAAAAAAAACCGGTTACCATTTATGATACCGAATTCAAAAGCGACACAAATGTAATTCGAATGGTGACCAAACGGAGTGCCATAGCACTCCTTCTATGCTTTAGTTATTATTCTGTGACCAATGGTTTATGATGACATGAAGTAATCAAATCCAGTATGCTTTCTTACCGTAACGCTAAGCAAGCAAGCTAAGCTATGCGGTGCATTGTAAGAGCTACATACAGATATAAAACTTTAACTAAGTAACACACACCAAGGAAGGCGATGCAAGTCACAGCTTTTTAAAATTGATGAATCTGTCACAATGATCGATGATAAAATATAAATGATATTCGCTGGTGCATATGGTAAGTTCGCAGACGGCATACGATTTGCATATCAGACTCCATGAATAAATACAAGTCAAATTGTGTAACAACAAATAATGCTATTAAAAATTCAAGTGGTACAACAACACACAGGTAACATAGTTAGTTCCTGGGTGCTAGTAAATGTAAATGTTCCTCAATAGATGTTTACACTGTCTGGGAATCAGACTAGCAACATTGTACATAGTGACGATTTCTCTCGCCTGTTACTTGCTACTAAAGCATGCATTAAAATACAAATCAGACATATTGTACTGTTCAATCAAAAGTTTGGAAATATAAAATAAAAAAATAAAATAAAACTTTCCTACACTCACACCAATTATCTAGCCCAAGAGAAGCTTCAAAAAAACTCGTTAAATGGTTACTAGACAACAGATAAACATACTTTTATACATACTTATTAGAAAACACCCAGACCCGAGACAATTTAGAAAAACTAATTTCTAAATTGACCCGACCGGGGATCGAACCCGGGATCTCGTAGATGGCGACACCATGAAAAGCGGTGTACAAACCACTTGACCAAGAAGGTCGTCATAATATACACCGCTATCATTTAGTTTTAGCCATGCATCATTATTGTTAATTTAATTATCTAAAAGCGCAGCAAAAAGATTAGTCCAATGCAATTATATTTAGAACAGTAAAATTTAAACTTACATTACTTATACACGTCATACACAAATAAGGAAAGCAACAAATGTAATTTTTCTTGTGAAGGTTGCTCTCGATTTTATAACTCGCTATGTGATCCAATTAGTAGTAAGGTTTCAGTTGATGAGCTCGAAAGCGCGCCGGGAACGCACGAAAGCCGTTGATTTGTTTTAAACGAATCGCCGCATCTAATTATCTATATGACGAATATGATGCTAAATACTAAATATGATGTATAATAACAACCAGTTATTAGTAACAATAATAAACGATTATGAGTGAAAATACAATTTCGGCAAGCAAAGTCAGCGTCAATCCGCCTAAATAGAATTATTATTATGTTTTAACTCGCCGCCCTGCTGTCTGTGTGGGAAGGCCTGTGCCCAGCCAGCAGTGGACGTTTTTGATGAAATAAGCTAATAATTATGATGCTTTCACAGTATCAGATTGTTGCGTTCATACTATTTAGAGGTCTTATGTTTTCATATGTTTTGTTATTAGTTGTTAAAGAGTTTTTGCTAACCAAAACCAGTTCCTATTGCTTTATTTTATTTTCCTATCGAACACCGATATTACAGCGCAAATTAATCTTGTTCTTTATTATTACTCTAATGTTAGAAGACATGATAATAAGTAAAGTTAGTCCTATTTCGCGAATTAAAGAGTTTATTATGTCAGTGCTTATTTTGCAAAAACCACGGAACAGCATATTTTATTAACATTTCAGCCAACTGATGATATTATAGCCATCAGTCTTAGCTTACTAGTTCCGCGATCTTTATTCGTTAAAGTCATAAAGCTGTCAACTAAGGAAAGCTACTTTTTCAGCACATTCGGCTTTATAAGTAACATTTTTTATTTTTATTCTTTATTAAATGTTAACTTTAATATATAGGCTTAGTTAAAAGTTATGTTACAAGCCGAATAAATGTTTCTTATTGTATCATCCTACGTGTGTGCAGTGCTGCTTGATGCATCACTTTTGCGTTGCCTACTTTGTAGTGGACTCGAAGTATGACGCGCGAAGACTACATAATTCGATGCATCAGGATGAAATTATCATATCTAAACAGTTTTACAAACAGGAATGGTAATCAACATAACTCAAAGATAAGGCTTTCAGCCGATGATGACGTAGTTTAGGAATTCATAAGCCTAACGCTTCGCCATACTCCCTCACGATAAGAGTCATAATTGCAACGCAATAGGTTTCTGTGCTGCCGAAACTAATGTTCTACTATAGATTTTTACACGTAATCGTTAAGTACTGTTTGCTTAGTCATAGTTAACATCAATACTGTAAGCAGATAAATAAAACTATTTTTGTTCCACATTAATGATTAAGTATTTCCTGGGTTATCTAGGTAAAAACCAAATGTGGGAAAAAGAAAATCATGTCTTTGTAATGACTTTACTGTATAAATAAACATTATATCAACGGAAGGAAAGTAAGAAAGTTAGCTCCAATAAGTTTCATAATGATCCAACATCACGTGGGATAATAGGTAACGAAGATTATTTATATTTTAACTAGCGGCACGCCCGCATTTCGTGGCTAATTTAAAAAAAATCTTTTATTTTTAACCTTGTCCTTACAATAACAAACACAACAAAAAAAGAATTAGCGAAATAGGTGCAGCCGTTCAGAAAAGATGCACCGTGCCACATTGGTGGCAATTAATATGTTTTATTTATAAATATAAAAAACTGCATCTGTTCCTACAGACATTGGTCAAAGAAAAGTTATCTCTATTGCGGGTTTAGTATCATAATCGTCTGTAAAACCAAACGGCCTTTACTAATTATGTGTACATAATGAGCGATAGTGATCAACAATACCAACTAGATAACGCGTCACATACAAAATCAAAGCTAAATTCTGTCCACATGAATAAAAACTTTTTCAAAAAAATAAATTACTCCTGTCAATTAAAAAAAGAAAAGACGTCAAAAACATTTAGTGGTGATATCAACCTTAAGGGACAACAAATAAAGTACTTTTTAATGTTATGCGAGAAAATAAAAGCTCACTTCTCAAGTGCGCTCTTATTTACCGAGACACATTTTTAGCGCCGACCTGACATCTAGTTGTATTGTTGATCGAAGATGCAAATGTTTGCATGTGAGGAACAACAACAAACAGAACAATAGACAAATGACATATAGTTATACCAAGTAGGATAAAATGATAAACCATTTTGCTAAAAATAGATCTGAATGTTGAAAGAAAATGGCGTGGATATCGATAAAGCAAATGTTCAAGGTGATCCGTTACACGGTACCTGACAATAAAGTTACGAGAATGTCTACTTCCGTGAGTTACCAACTCACGGAAGGCGATTTTTATTAGACCACAGTAGAAATCGGCGGCATTCATACAATACAATGTTAGCTACATTAATATGAAATACCGGCAGAGAACGTAGAGCTATACAGCTTCGGGCCCGCTCTAAGTACTATACATCTAAAATCATCGACAAAAAGAATAATATGGACTTATAAAAAATTGATTTTAAATCACGAAATAATTAAGTACTGATTTATTTGTCAGTACAATAATCTCAAACATACGAAACAAAGTAATTTATTAGTTAGCCAGTGTTATTAACTACCGTTTACCATTTTTTAATGTTTCTCCGACCGACGTATGAAACCTTTGATATCGCATTGTAAAAATGGTCATAAATTATAGGGGGAGGGGGTAGGACCCCCCCATATTATTTTTTTGTCGATGAATTTAGATGTAGTACTTAGCCTTAACGGGTTAGAAGTACCACCCCTATAACATTGTATAGGCTTCATATATCTATTTATATAAAAAGAATTGCCGAAATGTTTATTCGGGCATCACTTCGGAATGGCTGCAACTATTTACCAAGCTGATTCTTTTTTTGTTACAAGTCATCAGAAATCAAGGGTGGCTAACTTTCCGTGACTGTGGGTGTACCTAATATAAGTTAGCGACTGTAAGCACGCCAGTTCTGGCGTCGCCATTCTAAGGGTCTCGGTTCGATTCCCGGTCGGGTCAATTTTGAAATACCTAACTGTTTTTCTAAATAGATTTCGGGTCTGGCCGTTTTCTTTGTACATTAAGTATGTTAATTCGTTATCTAATCAATAAATGCAAATTTCAAAAGAAGCTAAACTAAGCTAGATAATTGGTGTGAGAGTGGAAAAATACATTATGATCCAAGTGCGGTAAGTTAAAAATTACAGCCGAGGCGATATTATACAAGAAAGCAGAGGCTGTAATTATCAAAGCGCACGTATGTTATACGACGTTTTATAACATATTTGCGAGAAAAACACATTTTCTGTAAATGACTGCGTGTTTTTGTTGTTTTTCTAGTGTATATATCTTTGGTAAGCCAATATATTTTTCTTTGGACTTTTAAGGTAATAGGCTGTCAATAACATTTTGTGCTTCACTTATTATTATTTCCGGTGGCGTAGACTGTAAATTTAGTTTTTCATTACTAAAACTAGACATATTTATTTTTAAACTTTCAAAGTAATAAGTATTGAACAAGGAGCCGCTGTTTGAATCGACAAAATATAGGTATGTGAAAGGTAGGAAGTCTTTTCATCCAATCCCTTGGGTGTCGTAAATGGCGACTAACGGACTAAAGACTGCACATACGTTCAACATCATAGAACGGCGATGGGCTCATCAAAATAATACTACCAACCCCTCTCTTCTCTTCGGTGTCGTAAAAGGCGACTAACGGACTAAAGACTGCACATACATCTAACAGCATAGAGCGGCGATGGGCTCTTCAAAATAATAATACCAACCCCTCTCTTCCTTTAGGTGTCGTAAAAGCGACTAACGGGCTAAAGGCTCACCATCTAAGCACTTGTGCAGACTGAGCAGTTGTTTCTTGCTGAAGCGTGGACTGTGTGGGCGTGGTCTGTGTTTTCCATAGATTCAAATTATTACTAATTTTACATTACCGCCCTAGTGTGTAATAAGCTACATTACGAGGCTGAAATCGGTGTAATAAGAGCCACTTTACGAGCAAATGTGTTAAAAAAGTTGTTTAGACACTTGATGCCAGTGCCGTAAAATATTACAAAATGGCAGATGTAGCAGGTAGGAAATGACGTAAGTCTTAATTTAATTCCTTTTCAAACGTAATGTAAAACATCGCTAGGTACGAAGTATCTATTTATATATTTGTTAACTATAATTAGACCCTAATTTTATTGAAATAATGTTATCAGGTCTCCTGCTATTATTCAGTATCGAAACATGAAGCGACTTGTGGCAAATATGGAACATCACCTTTCATTTTGAACTTTGTGACAAGGGTATAAGGATCAATATGGATTGGAGGAATCTGTCAGGTTTGTATAGGTCGATCTGTAGGCGAATGTACTTGAAAAGAGAAGCTTTTGCCCAGCAGTGGATGAAGTTCGACTTTAAATGATTTTTTAATTTTTTTTGTTCAGTGCTAGGTAAACGCTTGGCCTTCATCTCACCTTGGCCTTCATCTCACCTGATGGTAAGTGACGATAAGGCCGGAGGTGGAAGCGCGCGAACCCGGAAACCTCAACCACTGAGTATTACAGTAGTACTGGCTATCTTATCTCTAAACCGTCGGAACACAACAATGCTCTAAAGATCTTTGTTATGGCAACAGACTTAGATAAGATGGTGGTAGCTAGCAGGCTTAACAGCCCTACCACCAACCTAACTGAGCACACAAAGATGTGCCCACCGCTGAGAATCGAAAATGGGACCTCTGAGTCTGAGACCGGTGGCTTAGCCACTAGACCACAGAGTTGGTTAGGATGACTATGATGATGCTAATGATATGATAAGGAATGATTACTGAAAAGTCATATTGCATCGTGTTTTAGATTTTTAGTATAAACCTTTAGTACATTTAAAAATGTGTTTCTTTTTTGGCAAATCAAATATGCTATTAAGAATTTAAGACCAATTTTATAACAGTTAACTACCCTAAGCTTTATGACGAAATCGCGAGGGCAAAGTTACCTAAATACCTAGTTAGTCGCCCATTATTAAGAATTTATCGAATCTTTGCTTGAATGAAAATCATGAAATGTACACTTGAATATTGTTTAAACCTTTAAATTGTATATTCATTCGTTTAAAAAGGATGCCTGAGAAGACTCTATTCTAAACTGGTGGTAGAATCATTGACTATTTAAAATTGCTTATTTTAAGTTACTTGAGGAGTTACTAGCATTTTTGTCACATTTATGATAGTAACCTTCCCACGGGCGCTTGCCCCAGTAGCTTATATATTTAACAGTCATATTCGTATTGCAATGACTGAAATGTTTATGGTAACAAAAAAGTATATACGCTCAACAGCCATTTGCATTATATTTTTATTTTACATTTATATTTTTCAACCAGATAGTGCACCGCGAAACCAGCGCGTCACCGAAGACATCACGCGCGCTCTGCCGACCCTGAAGCTTTTGACGACCTCGGTGGTCGAGTGGTTAGCGCGCCGGGTCTGGCGTCGCGCCATCTCTGAGGTCCCGGTTTCAATTCCCGGTCGGGTCAATTTAGAGAAAAACCGTTGTTAGTTGCATGCATGCATGCATTGAAAACAGGGAACTTACAGCTTTTGCCATGTTGAAGACAGCCAGTATGTGATTCTCATTGGATAAGAATGCATTGGTGTCCACTGTGATGTAGTTGTGCAGTACTGGCATCATGTCAGGGAAATAATCGAAGCCCTCCTTCTCGAATACTTGGTACAGCAGTTCCAGAACCTTCCACATGTCTTCTGATATCGACTTCATAGTCAAATTACATAGGAGTGTCATAGCTTCTTCGTAATATTCTAAAATAAAAAACAAAACGAAAATATTGTCTAGCTAATTGTTAATCCACTGTTTGTATCGACTCACATTATAACTTACCAATAATATTGTGATGCAGAATGTGTCCGACCACACGAAGCACAGTTTTCTCCAACTGAGCCATAATTTCTGGATTATCTTCCATAACATTTAGTACCGTCTCCATAGTATTCAAGAGACCCATGGCGGTGATCGCCTTCTCATCAGTGCCTGAGTCAGTCTCGATCACTTTACTGAACGTCGTCGCCAAATGATCGGTAATCTCGTAGGCCATCGGCATTAACTGCTCCGTATACAATGGAACAATCTTTTGAAGCACGTTTGCAATGTTATCATTTTCTGTCTCACGAATAACCTTTAACAACTCAGTCGTAACCGCCTTTACTTGTGGCTCCAGGTACTTGTACACCTTCTCTTGTGAGGTGAGGAGCATTTGCAAAGCTATAGCTGCTTCTACTTTGACTGGTAGCTCATTGTCGTTGAGCAAAGCGTTTACTGTGAGGCCAACCGCTTCCAGCAGTAGCGGCTCGCTCTTGAATCGCACGCTAGCGAAGCAGTGCAGCACCCAGCAGGCTCTCGCCCTCATATAACCCAGGGGGCTGTGGAATTCAGGGAATACGTACTGACTCAGCAGTGAGTCTATCTCTTCCTTGTAGAACTTCTTCTTGATGAGAATGTCGTTAAGAGTGCCAACCATGTGTAGGGCGCCGTCGCGCTGCCGCGGACCGTACTCTCCGTTTTGACTCCTCAAAACTTGCATACAGAGCTGCATAGTGCGCTCCAGCATGTCTTTTCGTTTTTTGCAGCAAGATATGAGAAGTGTTTGCGCAGCCGTAACGGGCGATACGAAGTCTTCGAAAATATCTACAAAAAGTATAGAATGTTGTGACAACCTTACTATACAGCTTGTGAACAACAATAAATACTGCGCCGTGCAAGTGTAGGTTTATAAAGGCTTAGAATGAGTTCATACTGAATGTCAATTGTTATTGCAGTGCAAATGTATGTGAATAAATGTAACAGTATTTCATAATGCATCTTGTAGCAGTGTCGTATATGAGGTACTCACCAAACTTAATACGAATGTATTCGTGAGGGTCTGTGTTCCATAGCTCTTCGTCAGCTTCAGAGTAGGACATCAGGGGGAATAATACATCTTGAATGATTGCAAACATATGAGGCTTGAGCAGCTTCCACGAGTGAGCATGGCTAACACTAATAAAATAAAAAGAAAATATATGCTATTGTCAAATGATAAAATAACGAGAACAGGTTTCTGACAGTCATATAAAAATTTGGTTATCTAATAACGAGTTGCAGACATATTATTTGAAATTATAATTTTTGCATTGACAATGCTAACATTAAATCTTTTATTCATGATATGGAAACAACTATCTCAAGTGGCACTAGGACTACAACTTATAGTATATGAAATAAAAAATTAGAGCAATATTTGAGGAAATTTAATTGTTAATGTCTATGATCTGGACTATACTATTTATTAAAACTAAAAGGTATAATATTAATAATTCATATTAATTAATTAATCGTGTTGTGTAGTAGTGAAAGAATACTACCACCTACCACCCCTCTCTTGCCTTGGTTGTCGTAAAAGGCGACTAACGGACTAAAGCAGATACATCCAACAGCACAGAGCGGCGATGGGCTCACCACCTGTCACGCTGAGCATATGTACAGTCGCTATTTGGTGAAAAGTGGACTATGGTAGAGCAGCTTTTGCTATCCTCATTGCCTAGTCTCTGACTAACCCTTTGGGGATAATAGTTGTGATTATATGTATGTATGTAAAAGGTATTAATTGTAATATAGGTATATCTTGTTTTATTAAACCATCATTTTATCCAGGTATCGAAGAACCAGCTATAAAATAAAATAATTGTAATTTTGAAAGCTAAAAATTAGATAGCTTAGCCAGTTGTGGGTTCCCATCTTTATGTGGATTATTGACATATGAGACTGCTAATATAAAATTCAGAAAAACAAACAAAACTCACCATTGGTCAATATAGCTGAGGGTTTGCTGCAGTACCCGTGGTGACACATAAACTTTGTTTCTGTACTGATCCAAAATTCTCAGAAGAACTTCCAGGATACCGCCTGTGAATGTGGTCAGGTACCATTCGGCAAACTGGACATATTCCTCTCGAGCATTCACAGGACTTCCGTATCTAAACATGAAAAGGATTATTTATAAAAGTTTTAAGATTTGTATCCAAAATGACATTTGACGACAAAGTCAAATATATTTACAATGGCAACTGAAAAAACCCTAAAAAGCATGCTGAAGAGCATTCACAGGACTTCCGTATCTAAACATGAAAAGGATTATTTATAAAAGTTTTAAGATTTGTATCCAAAATGACATTTGACGACAAAGTCAGATATATTTACAATGGCAACTGAAAAAACCCTAAAAAGCATGCTGAAGTGCATTCACAGGACTTCCGTATCTAAACATGAAAAGGATTATTTATAAAAGTTTTAAGATTTGTATCCAAAATGACATTTAACGACAAAGTCAAATATATTTACAATGGCAACTGAAAAAAGCATGCTGAATAGGAAATAATAAAAACAGGTATTTATAGCTCAATATCAAAATATAAAATTTGATATGGGCATCTTGCCTACAAGAACATACATGAATAAACTTGCCTTTCAAATAATCTATACAAGGTGTGTACTGCCCATTTCTTGCATTTCCACCACGGAAGCTCTATGCGCTCTTCTTCGTCTACTTGCAGGGTGTGTTCTGGTACTGGCTGCTCCATTACCAACCGCAACACTTCCATCCACTTGGTGAATATCTCCTTGGTTATTAGATCCAAAGGTAAAATGTACTGGGAACAACACATTTCAATGTAAAAGATTTGAAAAATTTCATGATGATATAATTTAAGCTATGCTCTTTCGACACTTCCTCAAATCTGACCATAACAACTTTAATCAAATTTCAAAATCAAAGCAAAACTTTCTTTATTCCATTTTACACAATGAATAAGTACATTTTAAATGAAATGTTGTTTTGGTAGTGCACTTGCAGGGTTTATGTTACATCTACAACCTATGTAATATCTAGCATTTGTTTCACATGAAGCAATAACAGTTTTGAACAGGTAAATTATTACTCACCTTTATTAGGCCATAAAAACATTTGAGTATTTGTTTTTGGATAAGGACCGATTCAACGGACTGATCAGCCTGGAGATTCACAATTAAGTTGTACATCATTGGTAGCAGTAAATTCATAGCCTCTATTAATGGTACCCTCTTTTCAGCAAGGTAATATTCATAATTTTTAACAAGTTGGTATAGGCATAACAAAGCTCCCATCCAGCTATTGGGCTCTGGATTTTGCAAGTATATGTGGATTTTGTCCACCACCTGCGTCCAACGTACGGGGAAGTCATGTTTGATTATAGTCTTCAAACATACACACAGTTGAACTCTGATGAGATCAGGAGCTTGTACGATGGCATCTACGATGATGTCTCTGATCATAGCACGGTCTTGCTCATGGATGCTGAAGGGTATAGGTTCCCCTTCTTCAGCTTCCTTCTCCTGCCATCCTGATGTGATGAGGTTTTTTAGGTACACGACACCAGCTTGACGAACTGGTATCTGCACCTCATTGAGCATAACAACTTGCAGCAGAGATGGAGCAAACCCGATAATTTTGTGTATCTGAAATTGAGGTTATAATTGGAATTTCATGTTCCAACTAATTATGATAGTTAATAACAATTGCACACAACCCACACATTGAAAACCTTTTCTATGCAGGAAGGTATAGGTAGTATGTAGTGTAGGAACTAATTATAGTTGAAGGTTGTATACCTAACTTGTCAAAATATGTTTATGGATACATGAACCAAAACATTTTGCAATGTTTGAGCTTGTGATAAAAAGTATCTTTCTGTGGGAATTTCTAATAAATTGACGCTGTTATGAGGGGAAAAGAAAATTCTTTGCTGACATTTTTAGCAGTCATTGCATTATAAGAGTTTTCATCCTATATTTTAAGAGATATGTTTCAAGTAATATTTTAAATTTTGTATTTGAAAACACGTCTTGGCGAGTTTGGTTAGAGAACTCCTTGTTTAGTGCTAAAACATGAATGTAATTTCCGATATATACATCCATTTGTAGGTTAGGTACGTGGATAAAAATAGAATTTCCAGAGCGCTGCTTCGAGCAATATAAAAACAAATATTTTGAAGTTCCCGAAAACAAGCTGATGGTTCAATTACAGCGCGGCACCGTATAGCGCGGCTAATTGCAGAGGCAACAAGCACAAAGGAATTTCATACATTTCATTGTGACATGCAATTTGGATGCTTTACAAAATTCCGGAACATGTGGATGAGTGAGGACTTACCTGCGAGAGTTGCTCTTCAGCTTGCTGCCTTTGGTTAGGGTCGATAGTCGCGCGCAAAATTTCGGTTAGCTTTCTAGTGTCCATTTTTCGGGAATTAACATTAAAAATATAAATTAAATACTTTATCAACGGGGGGCATGGGCCGCCGCCGGGCGTGGAAGTAAAAAAGAAAAATTGTCTGTGGTACAAATGTCACGTGACTTTAGCTAAGGCTTGTTGTTCACTCGCAGACCTGCCTGTCGATAATCCAAAAAAATCAATGCAACTAGGGTAAGTAAACCAGTAAATGAACAGTTTAGGAATTCCAGAACTTAAAAAATATAAATAACATACTTCTGGGTATCTTAGATAAAACAATAATATTGTCTGGTATTCCGAATTTATTGAAGAAGAATATAAATTCTCCGTTTTTGAATGAAACTTTTATTTTTAAGCCGGATCCGCTGCGCCAGATTTGAACAGAACATTGTTCGAAAACATAAATTACTTAATGGGCCACATTATTACGCAATGGGCCACGCCCCTTATTTGTGTTTTCGAACAATGTTCTGTTCAAAAATCTGGCGCAGCGGACCCGGCTTTAGAGATTTTGGATAATTTATGCAAAAAGACCCCAAAACCACCACCACGAAAATTTTTAGTAAGTTAACCACCTGAATTCCAATAAATGAACTACCAGCCAAATTAAGATATCTTTAAAAAATAGCTAATTTCGATATAAAATAATGTATTTCCGGTCCGAAGTGGTTTGTTTATAACTTTGCTAAATAGAAATACTTTAATTTATTTATATAAATCAAGGTATAAACAAAATAATTAAGTATTATGTACGGTCGCGGTCAGAGAATGTTTACCAGTTTTGAAATTAGATTCTATATCACACTTTTTTCACTAAAATCTAAAATGTCTTATCAAGTTACTTAATACCTTTCAAAAGTTATTATTCAATATGACGCATCGAGTATAACAAAGAGATTATTGACCACTTTTTGATGTTGAAACTCATTTCTTTATTTGTTGAAATTACATTTATCAAAAATGATTGTTTGAACGTCGTCGTTTCGACAAGAGCATAACTTTACGAAAGGAGAATGGTTTATCAAGATGGCAGACATGCCGCTTGACGCCAACTCAAAATTCCTAAGCGGAACACTGGATATTGGCGACATCTCTAGGGAAACGCCAAAAAACAAAGAAGAAGAAGAATTTTACGTAAGATATTTTTAAAACGAAATAAAATGGCAAGTTTAACCCTGTAGCAAAGGGCTGCAATAATATTTCTCTTCGAAGATGGACATAGTAATGGACATAGTATTAGTGCTATATCACGAGAACTCAATATATCGCGATTCACTGTGAGGTTTTGGATTCGACGTCACGGCGAAGAAGGGCAACAGATCATAGAAATAATTCAGGACGACGACCGATACTAACTGACGCGCAAATAACATGGCCCGCTCGGTTTGCTGATTTAAACCCTATTGAAAATTTATGGGGGCTTATGGTTCAACGCTGGGACTGTCAAAATGAAAGAAACCCTCATGCTCTTAGGTCACACTGTGCTGGAGTATGGGAGGATATCAGAGGGACTGATCTATGCGCGCGCCTTGTTGCATCAATGCGAGATAGACTACGTGCCGTCATAGCTGCTGAGGGAGGATAAACTAAATATTAAATAAAGATTTTTGTATTTTCTATTTTGTTATTTCTTCATGTTCCTAAATTAAAATATTAGTTTTTTTCAAAGAAGGTTTTCTATATATCAAAACTTGATATTGTCTCCTAGAGCGATTAATTCTCATATCATTAGAAAAAAATTTTTAATCTATGATCAATCAAATTAATATGAAATAGACGTTTAGAACTTGTGACCTAAATGTGTGCATGCAATTGTGATACTTGAGGTGGTAAACATTTTTTGACCGCGACCGTACACTTTCAAAGTCCTGAAATTAGTATTGTTTTTAAATGATTTAAAAAAAATACCAGTAATAGGCAGTCAATTAATTAATAAATATCTTCATTCATTTATCCTTTAAGATGAATAGTTGACCGACTAAATGTCTTTAACCGCGTGCACTCACACGTCACCATGGGCAGTAATGTTCTAATGTCTAAATTGGAAAAGTCTCAGAAAAACTAATTGATACCTTACAAAAGATTTTAAAACATAAGTTTATAAATAATGGAATAGGAATAATAATAAAACAGATTTCAGTCTACATAATCAATAAACGAACGTAGTAATCAACGTTAAAGTTCATACAAACCAACAAATATCAGTAAAATAATACCTATTTCGAACATTAGCCTAAAATACGCCAACCGTTAATTAAAGCTATGTACAGAAAAAGACCCAATTTTATTGGCAATACCATATAAATTTGTTAGATTTTGAAAAATCACAAGCCTCCTATGAATGAACTACATGTACATTCATTGGATTTTGATTGTTTTTGTGGTCATATATTCAAACTCCCTTAAATTTTTAATAAATGTATAAAATTATTCAAAATCTAATGGTTATTAGATAAAGCAACCGTGCTACTATCCTGTGACATAAATTTATTATCACTAGCACACATATAACGTCTACAAAGTTAATATCAAAACAATATGACTTACCTGACTCCTTATTACGGACCCCATACAAACCGCAAAACGCCATCGGGCGTCCGGTTTGGACCTTTGCCATTTTGGAACTACTGATTTGATTACTCTTTGCTACTGATCTCAGGATGATTCCTGTGTGACTAGTTGACGTAAAAAGTGTAGAAATTAAAAAAAAAATAGTGAATATCGTTGAAAAACGCGTGTTTCTTATTAGTTAAAAAAATCGACGTTTTGTTCATTCATTGGATTGATTCATTCACTGGTGCATTTACCCTAGCGCACAGATTTAAAAAAAAATCTTAGGACAACCAAAACGCAAGAAAATTATTATACATTGGCTTTTTTTGTACAAATAACCCTAATCGTTCTTAGAAACATTGCCTCAAAGATTATCTTAATAAAATTTTAATAGCTTTTGCCCGCGGCATCGCTTCTTGAATTTTTTGCGTCTAATAGTAGCCTGTAGCGTTTTCATTTTCCTATCTCTCTTTCCCAAAACTCACATTCTTGAAATTTAGAGATACCTAATGTTTCACCATCATCATCATCATCATCTGCCTGATACTCGTCCACTGCTGGACATAGGTCTCTTCAAGAACACGCCATAACGCCACCGAGCATGACCCGCGGCTATTTTCATCCAGCTCTTGCTAGTCACCTTGCAAAGGTCGTCGCTCCACCTAGTCTGATACGTGGTCTCCACTCTAGAGCTCGTCTACCTCCACGTTCACCGGTTTTGCGACTGATATGGCCGGCCCACTGCCACTTCAGCTATCGCGTTTGACACACGCAATGGCGCTAGATTATTTAGCGCGATCGCCTCCCGGGTGTCCTCGAGTCCCTAAGTCCACTTTTTCATTTTTTGAGTTAGCGACACTTCTGTTTTGTTTTTTTATGTACTTTCGAATGGTATATTTGAAGTTCTTCAAATAAATCTCTAAGTGTAGTTTTTAGATATATAAAAATATTTAAAAACAATACAATTCAGTTTATAAAAACCCTAAAGTCCCTTGACATTTTGCCTGGAATATTCAAATGCCGTAATAAGAATAGGCAAGCCAGAGTTTTCCATGTCCATAAGAGGTCAGGATAATATGAGGCCATTTTCATTGTATAAAATCGGCTACAGCAGGCGAACTAATGAAATGCCTGAAAGCTGTTACGATTTACCATTGAATTTAAAAGCTTCTAAGCTGCAAGATAAAAAATTGGTTACCTGTAAAGTCGGTATACGGGCGAAAGTTTTACGTGACAACGACTTTGAGTGGTAAAATAATTTTAATGTGAATATTCATTCGTATAGTAGGAAGAAGGATGAAATAATAGTAACAATTTAAAACATTTATTTATACAAAGAATTATAGGGAAGGGACGCGTGCCTTTCACTTTTTATGTCTGGGTCTCTCGCTCTTAGGCGGGCTAACCATGCCCGAGTGGAAGGGACGCGTGCCTCTCACTCGCTCTCATTGTGAGCGCATAACGTGAGCGGAGCGTAACGCAGTTTCTTGAAGTGTCACCCGGCAAACCAATTTATAAGACGTTGTCACGTCAAAAGCTATTGTTAAAGTCTGTTCCCGAGTCGGAAAGATATTTTTATGAAGATTTATTTAATGACTCTCGCGACCCCATAATTGAAGAACCCAATTCTGCAGATGAAGTAGAATAATACATAATTTTCAATAGGATATTGTACGGGATTCTGCAATAATATCACCAAGTCCAGCATTTACCACGTAAAACTACTAAGTCCAAAGGTTAGAGATAAGTCCAAAGTTTTTGATAATTTCTTACAAAGTTCCTGTTACTTATACATATTGATTTAATTTTTTTTCTACAAATAACTTTCTACTACCATACACCAACACTGGTGTTTTTCATATTTTTCCCGCATGTCATGTTATTTCAAGATGCAATTTAGTTCTGAAAGTACCGATAGCTCAAAAGTGACTTTTAGAACTTAGGGATTTTAAAAATGTCGGGCCACCCAGTTGAGCGTGATACTGATGACACTGATTCATCATCTCATCACTGATGAATACCCTGACTCATCGCCCTGTAGGAGATAGATTTTCGTTAGTTAAGCAATGCTCTCCTCCGGAAACAGCCGCCGTCTTATAACAAACCATCATAAAGGAGAGCCACTTGCTGCGGACTTGAGTAAGAAACTGCCTCAGTCATACAGTCCCAAAATTCCCCATTCAATAAGGGGGGAATTCCCTCATAAACCTTCTCATCTTTTCAGGGAGCTTCTATATTCTTTCTAAAAGGTACTACGTATTTAGAAATTGATTTACTTATGTTCTTTGGAAAATAAAAAAAATATAGAAACATGGCCATGATGTGGAAAACTAATTGCACTAATTATTGCATTTTCAGTCAAACTATAATGTTGATCTCTTTTTAACAATAGGCTAATGATAATTATGATTTTCCCTTTCGACGTATATTACGTCACAGAAACAATTTAGCCATTTTAAAATGTGATTCATTAACGTATTCATTGTTTCCAATGATACCATAATACATGTCTGTGCATAATACATAAATTAATGATACTGTCTTAACGCATAAAAAAAAACTTCACATTTATTACAGTATACAGATTTTTAACGCTTGCTAATTCACATGGGTATGACTCACCTGTGGTATGGGCACACATGCTGATTTTTTCAGAATCTGAATTTCTCAGATCGATCTTAAAAGTCAACTGAATGCTCTAAGATAGAGTCTGGCTATCAAAAGCAGTGCCTGGACATTTTAGCAAACTTTTTACATGGTAATGCTAAATGTAAATGTCAACACCAATTTCCCAAGTTGTCAGTTGGTCGTCAATAGTTTTATGTGATCTTGGGAGTTTCTCCCGTGTTCATTTCGCAATAACACGTGTTGTGAGACTCCATTTTAATTTAATCTACCATACAATACTATTTATACTAGAATTATATACCACTTAAAACTGGCTTAATGCTAAACGCGAAGCCATTAATTAAGATAAGATGAGAAGACGTGATCTTGTTTTAACGATTTACGTGTGTAAAAGTGTGAGTGTAAAAATAAATAAAATTATTAAAAGCGGAGTGCAGAAGATGTTATTTTGCATGCAAAAACAAGATTGTTTACGTGTGGTGTTAGATTTCTTACTTGGATTTTATTAAAATTTAGTCTACAGTAAATAAAAAAAAATATTATGGAATATTGTCTTTTTGTTTAACTATTCATACATTCCTAACATATTATAAGATAACAGGCGTTAGATTCATCTTAATATTAGTAAATGATAATAATTTTAAAAAAGTAGTTTTAATCTCATTTTCGTCAAATTAGACGAATTGTCTCCATATCGCCGTTATGGGATCCGTAGACGCAGATGTAGACACGGCAATGAGAGCCTAAGTCGACGGTACCACTAGGAAGGGTCCTCCAGACAGCGCAGACGGCGTTTACCGATCCAATAACGGCGACATGGAGACAATTCGATTAATTGAACATCTTAGTCGGGTAGCAGATGATGCGCAGGAGCGTTTTCCATTGGCGGAATTGGTGTTTTTGGGGGAATTCAACGTCCACCATGAGTTGTGGTTAGGTTCCTCCAAAACAGACCATGCTAGTAGATCTACCCACGCATTCGCTCTCACGCATGACCTGACGCAACTGGTGAACCAGCCTACCAGGATCCCAGACATAGTTGGCCATGCGCCCTCCTTACTCGACCTTCTGCTGACGAGTCGCCCAGCTGGATACCAGGTGGAAATTCGAGCTCCTTTAGGCTCCTCGGATCACTGCTTTATATCCAGCACAGTGCCCTTGGCATCGCGCCCGCCAACAGCAGTTTCGAAACGCCAGATTTGGCACTACGCGTCGGCAGACTGGGACGGTATGCGGGAGTATTTTGCATCCGTCCCTTGGAGGCAGCGCTGCTTCAGTGGGAAGGACCCGACCGCTAGCGACCACTGCCGTAGCTGATGAGATAGTATTAGGAATGGAATACTATATTCCACACTCCTATGTCATCAGCAAAGGCAGATGCAACCGCTGGTTCAATCGCGAGTGTGCCAGCGCTGTTAAAAGCAAACAGATGGCATACATAGAGGTAAATCTCATGGGGATCCCGAAACTCGCTCGCTTAAAGCAGCCTATAATAATGCCACCAAGTCGTGTAAGAGGGGGCCTACATTAAAGCGGATGCCCAGCGCGTTGCACGAGTAGGCCAAGAACTCCTGACGCATCCTACGGGCAGCCATAGCTACTGGCGTCTGACCAAAGCCGTGCAATCCAACTTCTGCCAACCCTCGCTGCCACCACTGACATGTCCTGACGGAACTTTAGCTCACAAGCCGCAGGAAAAGGTCGATCTCCTGGCCAAACTCTTTGCGGCTAACTCCCGGATCGATGACTGTAATGCACAGCCACCCTCAATTCCTCACTGTGGCCACACAATGTCTGATATTAAAATCAGGCAGTGTGATGTCCGTGCGGAGCTGCAGTCAATCGATGTCCAGAAAGCTAACGATCCTGATGGCATCCCAGCAATAGTCCTGAAAATGTTTGCAGCGGAGTTGTCCCCTGTGTTAACGCGTCTGTACCGTCTCTCGCTCTCTTCGGGTTGTGTGCCGGAATCTTGGAGAGAAGCTAATGTGCAACCGATCCCTAAAGGAGATCGGTTAGATCCGACTAATTACCGCCCTATAGCCGTAACTTCAGTGTTGTGCAAGATCCTAGAAAGAATATTGAACAAACAGCTTATTCGATACCTAGAAGATCACTCCCTAATTCACGATCATCAATATGGGTTTCGGCCAAAACAGTCAACGGGTGATCTTCTAGTGTACGTTACACATCTCTGGGGTGAGGCTATTGACAAGCGTGGCGAGTCTCTGGCAGTTAGCCTTGACATAGACAAGGCTTTTGATTGTGTCTGGCACAAAGCTCTTTTCTCCAAACTCCCGGCATACGGTTTGCCCGCTCAGTTCTGTACCTGGATAGCTAGCTCCCTGCATGAGCGTAGAATCCGTGTCCTTTCGGATGGATACGCTTTGCGGTTCATGTCAGTGAACGCTGGTGTTCCTCAAGGCTCCGTCCTATCCCCCACGCTGTTCCTTCTACATATCAATGACATGCTTCCTCTTGGAAACATTCATTGCTATGCAGATGATAGCACAGTGCATGGGGGATATAACGGTCACCCAACGGCTGGGCGGGTAGACAACAAAATGAAGCGAGCAAATCTTGTCATTGAGCTCGATCGGGTGTTGGACCTCATTTCTAAATGGAGCTCCGATAATCTGATGGAGTTCAATGCCAAGAAAACACAGGAGTGCGCGTTCACAGCGAAAAAGTCGCCATCCCTTCCCCTCCCCTCTCTTCAGTACCCTGTACTTCAGTACCCATCTCTAGGCCTGCAGAGCAGTATTAACCCCCCATGCTCGGTATGGATATCCGCTGTGATCTGAACCAAAAGGACTATATCGAAATCGTGATTAAAATGCCTCACGTAAACTCGGTGTCCTGAACAAGGTGCGGCGATTCTTCACGCCTGATCAGTTTGTCTATTATACAAGACACAGCTGCGGTCTTGCGTGGAGTATTGCTCTCACCTTTGGGACGGCTTCGCAAAGTACCTTCTCTAGTCCTTGGACAGACTGCAGCGCCGCGCTGGGCACATTATTGGCAATGCCCTCTGCATTGCCAATAATGTCACTAACACTCTCGAGCCTTTGCAATTGCGTAGAGATATTGCGTCACTCAGCGTCTTTTACCGTTTATACTATGGCGAGTGCTCTGAAGAACTCTTTGACCTCACCCCTCCTCCCTTTTTTCATAGGAGTACGCGTGGTGCTCTCCGGAGTCACCAATTTACAGTCTCTAATATTCCATCACGCACAAAGTAATTTGGTGACTCGTTTCTTTGTCGCACTTCCAAAAGATGGAATAGTCTACCAGCACACGTATTCCCTCCTACCTATGACAAAGGGTCCTTCAAACGAGGCGTGAAGAGGCACTTTGTGGGCCGGCAGAGTGAGGATGACTGATGCTACGTCTCTTACGCTGCACCAGTTACTGTTGTCCTCGCGCCTGGACTTCATTTCCACTTAACATCAGTTGGAGTGGGGTCATTTGCCGGGCTTTGTATATAAAAAAAACATATAGTGCCAACTTGTAGAGTCTGACCAACGAAACGTGACTGGAAAGAATGGCGGCAAATTCAAAAATTCTTGGGGTGTCAACACTCAGTATACTCTGAAAAAACGACGTTGATACTTGTATTTTTTTTTATTAAACTCTAGGTCAACCAAACACATAATTTGTAGTATCTATCAATAAATAAGAATAAATCTTAAGGATTATTGAAGAAGCATTTGTGAAAATGAAAATACCATTGGTAATTAATATTAACCGACTTACAAAGTAGAATGGAATTATTTTATTTGTTGGAAAATGGGTCTGTCATTGACGATATTGTTTCCAAACATTGCGTTTCACTAGATAAAACTCCATTTGTTCAAGTGATGTAATATTCTTGACAATCTCTTTAATTTTTAGTTTTGTCTCACTAGTACTTGAAGTGTCTGCACGTTAAACAAGAATTGGTTGGAGAGTCAACTTAGGTCATAAATTTTGAATGAAAGGAAAAAGTAAGTAAGTATACAGAATTAACCTAGAATTGTTAGGAAAACCACAAATAAAAGGAAGACCATGAATTTTAACATTTTTAACACAAAATTAATCAATTTATCAAATGCTCAAAATGAGTCTTTCAAAATGAGGACGCCCTGTATAATTCGTCTATATAATTCTTACAGTCGGCCAACGGGCACGTCTAGACAGGGCAATGGTGAGGGGTGTGCGGGGCGAGCGGGGCGCGGCGCGACTGGGGCTTGCCATTGCCATACACTCCACTGGGGACATTCGCGTCAGGAGTGGCTCGTTTTAAAACGCGTATAGTCAATTTTTTTATTTTTTTATGAGAATTGAAAGGTAATAAATGCGTAAGGTCTTTTTCAAATGTTTTTTTTATGGATAAACGTCATTTTAGAATTCGTTAATATTTGGGCAAGATTTAACTATTTACCTAGCTATTAAAATCTAAATCAAAAATGGTGGACGCAACTTTTTGATATAAATTCAAAATGGATATTATATTTTTATGGTTTTCATTATGGGTATCACTTCCATAGTTTTTCGGGATGCCGATTTCGAATACAACATCTATTTCGAGATCCAAGATGGCGAATGTGACTTTTTTGTAAAATCAATATGGGTATCATTTTCATGTTTTTCGGGGCTGCCGATTTCGAATACAACATCTATTTCGAGATCCAAGATGGTGGACGAGACTTTTTTTGTTAAATAATTATGGGTATCACTTCACAGTGGCGTGCCTAGGGCTTCAGATTGGGGCAAGCCACGAAACCTGAAGTTCCTAATCTTGCTACCTAGGTACAATGTTGGTACCCATTTGTGTCATATGCCGTGGCATTCCAAACGTTCTTGTCGTTTGTAAAAAAACAGCCTATTACCTTCTATTACATCTTGAATGTGATTTTTGCGAGAAATTTTTGTAAAAAAAAAATTACTGCGGCCAATTTTGGCGTTCTTTATCTCAGAAACAAAAATACATTAACAGTATTTACTTATTGAATAGTGTAGAATAGCTATTGGCATAGTACGCAGAGGCCTCGCTTTTTGTAAATTTTGCTTAACTATTTATTTAAACCCAAAATTGCAGAGAAAGATTTTTTATAAATTGCGCGAGGGCACTTTTTTGAGCTCCTGGATTGAACTACTGTTCTAAACAAATAAAATAAAAAAATGAGAATGTTATCTTGTCGTATTATGCGTAGCGGCCACGGAATTTTTAAATATTATTGATTTTATATAAGTAGAAAAAAATAGTTTTCAAAACCAAAAAAACTTCGAAAATCGCGTTAAGTTCACTGTGAATTTCTCTTATCTACGATAATATTATTGAGTAAAATTTATACCAGAATAATTGTTACTTCATGAGGAATAAAAATGTTATACTTAATGAATTTATTATCCTATTTCGATGAAAACTATAAATACTTACAACTAAGTACAAAATACGATGCGCCGGCCGGGCCGTCCGAACTCAGCTTATTCTCGCAGAGTGGAGATTCATAATATTAAGCATGCATTTATTATCCTATTTCGATAAAAACGATAAATACAACTAGAAAATTACTACAAAATGCGAAAATGGGCATTTTGCGCGGGAATAACAGTCGATATGTAGGCAGGCCTCTACACTTAATTTACTAATTATTAGTTAATTATTTTGAATGGAAGCAACCAACAATCCAAAGAGTTTTTTACATAGACCTATTATAATTAATGCCCTAGATGACTTTTAATAGTTTGCAAAATACATAAATCATGTATGATGTTCAAAGAATTTATTTACTTACCTCTGCCTTTCGTATGCCACTCATCAACACGTTTAAGTACACATTTGTTTGCAACATACAGCGATATATAACACATCACATGCCCCATACATCTAAGTTCGTCACAGAGACCAATAAAGCGACGAAATGAACTCAGAACACATTTCTTTTATCACAAATTACGAAAACACTTGTTACTTAAAAACAATCGCTCAAACAAAGTGAAGTGTGACAATAACAAAGAATAAAAAATGGCTGGCTGCAGCCTGTGGCTGCTGCACAGCACAATCGCGTATTAACGCTCGCCTCTGATTGGTTCGCCCGAGCTCGAGCTGTCGTCGGTCGCCTCTGATTGGTTCGCCCGTTCGCCCGCGTTGAAGTTGCACGTGATTCGGTAGAAATAAAGCCTGATTTGAAGAAGGCCTTACTTGCGAATTTCATAACGCAAGCTGGCTTTAAAGAAGAGTATGAATTTCTCATAGAATCTATACATACTTACGCAGTATTATGGTGATAGAGTAGCAATTTTGTTAAAGTTAGAAGAGAGCGGATATACTTTAAATCCGAAGCCCGGTTGCAAGCCAACTTGTGCGAGAGAGATGTAAAGCATCGCACGATTTATAAGCAGCTTTATGCGATTTGTTTGGTGATTCTTAATATGAGAAACTTATAAAATTGATAATTTGAATGCTGATGAAAGAAAATTAACAATGGTAAAAAATATTAAGTGATTTTAATAATTGCGTTTTACCAGTAGTGATATTGAGTTTTTGTTAGGGCAAGCCGGGCTTTTTGGCTTGTATGAAGGTACCGCCACTGTCACTTCCATGCTTTACAAACCAATATGGCGTAATGTGGCGCCCCCCCCCCCCCACCGCAGGTAGTCAGCGTTTTGGGTGTTGGGTTCCGTTGTTTTTTTTAAACCCCAAGAAAATAGAAATAAAGCCATTTTTAAGACTTTAAGTGCCATGGGGTCACCGGTGACCGACAGACAATTAAATTTCAATTGTCAACATATTAAAGAAGTATTTGTTTAATTTATAACATCACAAATTAAATTACATTAATTTGTCAATAGAAAATTAATACTTAGATGTACTTACAAAGCAAAATATGAAATAGACTAAAATGTTATGTGACAACCCTGAAACAATGACGAATGTTTAGACGATGGATGGACGATGAACAATGGACTTAGACCACTGTAAGTTCTTAACACTGTGATAATGCTAAATGTAAATATCAACATCAATTTCCCAAGTTGTCAGTTGGTCGTCAATAGTATTATGTGATCTTGCTTTAACGATTTACGGATGGAAAAATGAATAAAACTATTAAAAGCGGAGTGCAGATGATGTTGTTTTGCATGATTTCAAAGTTTCAAGAAAAAAAAACAGGAGAAAGACGCCATATTCAATCAAAAACAAGATTGTTAACGTGTGGTGCTTGGTTTCTTAGGTTGTATGACGCAATTCTTTTGATACTTGGATTTTATTAAAATTTAGTCTACAGTGAATAAAAAAAATATTATGGAATATTGTTTTTTTTCTTAACTATTCTTACTTAATTCCTAACATTTATGATAACAGGCTTTAAGATTCATCTTAATATTAGTAAATGATAATAATTAAAAAAAGTAGTCTCATTTTTGCACCTGTGCTCTGGCTGATTAAAGTATACCGGCGATTCGCCCCAGCTTCGCACGGACGCAATCTCTGATCATTTCGTCATAAATTTTTTCATGACTTTTTTTTATCTTTACAAGTTACGAACACAACAAAACGAACATTATTAATGCGACAATTGCTGAATTATTATTGCGTCTTAACCTAAATAATTTAAATAGATAGAATCGCATCTTTTTAAAAATGAAATTGATTTAATTTCGATTTTATATATAAAAATAATAGTGTCAACTTCGTTAATTCAGTGTATAGCCAGCATTACCAGCAACCTCGGACCAAATTGGTCCGAGCCAAAAACAGATTTTTTTAAATTTTCGCCATTTCTCAGGGACAGCTTTCATTAGCTGGACTCTACAAGATTTGATGGTCAAAATGCTCTAAGTCAATATCTTAGCAAGCAGTGTAAATAAATAGGACCGTTTAAAAATAGACAATTCATTCAATAATACTACCGATGTCCAAATGAAAAAATAATAAGATTCGAAACACCCACAGACATATAATAGCACCCAGCCAGCATTTGGTTTTCTTCCCATCGGGTTTTTTCCTCTCGCCCATCTCTATTTAGAAAGCATTTTTATTAAAGTAGTTCTTTTTTCCTTTCCATTAACAACATCAAAGTCAAAATCAAACATTAATTCCTATATAATCCTATTGATCCTTTATAATTCCGTTATTTTCCTTTGTTTTTACTTTGTTAAAATAATCCGCTTCCTATTCCTAACCTTTTTACTTTGCCTTGGCTAAAGCACAAATCGTGCGCGCCAATAAACTTAAAAAAACTGTGCTATCTATGAAAGAAAATCCTGATCTGTGAAAGAAAAGAAAACAGAAAGAAAATAGAGGAGAAATTACTTTGCTTTGCGAACTGCGTTTGATTTTGAAGGTGGTGTACATTATTTTCTATTACACTAATTCAGACGTTTATTTTTCTTTGCAAAATGGTGTAACTTTATTAGGAAACTCATAACCGAATCATAAATTGCGGAACGTTTCTTCAGCGTCTAGCAGAAAACAAAGTAATGTTTTGTTTCTTATCTTTTTCTATGTGGATACGATTTTATGTATTTTAGGCTGTAATATGTGATCCAATGAATATGAGGTACAACAAGCAAGAGTTATTGGCCCTAGCGTCACAAACATCTCAGAATTTTGATCGTGAGGGTGTCCTGGTACTGAAGGAAAGACAGGATGGATTCTTTCGCAGATCTGAAGGTCAGTAGGTGGATCCGCTTTTCTCTCAATGTTGCGCATTTCACTGAAAGAAAAATACCTACATAGCTAACTATATATTTTTGTTTCATTCGTACATTGTATATTTTTTGTCTGATGGTATTGCATGATTTTTGTTACACATAGGAAAATAGAATAATTTTAAAAAGGAATTGTATAATTCCTTTGCTACTGTTTTTTTTGTTTACTTTTTGTTTTTCGATAGAGTTTATTCTTGTATTTTCTTATTAAATATATTTTTAGTTATACCTATTGAAAACTTTAGTTTTTTTTACTTGATTTCTAGCTTTTCAGCCCTGTTCAGGATTCAAGTTGAAAGAAGGTTGGTTTTGATGAAATTATTGGCAACCATTAGATAACTTGTCAAATATTAACATTATTTTTTTAGTAATTTATTATGTTATTTTAATATCCCAAATTAAGCATACTTACATTTATTATTGATAATACTAAACCTTAATTATTGAAGGTAAAGGTTTTGCACTAAATTAAAATAGGTAAATACCTACATGGTTTCTTGATCATGGAAATGATTATAGTACAGTAGAACTCCAATTATCCGAACTCCGACCATCCGAATCGCCAATCATCCGAATCACAAAATGCGTGACCTGGCTGCCCGAAAACGGTTGAAGACCGCAAAACAGCTTACATTGACGGAGATGTTTAAAAAACAATGATTTTTATTTCTAAACTTGTACATAAGTACATTTTTTTTATATTTAAAACATGTGAAAATTTCATGTTTCTTTCATTTAATTCAATAAAAAAATAGTGCAATATCAAAACGTAGCTTTTATTCTCTCCAATGGCAATTTTTAAAAAAAAAATCCGATTATCCGAATATTTGATTATCCGAATGGGTCCCGGTCCCCATTAATTCGGATAATTGGAGTTCTACTGTATATGCTTCTGCTTGAAGTAGGCACGGTAAGTAGGTAATGCAATTTGGGTACGGATAAAACATTATTTTAGTTTGTTAGAGCTGTGCAAATCTACATGGCACCTCTGTAGATATAAATTATTGGAATGCCTAGCTTTTTCATAAAGCTTTTTTGATAAACTAAACTAAAATACCTAGGTTAGTTAATTAGAATAAGTATGTTAATTGATATGATATTTTTTGTAGATGATCTAAACAAGTAAACTTTTATTCAATCAATTCCTTGGTTTGTTATTTTTCATTTATATTGAAGCCTTTTAATAAAAGTAATTAGATACATTAAAATGTGTATTATTTTTGAAATTACAGAAGTTTTAATCGAAAACAGAGCCATAATCACAAATTGGAGTAGGTAGATTGAATTAAGGTCAATGATCTGAAACATATATTATTATATTAAAATGGACATTCCTCCAGAATTTCGTAATTTGTTAACTAATAAAAAATTACCAGAAATTTAAAATGATTAAATATGAAATGTAATAAATAATGAGCATGCTTATTTTCTTAACACTTCTTATGCCATGCGGGCGGCTTAAGTGACTTGATTTTATATGGTAAAAACTAACATTTGGTTGGTGGAGGTTAAAGCTTAACAAAGTATAAAAGGGGATAGTTATTTACATTAGTAATAGTTTAAAAGGTTTAATATTGAATTAAATCCCGAAATACTGGAACAACTTTTCAGAAATATGGCTTATCCATTTTATGCTATCTATGAACATTTATGATGCAAGTACGAAAAATCAATCTACCTACTCCGATCACTGGTCAAAATATACAATCAAATTAAGTGTTTCTTAAAAGTTACTCAAAAAAAATTACAATTTTGCTGTTACATTTAAAGCCCTATAATAAACATATAAATAAACTATTTACACATAAAATTACTATTATAGTTTTTAAATTATGGATGTTTACAGGAACAAAAAACAATTAAAGTTACATTTTCTCGAAACATCTATTTTTGTATTGTGACCCTTTTTTTACCAGGAAGAGAAAATTATGTTAAGATATGTTTTTATACTAAACTAATAGTTATTATTCAGGCTTCTGGTTTAATAGCTAGCTTCTGAGTTTATAAAAAGCGATAGTATGATGAGTTTCTTGCTTTGATTGGGTCAGTATGGATTGTTTTAGCCTTTACAACCCCCATGTCTAAGCGGTTTTGTTCTTTCGTATGGACAAAAGGTCAAAGCCGCTTAGACATAAGCTGAACAGAAGACTAGGTTCGTTCACAATAAGCCAGCAATGCTGATAGATACTACACTTGTCCAAGGTTTAGACAATCTTCTTTGGTAAAAAATTCCGCCCCTGCATTCGCCTTTAGCGCGCGCGCTAGTGATCTACTTGAGAGTTTTTCTGTGACTTGGTATTTTAGATACAATTACGTTTTACGCACACGCCCGTATTCCAGGACTTTCCCGATGGGTCCCGGCTATCTGGCAAGCTAACTCCATTTGACATTTCTATGGATATTACTTCATCCCTCTAAGTGTGTTTTATAGCAAGCAGTAGAACCAGCGTAAATAAGCCATGACTTACTGAACCTGCTTTCTTAAATATTATCTTCTAATCTAACATTACACTGAAGCATTAAATAATACTAATAACTTTATCTATTGCCACTAATTACTGCATTTTTATACTGAATAGTTTAAATATTGAGGGAGCATTAATAAATAACCATAATGTTACTAAACCTAGAGGTATAGTAACTTTACGTAAATAACAAATGTGTTGCTTTTTTTTCAGGGTGTTCTGTACGCTGGTTTCGACTGAGGGGTAATCTGTTGTTTTACCTGAAGGGCCCTGAACCATGGTATGAGCCCATGGGTGTTATAATTCTAGGCCACCATCAAATGAAACTGCAGGCACAAGACGAAAATGGACACTGGCCCTTTCAAATTGGTAACCTATCTATGTATATTTTACTATGTTTCATTAAGGAACATTATACCTAGTTAATATAAATTAAATTAATTCTATTTTGATATTATTTCTCACAACTTGTGAAAGCACAAGTTGTGAGAAATAATATCAAATCCAAATTGCAACCAGCAATGAAATACAATAAAATCTTGTTAATATAAAAAAAGTGATCGCAAGTGATTTAAATAAATTAACTAATTATTATTCCTTTAAAGTTTGGGAAAATGGAGTTTGCTATCGAATGGCGACGTTCCACGAATCAGAGCGCACATTATGGCTGAAAGCTATCCAGGTGGCTTCGTATGAACACATCCACTCACAGATTACGACACTAAAGGAAAGACTGAACCGAATCAGACCAATTATTGATGTAGCCAGTTATAGGATGCAGAAGGGAATTATGACAGGTACGATTTCTTTATTAATTTACTTTGACAAAATGCTTAGGTTTATGTAATTTAGGTTCACTTGTTTCGATTTTAATTAATAACCTTTTACTTATCCGTTTTCTTACATGTTGTTACCTACATTTAAAGAATGTGGTTGCTTTTTAATACTCTTTTTATATGTTAGTGATCTAATATGAAATATTTATATCATTTTTATTAAGTTACTTGTCAGTATGGTATTGTGTTCATCATAAAATCTGAAAAACAATAGCTAGTATTCTTTATTTGTTTTTTTTACAGTTAACAGGTGGTTTAACCACAACATAAAAGAAATTTTGTGGTTTGTTTATTTTAGGGACGTACGTGCATTTGCACGTATGCTGAGCGTGACAGGTGGTGTATGCTGTTGAATGTTTGTACTAAAGATAGTACGTTCACCTTTTACGGCACCCAAGGGAATAAATGGGTTGGAAGTAGCGTTGCCAGGCGTCTGGATAAAGCCATACATAGTTAGGCTTTTTACATTTTGCAAATGAGCGAGCGCCGAGCGTGGCCGAGCGCATGCGAGTCGACTGTCGGTCGCTCCTGGTCCCGAAAATGTAGGGTGGCCGGCCTTTTTACTCAAATGTCCGGCCAAACTAGCTGGTCTGTCCGGCTATTAGGTTTGGCGACCTGGCAACCCTAGTTGGAAGGAATTCTTTTGATTGCCGCCACCACCCAGTGGTTAAAATCTTGTACCAATGCCAGTTCAATTGTCCGTAGATATGAACGAAGTGCCGCTATGCGAGCTGGCGCTCTCGTGCGACAATTTGCTGTGCGACGCGCACGGCCGGCCGCCGTCGCCCATGATCGTCATCTACGTCAAATACCCCAAAGGGCTGAGCGTCAGATACGGTGTGACTGAGACGGTTGAGGTGAGTTGCACTGAATGCAGTTAACATAATGATTGATGCAATAGTCTACACTATCTCACTTTGTCAGATAAGCCCCCCCCCCATTAGGTTCTTTTTTTTAATTCATACATACACACTTACAGTTTTCAGTACATTACATACATTTGTTGTATTGTATTGTGTAAATTATGGACTGACTGAGATGATTATGGTGAAATGCACACTACACCCAACATAATGATCGATGCTCTACACTATCTAGTATAAGGTCAGCTGCCAAGAAACCAGACAATAGAAATTCAATTGTTTGTACTTGTCAATAATAAATGGTGATTAAAGTTACTCTTAGGATTAAATTGGCGTCTGTCTTTATCTGTCTTCTTTAACAAAAACGAGACAGCGTCACTTTAAACCGAGGTGTAACATTTGATCTATTCCTTTCTAATACCAGAAACTAATACCAATGGTATTTGTTTATTATCGAATTAATTCTCTATTCCGAACGAATACCAAATTTAAAATATTTCAATGAAGAACTTAATCTATTCCTAACGAATAGCAAAACATAACTTTTAGTACAGTTACAGAAACAGTTTCATTTGCTTTTTAATATTATAATCATAATGCAATCTTAAATCTCCAAAAATTAACTTTATTCCGGCATATTTACTTACGAGCAAACTTATGTTGGCCATTTTTATTAATAAGACGGTAGGAGTCTACTGCTTGTTTCTTTTAATATTTTGAATAGTTTTTAGATGATTTCATGATATGCGGCAACTAAGAACAAGGAACAATCCTTAATGCTTATCTGTCACTACTATTTATCAATGAGTGCCTACAGTTTACACTTGAAGGTCATGTTGGTGGTGACTAATACAATACTCGAATGTAGATAGATAAGGCGTTTAATTCATTCTGATATGTAATATTTATTACTATTACTTGTGATCTGTGTTTTCACACTTAGAACGCGGCGCCACTAGACATTATTAGAAATTCTATTCTTTAAACACTGATCTTTTTTAACCTTTCAATTGAAAGCTTAAAAGAGACCATGTAAATCAAGTCGAGAACAATATTTTTAATATTCGCCATTATTCTAAAATGTACTATGTGACCGTCTTATTAATAAAAAAACCGGCCAAGTGCGAGTCGGACTCGCCCATGAAGGGTTCCGTAGCAGCAAGTAACATCATATAAAAGTTCTTCTAGTTTGTTGTAACTTTGATTGATGTTCTTATAATAGTGTTAATTTATGACGTGTTTACAGAAAAAATACTTACTATAGTCTGTTCATTTTAGCTTGATACGTATGGCAGGTGTCAAATTGTCATGCCTAGGGTTGCGACATTACAGACGTAATTGAATCAAAAATGATAATTGAAGTTATATATTGAATATTATTATCTGTCGTTAATCGTTTTTGCTTCAAATTATAATTTTGGATGCTATTTAGATCACTTAATTTTTAGAAATACATAATAATAATATGTAAATAAAATTCGTGAATATATTTTTAATGTTTTAATAATTAACAAATTCTTAATTATGTATTGGTGTACAACCTAAATCATCACTGTAATTAATAGAGAGAGTGAGTATGAGTGACTATGAGTGAGAGTACCTTGTGAATAGTACTAATAAATATGGTTACGTACGAGTAAAGCTGCAGTATCAAAATCGTCTATTTTTGTAACATTCCTTTTTTTGTTAGGTGTCGATAATTTATTTTCTTCGGTGGTTGCCGTACTCGTAGATGCATCATCAAATATGATGATTCTCTCGAAATGCGAGACACTGTAGCACGCCCTATACGAAGAGCATCCGCAACGCGATCAACTACTTGCTTTAAGGGTAGTAGAGGACCTTTGTTTGGGCTCTCACGCTCAAAATAATTTCGCAAGCGTACTACAAACTCACGACTTTCGCTGTTCAAAACAGTATTTTTTAACCTTTTAGGCATTGTATCAGTAAAAACAACAAACTTTACGAACAGTTATAACAGAACAAAACTTCACAAACGAATAAAAATAATAAATAATACGTCAAGTTAGCAAACTTAACAAACAATTACAACTAAACAAAACTTAACAAACGAAAAAAATAGCAAATACTACGATAGAAAAACTGAAAACACGTTACGCATACAACAAGACTTTGGCACTTGTATCAAAACAAGATGGCTCCCACCCCCAACCAAACCGTCACAGATGCAGTAGTGCGAAGTTTATTTCCAATTAAAATAAAACAAAGTGAATATCGAAATGCGACCGCAATCATCGATTTAAATTTAGCCCAATGATGTATTGTTCCTTTCTAATGTGCCAATTTAATAACATTTAAAGTTTTTCATTCCACATACTCGGAAAATAGGTCTAAAGTTGCATGAGGAGCGGGTGGAAAGTAGTGCTATCGATGTCGTAAAAGGCGACTAACGGACGTAACACTGCACATACAACCAACAGCAAAGAACGGCGATGGGCTCATCAATATAATACTACCAAAGCCTCTCTTCCCTTCGGTGTCGTAAAAGGCGACTAACGGACTAAACACTGCACATACATCCAACAGCATAGAGCGGCGATGGGCTCATCAAAATAATACAAACAACCCTCTCTTCCCTTCCCTGACAATCTACTATTTTAACTTCAATAAAATCGTCATTAAACTCAAGATAAATGAGTAAAGACTAACAAATCAATTAATATAGCTAGAATTATAAATACAAAATTAAAGTCAATCGATTGATTATTGAACATCAATTGAACTTAAATTGATTTACTATCCCAACACAAGTATTTTTTTGTATTGGAATGACCTTGTGAAGGGGTACGTTTTTTTATTGTAATGTTTAAAAATTGTGTGTTATGCGAGTTTATTCGGATAAAACCTAATCTAACGTATAATAAATAGTCACAAAAAGTAATTGTAGTATGTTAAGTGATGGATTATAAAAAATAATATTATTTAAATGTTGTCAAATAATTTCATACGCTTTTACAAAGTCACGTCGTCGTTTTGATGACACCTGTCATAAGTATCAAGCTATATTGAACAGACTATAGATCTCGTTCAAACCAATTTTCGGTGGAAGTTTGCATGGTACTATACATCATATATTTTTTTTTAGTTTTATCAATCTCTTTTTTTAGAAGTTACAGCGTTGGGGGGGGGGGGGGGGACATATTTTACCACTTTGGAAGTGTCTCTCGCGGGAACTATTCAGTTTAGAAAAAAATTATATTAGAAACCTCAATATCATTTTTGAAGACTTATCCAATGAGTATGATGAAAAAATATTTTTGAGTTTCAGTTCTAATATGGGGAACCCCCAAAATTTATTGTTTTTTTTTCTATTTTTGTGTGAAAATCTTAATTATAATAAATCATTTATTCAAGTAACAAGACTCATCACATTTCACATATTAATACATTGTCAGTCACATTATTCAAATTTATAAGATTAGATACATATGATTCATACAATTATTAATTACTTAATTATTCGAAAATTCCATAATACATACATTCAATTATAATTAAATTAATTCATGTCATATCATATCATGTCAGTTATTATACAATATACAAATGTTCAGACAGTCCAACTACAGTGCGAAATGTGCAGTTTGCAACAATAGTTAATGTAGGGATTGTCGAGCCTGTCAGCAAGTGCGGCCAGCATACTGTTGGAGCTCCCTCTCACACGCCGCACCATCGAGGCGGCTCGTTTGCGCATAGTGGTGTGAAAACAATCTACACGCGCTTCTGCGAACATTGTAGACGCACTGCAAAACCGGGGGAGACCCAACAGCATCCTGAACGCATTATTGAACTGGACTCGAAGGGCGCTGTAGGTCTTCTGCGTGTAGTCAGTCCACAGGCTGCACGTGTAAAAAGAGGTGCAGTAAGCTCGAAAGAGAGTAATCTTTACCCCAGTGGAACATCTCGCAAACCTACGAATTACCATATTCGCTCTGACCGACAGCGCCCTCCGCTCCCGCTCAATATCAGCATCATCCTTCAGCGCTGGCGTCACTAGGTGACCTAAATATCTAAACTGATTTACCCTCATTACCGGCGTTACGTTTAGTAATAACGGTGGCATTTCAGTCACTTTCTGTGAGCCACTCTGAAAGACCATACACTGACTCTTCTTGCTGTTGTACAGCAGACCATGATCAGCCGCATAGACCTCGCATATCCTCATCAGCTTTCTTAGTCCACAGACCGAGGCGCTCAGCAGCACCATATCGTCCGCGTAGCTGATGTTATTAAAACATACGCCATCTATGTGACAACCTATATGTTGCCTGCTGAGCGCCTCAATCAGACCGTTAACGTAGAGGCTAAAAATGGTAGGAGATGACAACCCCCCCTGTCTCACTCCACATTCCAGCCTGTACGGATCCGACATCTTGCCCGCCCACTTCACGTTATTATCTTGATCCGCGTACCAATACTGAAAGATATTTATAAGTTCATCCGGCATATTGGATTCTCTCATTTTCTTCCACAGTATGTCATATGACACAAGGTCGAAGGCCTTCGAGAGGTCGAGGAAACAGGCGTAGACAGGTGTTTTTCTTGCAGTGTAGTATTTGACAGCACTCTTCATACACAATATCGCACTTTCCGTAGACAGTCCCGGTCGAAACCCAAATTGTCTGTCATTTAAGTGCAGATAACTATTTAATTGTGCACTAAGTATGCTGTCAAACACCTTAGCAACTATTGTGGCAAGAGAGATTGGCCTATAGTTAGACATGTCTGACAAGTCACCGGCCTTATTTTTCACCACTGGGACCACCACAGTCCTCATCATGTCGGCGGGGAGGTATGAATGAGACAAGCAAAGACTGTAAAGCATAGCTAAAACCCTATAAATATGAGGACCAGCGTACTGCACATGTTCTACACTCAATCCATCATGTCCAGGAGATTTTCCTTTTGAAATTGATTTTACTGCCCTCATTACCTCGCTGGCCGTTATTCTGATATTAACATGTTTATCATTAACTCTCCCAGATAATGGTAACGATGACGGTCCCAACGGTGATTTTACAATAAAACTGTTTTTAAATTTATTTGCAATATCTTCCGGATCACTAGTACCGGCCACAGTCACCGGCAGACCAGGTCTATTCGTCAGACGATTTGTGTTCTTCCAGAACCCACTGAAATCCTTCTTACAATGTTTAGCGGCGAGTATATTCATCTTTAATTGGTCTTGATGGTTTTGACACCACTTCAGACGCGACCTAAAAATTTTCTTACTCTCACACATGTTTTTATAAATATGACCCGTGCTCGGACGTCCGCACAACAGCCATTCCTGAAAACACGCCCTGGCCTCCCTGTGACTGCCACTTACATGCTTATTCCAGCCTACAAGTGTTTTAGGCCGGCTACGCTTACACTGCCCACGCTCGCTTCCCCTCCCTACCATAGCGGCCTGTGATAAGGCAGACACAATGTCGGAGTACAGTTTATCAATAATCAATTTATGAGTCGGCTCATTGCAGTTCCTATCCGCACAGTTTACAAACTCAGTTGGAAAATCAATCATTCTCAGCCGTAGATGACATTCATAACGATAATGTGAAATTTGGTCTAATGTTCTTTCTCCCCACCCTATATTACTAACAGATGCCTCATAATTACTTTTTATAGGAGTCAAACACCCCAAATCACACTCACAAATAATAGGAAAGTGATCTGACCATAATATATCATACTTTACATAAACATTGCACACAGATACCGCGGCCGACTGTGACATCACACAATGATCTAACCATCGCTTCGATCCACACGCTGGATCTATGTATGTAAAAGTATCGGATGTCAATCCCAACCTTATTATGTCAAAAACTACCCATTTATACTCGTCACATATATTGTTTAATTCCTTAAAAAATAATTCACCTGGATGAGCATTATAATCCCCTAATACATAAATAGGTTCGTTACTATAGTCATTACTAATCGCACTTACAGTACTCATGCAGTCCGTGAACGTCGCTAAGTTGACCGATTTATTAACCGGCATGTATACGCACACCACTATAAACGGGCTCGCAGCCGTATCAACACGAATAGCACTCACTCGCGGATTATCACAACTTATTACCGTAACGGTAGGAAAGACACTGGTATTCCATAGTAACGCCGTGCCTCCGTACGGTCGGCCACGCAATAATCCCTCCGTTGTGTCAACAGCTGATGTTCCCGTACAACTAAATCTGCTATCTATGCTATTCAGAAACGGTAGTTCATTTGGAAGTAGCCAGGTTTCCTGAAGTGCTATAATTGCACATTCGTCACATAAGCGTGTAATATCGCTCACCGCCCTTTTTACATTTTTACAATTGTAGCTGGCAAACTTGTAGGTCGTACTATTCATTGTTGGAGAACAAAGGGCCTTTATCTGACGTCATCGCGCCAGCTCGTCTATTTTTAAAATGTATAAAACGTCTGAATATTATCCCTTCAGGCCATATTTTTTCATCTAAAAACAAGGATAATTTGGACATCGGTACAAAGAATTTGTATGCTTTGTGATCTAAAACTTTCTTCGTATTGATTTTTTCTAGCAATACTTTCTCCTGCGTTTTCGCCTTTATATAATCAACGATATCGGTCTCCACAGTTTCATTATGTACGTTTGTGATGAAAATAGGCATTTTCTTCTCTGCCGCTTTAAACGATGACACTGACACTTTTGCTTTACCCGATTCGCCTAAATATCTGTACTTTGGCTTTCTTTTACGATAATTTACCTTTTTCCAGTCGCTACTGTCTTCCTTCTGGTGCTGTGACAATTTAATTGACTGTGAACACAGTTTTGCCTGTTCATCCTGCACCTGTTTTGGTAAAGCCGCCTGCGATGTTTGTTTTGACGACCTAGCTCGAGCTGTGATCGGAGATAGTGGAGATAACGATGCAATTTGCGCGTCACTGCTACGCTCACAGCTGATCGAAGCCACTGCCACCACCCCCTCCGTCGTCTTTCCCGCATCGTTCACTGCAGGTACCGGTGAAACATTTTCGCCAAAAATTGCGTCGTCATTTTGGTTTGTTTTTGGTACTAATGACGTCTCCGAATTAATTATTTTACTAATGTTGTAATCATTATTTTGAGATTGATGTAATTCTTGTTCATCAGATGTATCGTAGTGGCTTAGGGTTAGTCCGACCGGGCCACTCTCGAGATTCCAAGCTCCACGTCTCATGTTAACGTAGGTATAAGGATTCAAAGACGGTGGTAAAGATGCGTTTTTGAGATTATCTACGTATGATCGCAATTCCTCGACTTGTTTCACAGTAGCATAAGTATTCTTAACCTCTTCAATCTCGGCGTTTAATCTTGTCAAATCTTTTAATAGTTTCGTGCAGTCAAGGTGATCAAATAGAATGGGGGGTAGTCTTTCTAGTTCCCTCGCCACAAAGACTGGAATTATATCCGGATCCGTACACTTTAACAAACGAATAATGTCATCTAAGTCTCTTTCCTCCTTTCCTTTCCTTTTTCTTACAATCTTGCGCTGATCCGTTGGAAGAGATTCAAATAGTAACAATTTTGATTTACTAATTTCACTTGTCGTAAACGCTGACACACAGATTCGTTTTAACGTTTCTTCGTCAATAACTGATATTTTATTTTGCACATAGGCAAGTAATTCGTCAATGACGATATTACAGGCCACACATTTTAGCGTATTCGCCATTTTACGAGATGCGTCGACGCACTATGTACGATCGTATAGCAACACACGGCCGATGTTGACCGCGGCGCGCGGGTGAATGTTCACAGAATACTTAATGCGGTTCACAGAATACATCTACTTAGCAAGTTTCAACAGTATGGTTCTTATAGTTTCGGAAAAAAGTGGCTGTGACATACGGATGGACAGACAGACAGACATGACGAATCCATAAGGGTTCCGTTTTTTGCCATTTGGCTACGGAACTTTAAAAATGGCCAAATGTTACACCTCGGTTTAAAGTGACCGTTTTTTTTGTTAAAAAAGACAGATAGAGACAGCGTCAATTTAATTCTAATGCAACGTTTATTAATAACTAAATGTTTAAATCAATTGCCGAAATATACAATACTTCAGAACGGCTCGACTGATTCTTTTTTTGTTAAATTTTAAACACTGAAAAAAGACGACAACCTCACGTGGGAATCGGACCACGCACCTTCTGCATTCCGGGCGGCTGCCTTAACCAATTGGCTACAGAGGTCTGGTTTTCACCTGTCATTTTATTTAAGTATATTTAAGCGTTAATAAAACGCTAAAATATATAAAAACATTAATCTTTTTTTGTTGTTTTCGTAATTGTCAGGACATGGTGTACCTATGTGAAAGAAAATATTTAGAAAATTGTCACGGTATACAGGTTGTTCACGCGGACGAAGTCGCGGACGGGCCGCTAGTTATTAATAAGTCTTACATAAATATAAATATGTATCTAATATGTTTGTTTTTTTTAAATCAATTATTTAACAGGTCTACCTACCACACAATGTGAAAAATTTAAATTAGTTTCAAACTTTATGACTTGGACATAAGAATCAATATAGATTAGACAGTGTTGGGTAGGTTGACCGGCTGCCGTGTGTCTATGACACCCGTTTTCTCTCTCCGGGTAGGCAGACACCATAACTATCTATTAGTTACGATCCTGATCCTTCCAATTATTTTTTCATATTACATGATATAGATAATGTATTGTTGTTTCCTTGTCACGCAGACGTGTAGTAACCCTACCTTTTCGAAGACGATACTGTTTCGTGCCAGCGACGGCCTCATGGGCGACGCTCTCGTCAGGATCGTGGTCCATGACGTCAGAGAGAGGGTCTCCGAGACAGCGGTGCCTATGGGCTTCACTGCGTTACAGCTGAGCACCATACAGGCTAGTATTGTAACCTTCTTTGCAGTGAGACGCGCTAGGGTGGAGTAATGAAATAAGTGTTGATGAAGTCAATAAAGATGAAGCTGCAAAAGCTGCCAGTACAGGTATTTGTTTTTTTTTCGTAATATTTGATTATTTGCGTTAAAAAACGCTCAAATAAACTCAAAGTTATCGAAACGTTGTAAAAATTGTCTACCTCATTTTTTTTCAATGTTTAGTTGTTTGTTTTTTTTTTATTGAAAAACAGTTGCCAAACGAAAAACATTTCAGACATTCTTACTACATGTATACTATCAACATTGACTGCATGCCTGTTTCGCGCAGGGACAGGCAGATACTAAAAGCAAATAATGAAAATTACATTTTTACATGTCCAAAGACGTGATGAAATGTCTCGAACTGTCACGAAAACTTTAGTGTATTCTTATACAGGCTACGCTAGCTGCTCACCACCAGGCGGGCCGTATGGTTACCTATCATAAATTCGAAATTTTCCTGTACGAATTTTATTTGGCAGAAAACGTTTTGTGATTTTTTGTTTTCCATAATTTTCTTTTTACCGAAAACATAAATGACAAATTTTTAAAATGCCGATTATAGATTGTTATTTTTTTCAAAATCTTTATGTTTTGAAATTCCACTCAACGTTTGGCCGAAGCTATGAATGTTTGATAATTCATTTTCCAGAAACACGTTTCCAATATTATAAAAACACAACATTTCAAATAATTGAAATCCATAATATCATCGAACAACTTGTAATCGTAGTAACGTTTAAAGCATGCAAGCAAGCATGCAGCATGCAACCACATGAGTAAAGAAACGGAACAGAGACAAAGCTTCATACAACCGCGCCGTCGCGAGTCAACTACTACAAGCATACGGCGCATGTGTGCGTGTTCACTAGCCGCTGCGTCGCGTATGCGCCGCCACTGGATAAAACCGGTTTACCACAGTATTTGCTCTCGCTCGGCCAGTGAACAAACGGAGAGACTCGCGACGGCGCGTTGTATGAAGCTTTGTCTTTGTTCCGTTTCTTTACTAATGTGATGCAATCAAGCATGCAGCATGCAACCAAGCATGCAGCATGCAACCAAGCATGCAGCATGCAACCAAGCATGCAGCATGCAACCAAGCATGCAGCATGCAACCAAGCATGCAGCATGCAACCAAGCATGCAGCAAGCAAACAAGCATGCAGCATGCAACCAAGCAGCAGCATCATCCGAGCACGCAGCATGCAGCATAGCCATGGTTTCTGTCACGGCTCCGGCGCTGCGATGCTCCGGCGGTCCCACGCGAGCTTATCGTCGCAGATGGCTTTCGCTCACCACCGCAGCTTCGGCTTGCTGCAGCCTCAGCTACGGCGGCGAGCTTTAAACCCGCTTGCTCCTTAGCTCGCGGGCCGCTTCGCCCCTCCGCGCCTACGCGGGCTTAAAGTACACTCTAGCGTAGGGCAAACAAGACTACGTGGAGTCGGTTTTGCCGCGATTCATTTCTGTCACTGACTTTTGTAGCACAACCTTACCGAAAACACGAACTATTAACTTTTTAAGACATTTTAGTTTACCTAATAATAAGAATATAAGCAAAACAAAAAAAAAAACGAAAATCTTGGTAGTTATGTTATTTTAGATAAAAAGTTACTTCGAATTTTAATACTTCTAGATATGAAATTTATTGTAAGCAAAATATCTTCCAAAAGAAAAAAAATAGTTTTGATAATCGGCTAATAGTTTTTCTGGAAAATGAAACGTATGTATGATAAATTTATGGATTAACAAAATTATGTAAAAGCAACAATCTGGTGAGTATTTTAAACTTATCATACCGTTTTCGAACAATTGAAATTCGTACAGGAAAATTTATGATAAATTACCGGGCCGTATGTATGCCTGTTTGCCAACATAACAGTACTATATTTTACAATTTTTTGTTATATCCGTGTTTTTTTTTTGGTTTTTATTATTCCTCCCAATTTTGTCAACGCAGGAAGCGCAACGGTTAAGAGTGGCTCTATTGACGCGCGACAACAAGACCGTCGGCTTCGTCACCCTCAACGGATGGAGTTTGGAGCCGTCCTACATCGGCACCAGTCCGAGTCACACTAACGATAGGAACAGCATAGATATACCGCAGAAGGTTCTCTGCCACCGGCGGTCGCAGTCGCTACCGCCCCGGCTTGGGCTTAAGCTCAAGTTCCCTTCGTACGGCAGCCTGTTGAAGCAGAACTTCGCGAACAGTCACCAGGCGACGTACAGGTTCCACTCGGGTCTCGGCGGCGATATAACGGTCCACGAGATAATGGCGGAGCCGAAGCTGTGCTACCAAATGCCGATGCAGTTGCTGTGAGTTTTTGATTTACTTTTGGTCAACGCTCTTTTTTTTTCAAGGTTCAATGTATTTTTAAGCATACCTTTTTTTAGGGACGCCCCTAAAGTATGTATCCCTTCGGCTAGCCACGAAAACTTTCATCATCAGCCCTACTTAGAGACATTAATTGACATATGCACCGTTTTGACATAAATTATTGAGATTGTTGATTGTTTGATAAAAAAACCTAAAATCATTAATGAATGCCGTGCCATTGGTTCGCCAGCTATTAAATAATATACTGGACGTACACCTTATCATTCCACAGCGACATATACATTCAGCGTGAGAAAGAGTTATTAGAAGAGCTTCTGTCTGTTGGAGAAATGTGCGGCCAATGGCAGAGCCGGCAGCTGGACCTGGTCAGCCTTCACGTGGCAATGCTCAAGCACTATCGCCACTCTAAGCGATGCATGGAGCAGGTGGACAATATGTACTTCAAGGCCAGCTCGCGCAAAGGTTAGTATACGCACACTATACAGAGGGCCTCTCTCTCTAATCGCATCCGAAACTTCGCTGCGTATGCATGTGCTGCGCCATTCGCTAGTACATTGTACGATAAATCGTTATATTACGGGCTAACGAAGGTCAGCCTTCACGTGGCAATGCTGAAGCACTACCACCACTCCAAGCGGTGTATGGAGCAGGTGGACAATATGTATTTTTTTTCTATTATATAATGGCTTCGTGCGGACAGCACATTTAGCCAGTGTCAAGTAAGATATTAAAGCGAATATTTTCTTTCCATAAAGTAGATGATGATGAGTGATAATTAACGTTTAATGGTAAATGATATTCTCCCAAACCCCTTGAGACTCGATAAAGCTGTGGGCATTATTGAGATCTCACGTTGACTTCTTGAGAGAATTTGAAAAGTGATGTTACACTGTTTTGTTTTATTTGCCAACACTCATGCACATTTACAATCACTTAGCAGTAAATAATCCACCATTATTTCGCATTAATATTCGACAAAACACAAATTATAGAAAATAAAACAAACTGCAGACATGATGCTTCACTTTCCCGCCAAGAAGTCAATATGTACTTCAAGGCCAGCTCGCGCAAAGGGTACATTGGTTAATAGTAGAGGATCCGAGTATACAATGACCTTCACCGGGCCGTTTAATGGATGACAAAAATTTTTATTTCTAATATGTTAAAAAATATATTGCGAGTGGGTTGGCTGAAAAATTTCAGTCCAGTATATGATTAATTTTTTTTTTTAAATGTTGCACTGGTTTGGATAATAGATAAATTACATATAGGTACCAATCCAAAGTATGAAGCCTATAGAATATGCAAACGTTAGGTTGACTATTTTTTCCCCGTCAAACTATTTTGGGTAGGCAAGTGTAAACAGGTAAGTCAATATTAGGTAATCTGCAACCGTCTGGTTAAAAAATAAAATTTATGTATAAGTAAAGATAATTTCATTACAAACACACACACACACCAAACCAGTGCAATGATATTTTTTTTTTTAAATATTAAAATAATCATTTTAGGTACTGGACTGAAATTTTTCAGCCAACCCACTCGCGATATATTTTTAACATATTAAATTTGATATAAAATACTTTTCATCCATTAACCGGCCCGGTGAAGGTCGTTCTACACTCGGATCTTAGACTATAAGGGGGTGCGGCGCGATCGCGCGATGCGCTCGCAACACTGATCTAAGACCTTGTCCAGAAGGGGCGAATTTGCCGCGAATCGTGTCGCGCGAACGCATACGCGCGTTGTCGAGGTACTGGCTGCCCATACATTGCGTCCACAAGCATCGCGCGAGTTTCGAGTAGGGATGGAAATGATTGCTATTTAGAAATCATAATCATATGATCATATGATTTTTTTTATCACTGTGATTTCACCTGCTATTTTTCACACCTGCTATTTTTCATTGAAAGTGATTTTCCTACTATTTATCATAACAAATATTGAAATGAAATGACATGGTAATTGAATAATGATTATGATGTAACAAGTCATGAATATATGTCACACAACAACGCGCACGTGCTTATGACTGACGAGTACGACCGCCCGCACAGGTGAAATGTCATTTCATTTTAAACTGCGACTGCGACTGCGACCCGGGTCACAGGTCAATCGGACGCACTACTCGCACGCAGGGATTGTTTGAGTAGATGCGTCCCGCTCACACCTCGCTCGTATGATTGTCGTGCATGCTCGCCGCGGTCGCCCCGCGCGATTTCATTCGATCATTCATACACACACGCACTAGTGAGAAATCATAATCGCTGCGATTGCGATTGACAATAGCAGTTATGTCATATGAAAAACTAAATCATATGATTTTTCACTGCTATCAATGATTTGTTCCATCTTTAGTTTCGAGACGTAATCACGACGAATTCGCCCTCTTCTGGACAAGGTCTAACGCCGACTGATCGCACGCGTTTGCGCGGCGTATCCGCCACCACAAGCTCGTGAAAGCGCTCTTAATAATTAGATATCACCACACATCACCGATGGTTCACCGATATGTATCATCATCGTCACAGGCCATGATGATTCAAGCAGCATCCGTTTTAGAGGTTTCACATTTCTTAGAATGGCTAGTAAGGTTGATACGGGAAAGGTTACGGGACAGGTTGTTTAATAAATTGGCTAATTCTTGTTTTGTTGTGTTTGTAATTGGCCACTTGACAGTTTTCGGAAAGGTATTTTAAAAAGGAAGTGTCTAGCCTGCCACCAGTGGTTATATAATAAAAATTAATGCACTGCCACTAGTGGTAAGTTAAGAAATAATGTTATTCTGTCGTAAGTTATTAGGTATTCCAATGCTAATAAAGTTTAATTGTAAATATACATTATGGTAGCGTAGTGAAATAGTTCATTAGCGGCAGACTAACATAAAAAGCTATTCTGCCACAACTTATTAGTCATTGGAATATGTATTTTGTAATTTCGAGGTATATTTTTTATTATACAACAATAATGCTGGATTTACACGAAGCCAATACTTGAGGCAATCCATTAAGCCAGTCCAATAAGCCGATGCCAATGCTATGCAAAAACGGCTTGAGGACAATCCAATGTAGTGGACTGTCTCTATTTACACGATGCCAATATTGGACTGGCTTATTGGATTGTCTCAAGTATTGGCTCCGTGTAAATCCAGCATAACAATACATATGACCATCGCTTTGACCATGAAATTGAAATGAAATGAAAAAAAAAGACAATCGCTACGCTGCGCTTCGCGATTGTCTTAATTTGTAGCCTATCACGTGACCTACGGCAGTACATTAATTTTTATTAAATAACCACTGGTGGCAGACTAGACAATTTGTTTTAAAAATTACAAATGTTTATTTTATACCCCGTACAATATTTTTTCTCAAAAAAGCTTTATTTAATAGAAAAAATCATATTTTTCTTAATTATTTCAAATTTTGTGCGAAAACGGTGTGTCACGTGACATTTAGCCCTGTGACGTCACACCACCATATACAAACAAATTTATCTTGAAACCTGAGAAATAGTTTTGATTTATTTTGTGAACTGTGACGTTACACGAAGCTCAATCATGGCCGCCCGTGTTTTGGGTCTTGCAATCCACAGATACAAAATCACAAATTTATTTGTAAAATAAAATATTTACAAATTATTTTAATAAAAAACTATTGGATAATTATCGTTCAATTTTAAACTACCACATCCGACAAAATTCATATTTTATTGTTACAACTGTCAAATAGCCAATTATTATTGTCAGGACACGGTTCGTATGAAAGAAATGTTTTGGAAATTCGTCACGGGCTGTACGTGTTCACGCGGACGAAGTCGCATTCAGGCCGCTGGTGTTTAATAAATCATTAGTAAGATGACGTTGTCAGTGTGGGAAGGCGTGTGCCCAGCTGTGGAGCGCTTATGGGCTGGTGATTGATCGTAAATCATTAGTAAGATGACGTTGTCAGTGTGGTAAGGCGTGTGCCCAGCTGTGGGGCGCTTATGGGCTGGTGATTGATCGATTGGTTGTCGCAAACAGACGAGGCGAGCCTCGAGTTCGCGCCCGTCAACCTGCACCTGCAGCGCGTGTGGGCGCACAACGACACGCTCAGCCGCGCCGGCTCGCATGACGTCATCACTGCGGGCGCGTTTGCGGCGCACACGCACAAGGCCGAGCGCACGGGCGGTTTGATCAGGTGACATTACAGGATGTAGTATAGGGTATAATGCAGCCAATGCTGTGGGCATACGAGGCTAGAACGTAGTGTAGCGCTGTAGGCAGACGAGGCTTAGGATTGACATAATAGATCGTTACGACACGCTCAGCCGCGCCGGCTCGCATGACGTCATCACTGCGGGCGCGTTTGCGGCGCACACGCACAAGGCCGAGCGCACGGGCGGTTTGATCAGGTGACATTACAGGATGTAGTATAGGGTATAATGCAGCCAATGCTGTGGGCATACGAGGCTAGAACGTAGTGTAGCGCTGTAGGCAGACGAGGCTTAGGATTGACATAATAAATCGTTACGACACGCTCAGCCGCGCCGGCTCGCATGACGTCATCACTGCGGGCGCGTTTGCGGCGCACACGCACAAGGCCGAGCGCACGGGCGGTTTGATCAGGTGACAATACAGGATGTAGTATAGGGTATAATGCAGCCAATGCTGTGGGCATACGAGGCTAGAACGTAGTGTAGCGCTGTAGGCAGACGAGGCTTAGGATTGACATAATAGATCGTTACGACACGCTCAGCCGCGCCGGCTCGCACGACGTCATCACTGCGGGCGCGTTTGCGGCGCACACGCACAAGGCCGAGCGCACGGGCGGTTTGATCAGGTGACATTACAGGATGTAGTATAGGGTATAATGCAGCCGAACGCTCGGGTCACGAGATAGGTTTCAGTTTCGCGTGGGGGTCGTTGGAGGGTGAACCTTCTGTACGGTAGTAGTATTAGTTATTCTGTGCTTGTACCAAGACGAATAACGAAACAATTTTAAAACACAAGTTTATGCTTATTAATTTTTGACGTTTTTTTATGCTTAAGTTTTTATAAAAAAAGATATTTGAATGATTAAAAATGTCAACCTTATTGGTTAGGTACTAATGTTTTCCAAAACTCATTTCAGCCGCTACTTTATTTTACTTCAATAACTCCAATTTATATTACTTACCACAGTATCAATACGATAATTGGAAATCATATTACACAATTCTATGACCACGGCTTATATTTCGGTTCGACGCGATTCTGTTTCGGCGTGCAGTGGTACTGGGGGTAGCAATGCGCATTTGTCTGGCACAGACTATAATAGCTCGTTAGATTAGTTATTAAGTCTTAACTATAAGTTAGTTAACTGTTTTTTTATTATTATTAGTATTGACGTCAATAAGTGCCTGTAAAGGTTTACATTGAATAAATAATTTGACTTGACTTGACTTGAATGCTGTGGGCATACGAGGCTAGAACGTAGTGTAGCGCTGTAGGCAGACGAGGCTTAGGATTGACATAATAGATCGTTACGACACGCTCAGCCGCGCCGGCTCGCATGACGTCATCACTGCGGGCGCGTTTGCGGCGCACACGCACAAGGCCGAGCGCACGGGCGGTTTGATCAGGTGACATTACAGGATGTAGTATAGGGTATAATGCAGCCAATGCTGTGGGCATACGAGGCTAGAACGTAGTGTAGCGCTGTAGGCAGACGAGGCTTAGGATTGACATAATAGATCGTTACGACACGCTCAGCCGCGCCGGCTCGCACGACGTCATCACTGCGGGCGCGTTTGCGGCGCACACGCACAAGGCCGAGCGCACGGGCGGTTTGATCAGGTGACATTACAGGATGTAGTATAGGGTATAATGCAGCCAATGCTGTGGGCATACGAGGCTAGAACGTAGTGTAGCGCTGTAGGCAGACGAGGCTTAGGATTGCCATAATAGATCGTTACGACACGCTCAGCCGCGCCGGCTCGCATGACGTCATCACTGCGGGCGCGTTTGCGGCGCACACGCACAAGGCCGAGCGCACGGGCGGTTTGATCAGGTGACATTACAGGATGTAGTATAGGGTATAACGCAGCCAATGCTGTGGGCATACGAGGCTAGAACGTAGTGTAGCGCTGTAGGCAGACGAGGCTTAGGATTGACATAATAGATCGTTACGACACGCTCAGCCGCGCCGGCTCGCATGACGTCATCACTGCGGGCGCGTTTGCGGCGCACACGCACAAGGCCGAGCGCACGGGCGGTTTGATCAGGTGACAATACAGGATGTAGTATAGGGTATAATGCAGCCAATGAATCGGAATATGAACGCTCGGGTCACGAGATAGGTTTCAGTTTCGCGTGGGGGTCGTTGGAGGGTGAACCTTCTGTACGGTAGTAGTATTAGTTATTCTGTGCTTGTACCAAGACGAATAACGAAACAATTTTAAAACACAAGTTTATGCTTATTAATTTTTGACGTTTTTTTATGCTTAAGTTTTTATAAAAAAAGATATTTGAATGATTAAAAATGTCAACCTTATTGGTTAGGTACTAATGTTTTCCAAAACTCATTTCAGCCGCTACTTTATTTTACTTCAATAACTCCAATTTATATTACTTACCACAGTATCAATACGATAATTGGAAATCATATTACACAATTCTATGACCACGGCTTATATTTCGGTTCGACGCGATTCTGTTTCGGCGTGCAGTGGTACTGGGGGTAGCAATGCGCATTTGTCTGGCACAGACTATAATAGCTCGTTAGATTAGTTATTAAGTCTTAACTATAAGTTAGTTAACTGTTTTTTTATTATTATTAGTATTGACGTCAATAAGTGCCTGTAAAGGTTTACATTGAATAAATAATTTGACTTGACTTGACTTGAATGCTGTGGGCATACGAGGCTAGAACGTAGTGTAGCGCTGTAGGCAGACGAGGCTTAGGATTGACATAATAGATCGTTACGACACGCTCAGCCGCGCCGGCTCGCACGACGTCATCACTGCGGGCGCGTTTGCGGCGCACACGCACAAGGCCGAGCGCACGGGCGGTTTGATCAGGTGACAATACAGGATGAGTACAGCTCGACTCAATTAGGATGGCGGTTGTTCTTTAGCTGCGGGTGCTGGTGCGCGCAGGTACATTCCTAAACCTTTACAACAAATTACCAAAAGATATAGAAGAAGTAAACTCTTTGCGCGCTTTCAAGAAATTACTTAAACATCACATTCTAAAGGATTTTTCATAACTAGTAAATTGGATACATTCTTTATCAAATTCTGTTAAATTCATAAAACTATTATCGCTTAATTTAGTATCCCGCTAGTTACCGCTGATTGAAGCACTGTGTTATAGACCTTACATTAAACAAACACTACGTTAGCGACCTCCCACTATTTTTTTGTATTAACTTGGATAGATCGTAAATTGCTACATATTATAGGAAGTACATTAAAATTGTAAAATTACGTAATAGATTGTGTTGTGTGATGTGAAGTTTAATATTGTTTGTTTGTGTTATGTGTGTATGTGCAAAAACTATGCTTGCCAGCAGTTAACTTTAAGTTTAAATGTTGTTTTTCTCTGTAAGTGAATTATTGTAAAATTCTTAAGAGAAATTCTAACTTCTTCTAACTTCACGGACGCCATTCTATTTGAATCGGACTGTATAGAGCATAATGCAGCCAATGCTGTGGGCATACGAGGCTAGGCGTTTGCGGCTCATAAGCACAAGGCCGAGCGCACTGGTGGTTTGATCAGGTGACATTTTGAACCTTAGTGTAGGCACCACAGATATAGATTTACATAGATAACGCAAATGCATGTACTTCGCGTGTCGTCCGGAAACCCAGACCAAGCGTCGGGGTTGGTCGACGCTGTATGCGTGCGTCTGTTAAACTAAAATAAAATAAAACTAAACTAAAATAATGCCTCGTTGCGTGCTAATTAACTGCAATAGCCCAAAAATTTCGAGCACCTAAAGGCAGGTACGGAACGTCGGCTGTAACGTCACTGTACCTGTGAAAAATTCTGCACGCTTGGTTTCAATCAATACAAAACGTGATACTTGCGTTATCTATGTAAATCTATATCTGTGGTAGGCACAGACGGGGTCAGACTGGAGTTAACGACCTTACAGGACCCAATGCTGTAGGCAGACGAGGCTAGGACTTAGTGTAGTTCTGTAGGCAGACGTTGCTAGCGACGATTCTAGCCTAGGGTTGACCTGAGAGGTGGTTACGACACGCTCAGCCGCGCCGGCTCGCACGACGTCATCACTGCGGGCGCGTTTGCTGCTCATACACACCAAGCCGAGCGCACGGGCGGTTTGATCAGGTGACAATACAGGATGTAGTATAGGGTATAATGCAGCCAATGCTGTGGGCATACGAGGCTAGAACGTAGTGTAGCGCTGTAGGCAGACGAGGCTTAGGATTGACATAATAGATCGTTACGACACGCTCAGCCGCGCCGGCTCGCACGACGTCATCACTGCGGGCGCGTTTGCGGCGCACACGCACAAGGCCGAGCGCACGGGCGGTTTGATCAGGTGACAATACAGGATGTAGTATAGGGTATAATGCAGCCAATGCTGTGGGCATACGAGGCTAGAACGTAGTGTAGCGCTGTAGGCAGACGAGGCTTAGGATTGACATAATAGATCGTTACGACACGCTCAGCCGCGCCGGCTCGCACGACGTCATCACTGCGGGCGCGTTTGCGGCGCACACGCACAAGGCCGAGCGCACGGGCGGTTTGATCAGGTGACATTACAGGATGTAGTATAGGGTATAATGCAGCCAATGCTGTGGGCATACGAGGCTAGAACGTAGTGTAGCGCTGTAGGCAGACGAGGCTTAGGATTGACATAATAGATCGTTACGACACGCTCAGCCGCGCCGGCTCGCACGACGTCATCACTGCGGGCGCGTTTGCGGCGCACACGCACAAGGCCGAGCGCACGGGCGGTTTGATCAGGTGACAATACAGGATGAGTACAGCTCGACTCAATTAGGATGGCGGTTGTTCTTTAGCTGCGGGTGCTGGTGCGCGCAGGTACATTCCTAAACCTTTACAACAAATTACCAAAAGATATAGAAGAAGTAAACTCTTTGCGCGCTTTCAAGAAATTACTTAAACATCACATTCTAAAGGATTTTTCATTACTAGTAAATTGGATACATTCTTTATCAAATTCTGTTAAATTCATAAAACTATTATCGCTTAATTTAGTATCCCGCTAGTTACCGCTGATTGAAGCACTGTGTTATAGACCTTACATTAAACAAACACTACGTTAGCGACCTCCGCGCGTACAGCGGTGCAAAGCGTCAATGTGTGTTATCTACCCACTATTTTTTTTTTGTATTAACTTGGATAGATCGTAAATTGCTACATATTATAGGAAGTACATTAAAATTGTAAAATTACGTAATAGATTGTGTTGTGTGATGTGAAGTTTAATATTGTTTGTTTGTGTTATGTGTGTATGTGCAAAAACTATGCTTGCCAGCAGTTAACTGTTTAAATGTTGTTTTTCTCTGTAAGTGAATTATTGTAAACCTCTTAAGAGAAATTCTAACTTCTTCTAACTTCACGGACGCCATTCTATTTGAATCGGACTGTATAGAGCATAATGCAGCCAATGCTGTGGGCATACGAGGCTAGGCGTTTGCGGCTCATAAGCACAAGGCCGAGCGCACGGGTGGTTTGATCAGGTGACATTTTGAACCTTAGTGTAGGCACCACAGATATAGATTTACATAGATAACGCAAATGCATGTACTTCGCGTGTCGTCCGGAAACCCAGACCAAGCGTCGGGGTTGGTCGACGCTGTATGCGTGCGTCTGTTAAACTAAAATAAAATAAAACTAAACTAAAATAATGCCTCGTTGCGTGCTAATTAACTGCAATAGCCCAAAAATTTCGAGCACCTAAAGGCAGGTACGGAACGTCGGCTGTGACGTCACTGTAGGTGTTAAAAAGTCGGCACGCTTGGTTTCAATCAATACAAACCGTGATACTTGCGTTATCTATGTAAATCTATATCTGTGGTAGGCACAGACGGGGTCAGACTGGAGTTAACGACCTTACAGGACCCAATGCTGTAGGCAGACGAGGCTAGGACTTAGTGTAGTTCTGTAGGCAGACGTTGCTAGCGACGATTCTAGCCTAGGGTTGACCTGAGACGTGGTTGGGACACGCTTAGCCGCACCGGCTCGCACGATGACGTCATCACTGCGGGCGCGTTTGCTGCTCATACACACCAAGCCGAGCGCACGGGCGGTTTGATCAGGTGACAATACAGGATGTAGTATAGGGTATAATGCAGCCAATGCTGTGGGCATACGAGGCTAGAACGTAGTGTAGCGCTGTAGGCAGACGAGGCTTAGGATTGACTTATTAGATCGTTACGACACGCTCAGCCGCGCCTGCTCGCACGACGTCATCACTGCGGGCGCGTTTGACGCTCATACGCACAAAGCCGAGCGCACGGGCGCGGCGGTTTGATCAGGTGACATTTTGAACCTTATTGTAGGCACAGACGAGGTCAGACTGGAGTGAACGACCTTACTGGACCCAATGCTGTAGGCAGACGAGGCTAGGAATTAGTGTAGCTCTGTAGGCAGTCGTGGCTAGCGACGATTCTAGCCTAGGGTTGACCTGAGAGATGGTTGGGACACGCTTAGCCGCACCGGCTCGCACGATGACGTCATCACTGCGGGCGCGTCCGCCGCGCACACGTACAAGGCCGAGCGAACGGGCGGTTTGATCAGGTGACTTTACAGGATGTAGTGTTATCAATGCTGTGGGCAGACAAGATTGACATGAGAGAATCTGATTATTATAATTGAGGAGCGTCGGAACGAAAACCGATAAATCACATTTTGTTATTTTTATTATTCTTTTTATGCCAATTGTTTGTTCTCGTACATATCTTGCTCTAAATCTGCTCTTAATCCCTCCGCGAAATACTCGGATCTGAACATAAACCGATAATTACATCAGGTACCCATAAATCCCGAACATTTTCAACATCAAAAACCGATGTATCCGAAACCGATATATAAAGTGTTTTATCAAAAACCATTATCCAGTTGGTTTGGTCAAAAACCGATATATTCATTTTTTTAATAACTCAACAGGCAACAACCACAGTCACGAATGAATAATTTAGGTTTCCAAACAGTGATGCTAACACCAACAAATTGATAGATTTCGTTTAACTCTAAATTAGAAAACCATGAACTTGGCCATTGTTTACATTTTTCCACAAAAAACAAATGGGATTTATTCGGTTTTCGTTTTGACGCTCCTCAATTATGTAACATGTTACACCTAAGAGCTTGAACGGAGACATGTTTCCGTTCAAGTTCTTCTTTATTTAACCGCTTCTGTAGTCTAGTGGTCTTGGTCTTGGACTCAAGAGTACCCGGGTTCGATTCCCAGCCTGGGGTATATCTAAGTGTACATGATTTGGTTGGTGGTAAGCCTTGTTAAGACCGCCTGGCTAGCTACCACCATCTTATCTAAAGTCTGACGCCATAACAACAATGTAAATTGCATTGCATTTCCGATAGTTTAGAGACAAGATAGCCAGTTCCTCAATGGTTGAGAATAAGGTTTAAGATGTTTATTCTCATTAAGAACAAAATTACAGTTCGCTTACCATGAGAACAATAAAATTTAAATTACATGATTTGTTTTTTTTTTTTTTGGAGAAACGTAGTCAATGTACGGTAGATGTAAAATAACAAAGCCAGCGGCTCACTCACAGCGTCAGGCACAGATGTTTGGCACAAACACGGATATAAATCTAAACTACGCTCGACATTCTACAAGAAGTGTCCTGCAGCAATGATCTCTCTTGCGTGTTTTCTTTACTGTTTGCGTTATTGATATTAGTGTATAATACATAATATTATATAACTGATTTGATTATGACTGAAAAGAAAAATATATAAAAATACAATATAATAAATACATGTATGAAATAAACGTGAATTGTATGTAAGTACAATAATTTGTATGATCTGTTTTTAATTTGTATTTTATTTTTTATTTTACTATTATTATTAACTTTCAAAACATAATTGTGTACCTATGCTTTATTTATTTATGGCTTTTATATTAACTTAATCAAGCTAGTTTTTAACATTAAAATTATTGTTAACTAATTTGTTTTTATTTAATTTAGGTAAGTACTTAATTATAAGTGAGTACCAAAATATATATATATATATATATATATATATATATATATATTTTTTTTTTTGTTACGTTACATGTTTTATTATGTGCGATTTTAAAAGTCTTTTAAAACTAACGATAAACTTTGTATCCTTAATGTCATTAGGCAGTTTGTTATATAATTTTGCCCCTTCAAACATAAGGTTCTTTTTACCATAGTTGGTTCTAGGCGGTCGAAGTATGAGGTTATTTGCATTTCTTAATTTAATTTTTTGAATTTGTTTCTTTTTAGTGAAGGTTATTTGGGTATGGATGTCTTTTGATAATATTTTTCGTATTAGTAAACATGTGAAATAGACATATGATTGGTTGATATTTAAAAGTTTTGTATCGTTATATACTTTCTTCGTAGGAGTCAGATATTTATAGTTGAAGAGTATTTTAATAACTTTATTTTGAGCTCGTTGTACTTGGTCTAAGTTACTTTTGGCTGCTGTACCCCATATTTCAATGAGATAGTCTATGTGGGGTTTCACTAAAGCATTATAAATGAGATAACGAATCTTTTGTGGGAAACATTGAGATATACCACGAAGGGTACCCGTTATGGACTTAAGTTTAGATTTAATTTTGTCTAAATGTGGTTTCCATGTAAGATTATCGTCAAGAAGTAGACCGAGGTATTTTTCACAGGGCGCTCTTTTGAGATTTTGATCGTTTATTTTTAATTCAAATTCTTTAATTTTCTTATTTTTAGCTTTAAATATCATGTAACTAGTTTTATCTATATTTATGGTTAAAAGATTATATTGGAACCATTTATGTAATAGGTTAAGATCATTTTGAACGTCTGGTATAAGTGCATCTACTGAGTGACCGAAGTAAAATAAAGTCGTATCGTCGGCATAAAGCGTGATGTCTCCTCTCAGACCAATTTCTTTTAAGATATTTATGTAAACTAGAAATAATAACGGACCCAAGACCGACCCCTGCGGTACACCGTACGTTATAGGCATCGGCTGACTCTGGTATTTACCGATTTTGACTACTTGGTTGCGATTTGATAAGTAAGACTCAAACATTTTGTGTGCGACACCAGTGACGCCGATATGTTCTAACTTTTTTAGGAGTAGGTCATGACTCACGGTGTCAAAGGCTTTTTTTAGGTCTATAAATACACCAAACGCTATGTGTTTTTGGTCGATGTTAGTTTTTATTTTGGTTGTTAGATCTATGGTCGCGGATAGAGTGTTTGATCTACGTCTAAAGCCATACTGTTTTTCATACAAGAAGTTTTTACTAGCTAAGAATGTTTCAAGACGGTTGTATAAGATTTTCTCAAAGATTTTTGATAGTACTGGAAGAATAGATATAGGTCGGTAATTACCAGGGTCTAACTTGCTTCCTGACTTAAAGATTGGAGTAACTTTAGCAGTTTTGAGACTACAAGGAAATATACCAAGCTCCAGGCACTTATTTATACATTCAGTGAGTTCTGGGACTACAAGATGTTTGACGCACTTAATAGATTTGGTATTTATGCCATCTATACCTGACGCCATGTTAGACTTAAAGTTGTCAATGATCTTGTTGACCTCATCTTCAGTTGTGGGAATCAGTCGTGGTAAGCTTTGTTCATCCAAATCCATTGAGCGGCATGCTGTGATAAAAATGTTATTATGATGGTAGGTAGAAGGAATTTCATTAGCTAATAATGCTCCAATGGTTGAGAAGTATTCATTGAACAGCTCGCATATCTTATGGGCATCAGTGATCGTATCAGTTGCAGTCTGTAGTTTGGCTGGAACCATAGTTTTCTTTATTTTGTTATGCGATAGTGAATTTATCAAGGTCCATATTTTAGCTGGTTTATTTTCACAGTCGATAAATGCTTTGTAATAATATTGGTGTTTCGTTTTCTTTATATTCCGGGCTAGTGTTTGTCTCTCTTTTACTAATTCCTGTTCTATTTGTCTGTCTGATGGATTTCTTTTGTGTTTTAGCCGTAATGTATTTCTTTTCTCAATAGCAGTAATAATATCTTTCTGTATCCAGTCTTGCTTGGGCAAGTTACTCTTTTTAGTTTTAGTAACTTTATTTTTGTGTAAGGATACAATAAAGTTTTGCTCAAAAATGTCATAATCATAGTTAGGGTTTATGTTCATATTTTCGACAGTTTTATACAAATTTTCATAATTCATTGCTTCATATGTAATCGACTTAGGAGGTTCAGGTTTGAAATTTATTACTTCAAAGAAAATTTGCTTGTGATCGGACATGTCGGACTCAATAACTGCAAGGTGAAACATATTTTGTTTTAGGTTTGAGCAAACGTGGTCTAGAATAGTGCAGGTAGTACTTGTTTCACGAGTGCAGAAATGCTTATCCACTTTGTTTAATATCATATATCCACATTCCTTTATTACTTCCCTATACTCAGAAACTGATTGATTTTTACTTAGTAGGTCCAAATTAAAGTCACCGAAAATTAAACCCCTTTTTCTTTGTTCCAGTTGCGCTGAATAGTACTCTAGAAAATCTTTGTTATTAGTGCGCTCGGGTTTGTATACGACACCGATGTCTAGAGAAAACTTGTTTACGTGGATCCAGAGATAGTGATTGTCATTGATAGCATACTCTTCAATCAGATTGTGTTTAAGTGAATCATGCACAAAAATTGATACGCCACCACCTCTGCTGTTTTGTCTGATGTTGAAGTAATGCGTGTAACCTGGTAATTGGAATCTTTTAGCTTCATCTTCAGACTTCAACCACGTTTCACTTAGCGCTATGATATGTATTCGATATTCAAAGGAAGCTATAATGCACGTTAGCTCGTCGAATTTACCAGGTTTGACGATACTGCGGGCATTGGCGTATAGGCACTTGAGAGATTTCTTATGTACCATTATGTCTGTGTATTTACTTGTTGATTGGTATGAGACTCTATTGGAATTAATTTTTTATACGCAGTTTCTAACCTTATTGACTGGAGTTTTTTGGAACTTGTTTAAATATTTTCGGGACGCCTTTAATATACTTAATGTAAAGATTGTCTTCACCGTCAGAAGTGCGTTGCTCGAGTTGCTTTTTCAGAAGCTTCATGTTTTCTTGCTGCTGGGGTGTCTGATCAGAAAAAATCCTAATTTTATCATCCTTGATGTTTAGTTTATTTTTTAGTAAAGCTATTGCTATTGTTTGGGATGCAAAACAAACTTTAAGGTGTCTACATTTATTTGGTTGGTACTTTCCCAAACGGAAAATTTTTTCTGGCTCAGGAACGACTTCTGGCAGGAGGGTAGCAACCATTTTTGTAACTGCATTCTTGTCGTCTTCACGTTTTTCATTTGAGTTGGAAGATTTCGGTTCTGGAACTCCAGAAAATATTACATTTTTGCTTCTCAAACTGCGATCGCCTAGTTCTGATACTATTTCTTCACGAACGTTTATTGTATACGATGAGCTCAGTGGGTTCGTATCAAGCTATAGGCTAGATTCGATAAACTCAATTTTCTTTTCGGTTATGCTGTTAGTTTCTTGTAATTTGTTTATGTCAGCCTTCAGTTTAGCTTGTTCTTCCGTTAAGGAATTTGTGGTTGTTTTGATATCATTTATTTGTTGTTTAATCATCGATACATCGTTGTTTAGTTTTTCAAACTTTTCAGTTTGCGCTTTACTAATTGTTGACAAATGTGTCATAATTTCACTCATTTGTATTTGCATCGCTGACATCTGTTTTCTCATTTCTGAGACTTCAGTCATGAAATCCTCATACTCATTCATCTTACGCTTTTGACGGAAAGTAATTTGTGATGACTCCATAAAGTCTTCAGATATTGTTTTGCTAGGCAAGTCAGGGTATGAACCACTTCGTGTAGAAGAGGAGCCGCTTCCAGTAGGTGATCGTTGTACACTCATGTTGATCCGTGGTATACTCGCTGGATAAGAACCAGTTTTGCGCGCCGCGTGCAATAGTGTATTAGTGAGACGAAAAATAAGAACCTGTCTTTTTTACCCGAGGGGGTGCTGCTAGTTGACACGCAGAACTACAGGAGCGTATATCACTCGCGAGGTGCAGTCTTAAAGCGTCACTATTAGAATTCCGGGTGAAACGCGCTTCCATATTCGGCCTTATCTTCACTTACCATCAGGTGAAATGAAGGCCGAATGATTATCCGTAGTGGATACAAAATAATAATATAATTATACTAATGAAAACTTGAACGGAAACATGATTTTTGTTTAATACTAGTGGCCCGCCCGCAACTTCGTCGGCGTGAATACCCTGTGTCTCGTGACGAATTCCAAAAAAAATATTACATTCAAACTTTGTCCTGACAATTTCGAACATAACAAAAAAACAATTAGCCAAATAGGTGCAGCCGTTCTGAAATGATGCGCGTACAATCATTTCGGCAACTGATTTTTATTAATATAGATTATAATGTCTCCAACATCTCCCTTGCCAGGCTCGTGCAACAAGTGAAAGACGTGAACAGCTCCAAAGCCGAATTGAACTCGGCCACGAACAAGATACAGGCGGAGTACGACAACGTCATGGCGGTGGCCCGACTGCGTGATGACGTCATGAACGACATGGACAGGGTGGTGATGCTGCTGCAGGCCGGCAGGGGCGCTGACGTCATCACTCTAGTCGAAGGTAAGAATGCTTTATGCGAAGGTAAGGGGTTGCGGGATGACGTCATCGCTCTAGATTTTTTGATAATTTATTTCTTCACCATGGTTACTTTAGTCCTTCAGTGGAAATAATAGAGTTCATTTATTATGCTTATAAGATGATAATGAGTGATGATAATAGGCTAAATGATATTCCCCCCAAATCTCTTGAGTCCCAGTAAAGATGTGGGACTTTACTGAATCTCAGACGGACTTCTTGAGAGAATTTGAAAAGTGATGTTGCACTGTTTTGTTTTATTTGCCAACACTCATGCACGTTCACGAACACTTAACGGTTAATAATCCACCATTATTTTACATTAATATTCGACAATACACAAATTTTAGAAAATATGACAAAACTACAGACTTGACGCTTCACTTTCCCGCCAAGAAGTCTTATCGCTCTAGTCGAAGGTAATGTTGACATATCAAATTACTCACTTTGCGCTTTTGGCTGAATCGCTAGTAGAAGGTAAGGACTGAGTCGGAAGTCACCAGTCTTAGTAGGAAAGCAAACTTGCAACTTACCATAGACACAAAATCCTCCCAAATCTATATTCCAACAGTACAGGGCCCCACAGACGATCAGCCCCCTTACTCTCGAAACCGATCGCTATTGGATCGGATTGGTATTGTGAATTTTCGTATTTTTAAGTTACGACACCAGCGCTAATTTGGATTCATATTGGGTGAACTAAATGGCATTGAGTTTTGTATTTTTTCACTAAATATCCACGTAATATGAATCCATATTAACTCTGGTGTCGTAACTTAGGAGTATGAAAATTCACAATACCAATCCGATCCAATAGCGATCGGTTTCAAGAGTAAGGGGCCAGGTCGCTTGCAGGTATCGGCCTGTCAGTTCGTAGTACAACGCACGGGCGGCGGCGGCGGCGGCGGAACTGACAGGCTGATACCTGTAGGTGAACTGATCGTGTGTGGGGCCCGCCGGCAGGTATCAGCCTGTCAGTTCCGCCGCCGCCGCCGCCGCCCGTGCGTTGTACTACGAACAGACAGGCCGATACCTGCCGGCGACCTGATCGTCTGTGGGGCCCTTAAGAACCTGTCTGAACTGCGAGCGGGCGCGCTTACATACATTATTCTTACGCTCCGCAATCCGCCTGCGCAATGCGCCGTGATTATTACCGGGCCTTACTCTTGCAACCGATCCCGATCGATCAAGATTGGTATTGTGGAGTTGGGTACTCCTAAGTTACGACACCAGCGCTAGTTTGGATTCATATTGCCCGGAAATTTAGTGAAATAAATACAAAACTCAATGCCATTTAGTTTAGTTGCTTGTAAGCTTCATCAAAGATATGGATGGATCGCAGTCCTGATACTCCTGCAGGCTAGAAGAGGCGTTGACGTCGTTCCTCTAGTCGAAAGGTAAGGACGGTGAGGTGACGTCATGACATCAACGAGACAGGTGAACAGAGTGGCGATGATGCTGCTGGCAAAACAAATGCTAATTAATAAACAGACATTACAATTTTTGTTTTAGGTATAAAATGTAAAGTGAAGAGCATATTGGCTTTATGGGATCCAAATGCAGTTGAAGAATCACTATCTTATATTGGATGGCCAAAGAATAGCTGTAATGAGGAAACAGACAGTCAGGTACAGGTACAATTTCACTATAAATTTGTTAACATAGAATAATGCTTACTTTGGCTTACAGGGAGGATAGTGTTGACTAAATTGGCACGAGGTGGACACAACCACGAAAGTCTAATGGTACCACTCCCACTCCTGAATTTCTGCTTCAACCCTTTGTGTATTTAAAATATTGTTGAGCATAAAAAAGATGAAACTTCCATTAATTAAATTCTGCTCTTCAGTGACATTTCATCATCATCATCATCAGCCTCCAAACGTCCCACTGCTGGGCACAGGCCTCCCACGTGAACAATAGCACGTGGGGATATTGGGCCATAACCCACCACGCTGGCCCAATACGGGTTGGTGGGTTTTAACGACTGCCATCTTACGACAACAACTGGGACTAACGGCTTAACAAGCCTTCCGAAGCACGGAGGAGCTCGAGAGGTTTTTTTTAATTGTTCACCCATCAGGTGACCCGGCATTGCGAAATATGCTTAGCGGGCAAGATCGCAAGCCGAACGCGCTAGCCGCTGCGCCATCGAGCTCCTCCCATTTCCTAATAAATAATTTTATTTTACAGACTATGTCAACGATAATGCGTCTGACCGAGCAGTTGAGCATGTTCGAAACAATGAGCTCGGATTGCGATACCTTCGACGCGTCGTCCAGTTCCAGCTCCAAAGAGACATCTCCCACAGTCGACCTGCCCTCCTTCACCTCCAGCGTACCGAACATCTGCCCGAACAACTGCCACAACAACCTCAGAGGCGCGAAGATCTACGAAGGCACCGAGCTGCATTTCCACAACGATTACTTCAAGAGTGAGCGAGAGGAGCGCAGTTGGCATCACTCGTTTCGCTCTGTCCGCGCGCGGCCCAAGCTGAATGAGACGCAGAGCTTGTCCTTCGAGTCTAATAAGACCAGGCATGGCAGCTTGAGGAACGACTTTAGGAGCTCCGCGTCGTTGGAACAAGTGTCGTATAGATGTTTGATGGACAACCTCAGTGGAAGTGATAAGAGCAAGGTACTTATATGGTTTTGTTTCATGTAAATTATTTTTGTTTAATTTTAATGTTGTACTTTTGAATAATAATTGTTGTACAAAAGTAACCTTACTGTTGTTGTGATAGAGTATGTTTTGGCTAAGCAATAGGTATTATGTATTATTCTTGATTCAAGCAAAAGTAGACTCGTATGTTTACGGAATACGACTTATTTTACTTAAATGTAGGCAATTTTTGATTTTCGACATTTCTGCTACTGCTAGTTGCACCATGCTATATGTTTCTTTTTTGCGTAGCACAATAATAATGGTTTTATTTTATGTTGATTCATTTGCGCAAAGTTTTTGAAATAACTGCGAGTAATTACTGTTTTTGATGTCTGCATAAGCGAGTTTTACTAATTAAGTGCTAGTGCATAGCTTACTTAGTAATAATAGTTCCCATCTGTACTAAAGGTTGGCAAATTCGTACTTATCTATCTCGTTGAGTATTGTACAATCATGTACAAATGTCACCGGCATATAGTAGTACTAGCGGCCCACCCACGCCTTCGTCCACGCTAACTTAGAAAGACCGTCATAGTTCAGCCATTTAAAAAAATATAAACAAAAACCATCCTCAGTAAACGCTCTATCTATTAGTAAAAACCGCATAAAAATCCATTGCGTGGTTTAGGAGAATAGTGCGGTGCCACAGACAGAAGAAAATGGCGACTTTGGACGACCTCCTTGGTCGAGTGGTTTGTACACCGGTTTTCATGGTGTCGCCATCTCTGAGGTCCCGGGTTCGATCCCCGGTCGGGTCAATTTAGAAATTTATGTTTTTCTAAATTGTCTCAGGTCTGGATGTTTTCTATGTATAATAAGTATGTATTTAAGTATTTTAAGTATGTTTATCCGTTGTCTAGTAACCATTTAACGAGTTTCTTCAAAGCTTATACTTACGTACTTTATAATATGTAATGATGATAAAAAAAGACAACATTTTCATTTTGCCTGTATACAATGGTACGTGACAATTATTTGAAGCAAGCAATCATCATCAGCTATAAAAGTATCACTGCTGCCTGTGCAAAGACTATCCCATATGGACAACAGAGCGTGGGGATATTGGGCTATAACCACAGAGCAAAAACAAAGAGGAGGTGTTGTAACAACTTTTTTCATATAATAATAGTGTCTCAGCTGCGCGGGTTGCGGGGGGATTCCAAATAGGAGAAAACTATCTAGTGGCCGGTAGCCAAAGCAAGTACCTACTTAATTTACGAGATTAGCAGAGTTGTCATAAAAGTTCTGCTATATTTCACTAGATGTCGTGTATGCCGTAACTGTATTTGATGAAGTATAAATTTAATTTAAACATTACTTACGAGTGGAAAGATATGTTTATTCCGTTTAATCTCGTTTTATCCGTGTAACTACTACACGATACAACACAGCACTTCATGCTAACAAAAAGTTCGGGTCGAGAATTTTTTTTAACTCTTTAAAAGACTGAATAAGCCACGAACAACCTATTCGCCAGCCAACGAGAGTTGTACTGACGAAAGCGACACCTGGTCGTAAGTAGTTCAACTACGGTGTGACATCAGGCATTGATTGCAACACCTCTTTGTTTTTGCTCCGTGGCTATAACCCACACTGACCAAATGCTGGTTGGTGGGTTTGAAGCAATGGCAATAACTTATTTTACTGTTTTGGACGGGTTGACCTGCTGGCGTACCACAAGCATGCCTTATTTTTTTTAACCTTTTGTGTCCCACTGCTGAGGTCAAAGGTCTTCCCAAACTATTCCACAGATTCCGATCCAGAGCCAAAGACTGCCAATCTCTTCTGTGGTTTACAAGTTCGTCGCACCATCTCTTTTTGGGTCTTCCTCTGCCTCTTCCTCATGCCTTATTATCCTTCCTACTAATATTATAAACGCGAAAGTTTGTAAGTATGGATGGATGTTTGTTACTCTTTCACGTAAAAACTACTGAATGGATTTGGATGAAATTCGGCATACAAGTAGTTTATAACCTGGATTAACACATAGGATACTTTTTATCCCGATATTCCTACGGGAACGGGAACCATGCGGGTGAAACCGCGAGCGGCCGCTAGTTAAATATACTATTATTCGTTTTATGAAATAAGTTTTTAAAGGTCTCAGCGAATACCCGATAACTACCTGTGTGTGTGTATCTCTGAATGTAATTGTATATTGCTGTGTTGCGAATTTGTTTAAAATAGATGCGTAAAGTGAATTTGTCTGTTTGTTCACGCTAGTATAGGATAAAGTTAAACTGTATATAGACTTCTTGGATACAGATAAAGCTTCTTCATCATCAGCTTTACACAGAACTTTCCATGTAGACTATAGCACAACCCTATGTGATCGGATCAGGCCATAATAACCCACCCCTCTATGTTATGTAATTTCCAAAATATCATCATCTTCAACAGCATATTAACGTCCCTCTGTTTGGCACAGGCCTTCTCACAAGGAATTAAAATGGAGGTAGCTCATACCACAGTTCAATAGTGCGTAGTATGAAGGACATCTAAAAGCAAACCGGATTTTATTTTAATTTATTCAACCATCCGGTGAGTGAGACGGCATTGTGAAAGTTGCTTGCGAGATCTCAACGCGAATGCATAAGCTGCTAGGCCACTGAGCTCCTCAGTAACGCTTGTTTATGATTTTTTTGCGAATCTTCATCAGCCTATAAAACGTCCCACTGCTGGGCACAGGCCTCCCACGTGAACAATAGCACGTGGGGATATTGGGCCATAACCCACCACGCTGACGCAATGCGGGTTGGTGGATTTTAACGACTGCCATCTTACGATAACAACCGGGACCAACGGCTTAACGTACCTTCCTAAGCACGGAGGAGCTCGAGATGTTTTTAATTGGTCACCCATCAGGCGACCTGGCATAGCGAAAGTTGATTAGCGAGCAAGATCACAAGCCGAACGCGCTAGCCGCTGCGCCATCGAGCTCCTCTTTTGCGAATGCTAATAAAGAAAAAAGTATAGTATACTGTTCCACGGCAAAATCATTGAAACCAAGTCATCGCTGCAATCATGACGAAAATACACTGCCCGTTGCCTGCCTTTGGGAATTGAACCCTGGACTTCCGGATATCGAGCCGAACGCTTCACCACTGGGCCACCGGGGCGTTGCTTATATCTAGCTAATCTTGACATGGCAATGCTTACCTACTTGGTGTGGTTAACTGTGTAACATTAGTGTTTTGCGATCCGCAACGAATTCTTTGTATAAGCTGTTCATTAATTGTATGTGTAACAAAACAAGACGTCATGTATGCTACTGCCTGATATACTGCCGAATTATTTAATTTAAAGAGTTTATATTTTGCCTTGCATACGCTGTAATATCAGGTACTATTTTTGATGATGACATTTGGTTGTAAAATTAAACATGCTTTTGCGATTATTTAAGACGGCATTGAATGAAATGAGGGTATCTATATTAATAAAAATCAATTGCCGAAATGTTTGTATTCGCATCATTTTAGAACGAGTTGACCGATTTGGCTGATTCTTTTTTTGCTGTGTTCGTAATTGTCAGGACACGGTTTGTGTGAAAGAAAATGTTTATAAAATTGTGACTGAATACAGGGTGTTCACGCGGACGAAGCGAGGGCGGGCGCTAGTTTTGAATAAAAATTTAGGTAGTTTGCGAAAAAATAAGGACTAAACTATGTTACAAGTTTTACCGAAATACAGAAAATATTATACCACACTAGCTAATTGATTACACAGCCTTTGCGTGCATGCGATCGTACTTGCGTACGTGTGCATGTGTAAATGAATATTTTATTGATTGGTTTATACCATGTTTATGCTTATAAGCTACTGATGATAATTAATTTTTTAATGATGTCTTAAGAGTTCGAAGCCTGTCCCGTAAAGAAGCGCAGTTGGCTCAACGATACCATACATGATATTATGTTTTTAACAAGACAGTAAAAAATCTTGCAAAAAAATTACTCGATAATTTTAAGCCGCTTCTGTAGTCAATTGTCTTAACAGAGGGGCGTATATTATCATACTCTGTTTAGTTAGTAAGTCCGTTAGTCGCCTTTTGCGACACCCAAGAGTGAATAATGTACAAGTAGTAGGTCTTGTAAGTCCGCCTGGCTACTCACCGATATTTAAGATTTTAACTATATCGCAAAAGGTACTGTATATTTCCCTACAATAAATAAAATAAAAATCATATCTAAAGCTTTGGCGCTGTATTAGCAGAACTGTTGTGTTCCGTCCGACCGTCAAGAGATAAGATAGCGAGTGTACTAATATAATACCAACCCATTTCTTCCCTTGGGTGTCGTAAAAAGCGACTAACGGACTAAAGACTGCACATACATCCAACAGCATAGAGCGGCGATGGGCTCACCACCTGTCACGCTGGGCACATGTAGTACCAATTTAACTCAGAAAACAATTTATTAAAACCTAATATGATTAGTCATAACTTAAGAACTGCTGTTCGTAAACAGTTTGAGGAGCCTACTGCAATCAATTATTATGGGAATAGAACTTGCAGGTATCTGGTGCCACGAATTTTTAATAATCTAGATATTGAGGAACCACTAGTTTAAATATATTTAAGAAAAAGTTAAAAAAATCTTTATTACAAGATTTTGATAGGCGGATCTCTTGAAAAATTGATGCAAGTAATTTACAATATTTTATATGTATAAGTTTGCCTATTAGCTTGAAATTTATAACATAATTTTTAAGCTATTATTGTCGTTAGTAGTGTATTTTTTTTGTAAAAAATGAGTGCATTTTTCGCCAATAAACTGTTAATCAGTTTGGCGAAATTATTTCGTTGATAATACATTGCAACTAACTATAAAGTGAAAGTAAATTAAAAAAAAGTAGTTGTTATTTGGTGAAGCGTGAACTATGGCACAGGACTGAATTTGCGGTCCTCATTGCCCAGTCTCTGTCTAACCCTTAAGGTACTGATAGACATGCTACTAAATAAGTATGCTTATTAGCATGCTTATTACAAGCGTATACGTAATAAGCATGCTATTTACTAGCAACGCTTTGACGCACATACTACTAAGTAGCAATTGCTCAATAGTGGCATGATTTCGTGCTAGTAATGGTCCTGAGTGTGTGTTTGTAATTAACTTGTATTAATAATAAACTGTTATTGCTCTTCTGCTTAGCGATTGTACATGACGGTGCTATAGCTAGCCTAGTTGAGAGATCAAGCATCGTACTTTATAGAATCTATGTAAAAGATAAGATAAGATAATAATAAGCTAAGATGTATAATTTACGTTTAACATTAATTTACAATTCTAATATTTTGTATCCTAAGTTACGTAAACCGCTGATATTCGCGCAGTACAATCAAGGAAGTTCCTGGTCTACCAGAGGGCCTGCTCTCTTACTCCGAAACGAAATTTCGGCCGATTTTTGTATGCTATCTAAAGCACTTTCCATTGTTTTGAGACTTCAAATAATTTCCTAAAAATTAATAATCTAAATGCCCTGACCTGTTTCGAAATTTCTGGAAGGACTGGAAACCGCTGTAAATAGCAAACGAAAATCGGCCGGAATTTCGTTTTGCAGAAAGATACCTCAGTTTTAGACGATATCGATATTTGCTTGCACGCGATCTACGCGCACGCTGCTGCACGTACGCGCAGTTCGAAAAATAATAATAATATAATTTTTATTTGGAGCAATATACTACTATAAGAGGAGCTCGAGGGCGCAGCGGCTATCACGTTCAACTTGCGATTTTGCTCGCTAAGCTACTTTCGCAATGCCGGGTCGCTGGATGGGTGACCAAATTAAAATCATCTCGAGCTCCTCCGTGCTTTGGAAGACACGTTAACCCGTTGGTCCCGGTCGTTGTCGTACGATGACAGTCGTTTAAACCCACCAACCCGCATTGGGCCAGCGTGGTGGGTTATGGCCCAATATCCCCACGTGCTATTGTCCACGTGGGAGAGCTGTGCCCAGCAGTGGGACGTTAATAGGCTGATGATGATGATGAAACTACATTGATACAATTATCTAGTACGTTAATAATTGCAATCGTATAAAACTGTGTCGCAGCACTAACGCCCGTCTCCGGTAATAACAGAAAAAGCGTTTCAACAATTACAATCTAAAATAAACACTAACTTAAAAAGTACTTACACAATGATTCAAAGTGTGTTAGGTCGAGTAAATGTGTGTAGTAAATGTAGCTACCTACATTTTAACACTACATTCCAAATAACTGGAGAAATCATTCCGACTCAGTTTTAGGCCACATCCGCTTGCACGCAATCTACACGCACGCTACTGTACAGTCTCGAGCAAAAATAAGTAAACAATTGTAACTCTTAATACAATGGAATAAGAGTCAAAGTGTATACATATCGGTGCTCGTGTTTGTACGTACGCGCAGATCGAATGGAGCGCAAGCGATTATCGCCGACAAGTGGTCGACCGGGAACTTCCTCGACTGTACATGGTTGCGAGTTGGTCATATCAGGAAGTGGTCATATCGGGAGGTGGTCATATCGGGAGGTGGTCATAACGGGATGTGGTCATATCAGGAAGTGGTCATATCGGGAGATGGTCATAACGGGATGTGTTCATATCGGGAAATGGTCATATCGGGAGATGGTCATATCGGGACGTGGTCATATCGGGATGTGGTCATATCAGGAAGTGGTCATCACCAACCGAAAGGATATTTTTGTACCGGGCACAAATGGCAAATTAACGGATGTCAAGTTTCGTATTTTGTATCATAAAAACACGAGTCTGCATTTTAAATGCTGTGTTTTGCGTTTTTATGATTTTTTTATTTATTATTGTGAACTATGTATCATGTTACAAACGAGTATCTAACCTTAAAATTTTTGTTACATACTATACAGTAAGTAACAAAAACCTTGTGTTGATGAAGTTGATGAGAAACTCCTTCATTATACAATCAAGGAGAAAGATCGATGCCTCCTGAAATCACTTTTATAGCCATAATAGTTCTTTAACAATTAATGTTACATTGACTATAAGAGCCAGTGGGTATTTAAAGTTTAACCTTTAAAATTCCTTCCAACAAACGAGACGTATTCTTTGCTTCCAGAACTTTTTGCTGCGAAGGGAATCCCTGACCCTTCCCAGCGTTGGTCAAGATCCGGCGGTCAGGGAAACCAACCTGGCATACCTGAAAGCGGTCGGCACCAACATAGAAGACACCTTGGCAACCTTAGTGGCACTATTGACGGGCCACGTGGGGAACAACGGTGACTATTTAGTTAAATCTAATCAAATTGCTTATTGCACTCATGTAGAGTGTAAAGATGGAAGGAAATATTATCATTTTCAAAGCTTAAAAAAAAGAAAGTTTTATTATTACTAAAACAATTACATAATTAGTTTTATTATTACAATTTTTTTATTTTTCGCCAACGGGTAAGCGCTTGGCCTTCATCTCACCTGACGGTAAGTGACGATAAGGCCGAAGGTGGAAGCGCGCGAACCCGGAATCCTCAACCACTGAGGAACTGGCTACCTTATCTCAAACTGTTGGAACACAACAATGCTACAAACATCGTTGTTATGGCGACAGACTTAGATAAGATGGTAGTAGCTAGCCAGGTGGTCTTAACAGCCCTACCACCAACCAAACCGAGCACACAAATTTGTACCCCCCGTTGGGAATTGAACCCGAAACCTCTGGGTCTAACACCGGTGGCGTAGCCACTAGACTACAGAGGCAGTTATGAAAAAAAAAAATTATACAAAAAGAAGACATTTGGTGTTAGTACCTACTTAACCCCTCGAGCGTCATATGTACTTACCGGTGTACAAAATAGTTGAGAGGCATGCGTGTCTCTTGTACTTACCGGTGTACAACAGATTGGTTGTTGGAATCGGACCGAACAAAAAATTATCGAATTTTTTTTTTAAAAAGAGTGTCTGAAGTTATGGACGGACGTCAACCATATTAGTACAAAGTTGTGTTGTTGTGATTTGTTTACATGATATTTTCTCGACGTAAAATATAAGTTTTCGTATGATTCTTATCTATATTTACTGTAAACTTAATACAGTTTTTGTACAATGCAATAGTTGTGTGATATAGTGGCACTTTAGATTTATTTATTTAGTTAACTAAAAAGTTATTATGTCAATTGTGTTGTCGTTTGTTAATTATTATAACAAACAGTAAAACCAAAGGTTACCTTTATAAAATATTGAAAACAAAAGAAAACCGTTCCAGTGCCACTACAAGTAAGTCTTTATTGTTCATTCTAAGTAGTTAACTACGTACAAAAACTCATACAGAAACGAATGACACCTCATTCACGCGATAATCTCGTATAGTTATTACGCAATAAATATTTTTCCCTTATCAAACAATAAAAAAGTGATGTATCGCAAAATGCCTGACACGTAAAGCATTTAATGCTTTAGGGTGGCTGGCGCGCCACGGGTTAATAAATTAGCGTTAGTTTTAAGAGGGTTTACGCATTTCAGTTTCCCATACAAACTTCCAAGTCGAAATTTTTGAAAACTAATAAGACAATTTTAACGAAACTTTGCGTGCTAGAGAAAAGTACAGGGATTTAAATAGTTTGTTGAAAACATTTTAAAAAACCGTTTATTTAACTGAGTTATTCCAATTTTATACTTTCTATAGTGGACTTTAAAGCGCAATAACTCAGCTAAATAAACCAATCCAGCAAAGCAACAAATTTATTCTCTTAGCACATGGTACAGACGCCCCAGCACTTCAACCTTCCGCAAAACGTTGAAGTGCTGGGGCGTCGAAAGGCGTTGAACTTAGTCTCTAAGATGTAAATATCAATATGGATTGGAGAAATTTGACAGTTTTGATAGGTAGCCGTGACGCGGATGTCCAGCAGTGGACTAACACGGGCTGATTATGATGATCATGATGATGATGAACAGTGTCGCGTACCGGTGAAAGAATACTACCACCCGCTCTTTTCCCTTGGGTGTCGTAAAAGGCGACTAACGGACTAAAGACTGCACATACATCCAACAGCATAGAGCGGCGATGGGCTCACCACCTGTCACGCTGAGCACATGTGCGTCGCTATTTGGTAAAAAGGGATTGTTCCCAATTCTACAGATTTCCATTACAGATTGCGAACTCTACAGGTTCCCAGTTTAAAAGGATTCCCAACACTACAGGTTCCCAGTTTTATAGATTCTCACATATACAAGTTTTCAGTTTAACAGATTCGCAGTTTCACTGATTCCCATTTTCACAGGTTCCCAAATTCACAGATCCCTAACATTACGGATTCCCAATTCTATAGACATCCATTACAATTACAGATTACCAATCCCACTGATTCACTATTTAACCATTTTTTAAAGGTACTAATCATAAACTTGGGATAATAGGATATGAAAATCTGTACAATTAGAAATTTGTAAAAATGTGATTCTGTATAATACATGCAAATCTGTAGACATGAGAATCTGTAGATATGATAATCTGTAGACATGATAATCTGTAGAAATGGGAATCTGTAGACATGAGCATCTGTAGAAATGAGAATCTGTACACTAGAGAATCTGTAGACATGGGCAAATTCGGTGAAAAGTGTACTATGGTATAGGACTGCTTTTGCTGTCTTCATTGCCTAGTCTCTGACTAACCCTTCGGGGATAATAGTCGTGATTATATGTATGTATGTGTTTGGATAGGTTGATCTGCAGGCGTGTGTAAAATCGAAGAACTTCCCGGGCGACCACTTGTAATAATAGTCATCATCAGCCTATAAACGTCCCACTGCTGGTGACAGGCCTCCCACGTGGACAATAGCACATGGGGATAGCCAACCACACTGACCTAATGCAACCAGCATTAGGTGGGTTTTAACGACAGTCATCTTTCGACAACAACCGGGACCAACGACTTGACGTAGGTACCCTCCGAAGCACGGAGTAGTAATAATAGTAACAGCAAAAAAAAAACGAAGTTAGCCTTTGAGTGAGCATGTGTTTGTGAGGATGTTTATTGGTGTTTCTTTTTATTAAATCGGATGATTTTTTGGACATTATTCTCTTACGTCCAAACTATACACTTTACCTCATTATATGGAATGTAATATTAGTAAAGATAATTCTATAGTTACTACCCTGTGTGCGTGAACTGTGTGGTATAGCGGCTCATAGTATAGCGGCGCAAGATATAATGTACTCCTGAACGACTTCTACGGGTAGTGGAGATAGACTCCGGCGATAGGGATATCTGTCATAATATTGGTCTTCGAGATATTCATCTTGAGGCCGACCCTGATGGACTGAGTCCTGAATTCCTCAATCATATCTATCATCTCCTGGATGTTTTCGGATATCAAAATCAGATCGTTAGTCAGAGAATCTCAGGTTGGACAGTCTTTCCCCATCAATCACCAACCCCCTATTTTCCCAGTATAACCTTTGAAAGACTCCTTCCATTGCAGATGTGAATAATTTTGGTGAAATGGTGTCTGGTGCCATGTACGAGTTTAAATTTCTCTGTTTTTCTGTGAAGGCTGACACAAGCTGTTGCATTCTCGTAGAGGTGTACGACATAGTATTTGTCTTGAGAATTTCAGGGATAATACCAGCCTCACCGGGGGCCCGTCGATTTTTAATCTGGCGTAAATGCAGTTTCGATTTCTGATGGTATGACGTCGGACAGCTCCTCGGATTCGACGTTTCTCACTAGGGAACGTATCTTATTCCCTTAGGCGTACTGTGTAGGGTTGGGTACGCTAGCTGTGTACAGTCTCTGGTATTACTGTTTTGTAACGGTCAGTAGTTCGTCTCAGTCTGTTTGTCTCGCCCTTGTCATTCAGAAGTTTGAGGATTTGTTTCTTGCAGTGGCTCAGTTTGAGTTTGAGAGATCTCCGGCTGCTATTGTTCTCTATCGCCTTACTGATAAGATTTTTGTTAAATTGATCCAGATCTTTACGAAAATGTTTTCGTGTCGACTTCTGAAGATCTCTATACATATATTTTGCGGAGCCTTCGCGATGGTAGTCGATGACAATTTGTTCTAATGCCATGTTCATTGTTTTTATTAGATGGTCGTTAATTTCATCCACATACATATGGGCAAAGTACTATGAGCAGAGCTGTGACTCAATCACGTCTTTAAATGCTTCTTCATTCGCTTGCAACACTTCTATTTTGAAGTCGTTTGCTACTTGGCGTCTAGTAACTAGTCTTCTTCAATCTGCTTTAAAATGAAATAAGTTTATTGTTGGTCACGATGTAATTATACTCGCTCTTGTGGATGTAGTTAGGGTGCCTCCAAGTCCATTTACGCTGAGGTTTTTTTTCAAAGAAAGTTCATGGCATAATGTAGTTTCTGTTGCAGAAAGTTTAAAAGCATTGGACCCCTACTATTCCACTCACCGAAGCCATAGCCATAGTCCCGATCCCGATGCCGATCTCAATATCATCTTTTCTTTTCCCCAGCCGAGCATTGTAGTCGCCTATAATGATTTTTAACTCCATACAAAACCTTTGCTATATCCTCGTAGAACTCCTTGACTACTTCGTCGTTGTGATCGATAGTCGGTGCGTATACTTGAACTATTTTCAGCTTATGCATTTTTGTTAGCTTCAGAGTCAAGTAAGCAACTCGGTCCGACACGCTGTTATATTCGACTTCAGGGCTATAACTTCCTCTCGGTTGCGCCGCACTTAAGGGGATCCTGCACGAAATTGTAAAAAATTTACGTATTTTTAAGTTACTTGTACTATGCGATGAATTAGTTAAATACATTAAAAGAACTTACGTAAGTTAGCCTAATCATTGCACAAGGTCGTGGCCTTGTTGATATTTAAAACAAATTCTTTTAACAATGACAAACAATACATACATCTTATGACCCCCTAAAAACATTTTTTTTCGACAACTTTCTTAATTTTATTCATTAAACAATAATTCTTACATGAAAATATTCGTATTGATATTCCGCAGGTCACCCCCATCTTAAAAAAGTTAATTTTAATTTTTAACACAAGCGCGTGATGGTTTTGTACATTTTGTAGAATAAAAACATTGCTCTAATCAAATTACTAGGCCTGAATCTTTTTATATAATTTTAAATATCAATATGATTGATTTTGCTTTGAAGTTCACTAAGAGACTTATGTCAGTTTTTGCGATCGCGCGGCACCCCCTTACAAGCGTCCCAGTATGTCCCACTTGATCCGGTCGAGTTCGTACTCCAACTCCAGCAATCTATCATCCGATGACAGCGATTGGATGTTGTACGTAAGTACTTGAAGTTTGTGGTTGCGGCAGTTGGTCAACTCCCAGGGATTACTTGTCGCACCCTTGCCCTGTGTTACCCGGTCACTACCCGGGGAGTGACCAGGCGCTGGGAACTTGGGGTTGATATATATTTTTGTCCGTCATGTTTGTAGAAGGGGGGAAGGGGGGGATATTTAGCCATAATCACTGGCGCCAGCCACGACGGGTTTGGTGATCGTAGTACCACAGCCGGTCGTGATTAGGGTTGCCATATGGTATACCTATAAAATCCTGACGAAAAACCTGGTTTCTAATATAAAGTCCTGACATTACGCTAACAAAAATAAGTAGGTAGGTAGATTGGTATCTATTTTTTGTTTAATGAGCGCCGCGCACCTCACCATGCTGCCGGCCGGTAGAAAAAGAAAGTTTTAGTTTTTCGTTTTTTTTTAGTTTTAGTTGTGTTGATTAGTGTTTACTGCCAATGTACCTAGTTGATTGTTGCCAAAGAAAAGATCAATAAATAAAACTAAATTTCTATGATTTGTTTTACTCTAATATCTAAAAAACCTGACCTGGCCGTAATTCTGACACGGACCAAAAAATCCTGACATTTCAGGACAAAAACTGAAACATAAAATATTGTCGTGATGGAGTCCATCATCGCCTGCGGTTGTGTTATCCCAGCAGCCGTAGTCCTCTCCGCGAGGTCCGCCTCCTGAGATACTGGCAGGCTGCTTCCCTCTGCCAGGGCTGGCACTTATTTAATGGCAGTCACAGACCTCATAACCCATACACGTCGCTTTCAACGAATTTTACTAAAACATGCAATCGGCAAAAGTCAGGGGGTGCGGAGGTGTAACTCTGGCTGTGATTGGATATACTAGTGACACGTAACACAATCATTTCAAATGTATTCGAATTAGTAATGTGGTAGGAGTTGATATTGATATCGATGGACTGTTTTCGTACTTGATGTTTAGTTTAATATAACGGTGTTAATATAATAATAATAAAATCATTCTTCTTATTTAATACTAACTTTTATATCAAAACTCGTTCAGATAAATCATATTTTGTCAATCAATATTTTTGCCTTATTTAGTTTCGGAGCAGTTTGAAAAAATAAATATGTAATTGCCGGTTTTTCAAAGGTCAGATAAAACTTATTTGGTGGTTATAGATAGTATTATTCAACCATTTTGAAAATGTTTTGTCATATCATGTCTTACATTTTTTATTTATTTATTTATTTTAATAACTATACGGGATTATTCCCAATTACATAATTATGACAAAACATCAAAATTATTAAATTAAATTCACTAAATAGTTACAATAATAAAATCATTCAATAGTTATTATAATGAGACATTACTTAAAATACAACAAATATAAACAAAATAACAAGATTTTGTAAAAATAGTACTTATATAAATTACATATTTTTACTGAACTCCAAACATGTAAACATAAATGATTTTATATTATCAGCAAACACATCCAAATCAGAGAAAGCAACCAAGAGAGCATTAAGGGCGGTATGCATACGGCAGAGTGGGGACTGAGCGCGCGTCTCCGTGCGACACGGAAGCCGTGAGAATAGACGGTGCCGACGACTTGCTCGTACACGCAAAATTATTGGGCACATACAGCCTCGACAGCACTTCAACAGATTCAGGAGAATGGACAAGTCCACGCAATATTTTAACGGCAATAGATAACTCATCACATGTTCTCCTGACCTCCAACGAGACCATTCCTAGGCTACCGAGCATAAATTTTGTAGGATACAGGAAGGGATAGTAGCCGTTAAGACGTTTATAAAAATACCTAAGAAATGCCTTCTGAACTTTTTCTAACATTAGCTTGTACTTAGCCTCATGTGGGTTCCACACACATGCGCTAGACTCCAATCTGCTCCTAACAAGGCTAGTAAATAGGAGTTTTATTACCTTGGAGTCATGAAAATCACGCAGATTACGCAACACGAAACCCAATCGACTAAAGCAGTTCTTCGAAAGTACCGATATATGCTGATTGAAGGTCAGAGTACCGTCAAAAGTCCCCTCAGGTCCTTCACGGAGTCTGTACGGCTGATAACTTTACTCCCTAACATGTAGTCGTGAATGACTGGAGAACGGTGACGACCGAATGTCATAACAAAGCATTTTTCAAAGTTAAACTGCAGTTCATTGACAACACTCCACCCGTGCAAAGCATCGATATTGTTGTAAATTAGGTCTTTCGGTAATTAAAGAAAAATTACGTGTTGAGCTTGAAGATAATATATTTGAAGTAAAGTGTCAATATCAAAAAACATTAAAAATAGAACACAATGGTATATAGATTACAGCCAGTAGCAACACTCCCCCTTAATCGAAAAACCCGAATAAAAAGAGAAGACATAGGTAACAAAATAAATATTTTATAAAAAATAAAATTATTTTGCTAATCCTATACTAGCTATACATCTATTATGTGCTACAGGCCCAAGCGGTTTAGTTAAAACATCAGCAGGCATGTCACAGGTCTTCAAGTATTCTAACAAGATTATGTTATTTGACACTTTTTCTCTAATAAAATGAAAACGTGTATCTATGCGTTTCGTCCTGCTATGGTGGACGGGATTATGCACTAAATTTAGGGCACTCTGACTATCTGACAATATCGTAACAGAATGTAATTTCCGAGACAAATCGACGCAGATAACATGCTTCCTTTGAAGCAGCTGTCAGTGCCATATATTCAGCTTCAGTGGACCAGAGTGCTACAGTCGGTTGCTTCTTCGCCTCCCATGCCACTGGTCCACCAGCTAACTTGAACACGTAGCCCGTGTACGACTTCCTGTCAATGGGACAATTTGCCCAGTCAGCATCAGAATATCCCACTAAGGATTCACCAGTTTTTCTATAAGTTATAGAATTATCTACTGTTTCTTTGAGATATTGTAGTATTCTTTTTGCAGCTTGCCAATGTTCCTTTGTAAAACATGTATTAAATTGGCTTAAGTAACTCACCGCATATGCAATATCAGGACGTGAGAGGCAATGAGGATGACTCACCATCAGGCCTCTTTTCTAGCTTTTTCTGAGCTAAAGGAGTACTCGCCGACTTACAGTCACGCATGTTAAATTTATCCAAAATGGACAAAATATAATTTGACTGACTGACATTGATAGAATCTTTACTGCATTTATTTGTATTCCCAAGTAAGATTTTAAAACACCAAGATCTTTTAAGGTAAAATATTTCTGCAGTTCTTTTTTGACAAAGTCAAACGTCAAATCTGATTTATATAAAGTAATTATGTCATCAACATAAACACCAAGAATAACGAGTTCGTGACCAAAAAGTTTTGTGTATACACAAGGTTCTAAAGCAGTTCCTTTAAAACCTATTTTTAAAAGGGTTTCATCCAACTTCTTGTTCCATTCTCGTGGAGCTTGTTACAGACCGTAGAGGGATTTATGCAATAGATATACTTTTTCTTCATGGCTTTTTGTGGCAAAGCCATGAGGTTGTTCCATGAAGACTTCCTCATGTAAATCTCCATTTAGGAACGCAGTATCCACATCCATATGTCTCATTTTCAATCCCATTTCAGCAGCTAATGCAAATAAGGTGCGTAAGGAGGAATGACGGATGACCGGTGCAAAGGTTTCATAGTAATCCACACCATGTGTTTGCTTAAAACCTTTAACCACAAGTCTAGCCTTGTATTTCGTAATGCATCCGTAAGCTCTTCACTTTGTATACCCATTTGCATGGTATTACCTTCTTATTCGGCCGATCAACCAGTTCCCACGTTTTGAGTTTCATGAGTGAGTGATATTCATCATTCATAGCCATTTTCCACTTATCAGAATCATCAGCTTTACATGCGTCTGAATAAGTATTTGGCTCACTTGATCCATCACCAAACACCTGGTATGTGAAATAGTCAGAAGGTTTCCTATTTCGTACAGGATATCTACGCTGTTCTTCACCAGCTATTGGATCTATTATTTCCTCAATAGCGTCTTCCCAGTGTTCCGGATCAGTACTCAGATATACTTGCTCCTCGCTCTCAACTACAGCAATAGGAATATCAACACTAGCCTCTTCAATCGGAACATTATCTTTAACAATTATTGATTGAGGATTATCTTTATAGTCCGACAGAAGCAATCCAGGTCCTTGAGAATCGATCATGGCTCTACTCTCACCTTTCCTGTTTTTTAAATCCGAGAAACAGTTCTCAAAGAACGTTACATCTCTGGAATTTTGTAAACGTCTAGTATTAGATGCATGTCTGAATAAATAACTTTTAGGATCTTCAGTATAGCCAATAAAAATAGCTTCTTCTGATTTCAAATCTAATTTCTTTCTATGACATTGAGGAATCTGAATAAGAGCTCTGCAACCAAAAACACGAAGATGATTTAGGTTTGGCTTGTGACCATTCCACATCTCAAAAATGTGGGCACCTATTCTTTAGATATACAGCAGTATGAAAAGCATCCTCCCAAAAAACTTTAGGTAAGCTACTTTCAGCCAGCATAGAGCGCCTCTTTCCACGATAGAACGATTTGTACGTTCAGCAACGCCGTTCTGCTGCGGACTGTAAGGCACAGTTGTTTGATGTTGTATACCTTTCGAAAGAAAATAATCAGACAATTCTTTGTTGACGAATTCGGTTCCATTATCAGTCCTTATGGTCTTAATTTTAGCTCCAGTTTGTCGCTCCACTAATGACTGGAAGTGACAAAAATTTTCTTTTACCTCAGTCTTTGAAGAAATAAAATACGCAGAAATAAACCTCGAAAAATCATCTATAAACAGTAAAATATATTTATTACCTTAAAATGAATTAACGGACATTGGTCCACAAATATCAGAGTGAATTAACTCTAGTATATAATTCGCTTTCTCGTAGACAATTTTCTTAAACGGTTTACGCGCTTGTTTTCCTTGTACACGCAAGACACGGATCTTTGTCAATAACTTTATAATCTATACCTACTTCATAGTCCTTTAATTGGCTCATACCAATACGGCATAGATGACCCAGACGCTTATGCCAAAGCTGATATTTAGTCAGAGAATCAGAGTGCATATCGCAGGCCATTGCCTGGGGAATATTGACCTTACAGTCAAGTTTGTATAACCCACCACAGGACGAAGCATGTAGAACCGGATCACCTGTAAATGTAAAAGTTGCTGAGTCAAAAAAGTTACACCCGTTTTTATTAAACAATACAGAGAAACCTTTATCTACAGCATTCTTTACAGATATAAGTTAGTTTTTAAGTTAGGGACATAAAAGATATCCGTTATTATTAACTAAACTGTTAGTGTCATTTAAAGATATTTTTCCGATACCATTTGCACCTATTTTCTCACCATTTGCCACAGTTACTTGAATATCATTGTCAAGTGGTTGTATGGTCTGAAACCACTCTCGCCTTGACGTCATATGTCTAGATGCACCAGAGTCAACATACCAATTATCCAAACTTGAGTCCGCGGTTGTTCCTAAAGCAGACAGACCTTTACAAGGAAATTTCTTCTTATTTTTAGGCTTCTTTTTACGACGGGGACAATCTGGTCTCTTGTGACCAGGTTCATTACATTCGTAACAAATAGGCTGTGCAGGTTCTGAAGAGTTAGTACGTAAGGCCACTGCCTTCTCACCACTGTCACTCTTTTTCGACAATTCATTTAACAACTTTTTCTTAACAAGGTCAGTAGACTTAGTATAGTAGTAACTTGTATATTGCTGTTTTCAATCGCCATTATTAGAGGTTCATACTTCAAAGTAAGTCCTCCCAAAAGGATAGCTGCAACTGACTCATCTTCGATTATTTTGCCTATGTCGGCAAGGTCTTAAGCAGTACACAAAACAGCATTAATGTAAGCTTCTAAATCACCGTAATCATCTAAGCACATTCTATACAGTCTCCTCTCTAAGGATAGCCTCCTTCCCAAGCCATTATCTTCGTAGACATTCCGTAGAGCAGTCCACGCTCCTAAAGCAGTGTCAGCGCTACGGACGTGGGTAATAGCTTGTCCTTCCAGACTTAGACAAATTTTTGATAGCGCTCGTCTATCGAGTCTTATTTTTTCCGTCGTTGGAGGTGTGTCTTCATTATTGTATCCTTCTATTGATTCCCATAATTCCTCGTGTACAAGGTAATTCCGCATTTTGAATTTCCATGAAGAATAGCCATCTCTATTAAAAAGAGTGAACGAAGGTAAGGAGGTACCTGATCTCCTATATATGGAAGCACCATCTCCATTTGTTGACATGTCACAGACTTCGAGAAAAAAGAAAAGTGTTCGTACGCCACACTATTTTACGTAGAAAACTTTAATATCTTACGCCACACTACTTTTACGTAAAATCTTTACCTACTCGTTGAGTTTTCGTGCTGATAACGTGTTGTAAATTAGGTCTTTCGGTAATTAAAGAAAAATTACGTGTTGAGCTTGAAGATAATATATTTGAAGTAAAGTGTCAATATCAAAAAACTTTAAAAATAGAACACAATGGTAAATAGATTACAGCCAGTAGCAACAGATATCTTGCTGTATGAGTGCACAATCCTGTTCACAAGTTACTTCCGCGAAGATCTTCAGATCGTCTGCATAAAGCAAACATTTTACATACCTGAGAACCTTGACTATACCATTGATCATTATCAAAAATAGCAGTGGGCCAAGAATCGAACCCTGAGTCACACCACAGGGAGTCGGGTAAGGATCCGAGACATAGCAACCATACCGCACAAATTGGCGCCGATCACTGAGATAGTTTGCGAACATTTTGGTAAGCTGAGGAGAGAAACACATCGCATCAAGTTTCAACAGAAGGATGTCACAATGAACTCTATCGAATGCTTTGCGAAAATCAAAATAAATGACATCGAACTGCTTGCCACGGTCCAAGCCGCTAGAGATACACTCAACTAAAGTCAATAAATTTGTATTAACGGACCTCCCAGGCCTAAATCCATGCTGCTCGTTACAGATATACGGCTCGATTCCTTTTAGAAGAGCGCCATGTACTGCTATATCAAATACTTTAGCCGGCGCCGGAAGAATAGCTATCGGTGTTCCTCTACATTCAATTTATTAGTGCCCTTGGGTATTGGTGTCACTCGAGATAATTTCCAAATAAAAGGATAAATACCTGACTTAATTATTAAATTAAATATGTGGCAAAGTGGGACAGAAAAAGAGGATCCGCAAGCCTTCATGAGATCGGCTGGCAACCCATCAGGACCAGCGGCTCGGCCAGGCTTTAACCGACCAAGTGCACACTTAACTTCCCTGTTACAGACGTTTGATAAATGACCATTTGTTGATAGTTTGTTTGTATTAAAGGAGAGCGGATCAGGAGGAGAAAATCCGGCGTATACACTGGAGAAGTAGCAAAAGAAGTCAGCAAAAGCCTCAGCCGTATCAACCCCCGTTCGCTGAATCCCATCATATGCAATACATGGCTCAAAACCGCCGTTGGAGCGCAAATTATTGATGTGTCGCCAAAAGCCACGAGGATTTATGTGTAATTCATTTTCCAGCTGCCCAATGTAAGACTTATAGGCTAATCCAATTTGTATTTTAAGACTAGCACGAACCGTTGAGAACTGAGCGTACGCTGAGGAACATTTAGAAGACTTCCATTTTTTGTGTAATTTAGATTTTAGTTTAATATTCTTGATCGTTTCCGAAGTAAACCACGTGGGATAGCGTCTCGATGAAGTTTTTGGTCTGTGCTTTTTAGGGGACATATTTATCAAAAATTTCGTATAAGAGCTGGTAAAACTTATGAGTTGCCGAATTCACGTCATTGGATTCAAGGATGGGTTCCCAGTCCACGTCTTCAATAACCCGAGACAAAACATTATAGTCAACCTTAGCAAAGTTCCAATCCCTAAAACTGTCTATATTACTAGGCTTTATAGGTGTATTTCGAGGACCGGAGCTTATGCACACTTCAACATCGAGCGGCGGGTTAAGAGGGTCAATACGCACTAAGCTCCCACTCTCCGAATCAGTCACTTGAACAATATCAACACTATCTCGGGCTAGGACCACATCAAGCATGCCACCAAGAGAGTTACAAATAACATTTCTGTCACTGAAGTTACAATAAGACTTAAAATAGCAATAATAGTTTGATACATTGAGTGATGCACTATTCATGTTAAGGTCCCCAACAATAATAACAGTTCCCCTTAAATTGTTTATTAAACTTTCTACCTTCGTAAACCATTCGAGGTATACACTATCTGCGGCACTGGGAGGAATATACATAACACCAATAAATATTGGACGACAATTCAGCGTGAATGAGGCCCATAGATCCTCCCCGCGGCAGTCTCAAAGTCAGCACAACGACACAGAGAAAGACAGGGCCTAACTGCTAGTAGTACGCCTCCACCCCACGTTCCACGGTGCCTTCGAAGAACGCTCCAACCACCACTAACAACTTCAGCCTCCAGCACAGAGTAGTCTAAAAAGGTTTCTGTCGCGGCAATGACATCGTGATGCAATAGTAACATATTTGTATTCCTGCTGTGGAGCTTAGTTTTTATTCCACGTACATTCTGATATATTATATTTAGGGTACATCGTTTGGTACCGCTAGACCTGCCTTCGACACTGTCAACTGCTCCACCATAGCGTACATAGCTCGCAGCGTCGCTAGTTTGCTCCGTCTGCTCCTCGACTGGTACGAAAGAAACGTCTCCACGGCTTTACACAAACATCCTCAGGCCAACTATCAGGAGCAAGAATACTTTCTGCGGCAGCTGATGGAACACTTAATTTAAAAGAAGCGTATGAACCGCGTGCTTTAAGAGTTTGAACTGAACAAGTCTCGAATTTTGTAATGCTTTTCAGATGTTTGATTATTTGATCTTCAGAGGTACCTATTTTGACATAAAAAAGATGGAAATAACGCTGTCTCTCCGAAGCTTGAAATTCTATTGAGCCAGGAGCAGTAGTGCCTCGCAGCAGACCCTGAGGTGGACTCTTCGTTTGTCGAGGCCGCTTTACGACATCGTTCCAACCCTCTTCTCTCTTAGCACTCGGTATGGAGGTACCTGTACTTGGTATGTATTCTGCAGCAGTTCTAAGTTCCAACTGATTAGTGCAGTTTAATTTTGGCTTCTGATTCGACACTGTACCCGTATGCAGAGTTCTCTCTAAACTGTCTTTTGGAATCGGCCCGTGGTCGTGTTTTTTACCGTTGCCGGTTCGGGAGATCTGTTTTGGTTCAGTATGAATTTTATCAATATTTTTGTCCGCAACAAGATCACCTCGCACCAGTTTATCTTCCAATGCGGCAATCCTATCTGAAATCTGTGACATGGCATATGCAAATGAGGCTGTAACTTTTTGAGAGACAGCACTGGCAATCCAATTGCTCATATGTTCCGACATAATACAATGCAGCTCCTCTCGGATGATTACTCGTATGTGGTCAAGATGAGGCGGACTATAATCAACATTTATAAAAGACATTTTAGATTGGTCGCGTAATATTTTATCAGACGATAAGTTTTATCCGAGGATTGAAAAATTGGCCCTAAGTGGACTATATTCTATTTTGTTAAAAACAATATTTCTGTAAAATTAGAAGCAAATCGGACGACTGACGCCATAAAAAGTTTCATACAAATTTCACACTCCTACACCTTCTATGTTTTATTTTCGCGAGAAAAGAAGACTTTAACAGTTTCCCAATCTATGACTTTAGCGAAACTGTTATGTGTCCGTGAACGTGCATGAGTGTTGGCAAATGAAACAAAACAGTGCAACATCACTTTACAAATTACCTCAAGAAGTCCGCGTGAGATCTCAGTAATGTCCCTCGTCTATACTAAAACTCGAGGGGTTTGGGGAAATATCATTTCATACTCATCCACAGCCTGACTTCACCCACTGCTGGGTATAGGCCTCTCTTCGTATGTGCCACTGTTGACGGTCCCGTGCCAATCTCATCCAGGTCTTGCCCGCGATGTTCGCCACATCGTCTGCCTATCTTGCCGCAGGACGACCGCCGTTTCTGTGTGTAGTTCTTGGACGCCATTCAGTTAGCGCCTTACTCCACCTGTCATCACCTTGCCTTGCCTAATATCATTTACCATTAAACATTTACATCATCACTCAAATATCAACTCAGTAAATATTTACTACTAGCTGTACCCGACATGCGTTGCGTAATTTTAAACCAACTAAAACTGATTATACAACGCCAATAACAACCTAAAAAACTTTATTTTTAGTACATATACACAAAACCTGAAAACGATTTCTCCATTCTCGGAAACCGTTAGTTCAGTTACGAAAACTAGAGGTATAAAAATGATATTTTGCTAGAAAGTGCTATAGTCAACATTACATTTTATGTGAAAGCTTCTTAATGTTATATTTCAATTTACCCAAATACACCAGCGTATTTGATTTCGTTCTCATACCGAATAATGTCAAAATGGTATAACAAAGTTCTAAACTTAATGAAAATTTATCGATAATGTAACTAATTTATCGACAAGTTGATAGGTTCTAACTTGGGCAACACTCACCAAAACAGAGGGAGATAGTGCTATAAGCATTTACAACAGAAAGAAAGAGACGTTTAAAAAGACATCAACACGTGCTTTTTTCTTAATTTATAATTGAATTTTTTCACCAATTTAAAATTTATCCTTTACGTCTTAAAATTGTACTTACCGATGAAATGATATATTATCTTTTAAAAAGCTAGACGTTTTGCTCCACTTTCCACACAATTTTACAGCGCAATACGGCATATTTATAGAATAATAGATTTTTTAATATTTGCGTACCGCGGCGCTGTCATACTTTAACTGAATCTAGGTTTGGGGGCGTGTCACTTACAAAAGTAATGGATTACCGTAATACGAGTGACGTTACCCTCGTATGCGGCGTCTATGGGATAAGTGGTCTTTGATGGCGCTGCTTGCTCGCCATGCATACCGCCTCGGTCCGGGACTGCTTATTCAGTGGTTTGATGCTCATATTCGTAGCTGTCCTATATATCTACTGGAGTTTCGCTATCCGCCACCTGCGGCCCGTGGTGTAGCTGAGGCCCACCCACCAACCTCTTTATTATATAGTATAGATATTAGTAAAGATTATTATTGTTGCTCGTAACTATGTGCCGACAACTAACAATAACTAAACGTTCGCTAGCTTCCCTCACGGACGACGATTTGGAGTGTATAAAACGCCAAACGGATTCGGTCCGTCGCAGCGCGGACGAGGCGTCGCGCTGGCTGCGAGTCTCTCACGCCGCGCTGCGGCTGCGCTTCGAGGCGCCGGACTACGCGAGCGAAAACGCCGCGCTGCAGAAGCGACGGGACACATGCTTCTCACAAGCGGTAACGTAGCTTATCATCATCATTTTATCATCCCGCAACCAGTCCGCAGCCAGTCCCCTCTGCTCTGTGCCGTTCTCATCCAGGTGCTGCCAGCGACCCTGACGATGTAATCAACCCAGCGTGCCTTCGGACGTTCCTGATTTCTTTGACCACTTTTATTCCACCACTCTGTAGTTTATGGTTATAGTTTATTTATCAAATACGAAGACTTGGTAGTGTATTAAGTCGCGCTGGCTGCTAATCTCGCACGCCGCGCTGCAGAAGCGGCGGGACACTTGCTTCTCACAAGCGTTGACGTTGCTTATTGTTATAGTTTATAGCTGCAGACGAGGTAGGGCACTTGTTTCTCTTAAACGGTAATAGTTATTTGTTATACAAGAGTGCAAACTTGCTTTTTAACCGCGTGCTCAATTTTGATGACCGAGCAAGCGAAGGATTCTAAAATTGAATCACGAGCGCAGCGAGTGATTCAAAAATTAGAATCCTGAGCGTTACCGAGGGAATCAAAAGAGCACGAGGGGAAAAATCTTTGCACTCGAGTGCAACACGTAACTTTTCATCCCACCTCAACGAGGAAATTACCAACCAAATTAAAAAAGTAGGTACACCAAAAAGGTTCCGAGTCTGAGTTTTTAACAAATTAAAAAAGGTTGTATGATAAATTCGGCACTATGGAGGGAGAAGTAAATAGATTTAATGGTGTTTTGAATTCACAAACTTAGTGCACACGATGTTCTAAATTCAATTTACTTTATTCTCTAGCGGATAAAAACGGCTTTTGCACTCAGATATCGAAGAGTAAAAATACTCTTTCCGAGATGGGGGGATGAAAAGTATCTTATTGCTATATTTTATCCATTTAAACAGTATAGTTTCTTCAAGGCTGACGAGTTGAGATTATATATATTATTGGAGATGCTGAGGTTACAGCCTCCCTTGAGGACCTCCAGCTGCGTAGAGATATTGCTTCTCTCAGTGTGTTCTACCGGAATTACTACGGAGAGTGTTCTGAAGAACTTTTTGATCTTATCCCGCCCTCTCCTTTCCTCTCCCGGACTACACGTGCTGATCTTAGGAACCACCATCATACTGTACAGACTATCAGTACTCGTACCAAAAAATTTGGCAAGTCGTTCCTCTGTAAGACCATTCGGCTTTAAAATTCTTTGCCGGCGCATGTGTTTCCTAGCTCCTATAGTCCCGGGTCTTTTAAGCGGGGCGTGATACGGCATTTATGCAGGCCGTCATAAATGGGTGCGCTCGTTATCGTGCTTATTCCACGGTGGGGAGCGCTTTCATTATTTTGGACTGCATCGGCTGCTTACCATCAGGCAGGATTCAGTCACTATGACGAGTCATAATAGAAAAAAAAAATTAAATCGCGCTGGTAGCGGTGCTTGCTTGCTGCGCTGCAGACGAGGCGTGACACTTGCTTCTCATAAGCGGTAACGTAGCTTATTGCTATAGTTATTCGTCAAATACAAAGACGAGTGTATTAAGTCGCGCTGGCTGCGAGCGAAAACGCCGCGCTGTAGAAGAGGCGGGACACTTGCTTTTCTTAAGGTAACGTAGCTTATAGTTATAGTTTTCATGCTTATTTCAGTTTTTGTAGATTGTCTACAGCTTGGTACTCTAACGCCCAAAATAAGTAACCTATCTGTCTACTACAGTGACAAATCCTACTAATATTATAAACGCGAAAGTTTGTAAGTATGGATGGATGTTTGTTACTCTTTCACGTAAAAACTACTGAATGGATTTGGATGAAATTCGGCATACAGTTAGTTTATAACCTGGATTAACACATAGGATACTTTTTATCCCGATATTCCCCCGGGAACGGGAACCACGTGGGTGAAACCGCGAGCGGCCGCTAGTTGGTCATAATTTGTGTAAAGATTAAGAAGAAAATTACTTTAATAGACAAAACGACACAATTATCTTTCTATATAAATAAAAATCAATTGCCACTAATGTTCGCGCATCAATTCAGACGGCTGCACCTATTTGGAAAATTTTGTTGTGTTGCAATTGTCCGTACAAGGTTTGTAAACAAAAACATTTTTGGAAACTCGTCATGGAATACGGATACGGATATTCATTTCGGACGTGAATGATCATTGACCTAACGCATCTACTGTTGTTGTTCAGCTGGCTACAGTCACCACCGGCCTACTCTGCTGGCTATGTTCTACTCCCGGCGACACCGTCGTGAAGCTCCTGAGCAGCGGCCTCGGCCCTCTCTGCGCGTTCGAGGGCCTGCTCAGCCTGTACTCTACTGAGAAGGCCATGTGGGGGGACATGGTGGTGGCCGTTGAGGATCTGCAGACCGTCGTGTTCACGCTCACGAAGGCAGCCCACTGGTGAGTGAGAGTGTGGCTGAGAATAAGAGTGAGGGTGGGGACTTCTTGGCGGGAATGTGAAGCGCTAGACACAAAATATTTGCACAAAGAAATGTCATTAATTTGTTTACAAAAATTCTTATATATCAGCAGATATCTCTCTGGCAGGCATGTTAAATAGTTGGTCCCGGTAAGTGGCATATGATACTAACCCATATCATATTAGGCCACGGTGGTAGGGACGGACCTATTTCTCTAATTAAAAGTAGACAATTTAAATGTCGTTTAATTGATTTCAGCAACTCTGCCATCCCACAAGTAACCGGGACAAGGGGAACATTGACCGTTTTCATACCAATATCGGAGTCCCTCTACACGAAGTTTACATCGAAGGAGGTTAGTACATATTCAAGATATTGTTTAATATATTTTTTCGATAAAATCTGATCCATATTTTTTATTAGATAGTGGAATCGATTTTACTTTCGATTCAGAACAAACTAATTTTAGCTTTTGCGTAATTTGATTAACACGTTGTATAGTTAACAACAACACCTGAGTATCTAACTCAATTCTGCCAGATATAATGTTAAGTTAAACTTAGCTAGCTAGTGGAGCTTAGCTTATCTTATCTAAGTGGGGCTTGCAGAGTTCACTCTCTCGCAGTAGCACGTCGATCCACTGGGAATCTTTTGTGCGACCCCGTCCTATCACTCTCCCTTCTCAGTGATAATTACTGCCATTAGCTTGGCAATGTCTTTTAGGGCGAAGAGCCTAACATCTTCTGGTTTTGATAGGGCGAATTCCAGGAGATTTATTCTTTGCCTGCCAAGAGAGTCCCATTGACACAATAGCTGTTGCATGAACTCCGTTTTCTCTCCAAATGCCCTGCGCAGGTGCTGAGCTGAGCTTATACCAAGTCTCTTTTACAGCATCTAACGTTTACCATAACCGCTGTGTTCTTCAACGTTGGCATCAATGAGAAAGCATCTCTGGGAATTCCAGGAGATTTATTCTTTGCCTGGCAAGAGAGTCCAATTGACACAATAGCTATTGCATGAACTCCGTTTTCTCTCCAAATGCCCTGCACAGGTGCTGAGCTGAGCTTATACCAAGTCTCTTTTACAGCATCTAACGTTTACCATAACCGCTGTGTTCTTCAACGTTGGCATCAATGAGAAAGCATCTCTGGCCGAGGCGCTGGGCGAGACCACGCCCCAATACCACTCGAACAGCGACAATCTAGACCGCATCAACAAGTACTATCACAAATACAGCAAAGTCTTCCCGACGGACCACCTCGCCGCCACTAGAGGTAAGGCTAATCTATCGTACTAGCTCACGTAATCGTAATATTAGATAGATCACAGGCATGTCGTCACATACGCACGTGGTCATATACGCATTTTGCCACAATACGCAAGTTGACAGAAACGCAACTCGTCAGATTCGCAACTTGTCACACGCGCAGTACGAAACACAACTCCACATATTCGCATCTCGACAAATGGGTGCTCTACATGCGTGTGATCCAGCCAGAGACTATACTCCAGCCAAATTCGAGATAGAATGTTTACCAACAAAGCGTTGCCTAGCAACCAATGACATGCACATATTAACAACCTTTTCCAAATAGGACAACTTGAAAGATTTTGCATAGAATATTTATTTAATAAGCATGGTATGAAAAATTTAAAAAAAAAAAACTTAATAGCTTTAAATTAAATTTAAAGTATATTATATTAATGGTTTATTAAATATATTTTATGTTGAATTAAATAACAGTATAGACTTCTTATTTTTATTATGACTTCTTGGTGGGAAAATGAAGCGTCATGTCTGCAGTTTTGTATTATTTTCTATAATTTATGTTTTGTTGATTGTCAAAACACTCCTACTTTTTATTCGTAAAAGTGAACAAAAACTGAAGAAACACTGGTTTGGAAGACACTATCATACAAACAAATCAACTGTGAAACATTTTAACCAAATATCCCCTGCAAATACATTTCAGAAAAAAAATTATGTAAGTCAAACACATTTGGAGGTTACTCGAAGTTAAAAATCATTGTAAACAGACTTGAAGTGAACGCTGCATCACCGACGTTCACAGTGCTACCAACACATCAGTCATAATTACGTTCCACTTTACGCTATCAATCTGCGTTTTCTTATTGCAATCATGGTTTCATTGATGTCGGAAGATATGTCAAAGTTGTTTAGCATGATGCAATTAGAGTTCGAGAAACAAATGGCGATTATTACAAAGTCTGTTTCTGAGAAAGTTTCTGAAACCATAATGATGAAAATAGATGAAAAAATTAAACCACTTCTAGAAGAAAATAAAAACCTAAAATTGGAGATAGAAACTTTAAATTCAAAAATAAACCATCTAGAAAATTTAAATAGAAAAAATAATATAATACTCCATGGTCTCAAGGAGACTGAAAACAACCACACAGAGCTTTTCAAAAGAGTGGTGGAAACTTTTTCAACGTTATGTGTACCTATAGCAGACTGCGACATTAGTAGAATGTACAGGGTTGGGAAGCAAACCGCAGGAAAGGCGTCCAATCATTTTTTCCCTTACAACTTTTAACAAGAAATTGGAAATATTAAGAAATAAAAAGAAAATACCAGAAAACACATATATAACAGAAGATTTTTCAAAGGAGACAATGCAACAACGGAAGGAATTACAGCAACAAGTTAAACAAGAAAGAGAAAAAGGCAACGAAGCCTACATCAAAAACAACAAAATTATTGTGAAGCAAAAAGGGAGTGAGAAAAGGAAGCGAGACGACTTTGCATCTCCAGGTCCTACAATGTTTCACCAAGAAGAAAAGGGGAAACCTGTACTGGCCCCAACAAAGTTCCAAAAACCTGATGCATTTGCTTATATGAGAGCCAGATCTCACTCTCTGACGGAAAAACATGCATCATCTAAAGCATAGGATACAGCAGGCATTGGTAATCGGAAAAACAAACACTCTATAAATAAGTAACAGAAAAATAATAACAACCTCCCCAACCCGGCTGGTCACCGTGGGGTGAAAGACCATAACCCCCCAGATATGCTCACAAAAGAGTATAATGAGATAAATATTAAAAACAAACAACATATATATATATCAACGCTAAAAACAAGAACAGTAAGAACAGAAGAATCCCTATACGAGTTGGAACACGCACTTCAAGCTATTAAATGGGACATTGTAGGATTAAGTGAAATACGAAGATCGGATGAAAAAATCGAAGAACATGACAATTACATATTCTACTACAAAAATGAAACGCCAGGATTATATGGAGTCGGATTCATGGTACAAAAATATTTGAAAAACAGAATACAAGATTTCATTGGAGTTTCTGATAGAATAGCTGTTCTAAATATTGATCTGTATGGAAATCAACGTCTCGTATCGATAGTGCAACTCTATGCACCAACGGAAAATGCAAAACCAAAAGAAAAAGATTTATTTTACAACAAATTGAGAATTGTCACGGAAAATGTAAACAAAACAGTGATTATAATGAGTGATATAAATGGCCAAATAGGAGAACGAACTTACGGCGAGAGTAAGTTTCTTGGACCTTACACAACAGGTAAACGTAATGATAATGGACAACGACTCATAGACTTTGTTCAGTAACATAACTTGTAAATCATGAACAGTTTTTATAATAAAAAATTTAGCAGAAAATGGACATGGATATCACCTATGGGTATGGTCAAAAATTAAATTGATTATATAATCACAAACAAACCTAAACTATTTATGGATATAAAAGTACTTAATCAGTTTGATTTCAACAGTGCCCATAGAATGGTACGCGGTAAAATCACAGGAGATACAGTTAAACCCTCAAGAAAAAGATGAACCAATAATAATAATAGACAATTACAGCTGCCTTTACCGGACCATGCTTTGGAAGATTTGCAAAAATCTCTTAATCAAGAAATAAAAGAAACACATAATATACAAGAAAACTACAATATTTTGGTAAAAGAGCTAACAGATATACAAAGCAAATGTAACATAATTTTGAAAGAAGGAGATAAATTAGGAAAAGACGCAAGAGATATGATAATTCAACTTCAAAGTCTTAGGCAACAAGTACCAAGAAATAGAACACAAATATCATTAATAAGCAAAAAAATAAACAAGAGCATTAGAAAACATAGATTGAAAACAAGAACAGAAAACATTATACCCTACATAGAAAATACGGGAGGTGTAAAGAAAGCATGGAAAGAACTACAAGAAAATATCGATTGGATACCTAAAATGCAAGAAAGACACAATAAAAAGAATACAACAAAAAGAAAATATATATTAAGAATTGCCACTGATTTTTATAAAGATTTATGTAGTGATGCCTCATTAATACAAAATTCTAACCTGGAAATAAATACTGATGACGAAACAATACCACCAATCATACGAACGGAAATAAATAAAGCGATACTGTCACAGAAACACAGAAAAGCACCTGGAGAAGATGATATTACTAATGAACTTTTAAAAGGGACTGCTCCCTGTAATATTAGATCATTTACAAAGATTGTTTAACGCAATTATCGAAACAGAACAAATACCGTCACAGTCACACGTCAGCTTCGACAATTATTTTACTCCACAAAAAAGGAAAAAGGACGATATTGGAAATTACAGGCCAAATAAGTCTCATGCCTGTACTGTATATTTTTTTCCAAAAGTGTTATTGGAACGCTTAGCACGTATTATGGACGAAAACCAACCTAGAGAACAGGCAGGATTTCGATCTGGTTTTTCTACGATAGACCACATACATATACTATAAAACAGATAATTGAAAAGTATAACGAATATCGAATGCCATATTACCTTGCGTTCATAGATTATAACAAAGCTTTTGATTCTCTGAAACATCCAAAAATATGGGAAGCGTTACTGAACCAAGGAGTACATAAAAATACATTCGAATTATAAAAAATATATATATAGTGATATGACCGCAAAAGTAAAAACCGAACGATTGGGAGAAAAATTTTATATCAGACAGGGAGTCAGACAAGGAGATCCAATGTCACCAAAACTATTTTCTGCAACTCTGGAACAGATATTCAGAAAGTTTAATTCGGATGAATATGGTATACAAGTAAATGGAACCCCATTAAACCATCTGTAATGGTAGTAACCACACACTAATAAGGCTAAGGGATGCTGAAGGGTGGTGACTCCGAAGAGAGCTAAAACAACCAAACCCGACGAGTGACGAATATACACTGAATTTATTGCTTCCACCAAATTGCACAATTAAAAGGTAATTAGCGAAGTAATGCTTAGACTAGCTTATTAAATCTAGGTCAATGTAAATATGTGCGGCTAGCCCGTACACCTTGCCAACCAGAGAAGAACATACAGTAATTAAAGTAAAGTTAAGTAAATAGCAATAATACAAGTAAGCTACTATTAAAAGCTACGCTAGGTGAAAACAATAACTGTAAAAGCTTACGAATTGAATTTTAATAATAAAAGTAAATAAATTATTGCTAAAAATAATAATAAGTAACAAGTAGCGTTCACTTAAAAATTAATAAGTACAAAAATAATTATTCTTAACGTAACGTAAAGTAATAAGAAAAGTCAGTTTCACATAATATTATTATGATTTGCGGTCGGTGTGACTACTTCACCAAGAGATTTACACGGAATGGAAATCGACACTTATCGCGGGGGCTTAGGAGGCGCCGTGCCTCTGTTTACACTCAGAACGCCCATGCTCACGGATTTACGCAATTCACTACACTCGGGTTGCACTTGATGCTCACTAGGCACACACGGTAGACCGACGTTCACCGGGGTCTCCCCCCCCGGGAGCTGCTGCTGCTGGGTATCTCGAAATCCTTGCTTGCCGACACCGTTTCCTTCTTACTCGAAGAACTACTGATACAATTACGATTAATAGTAGAATCGCAACTATGAGGTAGCTGATTCAGTACTGATGGATGTCGTGAATGCTGAGATCTGATGTTGATTCTCGCTTTAAGGTGCTTATCTCATCCGTTATCTGATGGTAATCTTGCTGGTGGTTCTCTGTAGTAAAATCGTAAGCTGCCGCAGAAGTGTTGATGAGGGTATTTAAGATGGATATCTTTGAGGCTTCAATATCTGATTGCATGTTTACCCTTTTTACAAAGTCGTTGTGAGCGTAAATCGTAAATGAATCTGCCTTAAGAGTGCAACCTTGGCCTATATCCAGTAGGCCATTGTCCTTTAGAGTACTGACTGACATACCGCTAGGACAGAAAGTGCGAACGCTGCATTCATTGCAACACGAATACATCCAGACATTCTATCTGTGTAACTTGATCCACCTATTGTTACAAGGCGTTTGCTCGTAAGTGCAGGGCGATGTTTTCGTTCCCGCATTTATTAAATTTAGATCGCATATGTTTTGTTTAAGATTAAGATCGTAGGTAGGTTTATCTAAGGTACATAAGATTTTTTCTTCAGATGCATGAAGACAAGCTTGTAGGTCGTTGTCAGTTAAATATAACTGCGTCCCTTTTTAAATTAAAGGCTAGGTAAGTGAAGGTAGGTACAGTTAGGTAAGATATTCCTGCTTTATTACGTGGAATGGTAATAATTTGATCGAGCTCGTATATGTCGTTGTTGACGAGTGGGACCTTTATTTCTATGATGAGGTAATTCTTGTATACTTTTGCGAACACCTTAAGTAACTTGTATAGGTCTCGAATATTTTCGGTCTTTACGGGCGCACCTTTAAATCATCATGTAGCTGACCTGATATAAAATTAATTTGTTGCTGTAATTGCTCGCTTGAAAACAGGTGCGTATCGATGCGGCCATGAGTGATGTCTGTGACCGTATCTATAAGAGACGACTGCATGCGTTTCAAATCTTCAAGTATAATACTCGCCGTTAAAGCTGATGACGTAATGTAGAGACCGTTGTCGACGTCATTACGTAATTGATTTAAATCTGTAGATATTTCTTTAAATTGGCTATAAATTAGTGAAAACTGTTTGTTCATTATTTGTTGCGCTGTATAATGTTGTATTCTGCTTCGATTATTACTGTCTGATTTTTAATTAGTTGTTTAAGATGGTTTTCGTTGTAGCTAATCTTTTCAATATCTTTGGCGTATTGCAGAGCGAAGTTGTCATCTAAGACACCGAATAAGTAGTTAGCCACGGACCCAACACCATTTATTAATCCTCTTTTTTGGCGGTTGCGAGTAGGACCTTGTAGTAACCGATTATTATGTTCTATCTCAGTTAATTCGTGTGATAGTTGATTTGTAATGCTCATATATTGTGAATTCGATTTTACAGCCATGCCTTTTAAATGTCTTACGTAAGTCTCTATGTCGGCTATAGCTTGCCAGTAGCCTGAAAGGTTGTAGTAAACTACCAGCCTCCACTCATCTCGAATATACTGCATATTAGAAATCGTATCAAAGTAAAGCGCTCTATTGTCGTTAAAATTTAATGTTGTCGTATTGACGTTAATATTATTTTGTAAGGATGGAGATATCAGCATTGTAAATAGAAGAATTGCTAGCGAAATGCAGTTTGTGAAAGTGTATTTTTTCCTTCTACTTGCTTTTCTCTCTGTGCCTACATCCATTTGAGGTCGTTGCTCGGATAGTTTCGCTGTATTGTCCTTAGCTGTATCAATAGGGATAGGAAGTTGTATAAGCTTAGTTATAGGACGCTTTAAAACGTTGCTTTCAGTTTTGACAGACACGACTCTAACATATCCATCTTTTCCAGGGTGTAACTCTTGAACTCTTCCAAGCGCCCACTTACCTGGAGGTAAGTTTTCTTCCTTTATTAGGACAATTTCATTAACTTCCAGGTTTTTTGTTGGTTTTGTCCATTTAGACCGTACCTGAAGCTGCTGAAGATAGTCGGATGACCAAAGCTTCCATAACTGTTTATACATGAGCTGTAGTAATTGCCAACGTGCAGGTAAGCTAACATTGTCAAGGTCAGCCTGAGCTCTTGACATTAAAGAGTCGCCGATTAAGAAGTGGCCTGGAGTTAGGTAGGTACGCATCCTCTGGATTTTCTGTCAATGGGAATAGAGGCCGAGAGTTGAGACAAGCCTCGATCTGCTGGATTAAGGTCGATAACTCCTCATAAGTGAGTTTCTGCTCACCTAGAACTCGTTTGAAATGACGCTTAAAGCTCTTTACAGCGACTTCCCACAAACCGCCTGCGCTCGGCCAAGCTGGGGCATTAAACGACCACTCGATATTCATGTCATTGATGTTGCTAAATAAATCTGTATTTAACGTTCGTAGAATTTCTTTGTATTCCTTATCTAACGCTCGCTTTTCTCCAACGAAGTTTGTGCCATTGTCACTATACATATGACGGGGAGTTCCTCGCCGGGCACAGAAACGGCGGAACGCTGTTAAAAACGCTGGAGTTGATAGGTCCGACACCAATTCTAGGTGAACAGCCTTCGTCGCAAGGCAGACGAACACAGCCACATAACCCTTATAGGTCTTTACTCCCCTACCCCTGCTCAGTTTTAGATGCAAGTATCCGCTGAAATCGACCCCAGTTTCTGTGAAGGGGTGGGAGGGGGTAACCCTAGCTCTGGGAAGATCAGCCATTATTTGATGATGTTTTTCAGAGCTGTAGCGTCGGCATTTGACGCATAGCCTAAGCTGGCGCTTAACGGATCGCATACCGATTACAATCCAATACTTCTCTCTGACGTATGACAAGGTCAAGCGTGGTCCACCATGCAGTGTGGTTATATGCGCTTGATTGATAATTAAGTCAGTAAGACGGCCGTGATTAGATAGTATTATTATAGGGTGTTTAGCTGTGCTATTTGTGCTCGAATGTGTAAGGCGCCCTCCAACTCTCAAAATTCCGTTATCATCTAAATACGGATTTAAGCTCGCTATTTTGCTGTTTGACTGTACATGACCTTTGTTTTTAATATTTTCTAAATCGCATTTAAAATCATTTCCTTGAATGTACTTTATGATTAATTGATACGCTTTGTTTATTTCGTCAGCTGATAAGAATGTCTCATATTCAACAGGTCGGTGTCGTAGCGCGGCGGTGAAACGTGATACCCATGCCACTATCTTTACGGCACGAGTGATGGAGCTATTGTTTATTAATATTTCAATTATGAATGACGAACTTGATTCTTGTAAGGCTACGTTTACATTGACCCGTTTTGCTTCTAAGTTAGGCGCTTCGTAAATGCTGTTTTCAATTTTGTTAGGATTAAAGTAAGATAACCATTCCGGCCCGCTCCACCACAATGAGTTACTTCGTAGCTTAGTCCCAGTTAGTCCACGGGGGGCACAGTCAGCTGCGTTTTCTTCAGAGCGGACATGGTTCCAATTTAAAGCTGGTATTACTTCAGTGATCTGCTGAACTCGATTTGCAACAAATTGCTTCCATCAAGCTACATCACCATGTAGCCATCCCAGTACGACCATGGAATCTGTCCAGGCATAAACTTGGGAGTTCTGGCTTTCCTAAACATGTTTTAATAAGCTTCGTTAGTTGAGCTAAAAGTAGAGCTCCACTGAGCTCTAATCGTGGAAGTGAGACTTTCTTATTTATTGGAGCTAATTTAGTTATTGCTGCAACAAGTCGTGATATGCACTTGCCTTTATTGTCGCTTGCTACTAGATAGACTACGCAGGCGTATGCCTTTTCCGATGCATCGCAGTAGCCGTGTAGTTGGAATTCGCGCTGTGTATTACCTAAGTGTCTAGGTATATTGAATTGACTTCAGTCCATTCATTTTTTATTTTTTCTGGAATCTCGTCATCCCAGCCTAATCCTGAGGACCATGTTTTTTGAAAAAGGATCTTGGCTCGGACTGTTAGTGGCGAGAGCCAGCCTAACGGGTCGAATATTTTTGATATTAAAGATAGTAGCTGTCGTTTCGTAGTACAGTTGGCTACACAGGGCTGTTTTGTTTGTAAATACAAATGAATCGGACGATGGTACCCATCGGAGCCCCAAGGTTTTACGGGACTCTGAGCATTTAAAGTCAAACGGTTTGTCAAGTTGTTCGGAAGACAAGTCTTTTAGAAGCTCAGGGTCATTTGCCGACCATTTCCGTAAATTCATTCCTGCGCCTTTTAAAATTTCGATTAGCTGGATCTGTAATTCCTTTGTAGCTTCTAATGTGTTGTGTCCGCTAAGTACGTCATCCGTATAAAAGCTTTTTTCTAAAGCTGCAGCTGCAAGGGGGTATTTGGCCATGGTTAAAGGTTTTCACGTTGCCCGATAAGATCCAGCCTAATTTGGTTTGCTGAGCTATCGGTGCGCTGTGCTCACCCTTTACTAGTCCGCTCATGATAACATCGGAGTAAACACATGCATCTAATAAAATGTCGATAGGCTTCGAAACATTGTATTCGGGATCTGCTAACTTCATATGCTGGAGGTGAGGCCAAGATCGCTTAGAAAACGAGATGTTCGGTAAATCACTTATAACTCGAGGAATAACAGAAGCTTCGGTATTAAAATTATAGTCGTAAATAGATTTGCACTCGAGAGTGACAAGGCTTTTGCTTTGCTTAGGGCTGATATCTACACCAGATACAGATGCGCTAAATTTACGGCGAGGCAACCCTAAGAGCTGAGCGGCGTTTTCTGAGATTAAGGTAATCTTTGAACCTTGGTCGAGTAACGCTCGTAACGTGATGTAATTCCCGTTAATAGCTTTTATAATAAGACAGTAGCCAATAAAACCTCTTCGTCATTAGCACTAACGTGGTTAACAACATAAGGTTTGTTGCTCAACGATTTAGATATCGGTGGTGATAGCATGGCCTTCGGCTTTGACTTGTCAACATGCACCGCTGAAGTCGAGTGCGACGACCCGACACATGCGTCATGTAGCTTCGTATGATGCTCGTTATTGCACTCCTTGCATCTTTTATTCGAAATGCATTTATCGCTAGAATGTTTGAATAAACAGTTTTGACAAAGTTTCAATTTCGCAACTGTCCTTAATTTCGCATCCGCTGTCATATTGCTTAATTTGTGGCATCTATAGAGCTCGTGATCAAAGTTACATAAAGGACATTTTAATGTAGAAGTAATCGCTGCTTGGTATCCTTTATAAGGCAACCTATTGTAGGATTGTCTATATGTAGGTTGGTTTCTAGGCTGATAGTACGCTGGAGCTGGCTTGGATGAAGTTGGATGATCTCTTTCTCGCTTATGCATGGGTTCGAGAGCAATGAACTTACTCTCGAGAAAAGTCATAAATTCTTCCAATGAGGCTAAATCTCTTGGAGACTTACGCGCTTCTTTATATGCGCCGTACGTGTTGCTGTCTATCTTTTTTGTTAAAAGATGCACCAGTATGGGATCCCACGTATTGGTGTCCACGCCAAGGTTATGAATAGCGTGGATACACTCTGTGGTGGTATCATAGAGTCGTTTGATTTCGAATGACGTCTGCTTACTAATGCTAGGCTGGTTTAAAAGTGTTTCTATTTGCGTAGTGAATAGAACTTGTGGGTTATTATAACGATGGGTTAAGATGTCCCATGCAACGTCATAATTGTCGGCTGAGATATGTAAATGCTGAATTAAGCGCTCTGCTTCGCCCTTTACTCTACCCTTAAGGTGCTGCATTTTTTGAGCTTTTGATAAAAATGTATTGTTATGTATAGACTCGGTGAACAAATCAAAAAAGGTAGGCCAATGAGTATATTTACCAGTGAAGGTTGGTATTTCTAAGATTGGAGTAGATTGCTGAATATGTGCGGTAGCGCAAAGCTTTTGATGCAGTGCCTTCTTTGTTTGTTTAAACATCGATTCGTATTCTAGAAAATAATTTTGGTAAATTTCATCTTCTCCTTCTAAAATGTTATTTATTTCTAGGTGTTGCTTGTCGATGCTCTGCCATCTCGATTGGATGTTGCGCAATTCATCTTTAAGTTCCCACTTATCAGTAATTTCACTCACCTTGATGCTCTCTATCAGTCGGCCAAACGCTCGGAAATTCGCCCTTTGGAAGGACAAAAGGTCGTCAATTTTGGACGACAAGTCTGTCTCTGTCATTTTCATTTTACCTTTACCTGAACCTGAACCTACCGGCTCTATAGCTATAAGTTGCTGTCTTAATTCGTTATAATAATTTTTCGTTCTCTCATAAACTGACTCTAAAAAGTACCTTTGTTCTTTATTCTCTATGGTTTCTAGTTGCTCGTTGTTACTAACGAACTCTTCCCATAAGTTGTTTAAAGAGGTTAATCGTAAATTTAAATACGCAGCAGTTTTACGATATGCTGGATCCTTTTTGAAGTTAGATCCAATGCGCTGAAGCTCAGTGACAAGTTCACCTTGACGGGTGAATAATACTTCGTAGTTCGACATAATCGCTGGACAAGCAAGTAAAATATGAACGATCTTACTTGAATGTTATTGCACGGCGAGTCTCCTGACTCACACAAAGGAGTTGGGTGTCGCTGTCGCTATTGAGTATACCAACCCACAGGAACGCTGCAGTGCTGCTTATAGTCACTTAAGTTTGGGTTGATACACACACGTGGAAGAGCTTGGATATAGACACGTGTATAAAAAGTCGGAAGTTTTTACGCTAGTTCACGAAACACAAGACACTCGCGTGAGCGGTCCCGTTTGTCCGAAAGCTTGAAGGACCAAAAAATAATGTAATGGTAGCAACCACACACTAATAAGGCTAAGGGATGCTGAAGGGTGGTGACTCCGAAGAGAGCTAAAACAACCAAACCCGACGAGTGACGAATATACACTGAATTTATTGCTTCCACCAAATTGCACAATTAAAAGGTAATTAGCGAAGTAATGCTTAGACTAGCTTATTAAATCTAGGTCAATGTAAATATGTGCGGCTAGCCCGTACACCATCTACGTTTTGCAGATGATCTCATACTTATATCTGATAATGCAAACAATTTGAGAACAATGTTGCGACAACTGGTTGACGACAGCGCAAAGGTAGGTCTACAAATGAATGTACTTAAGACAAAATTGATGTCCAACCATATAAAAATACCCATTGAAATCAACAACAGTGAGATAGAATATGTAGAAGAATATGGTTACCTTGGTCAAATTATATCTCCAACCCAATTGAACAGCAAAGAAATAGAAAATAGAATTAACTCATCATGGAAAAGATACTAGTTTAACTCATCATGGAAAAGATACTAGTCCTTGAAAGAGATCACAAAAAACCCAGCAGTACCAATTAAACTTAAAAACAAATCTTCAACTGTTGCGTTCTCCCATGTATGACATACGGCTGCCAGACTTGGTCCCTTACAAAAGAAAGTATAAAAAGATTAGAAACTTGTCAACACAATATAGAAAGAAGTATGTTAAATATAAAAAGAACAGAAAAAATTAAACTGAAAGAAATTAGATTTAAAACAAAAGTTATGGATATATCTCACACAATAAAATCCCTGAAGTGGAAGTGGGCAGGTCATACTATCAAAAATAAAAGAAATAAATGGAGCAAAGACATTATAGAATGGTACCCAAGAGAGGGAAAAAGATCAAGGGGTAGACCAACCCGAAGATGGGAAGACGATATAAAAACTACAGCAGGTACACTATGGATGCGGAAAGCTCATGACCGAGAGCTATGGAAGAGCCTGGGGGAGACCTATGCTGAAAAGCAAAACAGCCTTTAGTGTTTTTTTTGTAACTAATGCCTATCATTAATTTTCTAAACAATTTCTATATAAGGTTGTTAATAAAGGTTATTTGAATTGAATTGAATAGACTTCTTATAATGCACGATATATGGTGCAGATTTCAGAGCTTGGTAATCGACCATAGAAAAATATAAGTATCATCTTCATTTGGACTGCTAGTATAAATTAGCCAAAATGTTTTGAACAACTGCATTTTAGTAATGTCATTTGTAGAATAGGGTTATTAAGTGAACACAGTTTACAATTTTTTACGTTCTTCGTATTCTTACGTTTTTAAAGATTTTTCTTGAGTGATTTGAGTGAGATGTGTAGTGAGAATAATAATTAGTCTTATTATGTAATATTTTTATTTAAAATTCAGTAATCAAGAAAATAATACGAAAAGTACAAATGTATTATAGCAGCATTGGCATCTTGCATTTTAGGCACTGTGCTCATAATAGATATATTTTTGCCCAGATTTGTGATGAGTGATGACTGATGACCCTAAGTTAGTGTTTACATAAATTCTTTCTCGAGTTTGGCTGGAGTATTGACAATGAGGACCGCAAAAGCATTGACCTAGAAGAGATAGACAAGACAATGGTTTGTAACAACATTCATTCTTACAAACCATTTGTTCAAATTCTGTAATGAGAGACCTAAAGTTTTCTGCAGCCGCTGCAGCGCTTAAACATTTATGTCGTCTAATCAACAGACAAACATCGCAGCGCCAGATCGCAGATCGGTCAAAGACATCGTAGTGTGTATCAAGATGACGTCTTATGATTGTAGAAAGCCGTGGCACAGAAATGAAATAATATCTTTTCTATTCTATTATTACGATATAACTATTTAATAATGACTTGAATACCATTAATTTCACTTACTTGTCAACTGAATTGTAGTAAACGTCTATGTGTACACTTTGATAAGAAATAAAGATATATTTTCGGCTCTCCGCACGCGTTTAAGCCGTGTGAATGTCGAAGCCACACTAAAGCAAGGTGCCGAGTCTACTCCGCAGATGAGTCCTACATAGTGCGTGTTCGGAACGCCCTATCTAGTGTAACCTTCGGTCAACAATACAACTAGATGTCAGGTCGGCGCTAAAAATGTGTCTGGGTAAATAACAGCGCACTTGAGAAGTGAGCTCTTATTTTTTCGCAAGGCAATAACGGGAAAAAGTACTTTATTTGTAGCCCCTTAAGGTTGAGTACACCACTAAATGTTATTGACGTCTTTTTATTTTTAAAAGACATGAGTAATTTATTGCTTTGAAAAAGTATTTATTCACCAGAATTTAGCTTTTATTTTGTATGTGGCGCGTTATCTAGTTGGTATTGTTGATCGAAGAGTGTAACGTATACATCGCTGCTTAAAAGCAGTCCACTGCCGTGTGGCGGTGGCATTGACAGCACATCAAATAACAACTGCACATGTAAGTACACACGGCATCAGATCAACCTACCCTAAACTGTCAAATTTCTCCAATGAATATTAATCCTTAGAGCCAAAATATAAAGTTCAAAATTGATTGTAGAAATTTGACAGTTTTGGGTAGGTTGATCTGACGCCGTGTGTACTCTACGTGATAAGGGGTGCACCCATTGCTGCTCTATGCTGTTAGATATAAAGTTGTGGTCATATAATTAGGAACAGGTAGTATTCAATTCCATTTTATAAAATCTAGTTCCAATAACTTTGCACTGATTTATTATCAATCACTTTTAACCACGTAAAAATGTACTATCATGACTTAAGTTCCAACTCAGAATATTTTATACAATACAAATTAACTTTTATCATGTTTAGAGACAAAAAATAACAAGAAATGTTTTTGCGATATACTGGCCAGCTGGACAAATAATTAGGAACGCAATATCATATCGTTTACAACATTTCTAAATTTTAAATTTGAAAAAATAATTTTGTATGCTATAATTTGGGTGTGTTTTTTGGGCGCCATTTCTTCAAGTCTACAATTACAAGTTGTTAAATATATAATATTATTTATTACAAAACATGAGAAAGCAAAACAGTTGCGATTCTTTGACAAGAAAAATTATAATTGCACTTTATGAACGTGATTGGTCTTACAAAATGATTGCTGATCATATAAAATGTTCATAAACTAAAGTTTTTAACGCGGTCAATCACTTTAAGAAATTTCACACTATTTATCTACCAACAACGTATCTCGGAAAACGACATCTCGAGAGGATTCTATGATTGTTCGGGCAGCAAAGGCTGCCCTTGGGCTCAGAAACGATAAGAAGTAAAGTTTTTGACAGCAGGCGAGGAGTATCAGCACGTACAATTCCTAGACGATTAAATGATGCTCAATTATTTGGAAAAACGGAAAATACCGCTCGTCAACAGGAAGCACCGACGAGCGAGACTAATCCAGTCTCTCGAAAGTATGGCAGCTGGACGGAAAATCAATGAAAAAATTTATTATTTTCTGATGAGTCAAAGATAAATAGACTTGAGTTTTGATGGATGGTTGAAACTGTATGTGCGACGTCCTGCAAAGCAAGCGTTGAATGCTACTAATATTATAAACGCGAAAGTTTGTAAGTATGGATGGATGTTTGTTACTCTTTCCGTAAAAACAACTGAATGGATTTGGATCAAATTCGGCATACAGAAAGTTTATAACCTGGATTAACACAGGATACTTTTTATCCCGATTTTCTCACGGGAACGGGAACCACGCGGGTGAAACCGCGTGCGGCCGCTAGTAATAAATACATCACAAAACAAGTAAAGCATGGAGGACGAAACATTAAAGTTTAGGGATGTTTTTCTGGATATGGTGTGGGCCCCGTGAAATAAATTAAAGGTAATCTAGATGAAACAATGCTTCCTTACGCTGAGGAGATGTTACCAGTGACCTGGATATTTCAACATGATAATGACTCCAAAGCCAAACACACTGCCTATTCTGTTAAAAATATTCTTATAGAGCAATCAGTTTCGATGTTAGACTGGCCTGCAAATAGCCCAGATCTCAATTCCATTGAAAATTTGTGGCGTGAAGTGAAGAAGAGCGTATCCGCTAAAAGAACAAGTCATCTAAACGAGCTTCACGATGCGTTTGTGGAAACGTGGAACGCCATTTCTGTTGAAAATTGCCAAACTCTAAGTTTGTTACCAGACCAATCGATCGATCGTCGATCGACGGCATCGATCAACATCGATCGATGTCGATCGACTGGTCTGGTAGCTTTAATCGATCGACGAATACCGTTTGACTAACCAATCGATCGACGACGGTCGGACGACGTTGATCGATAGGTGTGGTAGCTTTAATCGATAGACAGATACCGTTCGTCTAACCCATCGATCGACGTTGATCGATTAACCCCGGCTATATTCCATCAGTTTCTTCCGAAACGCATGCAGAAGAGGACTCGTTGTTCTTGGCCAGTACGATGTTGCTCGTACTATTATTACGGAGACGCAAACGCAGAAGAATCTGATTGCGGCCGTTTTTTAAAGCCTAAGATCGCTTATTTTATCCAAATGACATTTTAAGCAGCGGTTTTTTTTGCGTAGCGATTATCATGAATTTCGAGGTTATTTTTTATTAGACAACAGATAACTAGCTCCATTCAAAAATATCTTGGGGGAGGAAGGGACGGGGATGGAGGGGGTACGGTAATGGTAACTTAGTAGAAAAATTGTTTTTTTTCCTAAAAATAACCTAACATGACCTCAAAATAAAAATATCTTAAAACTATGCATTTCCGCACTTTGGATCCCCCCACCCCTCCCCCTCCCCTCCCTAATAGCCTCGATGTCTCGTCGATGCAGTGGGGTCAAAGTCGAGAGTCCTACTAAATATTAATTTTTATTTTTATAAACTACAATGATAGGTACCGCCTACATTTACGTTATTCAATTCAATAAATTTAATTGTTATTTAATCTAATAATATTAGTTTCAATTAGATTATTAAATTATTTATATACAGGATGTCCCAGAAATCAAAGTCAAGCCGAAAATGGGCAATAGGCCACGTCGTGTTAGTTATTAGAAAAATGTGAAAAAAAATCTTGGTGTTTACTTCTCAAATTATGAAGATTTAAAAATAAGTCCTAAAAATTTACAGCCTGTGATGATCTTTCAAGTCCTGTGACTATAAATAATAACTTTTCGTCAGTTTTTTTCTGTGATGTCACCATGAATTACTGTTCTGTAAATTACAGTTAAAAGTTAAAACATAACTGCTTCAGTTTCAAAGAAAATAATAGATTTGTGCCCAACATTGTTTCAAAATAGTAACATCAGCCAACATTAACTGACTGTTCATTAAAAAAAATGTACTACACTGTTTTGGCAAGTAACATTAAAAGATGGCACGTTTGGTCTGGATTCTTAAATGGTATGACACTTACCAATTGCTACTTATTAATTAAGAAAAAAAAATCAGTTGTTAGATTCATTTAGTTATGATTTTTATCAAAACAGATTTACATGATTTTATAACAAATGTTCGAACTGTTTGCCTTCAGCTGCAATGCAAGCTCTCTTTGAAAATGATCGCGTAATAAGACGGGCGTATCTTCTCGAGTTGATGTATTCAACGGCTTCGGCAATTTTTTGGCGCAGCTCGTCTAAATCTTGAATAGGTTAAGAGTACACTTTTCCTCGTACCCCAGTAAAAGAAATCTAAGGGGTTTAAGTCAGTTGAACGGGCAGGCCGCGGAATTGTACCATTCCGCCCAATCAACCTATCGGGGTATTCTCGATTGAGAAACTCGTACTGTGGAAGCATAATGCGCTGGGCAGCCATCTTGTTGATACCACATGCCGCCGTAAATGTTCAGAGGCACTTCTTCCAATAAATCTGGTAATTGATTATGTAAGAAGTCCAAATAAGCCTAGGCGTTTAAGTTCTCCGGCAGCTCGATTGGACCAATAACATTACCATACAAAATTCCCGTCCACATGTTTAATTTAAACCGGAACTGCGATCTGTCGCAATTCTTTGAAAAAAATATATGATCCGATGAGACAACATTTAAAAAGGACGGTTACATAAACCTCCACAATTTGCACGAATAGCACGTGGAAAATCCAACTTTGATACGGGTTGACCGATCGCAGGTTTTTTGAGGTTTATGGTACCTAAATAAAGTTTTACCGGCTTATAATAAAAATGTGGAGAAGATACGCCCGATACGTCTTATACGTACGTCTTATTTAAGCGGGGCGTGAAAAAGCATTTATGCAGGCCGCCATAGTGAGAGCGTTCGGCATAGCGTGGTAGCGCTGTGATGAACGCTTTCACTTCTTAGGCTTCACTGGCTGCTTTTCATCAGGGCCCTTATTCTGTAACGATTCCTTGTTTCGAAACCACGTCTATTCCTTAAAAAGTTACGATATCTTCCCAAAAACGTATGCGTTTGACGTTTGTGCGCGGTAAGCTTTAGGTGTGGAATCTATAGATTGCGATACAGAATCAGGGCCCAGGCAGAGTGAAGCCGTTATGGCGTGCCACAATAAAAAAAATAAAAAAATTACGCGATTATTTTTAAAGAGATGTAGAGCTTGCATTGCAGCTGCAGGCAAACAGTTCGAACATTTGTTATACTAAAACCTTGTTAATCTGTTTTGATAAAAAGCATAACTAAAGGAATCTAACAATTGAATTTTATTTTTTTTTTCAATTGAGAAGTAGCAATTAGTAAGTGTCACACTATTTTAAAATTCAGACAAAACGCGCCATCTTTTAATGTTACTTGCCAAAACAGTTTAGTATATTTTTTTTAAAGTACAGTCGGTTAAAGTTGGTTGATGTAATTATTTGGAATCAATGTTGGGCAAAATTTAATATTTTATTTAAAACTGAGGCAGATATGTTTTATTTTTTAACTGTAATTTACAGAAGGGTTATTCATTTTTACATCACACAAAAAAACTGACGAAAAGTAAATATTTGTAGTCACAGGACTTAAACGATCATCACAGGTTGTAAATTGTTAGGATTTATTTTTAAATCCTTATAATTTGAGAAGTACATGACCAAGGTTATTTATACTATTTTGCTAATAACTTGCCTTACTAGACACGACTTGCCTATTGCCCATTTTCGGCTTTACTGTGATTTCTAGGACATCCTGTATAAATAGATTCCATAGATTGTTTTCGGTACGAGCCGTTCTTAATTCTGTGTCCACAACTGTATGTGCAGTCGTTAGTCCGCTTTTCGCCTTTTACCACCCAAGAGAAAAGATGGGTTTTAAGACTTTTAAGTATCTTTTTTCGATTGGAAAGTGCCTTCCACGGAAAGATTTTGCTGTGATGAGCCTCCACCACACAGGTTTATCTATATAAATAAAAATCGACTGCCACAAATGTTAATCCGCGCATCACTTCAGAACGGCTGCACCTATTTGGCTAATTCTTTTTTTGTTGTGTTTGTAATTGTCAGGAAAGAAAATTATTGAAAATTCTTCACGGGGTACGGGGTCGTCACCACGGGGACGACGACGCGGGCGGGCCGTTAGTAAAATATATTTTTCAAACACCTTGTTAATAGCAAACCATCTTTGTTATCAGCAGCATCTTCAAGAACGAAGCCTCTAGACGAAGTAATGGAGAACCTACGCATCACTGTGCACAAGAAAGTGCCGAAAAACGTAGAGGTTTTGCACCTGGCCGCGCTCGCCACGCGACTCATGAACGGCGTTCGGTTCACGTCGTGTAAGAGCGCCAAGGACCGAACTGGGATGTCAGTCACCCTGGAACAGTGCTCCATACTAGCCAGCGAGTATCACCTGGCCAAGCACGAGATGCAGAAAGCGCTGAATATCATGAGAAGGTAAGGCGTGTGCTATTTATACTTATACGTTTGAAATTATCATCATCATCATCATCAGCCTATGAATGTCTCACTGCTGGGCACAGGCCTCCCACGTGGACAATTGCACGTAGGGATATTGGGCCATAACCCACCACCCTGGCCCAATGCGAAATGGTAGGATATTTTTCCTAGGGCGGTGAATGGTGATGTCAGTCTACTTGAACAGTTCAGCGACTAACACCTGGAATTGAAGTGCTGAAGGTGCTGGATATCTTAAGAAAGTAAAATGCTTCTGACTTTTTTATTTTATTTTACTAATCAGGAAAACGAGATGGAAATCCTTCATCAAAGCGCCCATGGACCGTTGCAGACCTTGAAGCATCAGTTCATATGCCTTATAATTTTCTTAGAACTAGTCTTTAAACTGGAACACAGCACAATGTAAAGCATTGCTGACTGGCGGCGGAAACAGGTTTTACGTTGGTCGCTATCCAGTCTGATTCTTGGCAGAATCCTTACACGTGCACATTGACATTTTATAAACTTTATTTAGGTTTATTGTAAAAAGGCTGGATTTAAGTTTAATTGTCACTGTACGAAGCGTACGAAAATGTACAGATTTAGAATTAGAAGCAAATGCCCGGTATGCTTTTTAGTGGGGCCAATATAGCCGTTCATATTCATATTCAATTTATTGGCTATAAACATAACAAGGTTTGTTACAAGGCAAGTCAATTGACAAAAAAATAACACAGTTGCTGTATACAATTTACAGAAAAAACAAACAATGAAATTATTAAAAAACATAAAACATGAATAAATAAAAAATTAAACTGTCAATGTCATTATAACCATTTAGTTCGGCTCGATCTCGCATATTTTTTCGCTCGCTGCCTGTTGTAGCTGACAAAAAGTGTTTGTTTTACAGCGACGGTTGCCGCCGCGAGAACACGTTCAAAAACATAGGCGTAAGGAAGTATGCTTTCTCCAAAAAGCAGGTCGCCGCTCTGCCCGCCGAGTACCGGCCGCCGCCCGGGACTTACGGCTCGCCGCACACGTAATATCCGATCGAGGGGCGGGGGAAGCGACGGCGCACTTGACACCCGAGCCATCCCCCAGTTCGCTACGGTAATTTTGACCGTAAGCCAGAGGATTGAGGTACTTCATTGCAAACGTAGTACTTTGTTGGTGTATCTGAATAAAATTTGTATGTTTATCTGAGATACGCTTTACTCTTTGCCGGGCACAGTATGTTGAATTAATTTATTGGTTTTCGACCTTATGTTAAGGGAATAAAGTTTAAATTATGATAGGATTATACATCTTACTGACTGTAAAAAGGGTTAACTAGACTTCGCTTACGTTATACAAGCATACCATAAATTACTCTGGCGATACGTCAGTCAGTAAGAATGGAATAGCATTATATTTGTACCCTTTAGAAGATATTGACTTGTTACCACTACATTAATAGTGAACCCTATTAACTTGGAATACGTTTGAAGAATTAATACAAAGTTCTCACATGCTGTGCCCTGTAAGATCAGTTATGCGTATTTTAGTTTAAATAATGTAAAGAGAAAGTTTATAAACTACCCTAGATATGTTTGTTGTTAGAAACTGAGGCTAGCTCGTCGTATGGCCCCTTGTACCCATAAAATTTCCTGTCTTCCACACAGTTACGACGACTACGTAATGCAAACTATCAGTAAACAACGTTTAACGGATTGGACCCTCAATTTATTTTATGTTGGTTGAAAGTGTAGATCAACAAAACTACTGGCGAGCAAGAACATCTATCAGATTCAAGTGGTGTCGTTAGATCATGATAATTCTTAAAAACTAGGTTAGTACACATACTTTACGTTACAAGCATAAAATATGTTACTAATTATTTTAAGACTTACATAAATTTCCTGTTTCTTTTCAATAAACGCCTCGGCAATCTTAACGATTTTTTTGCTGTCAGAAGGTTCTGATTAAGCGTGATATGTCTCATGACTTGGATACGACAGATGTTCGTCCTCTGCCTACTGGTTGTAGATTTACTTGTCGTGAAATACATATTACCTATGAAGCTTCTTTATTTAAATCTTATTTACATTTACATTCGTATCGTACTTACATTCTTGGAACTGTTTTATTTATAAATCTAACATTGATGAAACAGTGCTTTTCAAACAGACTTGCATAGATTGAAAGGTGAAGGTGTATCATGAAAAATATTATTTCGATGAATAATACTCTAGTCAGTTCATATCTAATAGTATTGAAAAAGCAGTGTTGCGTAGAGGGAGCCACTGGCACACTTCGCAAAACGAAAAAAACGTAGTTTTAGAAGATGTCACTAATAAAACAAAATGTGAAGAGTAATTTAAATAATGTCATGACTTATATATTTACGTAATTGTGCTTGTGGTGCCTCTAGTGGTGAAATATTGCAGGTTTATCTCCTACTATTAAATGTGGAGGGTTGTAATGATCGATTCAAAATGGCCGTTGCATTAGAGTTGCACTGACGCAAAGCTAACTGCGGCAGTCGCTATTTCGTCGGTTAGTCGACAACATGCACCCTAAAACCTTGTTCGCACTAGACGATAATTAATCGTTTTGTGTATTAAGTGCTTGGTTTATAAAAAAACTAATTTTTAAAAGAATACAAGCGAAGCTATGTATGCGCTTCTCGAATTAATTACTCGTCTTGTGCGAACAAAGTTTTAGAGCCCCCTTCGCACCAGCGTTTCCTTTATCTAGGCGTTGATAAACATACGAAGGGTACAGGGGAAAAGGGATCATTGTCAAATGTGACTCATTGTGAGAAAAATGTAAAACCCTTATTTACTTTGTAACCTTATTTATTAAACACTTTTACACAGTGGCACTTAAAAGTATGTTATGTAGCTTATATTATATTTGGGGTTTGTATTCTTCATTATTTCTTTAGGTAAAATTACTTTTAAGAATTAATAATGTAATCACAACATTACTTCTAACAAAGATCATAGTCAATTGACAATGATCTTTTTTACAAATTTTTGTATTTTTGTATTTAGAATTCTTAACTCAATTTAATTAATTATAGTTTTTTATTACTTAATTATAATTTACTAAATTTATGCAACATATCGCAGGAAATGAGTGAATAGCGCAAAAACTAAAGACAAAAAAGATCAATGTCCATAGACAATGATCTTTTTTTCTGCAGCAAGGGTGACATTGATCTTTCTTTGATGCAGCCATACAATTGTTTTTGAGTCCCTTGTGTGGCATGGCCCACACCCATCTTTTTTACCGTTTTTCATTAATAGAGTCTAGAAGCTTTTTTAATTTTGCAATAGATGGCATTGTTAACTCAATTTGAGTGAAACGTTGACAATAACCCTTTTTCCCTGTACCCTTCATACGTTTACAACATGAGCACTAATGAGCAGTGCAAATGCCACAATCGAGTGACTTCTCGGTCGAACACTTTTCGGCAATGTCCGCTTGCGCTCCATTCCGACCGCGGCGCGTACACGTACACACTTGTAGTATAAGGTATAGCCTGACCGCAACCGCTGTTCCGCGCCTTAGGTATGCGCGGGTAGGTGGGGAGTGGGAAGTAAAGAGCATGAACTCACATGAGATTCGTGGTGTCAGACAGATCTTACGATATCGAAGCACAGTTTATTGAAGCTTTATATTTACGAGTATAATTACATCCAATCCGTTTTTGTCCAATATGATTTTTAGATAAGTACAAATTAAAGAACCAATATAAATGAAATAAATCTTTAACTCTTGGAAATATAAACTTTCTTTGTTTGCTTTTCTTTTCTTAAAATATTCGAAACTTTGAAAATGACAGTCTTGATATCTCGAGATAATGCACGACCCATTTTTAGATATTTAATCTCATGTGCGTCTGACACACTAGTTGCCGCCGTGAGCGATGACGGCAGAATGACAAAATGGAGCAACTGTTTCGCCGCTCGCATACCCAAGGCGCGGTACAGCGGTAGCGGTCAGACTATAATACTTGCCAAATTTCATAGTTCTAGGTCAACGGAAAATACCCTATAAATTTTGATTCCCTTGAGAGTGTCGAAATATACGTTTATTGCGGCATAAACGGCCGTATCTTTTTTTTACCTTAACTTAGGAGTTTGATTTTTTTCAAAGCTTCAAGAGACTGTAGACTTGGGTATATCGTTTTAATTTCACCTGGATACCACCACACGTTCCAGAGATAATATCTTGACAGACTGAGAGACGGACAACAAAGCGATCCCTTAAAGGTTCCGTTTTTTCCTTTTGAGGTACGGAACCCTAAAAACTGATTATAACTCCACTATGTGGGGTTGATATTGTTGACCAAAAGACCGGTACTTATTCTGTAAGCAGACGAACAAACCGATGGCCTATATGTGTATTTTTCGTGCGCGTAGATTGCATGCAAGCTATTATCGCTATAGAGTGGTCGCCCGGGAAGGCCCTCGAATGTACAGACAACGCGTATGCGTTAATATACGTCTCAAACGCCTGTGCTCGAGAAAGACTGGTGCGAAAGGGCTCATAATACTCGTAATATCTGCCCCTGTATCGGCTACAAAATATGAATAGGGACATGGGTTCATTTGACATTTGAAGCCCATAATATGCCCATATAAGGACAAAATATGGGCTTCAAATGTCAAATGAAGCCCATTTCCCTATACATATTTTTTAGCCGATAGACCCGCTGGTGTTTCGTATTGTAAAACACTTTGTGCCTTACAAATAAACTGAGATTAAGGTCGCAATAGTTATTCCGTGTTTTGTCTTTTTTAGTCTAATTTGAAATTACGTTTACATGACAGGAAGAAAACACAAAATAACTATTCGTAGCTTATTCTTTGTTTATTTGTAAGGCGCTTTGTCTAAAAGTCTTGTTTGTATTTGCACTCTATTCTGATTTACGTGTATTTACTAACTAGTTGAGGAGTCTTCAATAGCACCTTAACTGGTAATCATTAAAGACTTTTATGATATGTCAAATCGACAAAAAAAAGGTCTTTTTGTAATCTCTTACTACAAAGGAAGAGATTTATATTGGAACTTTAAAATAGCTTTAATGTTGAGTAAATGTCTAGTTGTTTATTATGTACTTAAAAAGGAGTGTGTCTAAGGGGAATTCGTAAGGCGAAATAATAAAACGGTTTTGAAACTACCTTTGTGAAACATTTATTTAAGAAATCATTTTTGTGTATTAATTTAGATGCATTGTTTTTGTAATTACTAGCGTTTATTTACCCTTGATGAGCTAAAATACTAACAGTACAGTCTGCATCTGAAAAGAGCCACTTTATTTTAGTCATGATTTATTTTTATTGGAATATCATTGTTATTATCATATTATTATTATGTAAGTAAGTAAATATTATGAGCAGGATTGTTTCAAAAAGTGATTGAAAAGTCGAACTGCCTTAACGCTCCTTTTCCTTGATTACACCAATTTTACGCCATAACGACTTGTGTGTACTTAGACCATATTTCTTGTCTCGTGTTTGTCAATATTTTGAACGTACTTAAATGTTAGAAATTCCAGCTTTTTTGAAACGTAGCAACACTTTTCTCAGTTTTAATCTGACTGTACGTACAAATTAATGATGGTGTTGCCATTGTTTGTAGATTTGGTTGCAATGTGAGGCACGTAAATGTGATGCCAAGTGTGTTTGTGTTAGAATCCCTTGGCATATTATGCTAGTTGCAGGCAATTAAGGACCAATGAACATTTTGTTTGTTCACACACGACTATTTTACTGCGGAATACTAAAATAGTAGGCCTAGCATGCGCAACACAAGATATGTCGCGGACGAGAGACGATAAATCATTTTAAGTGGTCATGTTAAGGTTTGTAGACAAAAATACCACAGTTTACGCAAAAACTACTATTTAGCCTATTTTTGACATATTATGTAGAGTTATAAGCGCATCCATATGTCTTTAGTGTCGATAGACATTAGAGATAAATGAATAAAACACGAGAAAACGGGTCGAGAAGAGTTCTCGTGTCGCGAATGCTAGGCCGGCTGAACACCTATGTACACACGCTAGCAGATTAACGTTTCCAAAAAATTACAAATTTCTTCAATCGAAGTTGATCCTTATGACCAAACCATAAAGTTCAATATTTATTGTAGACGGGCGTCTGTACCGCATTGTGTCACGTTGAAGATGGTATAGGAGTTTATAAGCCTTTGAGGCATCTGACATCCATTGTTGCTTTCAAAAGGTGTCTAAAGAGCCATGTTGAATCTTGTAACTTACGAAAACTCCCACGGAAGAACTATTTAACCTATTCAATTACCAGGTTCAGTTCGTATTAAATACGAAATACAGTTCGTATTTCAAGCCTGAGGACTTCGGACCTAAACTTAGCGCGAAGTGTGATGCAGTCAATGCGCATAACCTTGATGGAGTTGCGTTCTACCTCGTTATAAAATTGTAATTAAAATTCTTTATTGAAAAATTTTACAGGTTTAGGGTATAATTATAATGGACTTCTTTTAAGTTAAGAATAAACTGTATTGGGAGTAACTGATTGTTATTATAATTGAGAGCGCATTTAGAAAATGGTTAATGAAGTCGTCATTGAAGTTGTTCTTACTTACTAGTGCTATTGTGAAGGCCGTGGGTGGCCAGAATCGGATCACGAAAAGAAAATTCGAAATAAAGCTAAATGTATTTTAAAATAATCAATTTAGGCACTTAAAGTATGCAATATGCAATATAAAGTGCGTGAAACAGTTTACAGGGTATTTGGTAATAGGTATTAGATCTCGCAATTGAATCATTCTTATTAAGTGCAAAGAACAACTATTTGTATGGAAGAGCTGACATTTATCGCAGTTGCTCCCATACAAATAGAACGGCCCTGAGTCTGAAGAGAGAACTCTGGGTCTATATCAGGGGGGTGTCACTCCGCAGTTTAGGTACGTTCGACCGGCGCGCCTCGCAGGCAGGCCGCCTAGGCGTATGGCAGTAAAGGGACTTAAAAGTGACTAGTGATTATGGATTTCATGATCATCATCGGATGAACTGTTATCTAACCATCCTTCACTTGAAATGCTCGATAAATCGTCCTCGACGTTCGATATCTTGAAAGAAAATATCAGCCGCGATCCGGAACGAACACACGGCGTCGCGGATGCATAGCAACGCGCTGCAATGCGTGTGCGAGACGCCCCGTAATGTCGGTGTGCTTTATGTCGCAGCGTGCTATAGATGCAACGCATCGTGTTTCTGACGCATCCTGTGTGTGGTAGCCTTAACTCGTTACCCCTGAGCGCGCGCGTAAAGCCTACGCTCTGACGTCAAATCGATATCGAGTCAGCGTTGCTTAACGAAATATGAATGCTCGGGTCACACAATAAGTTTCAATTTCGCGTGACAGTCGTTAAAGAGTGAACCTTCTGTACGGTAGTACTATTAGTTATTCTGTGGCTATATAGCGATTACCAAATACTCTGTATAAGTGTCTGTTGTGCATTGAGTGCATTGACACCGCATTACCTTTTTATATGTATCGCACGTCTAGTAACGTATCCAGTGCGAGTTTTATTCACCATATCTATTCTCGTATTCGTTAACTTGATGGAATGGTGAATAAAAATCAAAACCCGCGAGTTATACGGTTTGTACGAAAATGTGGCGCTTTATGGCTAGGTAAACAATGTTTGCCAGGAGCGTCACTAAAATACTGAAAGTTTCGAAAGACTTAAATAATGTACTTACTAATTTATAAATGCTAGATTAAAATAAATAATAATACATTTTTATGAGATATTGCATCTTCGGTATGCATTTAGATTTTTCCTACAGCTCTTTGCATTTTGGTAATGTTAGTATTCTGAAAACAAATAAGAATTTACTATAACCTTATACTTCTTTTAAAATACCTCTTTCTCATTCTCATAATAAGTACTTAAATGGTTACTACTATATTCATACTGTTCTGCTGAAACTAAGAAGAACTTTTCAAATAATTTATTCAATTTATCAGCAGTTATATTAGAGTATCGTTATACAACTACTTTTATAGCTATACACCGAGATTTTTCAGTGGTTTTGGAGTCGAAACCCTGTTCATGTTTATCATCAGTAGAAGCTATTTAGCATTTAAAACTAAAAATATGAGCATAAAAAATCATTAAAAAATTGTAAGAACCCTTAGTACCGGACGATCTTACGAAAGTCAATGACCGTGGTGCTTCAAACACTCCGCCTTCCCCCGCCCCGCCGCCGGCGCAGGAGGCCGGCCGGGTAAGTTCATAGGGGTCACGGTGTACTCGTAGATAAGGAGAACGTTACTACATGTTTTCGACGAAAAGTCACTTTTACAACTTTTTTACTTAGCTCGTAAAGCGATTATTATTTCATAAATAGGTACAACACTTGTTTTGTATTATAACGTTTTCAGCTCCAAAACCAATTAAAAATCTCGGTGTATAGACCAACCTGTGATTAACGTAGCATGCTCCATTACCGCAGTCAAGTTATTAATGCATAAACCGTTTCTTATATCTTTAGTACTGACGTACCCTTTTTATACTTACCTCCAGATATACATATTATTATTATTATTCAATATAAATTCTTATATCATATTATGATGCCAAAGGTTCTGTGACATTTAAAGTAATTGTGTAATTCAAGCAATAAAATGTTTGTTATGAAATACATCTATTATACTATCTATACAATATTTACATTAATAACTGACTATTGATTCCTAGCCCCACCAATGATGTCTCACTTTAATCAAGGAAGTGACAAAGTTGGTGGGACTAGGTATTAATAATCTATAAACAGTAAGTACAATGCATTAAAATGCAAAATAATATCTTCCTATGTGAATGCCAAGTAACTATGTAAATTAGTGTATTATCAATAGATCAACCTATTTTATATATCAATTGTTTTGACAATTAAACTTGGATGGTAGATGTTCGTGTTACAAATGTAGCCGGTGATATAGACTAGGGTTGGGTGTAGCTTAAATTCCTAGGTTTCTAGCAGGTAGCGTATATCATGATGAGTGTATACTTAGTGCCAAAATAATGGGATGATTTGTCTTTTATTGCACATTGAATTATATTATACATAAGTAAACTACAAGAAAAAGCGGAGGATATGGTTATTCTCACTTTATAAATGTAAGATAAAATATTCGAAAGTTATCTTATGTATCTTCTATACAATAGTGGTGCCGCTAAAAACCACAAATAACCTAAAGAAACAAACAAATAGAATGAAACACTTTTTAAGAATTTACTCGCGTTAATTTATTTCATAATTATTTATTATTAAGTCCTCATAATTAATTGTAATAAAACAATCAACACCTGTCTTCTTGCTTCAGGGTATATCCCTAAAAATGGTTCAAAACGTTAGGGCACTTGTTGACGAGCCGGTTTTTCCGGGTTTACGTCCGGTCATCAGTTGGCTGTAGTAGACTATGAAGGTATGTTCACGAGCGGTCCGGCTCGATGCTGCGTCCGCCCTTAGGATAAATAATTATGTAGTAATTAAACACGAGTTAATCCGTATAAAATGTTTCATTTCAATGTACGCTTAGTACGCGTAAACTTTATAATAATTATAACAATAAAAGAAAGAATTTTGAAAACAATTTTTCCCTTGGTGTATTTACTGTTAACACTTTATAATTATGTTAAACCGTTTCTAAATGCTCCGTATATGTAGTAGGCAGATTGTATAATTTGGCATTTATACAATCGTTATGGAGCGTTTGCGAACGCTCGCCAGTTTGTAAAATGCTGAAGGCTAATTTGTAAAATTCCTTGTCATATTTTGTAATAATCCACGAAACCCAAACGACAATTTGAACGACGTTTATTAAATGCCGCGTCAAATTGTAATAACTAGTTCCATTTTCTACCACTTGTGGCGCTGCTAATCAAAACGTAAAAATGGCGTCGTACAATGTAAGGGTCTATAAAAGTAAGTGGAAACGGTGTGGTTTAATGCAACCAGTGACAGTTAAATACCTTTTATCCACTCGACTGTGAGCTGGCTGCATTCGGACAGAAATTACCCGCAAATGATTATTAAAAAAAATCCTTACACACACGTGGAATTATTATAGAGTCAAATACATTTTCCTTATCCCGACGGGATCATTGAAAATCATTGTAGTGACGAGAATAGTTTTTGAGGTTATGCGACACGTAAAAAATCCCAGTGTTCATGATGTAGTCAGACGTATCGCGGTAGTCAGACGAACGCCAGTTCATGAAACTGGTGTTCGTCTGACTACCGCGGAGTATTATTGGTATGCAAAACAGTATACTTTGAATATTGCTAGAATAGAATATAAGATCGTAAAAATAATGGTAATTATGTAAAATATGGACCCCCATAGTAGGGGAAGGCAATCGGAGTGACGGAAAGAGAATCTTTAAAAAACTACTGACTTCTGGCGCTTTTTTTTAGTATGTTACTTTTTATGTGAAATACCGGATGGTGACATAATTGTGACAGCTATTTTATTTGTCCTTAAACCATGGTTACCCTAATATATGACTAATTGGTCACACCAATTTGTCTTCGGCATTCGGCAAAGCAGCGGTCGTTTGCAAACGGACGGCGCCGTTTGTTAAATGCCGAATGATACAATTTGCCTGCGCCATAATATACAGTATGTAAATGAACGAAAGACAAACCTTAAAACCGTTGGATGTTAAAAACGGGTATAATACAATAAACCACTTTTTCTTTTATTCCAATAATTTTTTTTGTTTAATTTTACTTAATGTAATAACTTACAACTGATAACTGATGTAAAACTTGCATCACAGGATGTTATTAAACTCGTTAACCAACTCATGAGAAAGAGGTTAAGTTATTACATTTAGTAAAATTATAAACAAAAAAAGTAATTGGATTAAAACAAAAAGTGGTTCATTGTGTTATACTGTTTTTAACATCCACCGGTTTTAAGGTTTGCCTTGCCTTTCGTTCATTTACATACTGTATAACATATTTTGAACTTTATACTCTGAAAGAAAAGGTGGAAACCAATGATTTGCTTTTGTAATCTATTGTGAATGTTAACGACTCTTTTTAATCGTTTAATGATATTGTATTATAAAATTATCTTGTATTGTAGATGATAATTAAGACAAATAATAATTATAATTTATAGTGTATTTCTAACAATGATTATTTTATACAGACTTGTGTCGGTAATAATGTATGTACATAATATGACTTTAAGGGGAGACAAAAGTTTATGCGAGTGAAACAAGGATATATTATCGAGGTGTGTTAACATATGCGGGTAAAATTAAACTAATAATGTGTACTATTAAATTATTTATGGGAATCTCTCGAGGGGGGAAGGGGGGGGGGATAGTAAGCGCTGCGTTGTTTTGTTTGCTGTACTGTAGCGGGGACAGTAATAAGTAATGTCTTAGACAAGGCTCTGTTTATACCAACGCGGAGACGGCGATTAAGAGATGAGACGTTCATTTTAAACCTTATCACTTTATCATAGGGTAGAAAGTACTGCGGAGTTACAATTTAACCGACGCACCATACGAATTAGCAAACTCTCACCTATTATAAAATAAACAAGCAATAAGCTCTAGATGATTGATCAAACACGAAACCTTACTGTTTGTGTACGATACATTTTCGCTCATCTCTGCCCATATACGATTCGGTGGTAAGCCGGTCTTGCTACATTTAGCAATACAAACATTACTAAGTAACAGTATTAATAAAAGTTTAATAGAGTAAGTGACTTAATAATAATGAATCAAACGTAGGTTGTGCATGCTACTTAATTGTTGGTACACGTTAGCAAAGTTTCATAATAATATAATAAATAAAAATCAGTCATATATTTTTTGTAACTAGCGAAATAACCGATATAAAATATCACCTATACATTCCTGTCGGATAGAGGTTAAAATCAGATTTCTAAATAGATCTCAGCGTGTAGGTACATTAAAGAGAGTATTTATTTTTTCACAACCATGTTATTGTCTTTGATAATTTAGCGTAGGCGGTTAGAAGTAAGGTGTAGTAGCGTGTAGAGATGCACATTAATTTAGCTTTAATGGCTTTGTCTGACAAATTAAACGGTTGCTGTAGGACTGATGATGTATCGTGTGTACTGAGCGCCCACGGCGGGTTTTTTTTGAAACCGTGCCATTTTCGGCAAGTTGTACAAACTCGTCAACAGATGGCGCCGATTCGATTTCATACAGATGGCTATGGCTAACCAGACAACTGTCTGGTTAGCCATAGATAAATGTTTATCTATGGCTAAACCAAATAAATTCTATCGGAATTGTGACGTGAGTGTTTAGGTCAGTCAGCTAAATATTTTTTATGTAAGTACTCTTACGTAATGGCATTTGTACTTTTAACCATATAAGGCGACTGCTAGGAACAGCAAGAAACTTCAAGGGCTGGTCAGGTCAAGTGTTTTAAACATGGCTAAAAAGAAATTCGTGCTTTTTTATTTTTTATAAAATAATTCATTTTGTGAAATTTCATTAGATAGTCTTTAAATATCTAATTTATTTTAAAGCGATAATATAAGAAAATAAAAATGAAAAACAATTAAAAATAACGATTATTGACAACAGGCGGGCAGCGGCTGGTCGTTGACCCAACCGTCTATTGGCCCGTCCGCGACACCATTTATTTTCCTATTACGAAATGTGTTTCTTTTTCTTATGTTATTGCTCTAAAATAAATTAAATACTCAAAAACTATCCAATTAAAATTCGCAGAATAAATTATTTAATTAGAAATGAAAAAAGTACGAGTTTCTTTTTTGTCATTTTTGTTTGTCATGTTTAAAACACTTGACCTGACCAGCCCTTGAAGTTTCTTGCGGTGTGTAGCAGTCGCCTTATATACAAGACTGTCTATTGATTGGACATTATATTTTGAACTTTTTGTTCCTGAAATTAATGTTGATAATCAATGAAACATTTTAATATACCGTGCCCGTTAAAGGGTTACTTGAAAATGATTATTGTTATTAACATAGTATATAATAGCTGTTGTAGTAGGTACTTCAGTAGGATCGATTAATGAAGGAACTCGCAGTACACACTACGGCACATGGATTACCGACCGAATCCCTTATTGAAAAGTAAATCCTAGTTTAAAACAGATGCTGTTGCATTATGGTCATAAAAAAAGCAGAATGAAGCAATGAGTCCACGGTAAAGGGCCGTTTAATTAGAAAGCACCCTTAGGGGTTATGTATTGAAACTTAAGCGAGTCTGTGTTTTATCCTACTAATATTATAAACGCGAAAGTTTGTAAGTATGGATGGATGTTTGTTACTCTTTCACGTAAAAACAACTGAATGGATTTGGATAAAAGTCGGCATACAGATATTTTATAACCTGGATTAACACATAGGATACTATTTATCCCGATATTCTCACGGGAACGGGAACCACGCGGGTGAAACCGCGAGCGGCCGCTAGTATTTTATAATTATGTATATAATTATGCTACTAGCGGCCCGCCCGCGACTTCGTCTGGGTGAGCACCCTGTATCCCGTGACGAGTTTCCAAAAATGATCTTTCATACAAACCTTGTCCTGACTATTACAAACATAACGAAAAAGAATTAGCTAAATAGGTGCAGCCGTTCTGAAGTGATGCGCGTACAAACATTTCGGCAATTGATTATAATTAATGTAGATTTTTAGAGGAATAATCTTCATTTGTCTATATTCAAGCTGCAGATGATTTTCCTATTGAATCGCCAGAATTACAAATTATGCTTCGGTGCCTACGCAATAATTTTTGTCTACTTGTGTGTCATGATGTGTTTATGTAAACTTTTTTTGATAGCTTATAAGTTTTTTTTATATGGGCGCACGCCAAACTCGCTTAAATCTACATTAGGGACGAAGTAATGGCTGAACTAATAAATTAATATGGTTTTGCTAACTAGAGATAGAAATTTGACCTAAGCTCCATACAAATTATGTCAAATAACTAACTCTGGAGACCAAGCGCGCCGAGTGTCCCAGTGCGGGGTTTGTTCGCCCTTCGACCATGTTACGAAAAATAAAGTTTGTCGGGCAAACTGCGTGAGGCGAGTTGCAAATTTTCGTTTTCAATAATCCTATACCAGGCAGTACTGTTCTAATTTTAATGGATTTTCAATCTTATCCTATGTTAATAAGGTTCATAATTTAATTAAAAACTGAATTTGCATTAAAAAAGGTTAACGTGATCGATTAATGGTGAATAAACTTCACACGGGGCCTTCGATCAACAATACCAACTAGATAACGCGTCACGTACAAAATCAAAGCTGAATTCTGTTCACGTGAATAAATACTTTTTCAAAGCAATAAATTACTCCTGTCACTTAAAAAAGAACAGACGTCAATAACATTTAGTGGCGAAATCAACCTTAAGCGGCAACAAATAAAGTACTTTTTCTTGTTATGCCTTGCGAGAAAATAAGAGCTCACTTCTCAAGTGCGCTCTTATTTACAGAGACACATTCTTAGCGCCGACCTGACACCTAGTTGTATTTTTGATCGAAGGACGGGGCTCACTGAAAAGCGTGACTTGGACCGCAAGGCAACCTAGAGCACTGTGAAAACCAATATTGTGACAAATTTGCCTTACGAGGATGTAACGTACAAGTTATATAATATGATATAGCTTACCTACTATTATAAGTTTTTAGTGTTAAGACATTTTTGTGTCTTTGTTGTGCAGTGCCATTGTTTTCCCCCCCTATGGCTTATCTGAACCGAGAGATCGTGTATGTGATTACGATCTGATTTGTAACGATGTAATGTGACTATTATATCATTTGTGATAGTGTTATATAATAATATGTAATTATAATAAACTTCTACGTCGTACAAGCACAACATCTTTAAAGTTAGGTGTTAATAATAAAATGGTAATCGTTAAGTACTTAATTTTATTCTGGTCTTTTTTAACAACATGCTACTTGTAATGTTATCTGTTTGTCGAAATGTTTTTCAGTGTATATAAATGCCATAATTTTAATACTTAATGTGCTATATTTTTATTTCTTACGATTTACGGATTCACTTGCGTTTATTTTTCGTGTTTAGCCTCAAGGTGACCGAGTGTGTTTTTGAAACAAGATTCCGATAGAAGTAGAAGGTTCAATTAAAAATAAAATATGTAAAATAAACGTGATTATATACAAAAGTATAAATTCTTTAACCGTTTGTAAGGCAGAAGGCGTTTAAATATTTTATTAGTTTTCAATCTTATATTGTATAACGTTCAAAATATTTGAGGAAATATACATGCCACTTAAAAAGCGTTAAATTAAATGTTTAGTGTTAGCATAAACCTTAGGAAGCAATATATTACTACCTATTAAAGAAAGCAATATCTTACTACCTACCCAAAAATTAATCTAATTGTAACTTACTCGAAGTGTGTAAAGTGAAGTGAAGTTACCATGTTGCTCGCTTTGTAACTATGGCGTGAAGTTAGACCCAGGGCGCGGAGCTTGAGAGCTGCTACATTCGTAATGGCGTGATTACTAACAAGTCAATCAGGGCCCTGATTCTGTATCGCAATCTAGAGATTCCACGCCTTAACCTTACCGCGCACAAACGTCAAACGCATACGTTTTCGGGAAGATATCGTAACTTTTTAAGGAATTGACGTGGTTTTGAAACAAGGAATCGTTACAGAATAAGGGCCCAGATAGTCAGTTAAGGCGCTGACAAAAGCCAAATGTAAATGTAACAAAAGTAAATAATAAATAAATAAATTTCACAACTATTACACCAATCATTTAGACAGTTAACACATTGCCACGCACCACGCAGCGTATCGCGTGAATGCGTGTCTAACGTTGCTTGTAGTATCTCCGTTGTATAGAAAACACTCCCGCAAGTACGCGCGTAGGTGCGTCGGTGGTGCGTTCACACGCAACACGCAGCGTGGTGCGTGGCAGTGTGTTAACTGCCTTAGCCTCAAACAAGGCATAGCCTGAATTATGGTGACTAAATAACGGATAAACATACATAAATGCTAAAAACACCCATAATTCGGTCACAAACGGTCGTGCTCATCACACAAACCTTTTGCCCCTACCGGGATTCAAACTCGGGACCGTGGGTTTCGCAGTCAAGGTTGCTGACCACTCGACCACCCGGCCGTTGTATAAAATTGTTGTTGTTTATATAAAAAGTATTCGACATAATAAGTGCTATTGTGGACTATATTACGTAAATGTTAGTCATTCCAAAACTGTATCATTTTTTTTTAAACGAAAACAATTTCAGGTTTTTAAATACGACTACATTTTATAAAACTGTTCATTGCGTTTTAGTGGTCTAGTGTAGTGAGCTGAGCCAAAAATCATCCTCGCAAAGTCTTCCCATTTTGTCGGCGCCTTAATATTTTGCCTTTTGTTTTGTAGGGACGATCCCTTGGCACGCACTCCTCCCTCTGATCGCCAATTAGATCAGCCCCCTTATACAAGTAGCAAAATCAAAAGTAACTTGGTAGACAACTTAATGGTATATTTTTATCTACACGGAAGTTTTCAGCTTTCCTTGGTCTGCCTCGATTCTCTACAGTCCGTTAATTGACATACAGTTATAATACTTAATGAAAACACTAAGCAGTTGCCATCGAAAAGCCTTTGAAAGTATAACATCAAGTAAATGATTTTGTAATAACCTAAATAACTCTTGAATGTTTTTATTTATCAAATGGACATAAATAATGGATGCAGAGTTACATAAATGTTATGGAATTGTTACATTATAATATTGTTTTACAGATGTGTCTTCCATAGTGGAAAGGATGTTATTATTTAAATGGAGCCCGTAATCTTTTAAATGTATTTCATTGGATTAGGCTGTGAACGGTACGTGAATCAATTAATTGTTAACATTAAATTATTTTATGTTGCTTTTCATTGCGTGTTTTATTTGGTTCTAATGTACTCTTATTTTTCTTAAGACTACTATTTAATATTTTTTTATTTTTTTTATTCGGCAACGGGTAAGCGCTTGGCCTTCATCTCACCTGATGGTAAGTGACGATAAGGCCGAAGGTGGAAGCGCGCTTCATCCGGAATCCTCAACCACTGAGGAACTGGCTGTCTCATCTGAAACTGTCGTAACACAAAAATGCTAAAAACATCGTTGTTATGGCGACACACTTAGACAAGATGGTGGTAGCTAGCCAGGCGGACTTAACAGCCCTACCACCAACCAAACCGAGCACACAAAGATGTACCCCCCGCTGGGAATCGAACCCGGGACCTTTGGTTCTGAGACCGGTGGCTTAGCCACCAGACCACAGGGGCGGTTAAAAATAAGGTCCTTCACATATCAAGCTAATAAATAAATCTATTTTATCTTTAGACGCCTCGGTGGCCGATTGGTCAATCGCTCGGCTCGATATCCGGAGTTCTCGGGTCGGGCAGTGTTTTCGGATTTTCCCGACGCATAGCCCGGGTTTGTGATCACCTACCCGCATTAGGCAAGCGTGGTGATTAAGCCGCACCCATCATTGTAGCGATGACTTGATTTGAATGGTGGAGGCCTTTGCCCAGCTGTGGGACAGTATACAGGCTGTAGTTTGGGCTTCGATCAACAATACGTGAACAATACCAACTAGATAATGCGTCACGTACAAAATCAAAGCTGAATTCTGTCCACGTGAATAAATACTTTTCAAAGCAATAAATTACTCCTGTCACTTAAAAAAGAACAGACGTCAATAACATTTAGTGGCGAAATCAACCTTAAGGGGCAACAAATAAAGTACTTTTGCCTTGCGAGAAAATAAGAGCTCGCTTCTCAAGTGCGCTCTTATTTACCGAGACACATTTTTAGCGCCGACCTGACATCTAGTTGTATTGTTGATCGAAGAGTTTGGGGGTTAAAGTTACTCGCGCCCGTAGGTTTACTCTTAATACCCTACGTGACCCTGGGTGGTGCTAAATGAGTGACACTGACTGAGCGGTAGAGCCACGCTGTGTTGCAGCACGCATTGGGCCGGCTCGCCCGGGGTAATACCACCCTCACGAATATCCGGCGTGAAATAATGGGATTCAACGCCGAAAGTCGATACGTGAACATGACATTTTATGGCACTTGATGCGGTTGTGTTTCGTTCGGCCAGTGAGATTTCCGGAGTCCCCTTCCCCACACCCACCCCAATTCACAATTCCTATTCCTTTCTTAAAGGTCGGCAATGCGACTCCTCTGGTTGAATTATTTCCCAGAGATACACTTTCCCCGTAAATACACTTTTAATAAAACTACGCTTCTAATCCTCAGAGATACACTTTCGGCTTGCACACTTAAATAGAAAAGTGTTTGAGATGAAAAGGAAAACTAAATAAATCATAATCGAACAAAACTAAAGTTTCTGTTCCCCGAGATACACTTTCGGCTTGAACACCTAAATAGAAATGTTTTTAGATAAAATAAAATCAAAATTAATGTTAATTAAACAAAGAATCGAGACTTTCTTATTTAGACGGTTATGTCAGCCAGCCTTCTAATGAGTTTGTGGTGCGGTGTCTCAGACCATAAAAACAAATGTAAGGCATAATGTTGGGCTTCATCCATTGTTTAATAAAGTATTTACGAAACAAAGTGATTTTATACACAACAGTACCGAAAAGTGTATCTAATGGCTGATTTACACGTATTAAGTAGTTTAGTAGCAATTTAGTAGCTAACTAAATTTTAAGTGACTTAAAGTTAAGTAGGTGTTCATACGTATTTAAGTAGTTAAGCTTTTTAGTTCACTCAAGATGGACGATCAACAATTTAATGAAGTCGTAAATTCTATGCTTAAATAATGGCTTCGTGTGGTCAGCACATTTAGGCAGTGTCAAGTAAGATATTAAAGTGAATATTTTTTTGCAGAAAGTAGATGATAATGAAAATGAGTGATAAATGAACGTTTAATTGTAAATTAACCAAACCCCTTCAGACTCAATAAAGCTGTGGGACTTTATTGAGATCTCACACGGACTTCTTGAGAGAATTTGAAAAGTGATGTTGCACTGTTTTGTTTTATTTGCCAACACTCATGCACATTCACGAACACATAACACTAAATAATCCACCATTATTGCATATTAATATTCGACAAAACATAAATTGAAGAAAATAAAACAAAACTGCAGACATGACCCTTCACTTTCCCGCCAAGAAGTCCGAAATATAACGCATTTAACTAAATTGTGCCTGTCCAAACGTGTCAAGTGACAAGCCCCGCCCACCAACTTAACCGAAAAATAGACATAATTCTAATTTAGCTCTTTAGTTGTTAACTAAATTTTAACTTGCAACTTGCTACTAAATTCTGTGTTTAACATGCACTTAATCACTTAAAATTTAGTTAAAATTTAGTTAACTACTAAATTACTTAATACGTGTAAATCGGGCATAAGGGGACAAATTGGGCTTTTAAAAAAAAAATCTTACAGGAACAAAAGCGTTGTTTTATTAAAAATGTCTTTACGGGGAAAGTGTATCTCTGGGGAATAATTCCTCTGGTTTTGCGGGTGTCCATGGGCTGCGGTGACTGCTCTCCATCAGGTGATCCGCCTGCTCGTTTGCCCCCTTCTTATATATATACAAGCAAACTACCGTCCACTGAAGGCGAAATTACATTTAAAATGGCGTCCACCGCTATTTGACGTCCGCATACCGGACGCCACTTTTTTAATCGGTGACACTTGGCGCCTCTAAGATCAAGCTAGCCGTAGAACAAAAATCGATGGAAGCCAAAAATTTATTGTAATGGCTGCAAATAAATACTGGATAGTTCCCAAAAAAATCTCAGCAGAGGTGCAGCGCTACTGTCGTGCGTATATCCACAGCCGTATTAAACGCGCTTATTTTCTGACGTATTCATATAAATTTGGCGTCCGCTAATGCGACGTTGCCAGCTTACTCAATGTTTGGTGCCTACTAAAATACAATATTATTATCATAAATCGTAATCTATTATACTTAGGGCCGATTTTTCAATTGTCAAATAAAACTTATTCGTCTGATATAGTATTACACAACTATTTTGAAAATGTATTGTTATATCATGTCTTTTCTTTTTTTACAAGTGACATTTTAGTTTGATCGTGTTATACTTTAACAGATGGATAAGTTTTATCCGAGGAATGAAAAATGAACCCTTACTTAAATAAACTTATTCGTTTGATAAAGTTTTAGATAACCATTAAAAAATGTATTGTCATAAAATGACTTTTTTTTAAACAGGTGACATTTTAGCTTGATTGCGTAATGCTTTATCAGAAGGATAAGTTTTATCCAATGAATGAAAAATCAGCCATAAAACTAATAAATAATTAATAAAAAATTTAAATGTGCAGACGCCTGCAACCAATCCAAAACTGTAAAATTTCTCTAATACATTTTTAACCATATATTTAAGGCATAAAGTTCAAAGTCTATTGAAGAAAATTGAACATTTTGTAGTAGGTAGGTTGATGTGCTGGCGTGCGTACATGTTCTTTCATCATCCCACCTGTCGCATATTGTGTTCAGAATGCTGTTAGAGCTGGCGCAAACTGTGAAATAGCAATATACGGGCGCCAGATATCAATATAATAACTCCTCAACAAAGGGCCTACGCCTTTCAACTATAAAGACAATTAAGTTAGGAAGCCACTATCCGAGGCGCAATATGAATTCGTATATCGGATGGTCCGACTTGTCACATATTATGCTCAGGATGTTGTTAGAGCTGGCGTGAAATGTCAAATAGCAATATCCGATATACGGACGCCAGTCATCAATATACGGATGCCAGATCTCAATATACGGACGCCAGGTGTCAATATACGGACGCCAGATAACAATAGACAGACGCACGGTAAAAAAGGGCCAAGGCCTTTCAAACTATAAGAACAATTAAGTTAGGAAGCCAGAACCCAAGGCATTTACGCAATATGAATACGTAAATCGGACTGTCCGACTAGTTTTTTTTTTAACTGTAAATGGGTTTGCTGTTGATTCCAATCAAGCCGATTCACGATGGAGCGAGCTAACCCAGAAGGTGTAGACACCTGTGTGAATAGATTCACTCTTGCTTTGAAGATACTTAAGATAAGTACTCGGAAACACAGACGAGGGAATTCAACTCCTTTTCTGTGCGCAGTATAAAAGATGTTGAGTAGCGCTTTGTGCGACATTTAGAAATATCCTCCATGAAAGGGTGGTAGCCCGCAGTGCGTCTGGATGTCCGATGAAAGAAAGTGGATGGCGGTATGAGCTCATGGAGTTCCAGGTCTGTAAAAGACCGACAGAAAGGCAACTTTGCGGCGGTAGCTAGGGTGTAAAACTTGCTCTTCACCAGTTCTTTGTCGCCAATTAGCCTCTCAGCTCTGCGTTGAATCGTGTCCAGTGCAGTTAGTTGGTATTTTTTTAATATATAATTCACCAACGTTTGTTTACACTGATACATTAAATAACTTAATTAAGTTTGTAACAAACACTTACAGGTAAATACACTATGTTAGGACTCTTTCAAGTTTAGGATAATAATTTTTTAGACAAGAATAATCTAAAAAAGTAACAAGAAATACAAATATTCAAAATTGAGGTAAATAAGCGCGTAATATCCACAGACATTACGTCTGTGGTAATATCATAATTATCACAAACAATCTGGGTCTTTCAAGTTAGTACAGTATAATAGAACGAATTCTGTTGGGTGAGTCAGTATGAATATTCAGTTGGTCACTATGCTCATTGACCAGCTTGCACATCCTTGATATGGGGGAATTAACTCACCCATCTTAGTTTGACCAATGCGATACTATTACGTAAGTAACTTTCTTTTACGCCCATATCGCACAAAAAAATATTTCTCAGAATTAAGGCCCATTTAATTTTGCTGTCACCATTCAACAAACTTATCAAAGTCCCTTTGAAACATTACTGAATCTTGCACAGTCTCAATAACTCTACACATTTTAAGGTCATCTGCGTACATATACGTTTTGGAGGATGTGATGATATTAGGTATATCATTAACAAACATAGTGAACAAAACTCGACCCAGATGAGACCCCTGCGGTACACCAGACTTTATTATTTGTGGCTTAGAGTGAAATTCATTAACTACTACAGTGAAAGTTCGATCCTTTAGGTAGGATTTCATCCATTTCAATAATGCACCGGAAATGCATGCGGAATGCTGATAACTTTATCAGCAGCATCTTATGAGATAACCGATCGAAGGCTTTACTAAAATCTGTATATACAACATCCACTTGCTTGTTAGCATCCAATGACTCGATTAAACTTTTAGTGAGGTCAACTAAATTAGTACATGTCGATCTAGATGGGATGAAACCGTGTTGATGAATGCTAAAATTTTGGTTAAAGTGACGCTGTACGCAGGGACACACCAGTGATTCCAATATTTTAGAAAGTGTTGACAGAATTGAATTAGGTCTTTAATTTGTAACTAACGCATCGTCATTTGATTTGTGAACGGGGACAACTCTAGCTTTCTTCCACTCTATGGGAAAAATACCTGTTCTCAATGAATCATTATAAAGAGGGGCAACTAAATACTCAGCGCATCTTTTGACATTAATATAGGGGGGATCCAATCAGGCCCTACACCCTTATTCTCGTCAAGGCTCTTCAGTTTTTTCAACAGAGTTTTGGAGTCTACAATAGGCAGCGATAGATGTTCACTGTAGTAATCTTTGTTTTTCAAAAAATCACTAATTTCATAATTTTGAGACGCTTTACTGTCACTATCGATATACACAGATGCAAAGTACAAGTAGTGTTTCGCTGAGCCGTCCCATAGGTGACTGCAATATTCCATACAAGATCGGACTTCAGCTTGAAAGAGAGTTAAAAGCTATCCCGGCGTGAAATATCACTTGACCTTATTTAGGACGCCCAGCTTTTTGACTGCAGTTTGCATCCGAAAGGTATCTCTCTACGACAGTACTGTCATCTGCATACCCAACAATTCCTGGTATCAACAGGTCATTGATGTGCAACAAGAAAAGCGTCGCAGAGAGACCCCTGAGGAACTCCGGCATCAATAGCCACTGAGTCAGAGGACCAGCCATCGATGACTACTCTGATCGATCGTTCCGTCAGAAAATCAGCTATCCAACTACAAAAGTACATATAATAATATCTACAGCGGGGACACCATACGCAGGAAGCTTGCGCAGCAGACTTGCGTGCCAGACCCTTTCAAAAGCCTTCGAGATGTCCAGTGATACGGCAAGTGCTTCGCCGTGCATGTCGAGGGCCCCACCCTAGTAGTGCGTCACATCAACTAGAAGATCCCCAGTCGATCGTCCTCGGTGGAAGCCATATTGACAGTCACTGAGGAGGTCATTAACTTATAGGTACACACATCAAAAGTGTCTAGGGATCAACATATATTTTTGCAATAACTTTTCTCCTGATTGATATTAATTAAAATTTTCTTTAAGGATTCATCAAATAAAGTGTTTTCGTTTGTCTACAGTAACGATAAACCAAGTCACCTTTGCATTAATAAAGAAATTTGCCATTTTCCTAATAAAGGGATTTTTGACATTTGAACCACTAACATTAAAGTTCGAAAAAAAGACCGAAATAACAGTTTTCTTTAAAATTTTATTGGGTAACTTAAACAATTAATAATCCGTGTTTCTACCGCGAACACTAACAACACAAGAACATCGGTTTGGCATACTCAAAATGAGTTCATCCAAATCACGCTGTGGAATGGCCGCCCATGTTCGTTGCAACAACAAAAAAAGGTCTTCTTGCGACTGGATACCCTCCATATTCGGCAGAGCTCTTCTCTGTAGCATATCCCATGCATGCTCAATCGGGTTCAAGTCTGGCGACTGAGCAGGCCAGGGCATGACATTGATGTTAGCTGCGGCGAGAGTCTGTCTTACAACTCTTGCGGTGTGCGGTCGTGCATTATCATGCATTAACTGAAATAAGGGACCGATTTGCACTTGTAGAGGAACGATGACGTCTGATACAATCGTCTCAGCATAAATTTGAGCGTTGAGGTTGCCTCTGATCCAAATCAACTCAGTTCTTCCGCCGATCCAAATACCCGCCCATACCATGATGGTTCCACCACTATAAGGATGGACTTCCTGGCAGGATTTTAATCGCTGTTGGCGTCCAGGGGTTCTCCAGTGTCGTATACGTCTTGTATCCGGTCTCATACCAAAACGAGACTCATCAGAAAAGCACACGAAACGCCATTGTTCTTCTGCCCAATTTCTGTGTTCAAGAGCCCATTGATATCGAATCCTACGATTGTGCATTGCTATAGGTGGTACCCTTAGCGGTCTTCGGGAATGAAGGTTCACTTCATTCAAGCGGTTTCTGACTGTTTGGTCGCTAATTAAGTTCCCTGAAGAGTGATGAAGCCTCACGGCTAACATCATGACGGTTATTGTTGGAGCTCTTCGAGTTGTGATTTGAATGTATCGGTCTTGTCTCCGTGTGGTGCAGCGATACCGTCCTCCATGGCGCTCAGCCACGGTACCAGTGCTTCGGTAACGTGTCCAAAGTCGACTGATAACACTCTGACTTGTATTCAGAGCTAAAGCCACAGTACGTTGCCGGGAACCAGCTTCTATCATTCCCACGGCTCTGAGCATTTCTTCCCTGCTTAAATGACGTCGCCGCTCCATAATAACGTTGGTTTTAATCAGTAGTAGGGAAACAGTAGCACTAATAATGTCTTCAATGCGTTGTATGTTTTTATAGGGAAAATATTGACAGCTGATTTTCATCTTTTACTAGAAATTGATTGAAAGTTCCTGTTTCAAATTATGAAATGCACCAAAAAGGATCCATATAAATTTATAAAATCATAAATTTATTACAAAGCCACATCTCAATCTCAAGAAACCCGCATAAAAATGCTTGATCCCTAGACACTTTTGATGTGTGTATAAGACCAACTTACTGTTTAGAACTCTTTCCATGACCTTACAGAGTATGGAATTGATAGCGATCGGTCGGTAGTTGCATGGGTCAGTATGAGACTTCCCTTTTAGGGTACTGGCTGCACATTGCCAAGCTTCCAGCATTTCGGTATGGTTTTTGTCTTTTTTTCTCTTGTTACATAATTATGCTCAGGATGTTTGTTAGAGCTGGCTTAAAATGTCAAATAGCAATATACGGACGCCAAACATCAACATACGGACGCCACATGTCAATATACGGACGCCAGATAACAATATACAGACGCACGGTAGCTCCTCAACAAAGGGCCTAGGTATTTCAAACTATAAAGATAATTAAGTTAGGAAGCCAGAACCCGAGGCATTTACGCAATATGAATTTGTAAATGGGACTGTCCGACTTTTCACATATTATGCTCAGGATGTTATTAGAGCTTGCGTGAAATGTCAAATAGCAATATACGGACGCCAGATATCCAATATACGGACGCCAGACATGAATATACGGACGCCAGATGCCAACAACGGACGCCAGATATCAATATACGGGTGAACGGTAGCTTCTCAGCTTAGGGCTTGGATAGTTAGTAGAACATCATCTTTAAAGGAAAAAGAGAATATACTTATTTAGGAAATCACAACCCAAGGAATGCAAACAGAACCACTTACCCAAAACTGTCAATTTTATCGAATCGATATTGACCCTTATAGCTAAATAATAAATTGTGTACTTCAGTGCAGCGGCTATTTATGATGGCCGCTGCACTTTTAATTAGATCGAGATCAAACCTTAAGGCATCACATTGATGAACCCAAAACTGATGTCAGTTTCTTTAATGAAGTTAAGAGGGTTATCGCATTTCAGTTTCCCATACAAATTTCCAAGTTGAAATTTTTAAAAACCAGTAAGCCATTTTTGATGAAACTCGGCATTAATGTTTTTATATTTTAGCGTTTTATTAACGCTTAAATATACTTAAGTAAAATTTTAAACACTGAAAAAAGACGACAACCTCAGGCGGGAATCGAACCACGCACCTTCCGCATTCCGGGCGGCTGCCTTAACCACTTCGCTACCGAGGTCTGGCTTTCAAACGTCGAAATTTGTCAGTGCTTGATGCTTATAATTTTAGTCAACATTGCTTCATCAAATCTTAGAAAATTCCACCTATATTTTTACAAATTTTTGAACATTCTGTTAAGATGAAGCTGCGTTTATAGATTAATGTTTTTATGTTTTAGCGTTTTATTAACACTTAAATATACTTAAGTAAAATTTTAAACATTGAAAAAAGACGACAACCTCAGGCGGGAATCGAACTCCGCACCTTCCGCAAAAAATTTACTTAAGAAACAGTACTTCTGCAGCCCTTTTAAAATTTAAAAATAAATATAATTTGTAAGCATAGTTCTAAATATAGGTAGTTACCGATTGAATAAATAAAAAATACTAACCTTTGCAATTGTAGGTGCTTCCTTATTATAAAAAAAATGTGTACTTTGCGCCGGATGGCAGAAACAGTGAACTCATCCAATTTGTCATTGATCGTCAACTTTGGACCAGATCGTTGCGGTGGGGTTGGTGAAACATTTTCCTTTCCTTGTCTTTTAGAACATTAAAAACAGTGGTAACACTGATTCCCAAGATGTTTGCTGTTTTATTAGCACAGTGGCGCTTATTAGGTTTTACACATAATTGTGTATCCAATTTCTTTCCTCTTCGTTAAATACGTATTTAAATACATTTTGCACCATTGTCGGCCGTCCCCTTTTCCTAGGAGACATAACTGCACCCAAAGTACTCGGTTGAGCGTCTGTCATGTCGTTTTACAAAAAAACAACAAACAGGAATAAAAAACAACGTAACAAGGAAAGATAGAACAAAATCTTAACTGCAATAACAACAAGAACAGAAGTTATGAGCGCAAGGAATATTCGTACAACCAATCGCGAGCGAAGAAGGGAGACGAACGAATGACGAGCGCGATCTTTGACTTTAACATATCTGTTAAAAACAAAATGGCGGATGCGTTTTTTATATGGGGATTTATGGCTCTGGGTGGTTGTCCTTTTGTGCCAGTATTTTAAAGTCCGAAAGTATTTTAAGTCACTGACGGTTTCAGAATTATTTTATAGAAAAACCAATTTATTATGAAAATCATTAAAAACGGTGTGGTCACTGCATCATTCGATTAATTTTCATTTACAAGTATTTTGGCACAAATTTTATCAAGTAAATCCGAATAAAACACAATTAAATTAATCAAGATTCTAAAAACTATTTTTCTGAAATTATTAGTGAAGTTATAACTGGGTTTTATTTATGTTTCCTAATTAAGTAGCTTCTATATCAAGATAACACAGTTCGAGTGTTTTGCATATACCAATAAGCGAAATTGAACCAACAATTGAACTTCGTTTGAGTAAGGTTACAACATAATTTTTTATTTGTCGTTAAGTTGTATCATTACACTTTAGTCCATCTAATTAAATATCAGAGTATAGCACACTAGTGGAAATAGCAGCCTATTTTACAACTTTTAGATGTACAGTAACGCTTTAGGGGTTCAGAAAATGGTTTTAAGTTCTACTATTGCTTCTGTAACTGCTCATAGCTGTAAATATCACTAGGGGTAGCAGAAACTGAACCAAATGCCACTCTAGGCTTTATATGAGTTCACTTTACTACCCATTTGCCGTCTATAGCTTTAAAGAGAGTTAAAACATGTATGTTAATGCTTAAAGCTGCTAAAAAGATTCTATTGCCGCTGATGTACGCTTTAGAACTGCATAAAGACTTTAATCGCAGCCTTTTTAACAGAACTGTATAAAAGATATATTTATCACTGTTCTGCCACTGAAAGTTGCATTGCAGAAGTAATTTGTACTTTTGCGCAGACTTAAGTAGCAGAGTTAAAAGATATATGGATCTAAAACCATGGAAGTTCAAACTAAGAACTGGTGGATATCGCAAGAAAGTACGGAGAGTTTATCAGAATATGCAGAAATTAAAAAAGACATCTGTGTGTGAGAATTCTGTAATTGAAATATTAAATAACACGTAATTTTTTTTAACTCAATTACGTGAGAGTAATTTAGCTTTCATTTATAAAACTCTATTAATTTAATTTATCCTTAAGGGATTCATTGGAAAGAAACAAAAATAATGCGCCAAGTTCGAGTTCAACAAACACAAGCGAGGGTCCCGTAGATTTTGTTGTTTTCTCAATTAGTGTTATCGGACCAGTTACAGAGAAAAAGTAAGTTATAGCTTGGTGTGGCATATTATAAAAATAAAGTAAAATAACCTTCTTTGCGTAATCATGTGTTTAATGTATTTGTAAATCAGTTTAAAAAACAGTTGTAAAACATTTTTATACTGTTTTAAACATACTTTTGTGCCTTCACCTCTTACGCTACCAGACCGAGAGCATTTGGTTAGAAATTCTCTGGTAAAAAACACATCAACTGGTTGATATGCGCAGTTTTCAGCCTTTCCTGGTTGGCACACAATACTATATTTAATTTTATAGTCCTCTTTCATCTTGCCGTTTAATATTGCCTCTAAATTTGATAGTTCTACGATATTTCGTATAAGGTTTAAACAAATTCGGTTATTATCAGTTGTTTTCTTCATAGCATCATTTAATTTCGTAACTTGTGGTTCATATTTTCCAGTTATAAAAGTATCCAATTTCACCAAAATATGAGCAATGGCCATCAATATGCTTGGCTGGCTTGCCAATACTTTTATATAACTATCTTTTAGTAATGTCAGATCAATTAAAATTGTTTCCTGATATTTTATAGATCTCATCTTGGTTGCTTGTAATTTTCTCCAAATCTGCTACTACTAATAGGGAACAGAAGTAGTTTCATTGTTATCAGTAACCAACAGATGTAGGTTCATTTTCAGCAACAGCGTATAAGGGTTTCTGAATCTGCTTTTGTTCTGGCGGATTAGACACTGTAGCAGCACCACGATTTAAGGCCTAAAAATAAGGAAAACATTTTCACTGTTGTCAAAAGAAAATGAAAAGGAAGGAGGAAAAAAAAGTAAGCCTTAACTTTAAAAATGACATAAAACGTATTAATGCTATTTGCAATTCAACCATTTAAAAGTTTTAATATAATAACACAGATAACATGTGTAACAATAACTCAGCAAGAGACGTGTGAAAAGGGCAAAATGTGTACAGATACTGACTAAAATAAGATAAGATATAACGTTACATTCGTAACAACAGTTTTGTTGAAGTTTTAAAAATCGTAACGTGATCTGTGACATAATAAACAAACTATCAATTAGAAGCGCTGCGTTGTTCTTGTCTTGGGCACATGTGTAAAGTAATTAAGATAAGGAATGAAGCGCTAATACAGCTGAATCAGTTGTCTAAAATTAATACAAATAATTAGGCTGCGTAAAAAGGAGGGTAGATAATGTTTATATCGAGAATATTGGCTAAAAAAAATTTAATTTATTTAAAGTTTGTACCTGTTGGGCTATAAATATTGAAATTTTTAAGTTGGTTAGTTGGTAAAATAAGGTGTGGCGGGAGCGCTGCCAGTGGTTCTGTGGTTCGTACGACATAATGTTCCTTTTAACAATGCAGTTTATTTTAGTCCAGTTTGGTTGTGGAGTTGAATCTTCTATTTTACATAATATTTTACTTTTTTTGTTCGGTTGTGTAACACTCCATGTTTTTCCCACATAGATGGACAGATGCAAAGTTCTTGTTTATTTTGTTGTTCATTATAAGTTTGAATCATTTTGAAAGGCATTCTGAAAACATGGTAAGACATAGTAATTGTTAAACAGTTAAAAGCGTAAATATAAAAGCAGCTACAAACGGTCATCGTATTTTAGGGTTTTCAACGAGTTCTACGGATCTCTAAACAAATAACCATTAGTGTGGTTCGATACCTGCAGTAAGTACGAAATAAAAGTGATTGTAAAGACTTGAACTGCATTAGTGGTACAGGTATTACTTGGACCTTCAGAAGAGTGAAACTTTACGCTTTGACGCGCAGAAAGGAAGTATTAAGGTTGAAGTTGCAAGTTAAAGCTGCTTCTCATAGACGCCATGTTTACAAGACAATTATTTATCATTACTTAAGAAATTTATAGGTTTTATCACAATTTGTAGTAAAATATAACTAAATATAAAACCAGCAACTTACTATATACAAATGTAGTCAAGTATGTCATTTCAATATCGTGTAGGTATGTGTTATCATTTTATTTATATAATAATATTTTACATATTTTACGAAATTCTGAGGTAATTGTTGAGGCGCGTTAAAAATACTCCAATAATATCAACTATGTGCACGATAAACTGAACTGCGTTTTTAGCCACTTGCATATAATACAAAATATAGCTCAAAAACTCTTACCTTCACTTCACTTTTTATTTATTTGTATTCAGTAATGTCTGACTCAGGAACAACAGACGTATTTAATAAATGAGAGACAAGGTGAATGATCAGTGATCCTTTATTCGTTCAGTTAAATCTGTCATTCATTCAATAAGCGCTACAAGAGCTTTGGTGTGGTGTTAATTATTAGTTGCAGCTCCTGTAGCGCTTTAGTGCCACTATTATGAAGTTCCAATGGAACGGTAGCTTGCAAAAAGTTGTGCCCCTTTGGCTGCAAAGCGGCTGCATAAGGTCTGCAGTGCACGCTCTGGCGCTTGAGCTTGGCGCCTTTGGGAATAATCGGATTAGCTCCAAAGCTCTTATGCAACTAGTTTGTGCTAGTTGGGGTTTATTTAACTTGTAAATAACAATAATGTCGTTTAATATGGGCCTATTTCGCGTTGTATAAACGTCTACGACACGTTTATATGACCCACTTTATAGAACCAAAAGGAAATGTAAAACGTTTTCTCAACTATTATGCAACGATAATTTGTTACTTGGGACGCCACCCTGCGGTACCCCAGCAGACGCATCGCACCAACTAGAGAAAGTGTCGTCGGTGCGAATTCGCTGCCGGCATCCAAACAGATAACTACAAAACCAGCCGATCACTGTTGGAGATATGTTAATAGAGCGCAGTATACCGAGCAGAACTTCAAAATCTACGGTGTTAAATGCATTACTGAAGTCAAGTAGAGAAAGTAGCGTGACTTTTCCGTTCTCCATGCCCAGCCTTATATCGTCAGTAATGTTAACCAAGGCTGTAGTGGTGCTGTGTCCAGGACGAAAACCAGACTGATAGGGAATCAGTAGACTATTTTTACACAGGATAAATCTGGTGGAGTTCAATGCCAAGAAAACACAGGTGTGCGCGTTCACAGCGAAAAAGTCGCCATTCCTTCCCCTTCCCTCTCTTCAAGGTACATCTCTAGGCCTGCAGAGAAGAGACTGAGTTGGTTGTGGAAAAGGCGTTCTAGGATCTTGGAGAGGAAAGGCAAAATAGAAATAGGGTGGTATTCTTGGAAGGATGTTGGATTGGACTTCCTGGGCAGGGGAACGATCTGGGCTTCTTTCCAATCGGTGGGAAACGGTAGCACTCGATACCGAAAGGTTAAGAATATGAGAGATGACAGGAAGGATTTCATCAAGGATGGGTAATATCATCTTTCGACTGACGCAGTCGGCACCCACTGCATTTGAAGAAATCGACATTATGCTCTTCTTAACATCACAATCAGTGAAAGGACAGAAAACAAATGGGGCATAATTAGGGCTTGGTATACTTGAAAGAGAGTTTAATGTGTTGGATTTAGTAATCGTATCAAAATTGGTAGAGGAACAGAAGTGTTTATTTAAAGAATTAATATCTAAATCTTTAGGAGTCGATCCCTGACGTGATTTACCAATGCCCAAAGTTTTTAGAAATTTCCAGACTTTGGCTGGATCTCCGTTTTCAACGGAATTATAGATAAAGTGGCGTTGAGCGTTCCTACACACCTTATTGCAGTGATTCCGAACAGCAACATATCTCTCCCGGTTGTACTGAGTGGGCTTAAGTTTATATCTACTCTTGGCTATCGATTTTTTGTGACTTAGAGATTTGATGTCGTCTGTGAGTCAAGGTGATGGAGGATGTTTTAGTTTAACAGCGCGAACTGGAGCATGCTCATCATAAAGTTTTATGACATTAGATGTGAAATAAGCTACTGCCTCATCCACCGATTCTGCCCCAAACAGCGGTGCCCAGTCAATATCGATGGCATCTTTGCGAAGCCTGTCAGTATTCACACCACTAAAATTGCGCTGCAACAAAGTTTTACAATTATCTTTAGGAGGACGAATCTTGTAAGAAAGGAAGATGAGATCGTGGTAGGAAAATGCGTCGGCTGAACACTGTCCATATCTAGCAACGTGATCAGTGGAAGAGAAAATTATAAGGTCTAGAAGAGATGGGGAGCAGTTGGGGAAATAATGAGTAGCATTTAAAGAAGGAGCAGATAAGTTATAGGAGTGTAAGATAGAGAGTAGTGCCGAAGAACGGAAGTCATTTTTGAGTAGACAGGTGTTGAAATCGCCCATGATAATAGTGTGACTGTAAGAAGGAGTTAATTTTTCAAGTAAGGTTTCAAAAGATGGGAAGAAGTTAATGCGTAAAGAAGGACAATAATAAACTCCAAGAAGGATTTTGACGCGATTAAGGGTTATTTCTAAGAAGAGATGCTCGCCCGCATTCGGCGGCGGTGGCTGTGCTGACATATCAACAACAGAGAAGGGAATGTGTGCACGAAGATAAATGGCAACACCGCCCCCACCACCGACAGCGCGATCATTTCTTATTAGTTGAAAACCGGGCAAGGAGAAAGAAGTAGAAGGAAGACAGGGCTTAAGCCATGACTCGGAGACTAGAATGGCATGGATATATTTATTATCAAAGCTTGTCAGCATATCGGAGAAGTGTGCAGGAATGCTTTGTGCATTTATGTGAACAGTATTAAAATTTTTGTCAAAGTTACCAAACTGGGACGCCAGTGTCTCAGAGAGAGTGGAAATGCTAGAAAAACTGTCATCACTACTGCAGGCCGATAAGAAACTATCTGTATCACTATTAAAAGGACTGATTATGGACATAACAAAATATTACAAATACCTAAAATAAAACTAAAATGAAATGTGTATATACTTACTAAAATTACCGTGAAGATAATACAACAGCTTATGTGAAGGATTCTTACCAGTTTGTCAGTGATATTAAAGACCTACATCTTGCTGACAATGAAACCATGGTTAGTTTTGATGTCCAGCCCCTATTCACATGTCTACCAACAGGACTGCATTGAAATTACCAAGAAAAGACTAGTTGAACAAAATATGCCCAATGAATATGCAGTACTATTAGAGGATTGTCTAACATCTCGCTACCTTTTGTGGAATGAAGTTTACTACTTGCAAATAGAGGGTGTTGCTATGGGGTCCCCTGTATCACCAGTTGTCGCCGATATTTTCATGGAAGACTTCGAGGAGCGGGCTCTAAGCGCAGCACCCGTAACCCCAAGGTTCTATAAGCGGTACGTAGATGACACTTTCACTATCTTACCAACTGATAAAGTATCTGCTTTTCTAGGTCATCTTCACTCCATACACCCTAAAATACAGTTCACAATAGAGTTAGAGGCTGACAATAAATTAGCTTTCTTGGACACTTTAATCATCAGGAATCCTGACCATGGTTTGAGCCACACTGTGTTTCGCAAAGTAACCCATACAGATAGGTACCTCAATGGTGATTCTCACCACCATCCTAGACAGTTGGCTACTGTAGGGAAATCTTTGCTTCAGAGAGCACGCGGCATCTGTGACACCCAACACCTGGCTGCTGAACTTCAGCATGTCAAGCATGTACTACAGGATAACAAACTGCAAGTACCGCGGCTCCGTCACAAAAAACGCAAAAAACCAACCACAGTCGAGCGCCAACCTGCTGTACTTCCATATAAGAAAGGCGTCACTGACAAGATTGGTCACATCTTGAAGCGAGCTTCAATCAATACTTACTTTAAGCCGCCAAAGAAGATCAACCAGTTCTTACGACTTGTCAAGTGCAATATACCAATTCAAGATGCAGGCGTGTACAAACTGGACTGCGACTGTGGGCTCTCGTACATCGGGCAAACAAAGAGAAGTGTAGGAACCAGCGTAAAAGAACATAAAGCCGACGTCAAGCATAGGCGCGAAAATAAGTCTGAAGTGTGTGAACATGCTCTAGAGGGATTTGACAAACCTCAAATACTCGCCAAGGAACAACGATTCATCCCTAGGATGATACGCGAGGCTATTGAAATTAAAAAATATCGAAATTTCAATAGAGAGGATGGTTGGAATTTACCACCTGCCTGAGACCCCCCATCATACAGGTCATCAAATCGCAGCCCCAAAAGCAACACATTTCCAGACCTAAAAATATTGTTAGCTCGTATTGTGTAAACTTGAACGCATCCGGTTAAATATAAAAATGATTGACGGTAGGCAAATAACTTCTAACTATGAGACGACTAACACCTCAGTCTCCCTGTGACCACGGACCCTGTAAAGGGTTCAAAACGTCAGGATAATATAAAAGCTATGTAAATAGTAAATTAAACGCGAGTTAATCCGTAAAAAAGTGTTTCATTTCAATAAAAAAAATTAATAAATTACTTATTTAAAAAAAAACTTTTATTTCTTTATTGCTGTTAATTGTACTTAAATTACTTGACCAAATATGGCTTATTTGGCAAATTACATAATTTGACGAAAAGAGGATTTGACGAATTACCAATTTGTCTAATTTCTAATTTGTCGATTTGACGAACTTATTTCATGTCAGTGCGCCAACCTCATTTCTTTGAATAATCGCACTGGCCAGCCAATGTGGCATCAGTGCATCAGTGATGCCACAAATAAGTTTGACAAATAAGTTTTTAATACATTTTCAGTGGACTTGCGGTATAAAAAAGTATGGGATAGAAAGGTTCGAATTTTAAAAACTCTTTCAACGCTAGCGGACAAATGCACTTTTGCACTCAGATTTCTATTATCAAACAAACACAATCTTTCAGAGGTTGTGAGCACGGACCTGTCCGTGGTTGTGAGGTGAAAAAAAACATTATTTTATTCTGAACCTAAACAGTTGAATCGCGCCATCAAGCTTCTAGAGACGCGATATAATTGGATGACCAATCCAATAGGAACACGAGCGTTTCTCCCATAACGTATGGAAGCAAGCTAGGAAATTTAAATTGACTAAATCAAAAACTACGAAACGCATAATTGCTCTTTCCGAAATTTTGCCATTACTACCACCACATTTAATAGACGAAGGTTGGAAATATATAATTAAAGATGCTCCTGATACGGCCAACATACAACAATTAAAAAAATATTTTCAAAAGTAGTGGCTGAAGAAGTCAAATTTTAAGCAAACTTGGTCTGTTTTTGGCCAGAAACACAGAGCATTACTTCCAAAAAAAAATGTAACTATCTATTTAATACCAATAACAATTGCAGTAATTTTAATTTCTAAAATGCAATGATAAGTTTATAATATCATTGCTAAAATGACTAATTTAATAACTAAGCGTTTTTTTGCACCTATAGCGTTTTCCTCGCTGTAGTGAATACTCGCACCAAAAACCAACTTTGCAGCCTTGCATAACAATACTTAACTATTATTCTATTAAAATAATAGTTCACACCTTAGATGAATGATTGGTCTCGTCGAGCGCAGCGAGACTTTCATCTTTCATCTATTCATCTAAGAGTTCACATCTTAGAGTAAATATACCTACATAATATCAATCTATACTCTAAAGGTGCTATTTATATTAAATATTGAGATAGCCTGGTAGGGATAGATGGAACAGGCGAACTATGCACTTTAGGGTACGTATTACTGTAGTCTACCCACAGAGACTTATAATACGTCTGTGAGTTTACCGGGCCATTTTTGAAGCTGACTGGAACAAAGTAGCAGCGGAGTAGCAACGACCTGTTAATTTTTGTTTTTATTAATCAAAAAAGAATTATATTTTCTTCGACTGTGTCATATATTTTATATGTAAACGTTATATAATTATTTAAAAAAATATATCCTTATCGATAGACACAATAAAGTAAGAAATGTGTAATATTTGTATTGTATTAAATTTATAAGTTATTTAATTCTATTTTCGGCTCAGGTAGGCTACTCTTGAAACAGAATTGCATTAATCAATTTCCAATCACAAATCTAAAAAATGTCAAATGGCACTTTTGTGAGCGACATAGCGCCACATTGGAATTAAATTGCGTGGAAATTGATTGAACAAATTACTATCAAGGTGGCGTTCCGGAATTATCTTTACTTATCCCAATATCGATACATATTAATCGCATTGGAATTGTATTAAGATTGAGTTTGCGTTCGAGAGTAACCCCCCTGGTCAGCTTTATAAAAAACTAGCGGCCACTCGCGATTTCACCCGCGAGGTTCCCGTTCCTGTGGGAATATCGAGATAAAAAGTATCCAATATGTTAATCCAGGTTATAAAGTATCTGTATGCCGAATTTCATCCAAATCCATTCAGTAGTTTTTACATGAAAGAGTAACAAACATCCATCCATACTTACAAATTTCGCATTTTATTAAGTATAGTAGGAAGTAGGATCTGTAAATTTTAATGCAGTTATGTTAACGCTGTTTTTTTTTAAATAAAGGAATGTTATTTACCTAATAAGAGTCATTGGTAAACATCAAAAGAGCCCATATAGAAATACCATCGAAAAACGATTTTTTTTTAAATATTCCGGGTAACTTTTCCAATTTAGATTTATGAACTGGACTATTAATTGTTAATTGTTCACTCAGAAGATCCATTGGCCAGATTCACAATGGGTCTAGTAAGGTTTTTATTCTCATTGGATCCTGATTTTAACTACTGAGGTTTTATTTGTCAGATAATCTCTTTGCCAGATCCGAGATGGATCTAAGTATTTGAGATATGTAGGGGAAGCTGGGTAAACTTGTTCCCTAGGGGACACTTGGTAACCTTGATTCACGAACCAGGCAAGAGTGTTACAGTTTTTTAGGTTGGCTATACTTATTCGTTTAGGTTAATGTTAACTTTCTGTCATGATTTCGTTTGGCAGATGTCAAAAAAAAATCAGTTTCCAGGATGTTTGTATTGTATTTTTTTTTAATTTTAATAATTAGAAGGTAAAACTTTCTTGAGACTGAATACTTGAATGTGCCTGATTACTTGTTTAGTCAAGTAAGTTTATAATAATATGATGATCATTTACGTTAAGGTTTGTTATGAATATATGTTTCTAGACTACTTTAATTTGTAGTCCGAATATAAATTAGTTCTAAAGAGATTAAAACTATCTCATATTTTTTTTTTCCCTTTTCGAAATTGAGCTGCGTATGTGCATAAAGTTCAAATAAAAGAAGCCGATTACAGATTTTGTATTATTATTTGGTACCTAACACTGTTCCTTTTTTATATTTAAAGATATATTACTGTTTACGGTATATTATGATGCTGAATCCACTGTTGTTACCGCGTGTCCCCTATGTGTGGTAGATTTGATCCCCAGGATCAAGTCTTCCAACTGGTGGGAAACAAGTCTCCCCTACATAGAGGACACATGGTAAAGAGTTACTACACGACATTAAATTAAATTAAATCAAGGATTACCCTCTTTCACATATTTAGTAAATAGATAAATTCTAAATAAAATAAACTAAAAAAGAAAGTAATACTGTGAATAGTAAAAAAAGTTACGAGACCAAAATGAAAAAGGGTGATCAACCAGTGCCAGTCTCCCCTATTTTTCATTAGAACATGTCTCCCCTATTTCTCATTAGAACATGTTTTGAAGTTGTGGATCCACTAAGGACTTTCCTTCTCAGTAGATCTAAGTATTCTATGGACACGATTCTTGGACACTATTTTCGTAGGGTCATTTTTAGGGTTCCGTAGTCAAATGGCAAAAAACGGAACCCTTATGGATTCGTCATGTCTGTCTGTCCGTCCGTATGTCACAGCCACTTTTTTCTGAAACTATAAGAACTATACTGTTGAAACTTGGTAAGTAGATGTATTCTGTGAACTGCATTAAAATTTTCACACAAAAATAGAAAAATAAAAAAAATTTGGGGTTTCTCCATACTTAGAGCTGAAACTCAAAAACTTTTTTCAAAAAACCCATCAAATCCATGGATAGGTCTTCAAAAATGATATTGACGTTTCTAATATCATTTTTTTCTAAACTGAATAGTTTGCGCGAGAGACACTTCGGTTGTCCCAAATATTAACACAGTAAGGGACAAAATATCTTTTTTACAGTAGAGCCAAAAAACATATATTTGGCCAGCCGTACGTTATTACGTAATATTGCACCAAAGTAACTATTGTATGTCATAGAGATGATTATTGCCTATGTTTATGCGTATAAAGAATTCAATTTAATGTACGTGTGCATGTTTTATGCGACTTACTAAATTTCAAATGGTTATTTTGACCTATTATAAACCAACATACCAAATAAAAACACAGCATGAGACCTTACTAACTTGTGTTATGTATACTAAATAACGGATAAACATGCTTAAATATACTTTTTTTAAATACCTATACTTAATTAACACAGCAAACTTACACCCAGACCAAGACAAATAGACACGTTCATGCACTCAAACATTAATTTGTCTTTTATAGGAATCGAACCCGGGATCTCTGCGCAGAAGACAATTAGTATCCTAACCACTCCGCCAAATAAGTCAATTAAGATAACAATGAGAATAACGGAAATCAAAAGCTATATTTATTATGTAGTACATAATAAAAAAGGGACAATTTGAGGGTGGCAGAAGAATTATATTTTCAACCCCGCCCGAAGTGAGTACTTATGTCTTACTTGTAAGTACTTAAGTACTACTTAACAAATATCGCGTTTGAGTCTCGTTATTATCAATATATTATGTATAATATAACAGAAACAAAAGTTTAAAATCTAATTTTACTATAAATTGGTTAACGTGTAACAAATAACCCAAAGAAGAAATTTAAATAATTATAGGTATGTATTATCTGCATTTCGGACAACTCCTACACCCAAGCCAGCTTCTAAAATCTTTCTAATTTGACCCATAATTATAAAAAGATAAAAACAATCTGTGAGTCCGCTTCACAACTGTATTCGGTTTACACCACAGGCACTGCCACAGGTTTCAACGCGCTCTTACGCCGATGTGATGACCGGCAGACGCTTGCTATCTTTGTCCCTCGACGCCCCGCACCCTTTTCCAATAAACGGCGCGCACTCTGCAGTTTCCCGCCAAGTACGAAACACTCTTCAATCACATTATTCACAAAATCTCATGTTGAATGACGATGCGCGTGTGCCTTGCCGTGAAAAACGTGGTTGTAATGTTCTTTTGTCAATTATAATCCCCAAATAAAAAAACCCAGCAAGTGTCAATTACCAACAAAAACACAGTAAGTCATGCGACTTACTATGTTTCATATTGGTAGCTGTCCCTAACTGTGATTTTGTTATGGGAATCTTGTGTCAGTCCGTGCCCTTACTGTGTTTTGTCATTTTGTAATTCCGAAACTACGGCCTTCTTTTGAACAAGGATCTTTGCATATTGTAGGGAATTACTGTGTTAGTAGCATGGTGTCAAAATCTTGATTTTGAGTACAATGTCCCTTACTGTGTTTATTATTGGGACAGCCGACTTCCAAAGTGATAAAATGTGTGTCCCCCCCCCTGTAACTTTTAAATTAAGATAATGATTAAACTAATAAAAATATGTAATGTACGTTACCATGCAAACTTCCACCGAAAATTGGTTTGAACGAGATCTAGTAAGTAGTTTTTATTAATACGTCATAAATTAATTAATATAAAAAGAATACACTATTATTAAAACATCGATCAAAGTTACAACGCTACAAGAACTTTTATATGATGTTACTTGCTGCTACGGAACCCTTCATGGGCGAGTCCGACTCGCACTTGGCCGGTTTTTAAAGTGCAGCTACGCTTCCATAGTTATTTTAGTTCGCTGCCAATACATCCAGTACGGACTCGTGGTCACACCAACATATCACGTGTCATCTGTTACTGGTGTAAAAAATATTTGCAAAAAATTTAACTAAATGAAATAAAAATAAAAATGTTTATATATCGGAAAACAAAGATCCATAATGTGGTTACTATAACAAAAGTTTAACTCCTATGTTAGTACTTAATAACTAAGTAGAACAGAACTAGTAATATGGGACATGTGCGCGATCAGTGGACAGTCCCCACTGTCGACTGAGGGTGGATTCGACCAAACTGGAATAAGGTCTTAAACCTAGATTAAGCGCCGAATTTGTATAGACTAATCTCGGAGTAAGTCTTATTCCAGTTTGTTCGAATGCACCCTTAGCCTTTCAAAACACTGTTCCGGCTGCTACGGATTCGACGCAATAGGGATCCAGCTTTTTTGCGCAAAATAGCCGGAAAACTGTCGACCTGCACATCCGCAAACATTCCGGACGCACTGCAAAAACGAGGCAGCCGGAAGAGTGCCCTGAAGGCATTATTAAATTGAATCCGAAGGGCATCGTACGACTTCTTGGTATATTTGACCCACAACTACTCGAGTAGAAAGAAGTGCAGTATGCTTTGAAGAGCGTGATTTTGACTGCGTACGAAGAACAATAAAACCTGCGGGCCAACATAATCGCAATTATTGACAACGCCCTACGCTTTCTTTCCATATCTAATTCATCTTTTAAATCATCTGTAACAATGTGCCCAAGACATTTAAAATTGCCAGATTAAATTTATATTATTGCCAAATTATCACATTTTTTTAATAAAACCCAAATATTCATAGGTGGAAAATCAAAAACCAAACAATATTTTATGACAAATAGTCAAAGGAGAGGAGAAAAACACTTAGAAAAATTACGATAAGATTAGAGGTAGAAGGTGGGTAAGTTTTGTAAATTTCACAACGCCAGAGACTACTTAGTGCCTTTTTTGTAAAGAACATGCTTATGGAATCTGTAACCCTCGCATAATAATACTTTACCACGCCCGCTTTTAATAAATTTCAAGACTTCGTTCTCACTCATTTTCCGTAAACAATTAGAACGCACTAAACTGCAATAATATTCCTTGAACTGCAATGTCAATATGACATTTATTACTCATTCGTTTTATCATGTAGTTAGGTAGGTTTAATAGCAAAACATTGTTAATATGTATTAGATATAGATATAGAAGGAAAGTTCTTAGTGGATCCACAACTTGAAAACTAGTTCTAATGAAAAATACATATTTCATCTCATTAGATCCATCGTGGACCTGGCCAAGAGATCAACTGCCAAAAAAATCTCAGTATATACACACCTTGAAATCAGGATCCAATGAGAAAAAAATCCTCACTAGATCCATTATGGGTCTGGTCAATGGATCTTCTGATGTTGTTTACAGTTGATCTACAGGTTGTTTTTGTACCGCAGCGGTCAAGTGCTGAATAGGACAATTAGTATAAATAATCCTACAAAAACGAAAAAGTCTTTAGTCAAAAGCAGAATAACTCAAGCAGAATAACCATGAATAAAGACTCGACTTATTACTGTTTACATAATCAACAACTTCTTTGAGATAGTTATTATTAAAGTGGGTAAAATTAGTAATCATTTGAATCTATGGACAACACAGACCACGCCCACGCAGTCCACGCTTCAGCAAGAAACAACTGCACAGTCTACACATGTGCTTAGATGGGGAGCCTTTAGCCCGTTAGTCGTTTTTACGACACCCAAGGGTAGAGAGGGTTGATGTATGTGCAGCCTTTAGTCCGTTATTCGCCTTTTACGACACCGATGAAAATTGAGGGGTTGGTAGTATTATTTTGATGAGCCCATCGCCGTTCTAAGATGTTGGATGTATGTGCAGTCTTTAGTCCGTTAGTCGCCTTTTACGACACCGAAGGGAAGAGAGAGGTTAGTTGTATTATTTTGATGAGCCCATCGACGCACTATGCTGTTGGATGTCTGTGCAGTCTTAAGTCCGTTAGTCGCCTTTTACGACACTCAAGGGAAGAAAAGGGTTGATAGTATTATTTTGATGAGCCCATCGCCGCTCTTTGCTGTTGGATGTATGTGCAGTCTTTAGTCCCTTAGTCGCCATTTACGACACCGAAGAGAAGAGAGGGGTTGGTAGTATTATTTTGATGAGCCCATCGCCGCCCTATGCTGTTGGATGTATGTGCAGTCTTTAGTCCGTTTGTAGCCTTTTACGACACCCAAGGGAAGAAAGGGGTTGATAGTATTATTTTGATAAGCCATCGCCGCTCTATGTTGTAGGATTTATGTGCAGTCTTTAGTGCGTTAGTCGCCTTTTACGACACCCAAAGGAAGAAAGGGGTTGATAGTATATTTTGATAAGCCATCGCCGCTCTATGCTGTAGGATTTATGTGCAGTCTTTAGTCCGTTAGTAGCCTTTTACGACACCCAAGGGAAGAAAGGGGTTGAAAGTATATTTTGATAAGCCATCGCCGCTCTATGCTGTAGGATTTATGTGCAGTCTTTAGTCCGTTAGTCGCCTTTTACGACACCCAAGGGAAGAGATGGAAAGACTGCACATACTATCCAACAGCATAGAACGACGATGGGCTCATCAAAATAATACTACCAACCATTCTCTTCCCTTGGGTGTCGTAAAAGCAAATAACGGTTTAATTTTTAATTTAATAAACAAATTCATATTGTATTGGATTGTTTTATTTTCTCGCAAGCAGAGTGTAACATACGGCGCTAAAAACCCATTAAAACTCGGTTTCTATTTACTCCCTCGCTAAAGCTCGGGAGTAAAACTACCTCGTATATAATGGGTAATTTTAGCCCCTTGTATAACAATCTACTAGTTTGTATGTATGTTTTTTATTTATATATTTTTTATGTCTGTCAATAAATATTTCTCTCTCTCTCTCTCTATTTGTTGAAAAGTGGACTATGGCAGAGGACTGCTTCTGCTGTCCTCATTGCCTAGTCTCTGACAAACCCTTCGGGGATAATAGTCGTGATTCGTGTAGGTATGTATATGTTCTATTAATTTGTAATTGATACATTATCTAGAACTGTAAACAATAACACTTTATAGAGGTGCAATATACTTCCATCCGATTAAGTTAAATGATCTGAAAGCCGACAACCTCAGGCGGGAATCGAACCACGCACCTTCCGTGAAAAACGGGTGAAAACCAGACCTCGGTAGACAAGTGGTTAAGGCAGCCGCCCGGGTGTGTGGTTCGATTCCCGCCTAAGATTGTCGTCTTTTTTCAAGGTTTAAAAAAATACGTAGGTATATTTAAGCGATAATAACACTCTAAAATATATAAAAAAAAACAAAAAAAAGATCTGATCAAATGACAACACTTGGTTTGTAAATTTCTTCGGATCTTTCTCTTTGTGGTAAGTAATTCTTTCTCCTAATTTCAGAAAAGCTAAAATGTCGTTTTATTTACATTTTGTACAATCACTTCCTTTGGCATTAAAGTCATTGTTAATTAACACTGGCACTGCAATGAGGAATAATAAAATAAAACAATAACAGATAGTAAGAAATAGGAAAGTAGAGGGGAATCCCACCCCGAATGGTGTAAAAGATGAAGAATGGTAATAGAGAATTATGAATGAAAGTACAAGAGGCATGCAAGCGAGAGACGGTATGTATGAGTACAGTAGATATAATTCTCCACTAAGTGGGGAAAGCTAGTATTAAAAAAAAAACACTGGCACTACAAAAACACCTTTTTAACATTTTCTTATATAATTGCTAAACAGATGAAATAAATGTAGCAAAAAATAAATCTTTAAAAATTTACTTTGTTTGTATTCTCTGTAGGGAGAGGGTAGGTCCTCCGAGTTCTACAAAGTCAATGTCGGAGTGCCGCAGGGTACTGAGCTCTCACTTAATCTATTTCTTCCAATATTCATTGTTATGCGGATGACAGTATACGGTGCATGAGCGGTACCTACTTGTGACATCCTGCGGCAAAGCAAGCCGATATCGTGGTGAAAAGGCAAGAACTGGTTGACAAAATGAACCTGACACTCGATCGTGTCTCTAAGTAGGGATCAAAGTCGAGTTTAATGCCAGCAAAATCCAGGTTTGTGCATTCTCGTCCAAGGTAATCTCCACTCCTTACTCCTCCCTCTCTTCAGAATTCTCTGTAACCCATTTCGGTGGACCTCAGCATTCTTAGCATGAACATCAGCCAGGAACTGAACCCAAAATGCTACATCGAGAGAGTTATTTTAACTGCCTCCCGTAAGTTGGGTATTCTCAATAAGGTGAGGCGGTTTTCACTATAGAGCAGCGCTGTTTGTTGTACAAGACTCAGGTGTGCGATCGAGTCCGTAGTATTGTTCCCATCTATGGGACGGCTCCGCTATATCCGCTATGCGATGATAAATCTCCTCGATGCACCTGATAGACTACAAAGGCGAGCGGTACGCAACGGAGATGCTGAGGTTTCAGCCTCGCCTGTATGGACCTCCTCGCCTGTAGAGACATTGCTTCTCTCAGTGTCTTCTACCGGAATTACTACGGAGAGTGTTCTGTACGTAGATGGGTATTGGTTTAATCTACACGCTTGCTAAACCCGGGTAGGTGATGACAAACCCGGGCGCCGCATCGAAAAAGCCTCATGGTTCACAAATTTTCCATTCCACAACTTTGCCTTTGCCCTGTGGTCTTCCTGCGGTGGATAGTCATGGCTGAAATAATAATAATAATAATAATGACACGGCACGTATTGTGAGGAGGTTCCTCACTCTGCAGCCCTCACCACCGATAGCTTGGGTCAATCCCCGCTGCCGGTGGCAACCTAGGTTAAGTTTTTTATAATATATTATGTTTTTTATATAAAATTGTAAAAAAAATTTCTTAAGATATGATTTAAATAAAGAGAATAATAATAATAGCTTAAATCTATCCCGGTGCCAGTGGCAGACTATGTTAAGTTTTTTATAATATTTTATTATGTAATAATTAACATTTTATTTATATTGTAAATATGTTTTTATTAAGTACATAAAATATTGTAAAAAAATGTAGTAAATGTATTTTTAAATCTTATGAAGAGAAATATTTGATTGTTTGAATTGACTACTGGACTGATTTAAAAAATTCTTTGACTATTAGAAAGCTACATTCTTCCCAAGTGACATAGGCTATGTTTTATCCCAATATTCCTACGGGAACGGGTACCACGCGAGTAATACCGCGAGGATCCGCTAGTATTTAATAAAGAGAATGATAACAACTAAACTATGAAACCTCCAAACCTCATCAAGGGTTTTTTAATATCGCGTGGCTATCGCGTGTAAGCCAATTTCAAGTGTTTAATTTTTTTTAAAGTTTAGTATTGTACGGTAGATAGAAATAAAATGGAGTCTCACAACACGTGTTATTGTTAAAAGAACACGGGAGAAACCATAAAGTTACTATATTTAGGTATAGTAACTTTATGAGAGAAACTCCTCATCAAGTCACCGTGACACTACTAATCAAAATTGATCACAAAAAATGGCATAACCAAACACACCAAGTTTTGTACTGTTTTCGCATACTGTTGTAAATTAAACAAATTATTCGATTTATACAGTAGATCACAAGAGTGATATCATGTCTCTTCTAGCTTTTGATAAATGGTCGAAATTATTTAAAATGATTTCTCAAAACGGTGGACCATTCAAATCATTCTACAAACTGTGGCGATTTGATACGTTGAAGTGGGTAAGTACAATGATGTTAAAATAAAAAGAGGTAGATGCGTTACATGTGCCAAAAAACTAGCAACAGAAAACTATGCTAATTGCTTAGATTAAAACATTTGTTTTAATCTAAGGCTAATTGGCTTACCCTAGCGTAGTTTCAGGAAAGCGTTGACAGCGGTGTGTGGTTGACAGTGTCAGTTTACTTATATTCGTTTCCGTAAATTAGTTTAAAAATGCCGTACTGTGTAATACGACACTGTAGAAACAACACAAATAAAATTCATGGGATGTTAACATCATAACGCTTTGGTACATTATTGACATCACATTAGTACTGACATAACCTATCTACCTCTTTTTATTCTAATCACGGACCTGAAGGTCCGTGATTCTAATATCATTGGGTAAGTAGCGGTATTTTTGTTGACATACGTACATAAACTCACGACTATTATCCCCGAAGGGTTGGCCAGCGTTGCCAGACGTGCGATAATTATCGTAGATCCACGATAATTTGGAGGGGCATGCGATAAAAAATAATATTGAAGTATCGCACGATAATTAGTATAATTCGTCGACTTTCCACGATATTTTTTGTCAGTTCTACGATAATTTTGTGACAAACCTGGTTTTGTACCGTTCGTTCAATGACAGTTCGAAAAGAAGAGTCGGTAAGGGTACCACCATAGCTCAATGGGTACCACATCCAGTACTTTTTCTAGGCGATGACCTTTTTTTTTTTAGCTCGTCCTATTGGTTCGTAGCAAATTTAGAGTGCTCAGACGTATGTAATCTGTCTTTTTCAATGCGATAAAAACACGATAACTTTGCAGTATTTCTCTCTTTTCTTCAGCCCTTTTCTACCCAATGCTGAGTAAAAGCCTCTTCCATGCTTTACCAAACGGTGCGATCCTGGACTTTTTGCATCCAGTTTTTCCCCGCTATTTGGGTTAGGTCATTGGTCCATCTCCTGGGCTGTCTTCCTACGTACAGTATAAAGCGGCGATGGGCTCATCACCTGTTAAGCTGAGTACATGAGCAGTCGCTATTCGGTGTAAATTTTACTATGGCAGAGGACTGCTTTTGCAGTCCTCATTGCCTAGTCTCCGACTAACCCTTCGGGGATAATAGTCGTGATTATAATGTATGTATGTTTGTAAAACGATGTGAAACTGTTCAGCGAACAATGAACGTCCGCCCGCGACATTTCATAGAGGTATAGGGCAGAAAACTCACAAGAGGTTTAGAATAAAAATAAAATAAATATACAAATAAGCGCAAAGAAACATAAAAATGACGATAGGCTCACCATCACCACTTATCACGCTTTTTATTAATTTTTTATTTAATGAACAAAATATAAGCTTAAAAAATCCACACACAAAAAATCACGGAGATTTGTCTCGTGTGCAAGGGGAGATACAATATTTCACTGCATATCTACTGAACAATAATGTAAGTACTCTAATTAAATTATGCTACACAAACACTAATTGCTATAATAGTTAGGCACTTTATCCAGTTACGATACAACAAAAATAAAAATGTGTCGTCTACCATACAGCAGTATTCATCAATATAGCATTGATGAATCTACCCAACAAATGTAAATAACGTCTCTTCAAACCCCTCGCTCTAATGCTATTTCACTACGTAAGTAAGCTTAGCACATTGTATAGTTGTTATAGGTGAAAAGTGCACTTTGGCAGTGAATGCTTTTGCGGTCGTCTTTGCTTTGTTTCTGACTAACCCTTAGGGGATAATAGCCAATGAAAAGCACAAGTAGAGACAACCTATTCTTCCGGGAAACGGGCGTAATTTATAAAGGTGCTATTATTAAATCAATGGCGTACTTATATTTAAAGTACCTACAGGTAGTATACGCCAAAATGAAAATATTTTCCCCAATAAACAGTAGTATTATGTCATTGGTTTAGATTTTAACTTTTCAAACAAAATAATTTATTATTCAATTGGTAAAAACTGCATCATACTCGTACTAATAGATGCCTCGATGAAATCACTCACGCATGCGACTGCATTGTGGAAGTCGTCGCACTCGTCAGTGTGAGTGCTACGACAATGCAGTCGCATGCGTGAGTCAAGGCATCTACAGAATGATGATGCAGTTTTTGCCAATTAAATAATAAATCATTTTGTTTGAAAAATAAAGTTTAAACCAATGACAAAATACTACTGTTTATTGGGAAAAATGTTTTTATTTTGGCGTAAAGTACCTGTACTTTAAATATACGTTATTGATTTAATAGCACCTTATATGTATGAGTTCTGTACATTTGATTAATGGATTGCATTGGGTCTAGTACAATTTTTATTTACTATTCAATGACGTTGATAAGAACTAGGATTGGTATAGAATTGGTACCTACTACTTCTCGTTTTCGTAAATAAATGTGATCATCACAAACTCGCATAAAAATTTGTATCTCGTAACGCACACCACGTAGTGCGTTACGAGATACAAATGCGGCTCATTTTGGCCAAACTCACCAGCTTTAAATCTGAATTAAGGCAGATTTTTTAAACCTCGGTAAAAACTTATCTAACAAACTTACGCGATCAACCTTTTTCAAAATGGTTGTATTATATTTTAGAGCCACAGCACACATAATACTTTTAGCATCGGCGATCGGCGATTTTGCGACTGGCATCGCGTTTTGTCGATTCTGCGTTCGATTGCAGTGTTGGAATCGCGCGTTTTTGCGATTCAGTCGCTGCATTCAGCTTTAAAAAAGCGTCTAAATCGCCGATCGCCGCTGCTAAAAGTAGCATGTCTGCTCTGGCCCTTAGCAAACGAATAAGTTTCATCTGACAATAAAAAAATTGGCCCTTGATAGATCACTTTTTGATAACTAATTGTCCACTGTGAAAGAGGGAGTTACAGATGTCCATGCCAAAATGAGTGAGCATTTGATTGTAACCACCCTGTATCTATCTCGACAACCAGGTTTGTCAACCTCATTGAGTTTTTTTTTATTTGTAATGTTTTAGAACCAAATTCTCAAAAATCGCCATAAGCATAGATAGATAGATAATACTTTTATTGTAACATAATCACACAAACATGTACAATGCATTTACATAAAAAAGAAAAAAAAAGACTTATATTGTTCACTAAAGAAACATTTTTAAACATTTTGTATTTATTACGACGTACTATATTGTATTAATTATCTTCTATTTTGATTATTACCTACCTAAAGTGGCCATAAATAGCAATAAACATAAAATCTGCTACTTGCGCTCCTCTCAATGGGGGCAGCACTATCGCGACTGCGCGATCTTAACTTCTCACAACTGTGCTTAAATATTTATTTATAAAATCTTGTAACATACAACAGATAACATAAAATCATTGTCCCACAAAACTATTCTATTAAAGATGGCTGATGATATACTCGTGAACGGGTGCCGCCTTTCGAGGCTGGTCTGCTCTTGCAATCATATTTTATTTTAAATTAAGCAATACCTACCTCTTTTTTTATAAGATATTCTTTTGTATGTTAGGGAGGGAATTTTCCAACTTGTATTGACGCTGTAAAAGAAAGGGAGAAAAGAAATGCCTCGTGTTGTGTTTGTTGCCGGTTCTTCTCAGTACAAGGCTCCCGCTCCATAGTTAGACTTACGAACCGATGGCATAGCGACATTCATAACATAAGTGCTTAATAATTGTAGCCTAAATTGAACAAAAAATTTTGAATTTTGAAATTTTGTTTGTTTGACTGTGGACGGTTTGTTTCACGTATTAGAACGGCAAGCTGGTGGGCTGCGACTGTATGGGCAACAAGTACTATGAGAACGATTACTACATGCTGGGCCGCAACCGCTGGGTGGAGTATACTGACAGCGTGCGGTGGGACTACGACGCGAGCCAGGTCTGTCCACAGCACACCATTATAATACTAGAGACTACAACCCTTCGAGGATAATAGTCGTGATTATATATAAGGTGACTGCTTGAAACTGCAAGAAACTTTAAGGGCTGGTCAGGTCAAGTGTTTTAAACCTGACAAAAATGACAAAAAAGATTGCAGACTAACGTAGGTACTTATCACCCAGCTGACGCGAACGGGTCAACAGACGGGTGGGTCAACGGCCAGCCGCTGCCCGCCCGCGCGTTGTAAATAATAGTTAATTCTTTTATTCTATCTTTCTTATGCTATTGATTTAAAATAAATTAGATACTCAAAGATGATCAAATTACAATTCATAAAATGAATTATTTAATGAAAAATAAAAAAAACACGAATTTCTTTTTTGTTCATTTTGCCATGTTTAAAACACTTGAAGTTTCTTGCGGTTTCTAGCAGTTGCCTTATATATGTACGTATGAACATACATACTGACATTTAATCACGACTATTATCCTCGAAGGGTTATAAGGTACTTGCGGAAAACAAGGGCCACCTAACTTCAGAATTAATTATTTACTATCTTTTACTTTTACATAAATAAGTACAATTTTAGCCTTAGCCTGTCAAATTTCGATTCAAAATAATCATTTTTAAAACTCTATCTATGGCCCTTATTTAAACATACCACCACCACGATTTTGAGTCAATACTTAATTAGATAACCAAAATGAACACAATATTTTTTAGGTCCCTATAGCTTATAAGTACTATCATTTGGCATAAAGTCACATCTATGAATACACATAAATCAACGAGAAAAGTAGTTATGGAGTTATGAAGTTAAGAGTTATGAAGAAACAATAAAATGTGAAAAAGCATATTTCCCAACAACATATTAAAAAATAATCATATCCCTCAACAAAGTATATCCCACTAAATAAACCTTTGATATTAAACAAAAATAAAGACATAAAAAAAGTAAACAAATTTAGTGGACCTCATTAAACTTATGAAAAATTGAAACTGGTATCACTTACACTTTTAGTGTCTCTTTCCTTTTACCAATTCCGTAATGGACAAACCTAGTGAACCTCAATAAAAACCACATTTATAACAATGTCGTTCTAGTAAGTAAGACACATAAAAAAGAAAACAAAACATAATAATCGTAAAACAAAAAAACAACTACCGTTTCTGTTAACAGCGGCCATTGCAGCTTGTAATTGTTGTAATGACCAAAGTCCACGAGCTTGCCTGAAGCCTGAGCCTGTTAAAAAGCAGGAGGCTCTATGAGTGCAATCTAAAAACATAAAAAGTCGATCAAATGAAAGAACAACAATTAAACATTAGATCCTTGTTAAGCTCTGTTACAACCCTTGCAAAAGATTAAAATAAAACAAAACTTTGATTATTAAAAGTACACATTCATAAGTTTAATAAGGGCCGGCTCAAAATCATAAACACATAGGTATATATTATATACTTTTTCGGTTTCTTGACTGTTTGGTATTTCCAAAAAACTAAATATTTTTATTAAGTTTTTGATAAAAACGGGAATGGGCGCTTACGAATTACCGCGGACCCCGCACCGCGCAACTCCCGCGAGAGCCCGGAATTTTCGCTGACCGCTAACCCCCCTTAAATGACCCATACTGCTGGGTGCAAGTCTTCAAATGGACAACAGCACATGGAGAGATGAGGATATAAGATCACGGCCCAGTGAGAGTTGGTGGTTTGGCGGGGTGACTGTCAAAAAAGTTTCGGGAACGGGAAATTTGTTGATTCCAAATTCTATTTTTTGTTTTTTTTTGTTGTTGTTAGATTGGCACCTGTTATCCATTTTGGCGCGGAGTTTGAGTTGCATCTGTTATTTAGATTAAATACAGTGCTGTTATTAGTTACTTTATTATCTAGAGTGAATTGTGAATTTCATAATGGATAAAAACATCGAACAACGAGTTTGTCTTAAATTTTGCGTCACCAATGGAATTTCGTGTTCGGAGTCACTGAAAATGTTACAGAAGGCTTACGGTGAATCGACTTTATCAAAACATGTGTTTATGAGTAGTGTAGTACAAAGCGTTCAAAAGCGGTCGAGATGTGATGGAAGATTTGCTTTGCTCTGGTAGGCTATCAACGTCTTCAACTGAAGTTAACATCGCAAAAGTGAAGGCAATGGTGTCTGAAAATGCTCAAAAAAATCCAAGTTTGAGAGAGATAGCCGCTGAACTTTCAGTGTCTCACGAGTCGATCCGTACCATTTTAAATAATCATTTGGGTATGAAACATGTTGCCGCTCGGCTAGTCCCCAAAAGACCTGAATTTTCTCCAAAAACTTGTCGCATAAGAGTCTCTGAGGACATACTAACGAGTCAATTCCGACCCAACATTCATGCAACGCATTGTTAGTGACAAGATGTGGGTTTACGAGTTTGACATGCAAACTAGTCAGATTCGAAGTGGCGCCTTCCGACTGAACCGAAACCGAAAAATCCACGCTAAAGTCGATCAAAAGTCAAAGTCATGTTGACTGTTTTCTTTGACTATCGCGGTGTTTTGCACTTAGAATTCTTGCCGGAAGGTCAAACGGTAAATAAAGGATATTATTTGAGCGTTATGCGGCGTTTAATAGAGCAAAATCGACGAAAAAAAATCCAAATTTGTGGAAAGAAAATTCTTGGATTTAGCACCACGATAATGCGCCTTTACACAAGGCCATCATTGTGAACGAATTTTTGACCAAAAACTCAACAAATACCATCGAGCAACACCTTATTCACCAGATATGGCCGATCCAGCCGACTTCTTTCTTATTACTAAACTCAAATTACCACTTCGTGGCACCCGTTTTTATTCGGTAGAAGACATAAACGAAAATTCGCGGCGAAAACTGAACTCAATTCCGGAAAAAGCGTTTAAAAATGTTTTGATGATAGGATTATTCGTTGGCGTAAGTGTATAGTTTCTGAAGGAGCAAACTTTGAAGGCGATAAAATGAATTAGGATGAATAACTAACATTTTGTGTACTATCGATCTTTTCCCGCTACTTTCTTGACAGAGTAGTACATAGGCCGTTTTCCATCAGACCGTATGCTCGTTTGTCGACTCGGAGCAGAGTCCATAAAACCAAAAATAATCTGTTTACCAGTTTTAGGCTGGCAAATACTCAAAAACTCGAACACTAAATACAAATAAAACTGGTAATTAATAGTCATGTCGACCGCAAATCGTCCATGTACTAATTTGTCAGCCTTTAGTAATGTGGTCGAGTAGAAGTACCTTTTTTTTCTTTGTTTTAGTCGGAGAAAATGCTTCTCTGCACTGGCATGAGGCCTCGAGAGGAGCGTGAGACACCCCATGCACTGTCCGGGGCTGGAACCCATATGTCCTCACCCGCCCCCCCGTGGGGGAAACGGGTGAGTAAGGACATACGGGCCCGACCCGGTAAAAGAACCGACACCTTCCTTCCTAGCGCGGCGCGGCGCCGCGGTACCGTGCGGTTACGCCCCGCGAGCGCCGCAACGCTACGAACCCAGCTTTACCTGGGTCCCCTGCCCCTACGGAGCAGCCTGGTAGGTTCAGGCTGCTCCCAAACGGGAAGAGGGCTGGTGTATGCAGCCTAGTGCTCCTCAACACTAGGCCGCGGCCCTCCTAGGGGGGGAGGAGGGCGGCATTTATGCCACCCTCGACTCCCCCACCCTCCGTCGGTTGCCCGGCCTCGTCCGGCCTTGCCGGCGACTCCGCCATCTCCATAGCGCCCTCCTCGGCCGCAGGCGGGGCCCGCGGCCAGGGGGCCCACTTCATCCTCGTCCTAGGAGGACGACAGCTCCTCCCCCCCATGTGATGATCATGGGGGAGCCCCGCCTCCCAGCAGACGCCGCAGTCCGCCTTCTCCGTTCCGCACTCGGCAGCCCTGTGCCCAGGGGCGCCGCACCTAAAACACAGCGTGCCACGGCTGGCCTCCGAGCTACAAGCGTAGCTCAGGTGGCCCACACCGTAGCACCTGTAACACCGTGTGGGGCCTCTGTCCAGGACCTCCACCCGCACATTTGCCCAGTCCAGCACAACGCTGGACTGCCCCACCAAGTATTTTGCCGCCGCGACCGGCAGCCGGACCACAACGGAGCGCCTCCCCGACGGTCCGGTCCGGACCGGCCCCACGGTCACCTGTTCGGGACCGCAGTGCGCCCCCCCAGCGACCGCCTCCTGTATCTCCCCCGCCTCATACTCCACATCCGGGTTGAGGCCTGTGAGCCGGATTGCGGCCAATCGGCAAGGCCTGCCGACCACCATGTCTTCTGACACGACCCCGCGGAGCTTCCCCGCCAAGACATCGGTCAGGGGTCCGCTGGAGTCGCCCGGGACCTCAAGTTTCCGCCCTCCCGCCGCGGTGAGCAGCATTCGCACGCCTCTCGCCAGTCCGATGCCCGGCAGGTCTACCTTCCTCATTGCCTCTCCCATGGCTGAGGCGTATGTCACGCCTCTCGCCGCCGCCTCCGGCTTTAATGTTATGGTGACCACGGAGGACCGTGGCACCTCCAGCCTCGTCACCGGGGCAGGTCTTGTTCCCGCCGCCCTCTTTGGCACTTTGTTGCCCACCCGCGTGCCCTGGTCGGCCGTAGCCGAAGCCTTCTCGGCCTTTCGCCTGGCCGCCTTCGAGGCGACGGTCCGCCATCCATCTCGTGCCTGCACCGGTCCCGCATCCGGGTCCCTCGGGGGAGCGTCGGGGGCGCTACGGGCTCCAGCGGCCGTCCCGGCGTAGCTCCTCCCATCATCTCCTGCCAGCGGCGGTCTCCTGGGGGGGGGGGGGGGGGCTCGACTGGGAGGCGACTCTCGATGCTGGCCAGTCGCCCTCCTAGTGACTCCAGCACCTCTCTCTCTAGGGCCTCCAGCATGCTCTCTATTTTCGCCTCCCGCAGGTCCTTCATTTCGACCCGCGCCCTGGCCATCTCCAGGCGGAGGTCCTCGTTCTCCTGCGTTAGACGCAGGACGTCATCCACCACGGTCGCCTCGTAGAGTGCCTCTACGCACATCAACATGAGGTTGCACGCGTCCCGGATCGCAGCCGGGCGGATCTTTTTGCCAGCGGTAGCGTCATCCGTCAGCTCCACCAGGCACGCGCACGCCTCCTCCATAACTTCCTGCCTCGACATCGGGGCCAAGAACTCCTCGATCTCTTCCACGGTCCTGGAACGATACTCCACGGCGCCAGATTCCAAGGCGACCCTCTTTACCCCATAGCCCTTCCCCTTGCGGAGCTTGGCGGACTCGTCGCTGGAGCCGTCGACAACCAGCGCACGCTTCCGCGATGCCAGGTCCTGCTCCATTGGATCCCTCTCGGCCGCACAGACAGAACTGTCGCCACCCGCACCGGGCACCGCCGGTTTCACGCCGCCCAAACCATTAGCCCGAGCGGCGCTTCCCCGGACGCGTCCCCGGCCTCTCCGCCCTTCCCGGGCCCACCAAAATCCCCGCCCCTCTTGGGCAACTCCCCACTCCGAGCACCAGTAACATGTGCAATCCCCCTGGTCGCTAGAGGGTGGGCTGTAAGCCGCCCACCAACCCGTCCGAAAACGGGCGCCCGTCGCCACGCCCCGCAACGACGGCACCTTTGCGTGAAGGGCGCCCAGAAGGGGCGCCAACTACCCCGAACCCAGCCCGTGTAACGACGCCCAGAAGGGGTGCCAACTACCCTGAACCCAGCCCGTGTAACGACGCCCAGAAGGGGCGCCGTCAAGACTCCCGTCAAAGCCGCTTGAGAGTGAGCGGCGAGCGTGCGACCCAGAGTGGGCCGCACGTGGAGATCCCCCCCGCAGGTCAGAGTGACTCGCTGTGCGGTCCAGAAGGGACGCGCGTTGAAGGGGGTGCGATGCCCAGAAGGGGCACCGCCTACGTTATTCGACGCCCAGAAGGGGCGCCAGGGATTAGCATAAGGCCCCTTGTCCCACGCTGAACGTGGGCCGAGAGGCCTTACCCCAGGGTGCACCACGAGGAGGTTCCCAAATTTGCACCCCGTGTAGAAGTACCTACTTCGCTACCATGAACAAAGCAAACACCACTACTTACGACTAAATTACTCGCAAATCGTCTCTAACGTGATATATACTAATCCAGGTGGCCCCTGAGTGGCACGGCTGGCTGCACTACAAGACCGACTGCCTGCCGTACCAGGACTGCGCCAAGTACTGCCTGAACTGCTGCTCGTGGTACCACCGCTGGCTGCTGCCCCCCGAAGAGAACGTCTCCGGCACCGAGGTCGCTTACTACCCCTACAGCACCGTTAGACGGCACATAGAAGCCTGGGATGGTAGTACCTACATACGTTACATATAAGTACAACGTCAGTCGGAAAGGGGGTACTAAGCCGAAAGGAGGGTAAAGTATACATGATAGTAAATAACTTTTGTCTAAAAACTTTTCCTAAAAAATTGATAATTTAAGGTTAACAGCTGTTTTAAGATTTTATATGAAATGGCGCTATGGTAGCCCTGGCGGTCAGCTGTTTTGTGAGAGAGACAGATTTGAGTTCATTGCCGGGGTTAACAAGTGGCGTTAGCCCCGCCACTATTCAGGGTTGTACATTTTTTAAATATGAATATGTTTAAATTAAGATTTTTTTTCGCAAAGCTTATATTTGCAATATAACAGTTGATAGTAGCACTTCCAGTTGTCCGCGGCTTAGTACCCCCTTTCAGACTAACGTTGTATTGATTCGCTACTATAACCCCAAAGCAAAGGTTTAGTCAGAGACTATATATATAGATAGGCAATGGGGACCCCAGAAGCAGTCCACTGCCTCTTTTATATTAAACTCTTTATACACTCGAGAGCAATGAATCCGGGTCACTTAAAGAAACCTGTAAATCTCGGAAACTAAGAATGCTAGCTTTAGCTGGAATAAATTGTGTATAATAGACAATTAAATAGGTACTCCTTAAGAGGGTGCAGCGTGATCGCAAAAACTGACATAAGTCTCTCAATGAACTTCAAAGTAAAATTAATCTTATTGAAGTTTCAGACCTAGTAATTTGATTAGAGCAATGTTTTTATTCTGCGAAATGTACAACACCATCACGCTCTTGTGTTAGAAATTAAAATTTACTTTTTTAAGATGGGGGCGACCTCCGAAATATCAATACAAATATTGTCATGTAAGAATTATTGTTTCATGCGTAAAATTAAGAAAGTTGTCGAAGAAAAATGTTTGTAGGAGTCATTAGAAATATGTATTGTTTGTTATTGTTAAAAGAATTTGTTTCAAATTTCAACAAGGCCATGACCTTGTGCAATGATCAGGCTAACTCACGTTCAAGTTCTTCTAAGTAAGTTCTTTTAATGTATTTAACCTCTCGAGTGTGTGTGTCTCTGTGAAAGCAATTTTGAGCTCACGTAGCGTTATTGGGGGAGGGTTTCGTTGTTTAACGCATCTCCCTAGCTCGTCCCAATCATGCTCGATCGGGTTGATATCCAGGCTGCGTGCTGGCACCTCCATACGAGTAATGTTTCAATGTTACTTTACAATAACTAACTAAGAAGTTTTAATACTTCGTTTATGAAGTATTTAATTGTCAATTAATCACAATTTATTTCATTCATCTAGCATTCTTAGTTTCCGAGATTCATAGGTTTCTTTAAGTGACCCGGATTCATTGCTCTCGAGTGTAAGGTGTTAAGTGCTAACCAAAGTGCTAACCATTCAAGTGCAGCCACGCACAGTAGTGCGATTCTCAAAGCGCAAACATCGTTAAAGCCTTGGTAGCAGCGGCTGCAACAGCGGTGAGCGTATACCATTGGTATTCTTCTAAATAATTTTTAATGCTGTTCGCTTTGACATTGCATGTAGGTATAAAATCGGTATTCTGTAAGTAAAATAGTCTCAACTTTGACCACAGCTGTGACTGCAGCGAACGATGTGACGGCTGTAACATCTATGATCGCATCCATGCGCGCAGCGTCTATATGTCGCTTAGAGAATCGCATAGCTGAACAGTGCCCAATGAATATAGAAGTTCTAATAGGTCTTGTGGCGCCGCAATCAGATGGTTAAAACCTGGAGTTCCTATCCGTGCTTGGGAAAGCAGTTGATACCGGTTGTTGTCGTAAGATGGCAGCCGTTAAGAGGGTTTACGCATTTCGGTTTCCCATACAAACTTCCAAGTCGAAATATTTAAAAACTTATATAAGCCAATTTTAATGAAACTTTGTATGCTAGAGTAAAATAAAGTGAAATACGGGAATCTAAATAGTTTGATGAAAACATTAAAAAAATGGTATTTAGCTAAGTTATTGCGATGCAAAAAATCAGTTAAATAAACGTTTTTTTAAAAATTCATTCAACCAACTATTTAGATCCCTGTATTTTACTCTAGCATGCTAAGTTTCAATAAAATTGGCTTATCTGTTAATGAAAATTTCGACTTGGAAGTTTGTATGGGAAACTGAAATGCGTTAACCCTCTTAAAACCCACCAACCCGTATTGGCCCGCCGTGATACCCCCAACGCTGGCATAATAGCCAAATCTCTCCATGTAGGAGGCGTGTGCCCAGTATATTAGTAATTTGGTCAGCCACCCAGTGACTCGACATTGCGAAAGTTGCTTATCTTCAGGATTGTTTCCGTAATTAAATTTCCTCAAAACTACCAGTTCACCGTTCAATATTACTTATTATTATTTCTTTAGCCAGCACTTTTTATGATTAACTTTTTATAGTAAAATGCATACTAAGTTCTTTCTTCTTATTCAGGTTTTCTTCCCACTGCAGGGCCATATTCTGTTTCTGCCATAACACATTTTAATAATAAATATGTATATTTGCAGGCAAGTCGCTCTGCAGCCGTCGGTCGACCTGTAATTAATTACGGAAAATATTATATCTTTTAATGCGCTGTTGTAGTGAATAATAGTTTTTCGTTTTATCAATAAAGAACTGTTCGAAAAAGGTTCACTTTTGCTAATTAATGCTAACACCAATACTTACAGACATACATACAATCACGAGTGTTATCCCCGAAGGGTTAGTCAGAGACTAGGCAATGAGGACAGCAAAAGCAGTCCTCTACCATAGTCCACTTTTTATCAAATAGCGACTGACAGGTGGTGAGCCCATCGCCGCTATATGCTGTTGGATGAATGTGCAGTCTTTAGTCCGTTAGTCGCCTTTTACGACACCCAAGGGAAGAGAGGGGGTGGTAGTATTCTTTCACCGCTACGCCACATGGTTATGACACAACCGATATATCTCAAAGCTGGGCGCTTTACACACGCCAGCCGTCAACCTACCTACAACTAACTGCCTTTCTTTCATCGCCAATCATAGTTTCTTTCCGATCTATCTATCTGTCTAAGTAAATAAAAATGAATTGCCACGAATGTATGTTTGCCCATCCCATCACTCCAGAACGGCTATACCTATTTAGCTAATTCTTTTTTATTGTGTTTGTAATAGTTAGGACAAGGTTTGCTTAAAAGAAAAAAAAAGAAAAACCCCGTAGGTAGGTACGAGATACTTGTGTTCACGCAGACGAAGTCGCGGGCGGGTTGCTAGTTTAATTAACTAAAATAAATAAATAAACTTAACTTTCCTACACTCACACTAATTATGTAGCCAGAAAACATCGTTATGAAACTCGTTAAATGGTTAATAGACAACGAATAAACATACTTAAAATACATACATATTATACATAGAAAACACCCAGACCCGAGACAATTTAGAAAAACAATAATTTCTAAATTTCCCGACTAGGTATCGAACCCGGGACCTCAGAGATGGCAACACCGTGAAAACCGGTGTACGAACCACTCGACCAAGGAGGTCGAAAATAATGTATACTTATTATTTAGAAAGTGGGTTTATGCCTCAGAATACAGAATAGTACATTATTACTTTAAGGGTGAAAGTAGCTTATTTAGTCCCGAGACAAGGATAATACCAATAGTTCAAGGGACTAAGTGAGTCTTTCACCCGAGGTAAACACTGTGCTTTTCATTACAAATACATGGAAAGTAAAAATAAAAACATGAATTAGCTAAAGAAAAAATGAGGTCCATATTGGAATGATGAACTCAACGTGTTAATCAAAATCAAAATCAAAATCAATATCTCTTTATTCAGTAAACTTAGAATAATAAGCATTTTGAATCGTCAAAAGTTAAAGGATGGACGGGCACCCGCCCACCCACCCCGCCCATTCAGGAAGTCTTTTAACTGTGGAGAAGAACGGGCGCAAGAAACTCCACAGGTTTATAATAATATAGAAGTAACGACATTTACAAAACAATATGTCGTTACCAAATCATACAACATTCAATTAAACAAATTATGAGCGTCAATACAAGTTGGAACATGCCCTCCCTGTCATAGAAGGACATTTTCCATTACAACAAAAAAAAAAACATTTGATACCATTACAAAAAACAGGTATTGCTCGATTATAAATAAAACGAACAACGTCTTACAGTATCTTTGAAATAAAAAGAAAAACTATTAAATACTACCAATAAAAAAAATAAGATTGCAAGAGCAGACCAGCCTCCACAGGCGGCACCCGTTCACGAGTATGACATGTGAATCAGCCATCGCTTCGCTCAACCATGTTTTAGGGAACGTAACGACCCGACGCACATGCCACCACCGCAGAGACACTTTAAGAGAGCATGACACACTCGAGCAACTCCAACGAAAGCAAGAGAACAATAAGACAACTTTAAACGCAACATAAATTTTGAGTGGGTACCTTTGTCTGTAAGACACTGCTGTTAAAGGCTATCATCATACCAGCGTAAAATTAATTATTAAAAAAAAAAATATTGCTAAGAAAATAAAATGTGAAAATATTATTATAACCAGGCTGTTTTGTCTTCTAAATATTCTTTGACTGTATAATAACCTTTCTTATGTAAACAAGATTTTACATGATTCTTAAACTTATCTAAAGGTAAATCTTGTACAGTACTTGGTATTTTATTATAATAGTGTATACCTTGCCCCAAGAAAGAGCCAAGAACCTTTTGTAACCTAAAATTTTGTTAATACAAATCTCTGCTATACGGAAGTATAAACAAAATTCTACAACTCGTAAAAACAAATGAATATCGGATTGCCGCATTCCCGCCTACCTTGTTTTTTTTTGTGGCCGGCCAGCTATTCAGCCCTTAGTTTTCATTTACGTCTTTGAAAAAAGCGCCGACTATAGACTGTTCCAATATGTAGGCTCTTGTAACATGATCTCAGTTTATTCTTTACTCATGTGGGCCGTGCGGGCGCCGCGCGAGGCCGTCAGCTCAGGTGCTCGATGAGGACGAAGACGACCCTTTTCCGATCAATCGAAGAATCAGAAGAACGTTCTTTGTTTGGGGAAATCGCGAACGTGCCTAGCGTTAAGACGTCCACACCAACGTTGGCATTGTATCTTAGAAATGTTGGAGAGATGGCACACTGCTGTAACTGTAACCGGAACCCCGTCAGCTTTCTTAGCCTGGGCTGATGCTCGAGCGCGCAAATCGTCGGGTACCCAGACCCTGAGAAAGCCACAGTTATAGAACATTACGTAGGGCACGATTCAATCACATCGACCCCATCGGTGTTAAACATGCTTTGCACCCACTTGGAAATACCTTTATTTCCACCGAGAGCTTTGAGTGTGTCGCACACATGAAGCTCCCCCATAGAGGGGTCGGGGTTACCTATCATAAATTCGAATTTTCTTGTACGAATTTTATTTCTCCGAAAACGTTTTGTAATTTTTTGTTCTCCATCATTTTCTTTTTACCGAAAATACAATTGACAAAGTTTTGAAATGCCGATTATAGATTGTTATTTTTTTCCAAATCTTTATGTTATAAAATCCCACTCAACGTTTGGCCGAAGCTATTAATGCTAGATGATTCATTTTCCAGAAACACGTATCCAATATTATAAAAATACAACATTTCAAATAATTGACATCCATAATATCATCGAACAACTTGTAATCGTAATAACGTTTAAGCATGCAAACAAGCATGTAGCATGCAAGCAAGCATGCAGCATGCAAGCAAGCATGCAGCATGCATGCAAGCATGCAGCATACAAGCAAGCATGCAGCATGCAAGCAAGCAAGCTTAGAGCATGCAAGCAAGCTACAGCATGCAAGCAAGCATGCAGCGTGCAAGCAATCATGCACCAAGCAAGTAAGCATGCACCAAGCAAGCAAGCAAGCATGCAGCATGCAAGCAAGCATGCAACATCATCCAAGCATGCAGCATGCATGGTTTCTGTCACGGCTCCGGCGCTGCGAGGCTCCGGCGGTCCCACGCGAGCTTATCGTCGCAGATGGGTTTCGCTCACCGCCGTGGCTGAGGCTGGCCGGCAGAGCCGGCCAGCAAGCCGAAGCTGCGGTTAAACCCACCTGCTCCTCAGCTCGCGGGCCGCCTCGCCCCTCCGCGCCTACGCGGGCTTAAATTACACTCCAGCGTAGGGCATACAAGTCTACGTGGAGTCGGTTTTGCCGCTATTCGTTTCTGTCACTGACTTTTGTTGAACAACCTTACCCAAAACACAAAGTACTTATTAACTTTTTAAAACATTTTAGTTTATTTACCTAACAATAAAATATATAAAAACAAAAAAACGATAATCTGGGTATGATATTATTAGATAGAAAAAGTTACTTCGAATTTTAATACTTCTAGATATTAAAGTTATTGTAAGCAAAACATCTTCCAAAAGAACCAAAGTAGTTTTGATAATCGGCTAATAGTTTTTCTGGAAAATGAAACGAATATATGATAAGTTTATGGATTAACAAAATTATGTAAAAGCAACAATCTGGTATTTAAAACTTCGTCATACCGTTTTCGAACAATTGAAATTCGTACAGGAAAGTTTCGAATTTATGATAGGTTACCAGGGGTCGGCTATAGGTAATACAAATGGGTGCGAAACATTCGGAAATACCTTTATTTCCACCGCTGATAAAGCCTGACGCCTCACTTGCCCACACTGCAGCTGAGAAGGTAAACTTGTTTGCCACTTTTTTTGCAAAGAACTTACCCAGACGTAAGTTCTTACAAAGCAAAGAACTTACGTCTGGAAGTCGCTAGCCAGGTTCCACCTAAGTTGCCTATTAGCCGACCTCTCCATGGAGAACCTCACATCCGCAGCAAAGATAGAGGTACTCAAAGCTCTCCGTACTCTAACGTGAAAAAGGCTAGTGGTCCTGATAGAATCCCGGCCATTGTCCTACGTAACTGTGCACCTAACTTGTCTACTGTTCTAACACGCCTGTACGCCTCTTACTTGAGACTGGTCTAGTTCCTCAGTCGTGGAAGTTGTCTAATGTGCAGCATGTGCCCAAAAAAGGTAGCCGTGCCGATCCATCTTACTGTAAGACAATTTCAGTCAAGTCCATACTCTACGTAATCATGGAACATGTACTGAACTCTCGACTGCTGGCATAACTTGAGACCAATGATCTCCTCAGTAACTGCCAGTTCGGATTTCGCCTATTATAGATCTGGGAAGTTGGAACTTACGGGCGCATTAGACCTAGAAATAGTGGACAACTTTATCTGGGTTCTAACATCAGTAACGATGGTTCGTGCGAGAAGGAAGTGCGCAGGACAATTGGCTTGGCTAAGAGCGCCATGTCTCAGCTTGCAAAAATCTGGAGAGATCGCAATATTTCCGTAAAAACCAAAACCAAACTGGTACAGTCACCAGCATTAAGATGTGACTATTGACGGCCTGCAAAAATATCTGATTATTGGTGTAAGGCATATATGACTATAATATGCCTCCCACCAATGATCAGATATTTTTGCATCATCATAGAGTAAGTGGGCTGATTCGCCTGCATACGCCTACTTCCACTTGTCTTAGTAATAATCTAGAACTAGATCAATAATAATTGTAATTTATGTAACTTTAGTATTATTTATTTATTTATTAATTAAACAGAGTACCCTTACCTATGTGTATCTACATACATTACCTTCTTACCTATTTACAACATAGAGAATATCATAAGACCGCCGGCGGTCGCGAAACAATTGATTTTATATTGTGTCTGGTTTTACGATCCTCAAGGGGTTAAGCAATCAATCATTAACAATAATTTTAGCTGTTAATGTAGTTATACCGTAATGTTGTTGTTTTGATTGTCTCATATGTTGTAACCTAGGTAAATAAAAACTTCAATTTATTTTGATTTATTTTATGTGCCACATTAATAGTTAAATGTAAAAGGCGTATTATCTAATATAGACTGTTAGCGACCGCCCGTGACTTGCACGGTTAAACAAACTTCTTCATTCCGTGATTCCCGAGAGCAACAACTCAAACTAGCGTCAAGAAATGGCGCCACTTACAATAAACCATCGAAGAGGACTTGCACAGTTCGCAAACCTTCGATCACGTAGTTCTTATTCATATTCATATCATACACTTAAAAACACAATAACATACAGAAATATGTTTGTGTTTTTTTGAGTGCTCGAAATAGCGAACCAAGCAAACGAAGGTTTCTATAAAATGGAATTAATTGCTTTATCGTCCTACCAGCATTGGGCCAGGTTAGTGGGTTATTTTAATGCCCAATTCCTCCATGTGATGTTGTCCACGTGGGAAGGCTTGTGCCCACCTGTGGGACGTCTGATAATGATGTTAACATAATCGTCCATATCAGATTTTTTAACTACCTTCCTAATAAAGGTACTCACGAACACCTGTTTGTTTTGTTTTTTTTTGTGTAGCAAATTGTGTAGACTTATCTGGCATTCTTTACAAACCTTAGTGGTTTTTTGTAATGCTTTGATTGTACTGTATTTTGTAAGTATGTTCTTTTTTAAATGTTAAATTAATAATAGTAAAACTACATCTGTATGTCTCTTTTTTATGGAAATGCTTCTCAAACTCCCGTGTCTGGTCTGGGATGATCTGCGCGTTATATTAATACAAATCATTAGCTGAAATGTTTGTTTGTAAATGTGTGTAATTTGGCTAATTCTTTATTACCTAGTTGTGTTCGTAATTATTAATAGTGCGTAATACAGTTTTTGGAAATTTGTCACGGGATAGGGTGTTCACGCAGACGAAGTCGCGGGCAGGCCGCTAGTTTTAAATGTTTAGTTATTTTTGACTTGCAAACATAACAAAGTCTCAATTCTAGTTAGAAGTAATATGGCTGAAATGCTACATGTTCGAAATGCAGTTTTCTTTAGAAAAGAGTCAGGAACAAGACACTATAGTTTCTGTATACCTACTATAATATTTGTTATGTTAGTGAGACTTTTAACTAAGATCCTAAATTATAAATCGTACCTACTTACTTAATAATTTAATTCTACACAAATCCGATCATAATACTTAAGCCCGTGTGAGATCCAAAATTAACATAATAAAACTTTATGAAGTTTACTAAATTTAATAGGTGCCTAAAGTCGTAAAGAACACAAATTCAGCAGATAAATTGAAGAATAAAAACATTGGAGAATAAAATCAGTCTAATATCTTGCTGTTTATATAAATAAACAACTTTTACGTGGACTTTTGTAACGGTAAACCTTCGATCACATTTAAATATGTTAAAACATATTTCTAATAACAAAACGTAGCATAACCATAAAGCTGCGAAACAAAACTCCCTTCTACAACATCAATGCATCATAGACAGTATAAAACAAAAACCGGTGCGCCCGTCCGAACGTCGGGATGTCACCGATTCTCAAACCGCGGCGCGCGACGAAATTATTACGCGCCCAAAAAATGTTGTGGTAAACTTTAATTTGGCCGTGGAGGGGGGACAGGGAGGGGCGTCAGGGGGCGGCGCCGGCCCACCTCCGGCCGCGGCTCTCGCCAGTTGCCCGCCGGCCGCGACCTGGTGCGAACGTGCGATGCGTGAGTGAGTGCCGAGTGCAGTGGGGCGTCGGCCCAATCGTTCGCTAAATTGAAAACAGAAAAATTGATCCCCAGATGGGAGTGTACGAGGAGAGGGGGGCGATGCACTGGGTGAGATTTGGTTTTTTTTAGTAATGTCAAAAAAAGTTTTTTTGTTTGTAAGTAGATACTAGTTCAAGTTAGTTTGGAAATGGAAATAACTTACCGGAAACTTTTGTGGATCGTGTACTAGTGTAAATAAAGCTCGGCTATAACAAAAACAAGCGCGAAACTAAAATAAACATAGCGATAAGTGAAGTTTGTAAACAATTTTGTAAGTAACTTGTTACGGGCAAGCATAGAAGTCCTTGCTTCTAACTACAGTCGAGAATAAACTTAATTTATATAATACAAACATTCGTATTAATGATTAAAATATGTACATACAAGATACAAACATTATAAATAAATAGAACTTACTAGTTCTTCCATAACCATAACTTTTAAACATCAATCGTTTTTTTTTATTTAACTAATACTGTTTAAAAGTTTAAATGAATTATCTTTGTTTACAAGTACGACTTATAATAACTATTTAAATGTTTATTATTTAAATATTTTTGGGAGTGCAGTGATATCCAAAGTGTAGGCGTTGAAATCTTTTTGTTGGCACCGCTGACGTTGCTACGGGGCGGGCGGTAGGCCTACTTATGCTACGAAAAAAAATATCGCTCACACTTATATAACGTGTGTTAGTACTTATCCCTTTTTTGTTTGTAAAGGTATATAAATGATAATGTGTTTACAAGTGAATTTAAACCATTTATTTTGTACGTTTATAAAGTTGAAAGCAAACTTTAGTTTTGATAAAATTAATTAGCCACATACATGTACAGAATTGTAAAAGCTAAAATTTCTAGTGTTAGTAAATGATACTGTTTTGATATTAATTTCAATAACGTCAGAATACATTGAACCCGAAATTAACTATATAAGTAATTAACTATACCTACTTATATAAAAAATAATTTACGATGATGTAGAGTTCCTCAAGACTAGGTATTTTAGACTAATAATGAATATTAGATAATAAATACAGAGCATTGCAATTAACTAACATATTATTACTATTGGTAGATTAAATCAATATGTTTACATTACATTTTACATTAAAAATGGAATATTTTACGGAAAAACAATCATTCATGAATAATAATAATAGCGGGCAAAAGTTTTATACAAAAATAAAATATAAAAATATTCTCGTAAGTTTTCTTTACCTTTTTGAATTCTCATAATATAGTAAGAATAAAAATAAAAGCAAATTAAACCATCATTAGGTAAGATATCTTTTGATATTATATAAGTATAGGCTTCAAAATGTAGTAGGTATCTATAGCTAATAAAACTCTGTTTATATTACTTATAAGAATTTTCTTTTTGTAATTGTTATTAGTGATTTCGACAAAAACAGTACCAACCTACTATAGTTAGTTTAATTAAGTTAATTGAGTTAATTAGGCATTTATCATGGAATTGTCATTTTTATATCAATCTAGTTACATACAAAAAAGGCTCCTTTCTTTATAATTATCAGGCAATAAAAAAATAGAATTTAAAAATAAAATAGGAGTAACAGTTTGTATTTAGAGACTTTTAAAGTTTTTTTTTTTTTTACGTGTAACGGGTAAGCGCTTGGCCTTCATCTCACCTGATGGTAAGTGACGATAAGGCCGAAGGTGGAAGCGCGCTTCACCCGGAATCCTCAACCACTGAGGAACTGGCTATCTTAACTCTAACAGTCGGAACACAACTATGCTATAAACATCGTTGTTATGGCGACAGACTTGGATAAGATGGTGGTAGCTAGCCAGGCGGGCTTAACAGCCCTACCACCAACCAAACCGAGCACACAAAGATGTACGCCCCGCTGGGAATCGAACCCGGGACCTCTGGGTCTGAAACCGGTGGCTTAGCCACTAGACCACGGAGGCGGTTAAATATAACGGCGGTTGTCGGGAAATATAAAATTTCTTGTCATCTTCGATGGTAAGCTTGTTTATCTCATCTTTTTCTGTAGAACTAAAGTATTGCGTTTTCCTTTTTTCTGTCATTACCGTTATTAACTTACCGTGTGGTGAGACCACTGTGAGACGAAGATAGCTTAGTTTAGAATAGTTTTTATGACTTTTAGACCAACATACTTAGGTACTAAAATATTTTTTTTCGATTTTTAGGTAAGCACATTTCTGTGAGTCCATTTAGCCTTGCCAATAACTACACCGTGCGATAATTTTAATGGAGAGCCACCAAAAAACTTAGCTATAGAAAGCCCTTGCGGAGTCTAATATTTGTCTGAATCTACGATTAATAGGATAAAATGTTTACTTGACGGAACGGAAAGCTCGAATGGGATTCGAACCTATGACCTTTGGATTGCCGGTCCACTCCACTGCTCTAACCACGAATTTTTTCTAGTACTTTGTGATTTAACGCTGCAAGCCAGCGGTATTACTTTGTTGTTGTTTTCTAGTAAACATATTTATCCTATATCTATATAGCATTGTGAATGCAAAAAAATCAATAATAAAGCTACGATTAATAATTATTGAATTATTTCCAACCTGTAAATAACAAAGAAACGGAACATTTTTAAATAATACCGGGTTTTCATAACTCTTCGGTGGCCGAGTGGCTAAGCGCATCCTACAGCATAGAGCGGCGACGGACTCACCACCTATCATGCTGAGCACATGTGCAGTTATCATTGACTAGTCTCTGACTAACCCATAAGGGATAATAGTCGTGGATATAATTGGCTACTCGACAGTTTTCGAAAAAGTATTTAAAAAATTACAAACGCTTATTTTTTAATAAATAAATAAATCATTTATTTGCTTTTTAACATGGTATGTAAAGATGTTACAAAATATATAGGTGAACCACATGTTAAGCTTATCTAAAATATAGCATGCAAAACCTTAGTGAGGAACTTAAACTATGAGCTCTACATAAGTCCTACTTCCGAATAATCCCAATATTTGTTTAAAATAAAATAATTTATGATTTTTTATTAAAACTTTCTTGAATATTATAAAAATTATTGTCGTTTAACCATTTATACAAATTTCTTTTGAATACAATGTCATTGTCTGTCTTCATATTATTAGGTATTTTATTAAAAATTCTTACGCACATCGTCAAGCAACTATTATTAAACTTTGCAGACCTCGGCGTGTCCTTTAGTACAAGTCTGTGTTGGTTTCTTTTTAACCTAGAGTTAGTTTCACTCGCTGTTTTAAACAATTATTTATGTTTTTTAACAAAATTACATATTTCATAGATGTACAGCGATGGTAGCGGTAATAAACCAAGATCTTTAAATAATGGTCTACATGACTCGTCAGAGGAGATTCCGCATATACCTACCCCGTACAATATTTTCTTTCTCGAAAAAACCTTTATTTAAATAGAAAAAAACATATTTTTCTTTATTGATTTCAAATTTCGTGCGAAAACGGTTGGTCACGTGACATTATGCTCTGTGACGTAACAATTCAATAAATATAAAAACTTGAAACCTGACAGATAGTTTTTGATAATTTTGTGCGATGTGACGTCACACGGTCATGAAGCTCAATCATGACCGCCCCTTGCCGCCCGTGTTTCGGGTCTTGTAATCCACTGATAAAACATTGCAAATTTATTTGTAAAATTAAAATTTTTACCAATTATCTTAACTAAAAAAAACTATTGAACAATTGTCGTTAAATAATAAACTAACATTTCCGACATATTTCATATTCTATTGTTACAACTGTCAAAAAGCCAATTAAGTATTTACAAAGAGATTGTTTAATGTCTTTGGGTATTTAAGACCTTGTAAGGGACCGGGAGAAAGGAAAAAGTGTGTGTTGCCCAGGCGTGTGACACTTCACCATCATCGTCATCTACATTAGAATCGTGAGTTTCAGTCCACTGCTGCCCAATATTCTTTTCCACAGCAAAAAAGACGTCCTGAACAGGTAGCGGTTAAAAAGGATTTTGGAAGATTAATATAATTAATTAACTAAATTAAATTAATTAAATTAAACTTTCCTACACTCACACCAATTATCTAGCCCAAGAGAAGCTTCGAAGAAACTTGTTGAATGGTTACTAGACAACGGATAAACATATTTAAAATACTTAAATAATACTTACTTATTATACATGGAAAACAAGCAGACCCGAGACAATTTAGAAAAACAATAATTTCTAAATTGACCCGACCGGGGATCGAACCCGGGACCCCGAAAGATGGAGACACCATGAAAACCGGTGTACAAACCACTCGACCAAGGAGGTCGTCAAAGGAGGATTCAAAAGTATTTATCTAATTAGTCTTCTTTAACTAAAATATGGTGAAACGTTTCATAGAGCGGCGATGGGCTCACCACCTGTCACGCTGAGCACATGTGCAGTTGCTATTTGGTGAAAAGTGGACTATGGCAGAGGACTTCTTCTGCGGTCCTTATTGCCTAGTCCCTGACTAACCCTAAGAGGATAATAGTCGTGAGTTTTTATACTTAACCTATGTGTGGATGATTTTGTTATTTGCATCTGCCTTTAACCACCGAGCTCCGCATTGAAGTCCCGCGTTCGATTCCCGGTGAGGCTATACATTTTCTTTGTGTTCAAGATGCTCAGCAGAATCTTACTTAACTCTTTTGAATGATATAAACCTATGCCATTTAGGATAACCCACATAGATCCCCTAGTAATTAAATTCTGTCTGTCTTCTTAATAATTAGCAAAATAGTTATTTTCAAGGGCAAGAAAGATTAACATTTACGGGCCCTGCTGTATTTATTTGTTATGCTACTAGGCAATCAGGTATATCTAAGCCCGCCTGACGTTAGCAGCTCCAGGTGTCACTCACTCACGCGTTGCCAACCCTGTTTAAAAACCCTATGTTGGAATCGTTAATTATTATAATATGTAGTGTCAATATAATAATATATAAATAATAGTAAGTAAATAAGTAAATAAAAGGGTAAGCCCTCCATAGCCATCACAGGCATAAATAAGATGTAATTGTACTTACTTGTATATTTCCGCGGTCTTTGACCTATTTTATTATTATTTAAACATCTAATTCAAGTTTTGTGGTAAAAAAAAGAAATACCTGAAAAAAAAAATGTTCAATCATCTTATCTAAAAAATTCAGCTTCACACCAATTATTTGATAAAGTATTGCAATAACTCTTGGTGTTACCGAATAATTTCATGCTGTTCGCTATTAAACCCGGCAAATATTTATATATTTTTAATACATATATTTAACTATCGTAAAATATATAATTCGAAATTCCAACTTATCACGATTTTATCGTAGCGTAAAAATAATTAGGCTCGCGCGCCCGCGGCTTAACTTTAATTTGTTACATTTCGGTGTATTTTTTCTCGAAAACAACAAACGAAATTGTATTAATAAGGTGTGAAGTAATTAGCGTGGGACGCCCTCCGGCTATCATCGAGTTGCTCGGTGCTTGCCGTTCAACGATTCACCCTCGCGACAAAGAGAGGTACCGAACAACTAGGTTTTTAGTAGATCTCCCCTCCGTCGAGTTGTTCGTAGCTAGGAGAAAGAGGGGGAAGGGCGTCCCAGATAACCTAGTTGTTTCCGTAACACAATGCAACGTATCGCACTGAAAAAACGTAAATCATACTAAAACTAAACACGAGTTTACCTTATTAAGCGAATCCCGTTACGTGGTTATGTAATATGCAAACACATAAAAGTTTATGTTTACCTTATAATGGAGTTATTGCTCATGCCTACTTGTTAGACGATAACAGACATGGTCTATAAACATAGGAAGTTAGACAAATATTGAATATAATGAATTATTATTAACAATGACGTATAAAACTATTATCGCTGTTAGAAAATGTAAATAATTATTGGTTTATGTCTGTCCCTTAGATTATAACGAAAAGGGTTTTTGTTATAATCTAAGGTCTGTCTTTTTATATAAAAACAAATTCCACTTATACTTTTACTCACTGACTGACTATCTATGTAATCTGAGGAGCTTAAAACCTATACTTAAACAACTTGAAAATCGACAGACAGATTTCTGAAGGTTTATACAAAACTACTTTTTCTTTTATTCGACATGCTAAAGTAGTTATCTAAATAGTTTGTTAAAACCTTTTTAAAATGCTTTTAGTTAACTGAGTTATTGCAATTTAAAGTCCACTATAGAAAGCTTAAAATCGCAAAAACTCAGCTAAATAAACGTTTTTTATCTGTAATTAACTGCAGTTTCATCAAAATGGGTAAATTGGGTAAAATTTTCAACTTAGAAGTTTGTATGAGAAACCAAAAACTGACAGAACGTGAACGCCAAAGTCGCTGCTCCAGCTATCGAGCTCCTCGGGCACCTTCTTTTCAAAGTTTCTGTACAATGTGCCAGCGTAACTTATATCGCTAATGCTGACGGCGATATGCCTGCAAGCACCCACATCTCGCTGACAGGCAATGTGAAACAAAACACTGTTCGTAGAATAAATATTGAACTGAAAACGGAGTGTATTTAAAAAAAATATATATTTAGCGCTGTTACTTGCTGTTGTAGCCTACTGCATTGAGAAACTATTTCGTCGGTAATGGGACTTCTTGGCGGGAAAATAATCTGCAGTATGTTATATTTTATTAAATTTGTGTTTTTATCGAATAATAATGTGATACCTATTAAGGTGGAAAATTAACCGTTATGTGTTTGCGAACGCGCTTGAGTGTTGGCAAATAAGATAAAACAGTGCAAAATCATTTTTCAAATTCTCTTAAAAAGTCCGTGTGAGATCTCAGTATAGTTCCAAAGATGTGTGTGTGTTTGGGGGGAATATCATTTATCATTAAACATTCACATTATCACTCACTATCTCTCTTTATGCAAATAAAGTATTTGCTATTATCTCTCTCACTTAAAACTGGAATGTAACTGAAACATACGTGCTGAATGTAAAATTTTTCTTAAGTAACAGCATCAAGCCATTATTACTTAAGAAAAAAATTGTTAACGGAGTGGATTTTTTTTAAACATTTTTAACGTTTGTTGGTTTCCTACTACGAGTACATCGGGAACTTTTTTGTCTGCATCGTTTATAGTCGTTTTATGTTTCCGCACGGAGTTCGCAGTTTTTCTTAAGCGGACCACTGACTACGCATTCGAAGTCGGCGTACTAAATTTATTATAATACAATATATGTATTACGTATGTAAGGTATTCCTAATGTCAATACACTGCTAAGTGGGAATTTTTTGCGTCCGAGCCAAAAGCGCTGTTCATTCCGACTAGTTACGGATAAATGTGAGTCTGTTTTACATTGCCTTCGAAAGAGATACTGAGGTAACTTAACATATGCTACTCTCATAGTTACCAACAAAATATTTATTTATTAACGGTAGTGTCAGCATGTTTCGTTGTAATGTGTCTAAAATCTGGATATTTTGGCACCGTTTCATGAGCAACAGGCCTCAGAAGTATATAGCTTAACACTTAATACCACGTCATTCAAAAAAAGCGTAAGTACATTTTTTTTTTTAAATTTTTCACCAAAATAAGTTATATTTATGTTTTACAACACTCTGCCAAACTGTGAAACAGTTTGTCGGCAGCAGCTCTCTCATAATGGTTGCACGAGCGCTATCGTCACGTGTATATGTGATATGGTAATAAAGTGTGTATTTACCTATAATAAAATACTTATATATAGGTACTTTGCCAGACCTTCGAATTGATAATTGAGCGATAGACCTCTGGTTATACGGCCGGGCTGCTAAGCCACTGATAGGCTACCGACGCGAGATGAGCTTACATATAAAACTTTCTAAAATACTTTAAGGTATCACTTTTTAATTTACAACTAAACATTGGAATAATAAGGGAATAATACATTGCTTTCTGTGCTGATAATCCCGATAATAATTATTTTAAGTTCGATGGTGCGGCGGCTAAAGTGTTCGCGGCTTGCGATCTTGTCAGTTAAGTGGCTTTCGGAAAGCCCAGCCAATGGATGGGTGACCTTGTGATATTAAAAAAAAAAACAATTGGAGCTCCTCCGTGGGGCGGACGGCTCGTCAAGCCGTTGGTCCCGGTTAGTGGTGCCAGGCGTCCGGATAAAGCCGGACAAAGTTAGGCTTTTTGATTGTGTGTCCGGCCAAAATAAACGGTGTCCAGCTTGTCCGGCTTTTGTTAGGCTTTTTACATTTCGAAAACGAGCGAGCGCTGACTGATTAGTACTTAGACTGATTTGGAATTCAATTTTATTTATATTTCATTAGAATTCAACAAGATTTATGGTTAGTAATTATAAAAAAAGCTTGATTTTACATAAAAAATTTTTGTCGTTCCTATTAATACTGACTACTGAGACACAAAATCCTGAATAATGTAGGGTGTCCGGCTTTTTTACCCAAATGTCCGGCCAAACTGCCTGTAGCCTAATTCACGTAACAAAACTTCAACGACATGCAAGCGATTTCATCGCTGAAGTCACTTTTTGTATTCACGTATCAATCGCACGATTTTGTTTAAGTCGGTTTTGTTTTAGGGCAAAATGTTTGGCCTAATACAGCGCTGAGTCCGGCTTTTTTATTTTAGGATCATCTATTGTAGCGATGGCTTGATTGCAACGATGGAGGCCTTTGCCCAGCTGTGGGACAGTACGATCTGTACTTAACTTTACCATGAATAAAAATCGATTGCAATTTATGCGTATTCACGTTCATTAATCAAAGTTCGATTGTTGCCTCCGCGGTATTCACCTATTATTTTGACGTTTAGTTTGATCGGATGTCAGCCATTACACGCCAAATTAGACAATTTCCAAGTCGTAGGAAAAAAAAATATTTCTGCATGTTTACCAAAATACCAAACAAATTCAAATACTTTTTGTTACGAACAAAAAGTATTTGAATTTGTTTTGGCAGAGAAGAGAAGAAGAATTGTAATGGCAACATTAAGTTGAAATAGTTGACAAATCGCTGAGTTGCGATCCTATCGAGTAATCTATCGAAATGACAGGTGAATACGGATTTAGGACTGTTTTTCAATAGGACGACTTCCAAACGTAAGCGACATTTTGACTATTACGAAATACGTGAATTGGACCACTGGTCTGTCCGGCTATAGGTTTGGCGGCCTGGCAACCTAGTCCCGGTTGTTGTCATAAGACGGAAGTCGTTAAAACCCGCCAACCCTTATGGGCTAACCTCATGCGGTCCGTTCTACTCAATCTCCCTGAGCTGATAACCATGTACCAAGCCATGACACATTTATAGGCTAATGAATGACGTAATAACCCAATTGCTTTGACAATTTTCGGAAAAATATTAAAAGAAATTACAAACGCTTATTTTATACCCCGTTCAATAATTTTTTTCTCGAAAAAGCTATATTTAATAGAAAAAAAAACATATTTTTCTTCATTCATTTCAAATTTTGTGCGAAAACGGTTGGTCACGTGACATTTAGCCCTGTGACGTCACACCACAATAAACAAATAAATTTAACTTGACCTGACAGATATTTTTTTTGTCTATTTTGTGAAATGTGACGTCACACGAAGCTCAATCATGGCCGCCCGTGTTTCGGGACTTTCGGGTCTTGTAATCCATCATCATCATCGTCATCAGCCTATAAACGTATCACTGCTGGGCACAGGCGTCCCACGTGAACAATAGCACGTGTGGTATTCAGACATAACCCACCACGCCGGCCCAATGCGGGTTGGAGGGTTTTAACGACTGTAATCTTACGACAACAACCGGGACCAACGGCTTAACGTGCCTTTCGAAGCGCGGAGGAGCTTGAGATGTTTTAATGGTCATCCATCAGGCGACCCGGCATTGCGAAAGTTGCTTAGCGGGCAAGATCGCAGCCGAACGCGCTAGCCGCTGCGCCATCGAGCTCCTCTCCTCTTGTAATACACAGATAAAAAAATCGAAAATTTATTTTGTTAAAATAAAATAATTACTTATTTACAAATTATCTTAATAAAAAAAACTATTGAATAATTATCGTTACATTATAAACTACCACATCCGACATATTTCTTATTTTATTGTTACAACTGTCAAATAGCCAATTACTCCAACATGGTATATACCATATTATGATTGACCTGAAATGTATATTTGTATGGCTTTAACAAAAGTGGTGCTCAACGCAGCCAGTTGATTAGCTTCGTAGAAAACAGTTCATTTGCAAAGCTGCGGAAGCCGTGATAACCTCAGCCGGTAGCGGCGACCCGGCGGCAACGCAATCCCGGCTGTTAGGGCTCCGCTTGTAGATTAACGGCGTATTTTTCATTTTTAAGTGAAATTTATCGCGTTCAAATAAGGTAAAGCACTAATTAGATTCGATACGGACTCCATTTTGTGAATGCTTGGTCTGTCAATCTTTTATACGTTTTGGTAACAGTTTGGTACATACATATGTATGTAATCCCGACTATTATCCCCGACGGGTTAGTCAGAGACTAGGCAATGAGGACAGCAAAAGCAGTCCTCTGCCATAGTCCACTTTTACCAAATAGCGACTGCACTGTGCTTAGCGTGACAGGTGGTGAACCCATTGCCGCTCTATGCTGTTGGATGTATGTGCAGTCTTTAGTCCGTTAGTCGCCTTTTACGACACCCAAGGGAGGAGAGGGGGTGGTAGTATTCTTTCACCGCTATATACGCAACACCGTTAACAGGTATGCCTACGAGTATATTATACGCAACTGAACCTGAACAACTATTTATGTATTCGAGCAATTCTGAATATGCGGAAAAGAAATCTGCTGTTCCGTGCCGAATCGAACCCCGAATCTCTGGGTCTAAGACCGGTGACTTAGCCACTAGACTACATGGGCGGTTAACTGCTTGTAACATGTAATAGATTATGAAATAGGTAGCATAATAATATGAAAAAAATTAAGTAAAATTATTAACACTGAAAAAAGACGACAACCTATCAGGCGGGAATCGAACCCGCATTCCGGGCGGCTGCCTTAACCATTTGGCTACAGAGGTCTGGTTTTAACCCGTCGAAATTAAATTTTAAAAATTTTACGTAAGTAGGTATATTTAAGCGATAATAAAACGCTAAAATATATTTTAAAAAAAACATTAATGAAAAAAATTGTTTGTTAAATAAACTCCCGCGAAGAAAATACTTATTTACCCGAGTAAGTACCTAGAATATAAGGATAAAATAAAAAAGTAAAAGTAGCTAGATAGCATAAGGCCTAAACGTGGAACAGCCACCGCGAATGAACGAAGAATGAATGGTGATGGATGAATGTGCAGTATGCAGTATAAAAGTACGAAAGGAATAAAAGCGAGAACTTGAATGAAAGAGAATTAACATATAATAAGCTCCGATTCTAGTTGGAGCAAGAGGAAAAAAAATATTTTATGCAATATCATCTATTCAATTTAGGCTACAACTAATTGAGTACATAAAAATCTAACTACGCCATAGGTTCGTAAGTCATTAGAGCGGGAGACCTTGTACTAAGAAGTGCCGGTTAGAAAGGGCATTTTTGATCTTTCTCCCTTCCTTTTGAAGGGTGAAAAGTAAGTCAAGTTAAAAATGCCACATCCCGTTCATAGAAGGTCACTTTCCATTTACAAAGTAAAAACCATTAATTAATGGAAGATTTCTATCATGTCTCCGTGCCCACCTATGTGACGTCATAGTTTGATGATGACACAATTAGATAATATAATATATGACAGTAGTTGCACATAACCGGTTGGAGAGTAAAGGGTACAGATGTAATGTCTGTGGTGTTGTTATTATGATAACACTGCGCTATCTGAAGGCTGCCGGTAATCTATATGCGTCCGATCCCAGGTCATCCGGGCATAGGTTTTTAGGTCTAGGACCTACTTAGTTAGATTAGGATTTAAGGACTTTGCCAATCGTATTAGTTAGTGGTACTGGAATACAGCAATTGCAGATTGCAGAAAATGTGCATAAAATGAACATTACGTGCCTCTACAATAACTTCTTAAAAGTGAGATTGACATATTTGATTTACCTAATTAGAAATAAGTACAAAAGGCTAATAATAGTACATAACTGTAATAATAATACATAACTGAGTATAACTTGAATAAATCATATAATAGCTTTCTTTTTTACGCGACTGCGCCAGAAGGAGGGTTATTTTTTTGAGATTATGTATGTATGTAAGTTTGTATGCCAGTATAATTGTTTGGCACGCTCCGCCGCCCGAACGGCTCGATGGATTTTAGCTTGAGAGGTGTCGTTAGTTTCGTATTTACTGTGAAAGTGACACTGGGTATATAAAACAAAACAAAATGGCGGATTTTGGCGCCAAATTTCAAATGTTTGGCACGGCACGATGGATTAGCTTCAAAGTATTTGTGTGTCATGTGTTACTATACAAACTCATTCAATAATAAAATTTAAAAAAATACGGTAAGTAATAAAAAACCTGATTGCGTTTCTATGTAATTTTGAAATGAAAAAACTCTAAAACAAGAAAGTCGTCATACCTGATTGCACTTAACTTAAGAATCGCCAAAGTTGCAAAGAAAAATTGTAGCAGTCGGGGCCCCATTCTAGAAAGTCAGCCGTCTAGTCAGTAGATTGGAGTAATCCGCAATGTAATATAATGTAGGTATGTGCTCTAAATTCACTAAGCCTCCCTTTCTAGAATGGGTCCCGACTGCTACAATTTTTTATTGCAATTTTGGCATTTCATCGGGAATGACGACTTTTTTGTTTTGGGGTTTTTTCATTTCCAAATTACACAGAAACGCAGTCGGGTTTTTTAGTTTTTTATATTACCGTTTTTTACTCATTTGCCAAAATTTATGTAATCAGTTAATCAACTACCGTTATAGACTAGTAAAATACAAAATTTTAAAGAATCCTTCCAAGTAACTTGTGGTGTTTAAAATTAAAAAAAAAAAAATTATTGTTGGCTTTACAATTACTATATTTGTATTAAATTTAAGCACTGTGAACTAACTGTACAACTGTTTGTTGAACCCAATAGACTAAAAAAAAAGTTGTAGGACTTGTTCAAATTACTTGTCTTTTTCCGATAGCAAAAAAGTCTTTGTCGCAAGAATCAAAATTATTTATTATATTTACTTACTTACATAATCCTGTGGCACATCAACTCAAGTGAGTTTAAGCTTCCAACACAAGAAATTGCCACTTTCTTCTATCCTGTGCAGTCTCGCGCCACTCGTCGACGCCAAGTTCGCGCAGGTCAGCCAGCACTCGGTCTTGCCAACGGTATTTAGTCCGACCGACGGGGCGTGTCGTCCCTCCGGGCGGCCCAAAAACGCTTTCTTGACTGCTCGATCCTCTCCTATCCTTTCGACGTGGCACAGCCATCGGAGACTTTGAGCTTTTATCTCTCCAACTATATCGGGCTCAGCCACGACGTCTTTTAATTCTTCGATGTTTTTACGGATTCTCCAGCAGCCATCGCTCCTTTTTATTGGGCCTTAAATTTTTCGAGGGATTTTCCGTTCTGCCACCAAGAGTTTGTTCTCTTCTTTCAGAGTTACTGTCCAAGCTTCGCAACCGTACATGAATATCGGTCTTATTACGGTCTTGTAGATGAGTGTTTCGTTTTCCTACTAAGAAGCTTGGTCACTAGGACCTTTTGCAGCAGCACTACAACGCAAGGCGTTCTGTAGGCGCAATGCGATATCCTCTTCTTGAGAGTTGACGTCTGTGATGGTACAGCCCATATATTTAAATTTGGCCACTCCAGCTTATTTGTGATCTTCAACATGTAAGTCCTGGCGCTGTGCTCGAGTATTTTTATAGCGCTTCATGGGGAGATACTTAGTCTTTCGTGGCTTATTTTGAGCCCTACTTTCTCTGCCTCTCTTTGCTTCCGCAACCTGTTCACGGCTTTACTCTAGCAGAGCCAAGTCGTCCGCGTCCTCTAACACTCTATGCTTTCCATTGAGGTCACCTCCGCTGTTTGTGGTCATGATCTTCCTAATGACATGCTCCAGTACCAGATTGCAAGACAAAGGTGACAGGGCATCGCCCTACTTTAATCCGGTAATCACCTTAAACTGTTCAGTCAGTTCCTCTTCTACTCGGACGCCACTAGTATCGAGTGGACGAGTTTGCTTGTTTTGGAGGTCTCTTAGAATGATGTTAAGTGCGTTCATGTCGATGCTGTCGTAGGCTTTCTTAAAGTCTATAACAGGCAGTGGATGCTCTGAGCATCCTCCCACCTCTTTTCCATTAGCCTTATTCCTAAGGAGGAAATTTTAATCCACGGTGCTGAGATTACGACGGAACCCACACTGATAATCCCCCATGATTTGTTCCTCATATGATTCCAGTCTTGCGAACAACACGAGCAGTTGGCAGCCGAGCGATTCCCCGATAGAAGGTGCACTTCTTTTTGCTGCCTTTTTCATGTACTGGGCAGATAGCTACTGTGCTTCATTCTGTCGGTTGTCGCCCCAGGTCCCATATGGTGGTAATGAGTACCCTCAGCTTAGTTACCCCGACATCACTGCATTTCCATAGTTTGGAAGCCATAACATTAATTCCTGGTGCTTTGTTATTTTTAAGCTTCGTGACGGCCCTACGAACCTCATCTATAGTGGGTGGTTTTACCTCCTCCTCGTTGTCAGTCTGTGCCCGAGTGAGAACTTTCTCAGGAGGTAGACATTTCAGTAGCTTCTCGAAATATTTACGCCACATCGTTCTTATGTCGACACTATCCGAGGCCAGATTTCCGTCTTTTTCCTCCAACATCTGTACTGTAGGTTGGTATCCTTTTTTTACGTCCCTTACCTCCTTATAGAATTTTCTCGTTTCGTTAGCTCGTAGTAAGGTCTCCATGTTTTGCACTATACTCTCTAGGTGTTTTCTCTTCGATCTCTTTAGTAGCTTCCTCACTTTCTGTCTACTTATCTCATGTTTTTCTTTCTAGCTCTCATCCTGTTCTGCGAGAATCCTCTCAGTTACTACTGAGGATTCTCACGGAAATAGAGAACAGCAGGGAACTGTTCTTTTCTGTTCTATATTTCATCTTTCATCAATCCTGACTTAGCCATTTCTTACGCTTTGGCCTACTTGCCTTACCCAATATCTAGTACTTACAGTACAGTACAGTACAGTACAGTACAGTACTCAGTCCCGCACCTTATATTGCTGTTCTCATATCATTCCAGATTGCATCTACGTTTTCATTCACTATAAGATCTGGAAATCTATTTGTTAGTTCTAGTTGGAAGCTGTCTCTCATTTCCGATACGCAGATTTTCTAGAATTACTCTGTCTTCCGCTTTTGTTAGTAACTTCTGAACGGATTTACTTGTACATCTAAATTTTATTCCAACTAGGTAGTGATCACTGTCGCAATCGGCTCCTCTATAAGATCTAATGTCCTCAATGGTGTTATTGTGCCTATTATCTATAAAGACATGGTCGATTTGATTGACAGTGTGTCGTCAGGGGATCGCCAAGCGCCTTTATATATATATCTTTGTGAGGAAACATAGTACTCTTCACTATAGTGATTTAGTTGTGGCAAAGCTAATAAGTCTTATGCCGTTCTCGTTGGACGTTTCGTGCTTACTGTGCTTTCCAATAGTAGGCCTATATATTTCCTCACGACCTTCTTTTGCGTTAAAGTCACCGATCAAAATTTTAATATAATAACTCGGTAATTGGTCGTATATCATTAGTTCCAGCTGATCATAAAAGTCATATATGGTCTCATCTTTGGTCACATCCTCAGCTGAATCAGTTGGGGCATATACATTCACTAGTGATATATTCGAAAATAGCCCTCGAACACAAAGCACTGATATTCTATCTGAGATGGCGTCAAACCAATAATTACACTGTTGACACACTTCTTCAAGACCATAAATCCTGTGCCATAGGTGTGCTGTCCAGTATCACTACCGCTGTAAAACATTACTGCGTTATTATCAACATTGCACTCTCTGCTACCCAGCCATCTCACTTCTTGAAGTGCTGCGATTTGTACTCGATATCTGCACGGTTCGTTGTTCACTTGGTACAGAGAGCCAGGTCGGTACAGAGAGCGTACATTCTAATCTTATGTCCGTTATTTCAAGGCGCGGGGATTATATTTACATTTATATTATATTATTTTTACGTATTTCTATTTTTATTTGGAATGAAAGGTTTTAATATTTCGTGCGTCTTTTATCTCGCTCGACGAACGGATTATGTTTATATTATGTACGAGTATTTACTTATAGTGCCCCAGGTAAATAGCACCCAAGCTAAGTCCCACGTAAAAGATTACCAATAGGACTGCGTGGTTCTAATTATGTATGTGTGTCAATGCTACTCTGAGCTCAAATGATTATTATTGTTTATTAAAATGTTACATAGGTAGGTATATAGGTACTGAAATGGTAGGTACGCATTTGATAATAAATCATTAATATTTGTAAAGCCACTTTTATGCAGATCGAAATCAAATGATCTTACACTTTGAGATGTAGATTTTTAGGCAATTAGAAAAAGTATAATGAATTATATTAATAAAAAAGTCTTCAACCTGGAGTTTAGAGGGAACGTAAATACCTATTCAAATTCCTGTCTTCATAACAAAGTACTAAAATATTAACAAAGCAAGTATACGATAATATTTCCTTAACTTGACATTGGCTAAGGGCGGTTACAGACCAGCGATTTTTGTTGCGCGTAGGTATAAGCTCGTATCGGCTGCCGCGCTTACACGCACGGCCCATCATAACCCTCGTTCGACCGTTAAAATTGTTACGCACTTTTTCGCGCGCAAAAATGCTATGGTACGCACACCTATGCAATGACTGCTCAGTCGGCGCTCGCGCGTCACACTGGCGCTGCATTCGAGAAGGGCTATCTAATACCATCGAGGTCAAACTTGGGGTCAACGTGCGAATGTGAGTTTTTGAATTTGAGGCATCTATCCTACTGCGGTATATATCCGGGACTTACCCTAGTTAAAATTACGCACGAGTGTGTTCTACCTAAATAAACCGATTTGACAAGTGAAGTGACGTCTGTCTGACAGATGACAATCCGTTCCAACTCACAAGAATATGGCGTAGCAAGGATTTGCTCATACAGCCTTATTAGAACGGAACACTGATGGTACTTCCTCTTAGTGACATTCGCCTTCTTTCGTTTCCAGCAACAGAGTGAGAGGTACATATCGTCATACGAGGGAGGCGGCGACCTGTCGCCCGTGGCGCCCGCCGCGTCGCCCGGCTCGCCGCGCGACTGCACCTCCTGCCGGAAGCGCGAGCCGGACGGGCCGGACGCGCCGCGCCCGCCGCCGGACGGCCCGTGCGCCGGCTGCGGCGCGCGCATCACCGACCGCTTCTACCTGCTGGCGCTCGAGCGGCGCTGGCACTCGCCCTGCTTGCGTTGTTGTGAGTGCAAGATGCAGCTGGACTCCGAGCAGCGCTGTTATGCGAGGGAGGGCAGCATTTTCTGCAAGAACGACTATTTCAGGTAAGTGTCGACCTAAAATTAAATCCAATAATACCACAGTACAGCTTCTGTTCTGTGCATATAGAATAGAATATTCATTTATTCAATGTTATTATTACTTATTCTATGTTAGTACCATGATTATATTATTATAATTATAAGTGAAAGGTGAAAATGATTAAAGCACATTAGGTTATAGGTTGCGCACGTATAGTAAATTACCGTTAACTTCACCTATCACAAAGGTTTTATAATTAAAATACATAGTCTACCTTTATATAGTCACCAGTCAGTCGTCAATACCCATCAAAAAAATCATTTTTGTAAAAAAATATGTAAACATTTGGGATATTATCTTTTTTTAGGTGATTAATATGAAACTCTTGATACTAAGCGTTTTAATATCTAGCTACTAGCGCTCATTTTACATACTATTCTGTGGTACAGAGGGACGAACCACGACCATGGTTATGTGTCAAAAGTTAATCGGATTACATATTTTTCATTTGAAATAAATTTGTCCATTTTAGACTGCAATGGAAACTTGAAAGAATGTTCAAAGATAAGTTGAAGAACATGAATCAATATGCGATGTGAATCAGGATCGTAGTAAGGGAAAGGTTTGTTCTGTCTCTTTCTACCAGAAAACAGCTTCTTCACAACATCTTCCGGAAAATTAACTATCTTCGCGTGAAAAATTGCTTACTATATTATAATCAACTACTTATTAAGTAGCTATACTTACGTGTGAAAAAAAAATCTTATTTCTGTTACTCTTAGACAGTTTGCGATTTTATGTTCATTAGTAATTAAAGTCCATCCAGTTGAATGCACCGTCTTTAATTATGTAAATAAAGTAATACCAATATAACCAACTGATGAGAAATAAAAGCACAACACCGTACAATGTGTTGTGCTTTTATTTCTCATCAGTTGAATTCATCTTTTTCAAAATGTGTTTTGTTACGAACGAACTGTTTCATAAAGAAAAAAAAGATATAAGAAATTAAAATAATTAATATATTCAAATAAGATTATCATTTACGGCGTGCCAATAACGTGGTCGCCGACAATTTTACAACACAACCAAAAAGATAAGTGCAGAGTTGCGTTGTCGTGTCGTTTTTAATTACTTTGGCGCCTATATATCTGCTCTCGCGCTTTCGGATATTAACTGAGCTTTTACGATGATCTTTGCGACTAGCTGGGTCCGCGACTTCGCTCACAGCAAATTTCAGGTATAAAGTACAGCCTAGCCCACAGAACAGTTTATGATCTATTCCGTGGCCCAGCCTATGTCGTTACTTCAGTATAAAGCTGTGCAGTTACTTGCGCCCATTCTTCTCCACAACTAAAAAATGACGTCCTGAATGGGTGGTAGGTTAAACAAGATATTTGGGACGATTGAAAGTGCTTATTGATTAAGTTTATAGAATAAATTAGGTATAAATTCCTTGGAATAAATACATTTTGACTTTGACTTTGACCTACTTATATAGTTTTATGCAAGGCTTCGAAGGAAATCAAGTCCTCTTTATAATTTGATACTGTATTTGCTTAATATTAACCACGCTTTCCAAATGCGGGTTGAAGATCACGAAACCGGGCTATGCATCGGAAAGGCGAAACAGACTTGGTCCGACTTGTCAATTGAATCCAGGACCTCTGGCACAAAAAATATTACTAGCCTCTGGCTATCGTGCCGTGCACAGAGCCACTCTGCCACTAAAAAAATATACACATCGTAGTTACCAGTCATTCATGTCTTGTAGAATGCCTAATAGTAAAATAACTTTCACGCTTTGCTAAAAAAAAAATATTTTCTTAACTCTACACGTTGAATAAAACACTTTATAGTTACGGCTCTATTTCGCATTTATTTTGCTCAATATAATAATTATTTGTATTATGCTCGGTCTCTAAACGTTTTAAAACCTCTGCAGGGCACGTGGTCACAGGGACACTGACCTACATTAGTTAAGACATACAGACATAGCATTTATTATTTAGGTCATCAATATAATCAACATTTTAAGTGTTCATTAAAGGCCGCGACATCGTGTTATACCTTTTTGGGCACTCATTATTATCTAACTCATCATCATCCTCAGGCTATAAACGTCCCACTGCTGGGCACAGGCCTCCTACGTGGCCAATAGCACGTGGGGATATTGGGCCATAACCCACCACGCTGGCCCAATGCGGGTTGGTGGGTTTTAACGACTGCCATCTTACGACAACAACCGGGACCAACGGCTTAACGTGCCTTCCGAAGCACGGAGGAGCTCGAGATGTTTTTTTAAATTTGGTCACCCCATCCAGCGACCCGGCATTGCGAAAGTTGCATAGCGAGCAAGATCGCAAGCCGAACGCGCCAGCCGCTGCGCCATCGAGCTCCTCTAACTATAAAGAGTAAAGTCCCTAGGTCTTGACAGTAGACAGTTGTTAAACTTAAATTAAGATCACCATTTTAACATTATATTTGAGATCGATATGTTTATAGTATGAGTATGAATATTATAATAATTCTTTGGGCCTGTGTCCATCAGTGAGAAGTTTATAGACCGATGTAGATGATGACGGTGAAGCGTCTAACTTACTAGTTGGTCACAAATAAATCTAATCAGTACTCGAGTTCATTAAGTCCACTATAGAAAGTTAAAAATCGCAATAATCACTTAAATAAAAAAATATTTTAAATTTTTCAACAAACAATTTAGATCCCTGTGTTTTACTTCAGCAAACAAAGTTCCATCAAAATTGGCTAATTGGTTTAAAAAAATTTCGACTTGGAAGTTTGTATGAAAAACCGAATAACGTAAACCCTCTTAAGTAAGTATATAATCGTAGATGGCGCAGCACGACACCGATTTACGCGTAACATGAAACAATTTCAACACAGCACCGACTAACTGATACCGATCTCGAGCAAAAGGCCCAAACAATCAGCGTGGTTCGTACACTCATTAGTCGCGTCATAATTTAGTTTTGGTAAATTCTTCGGCAGACGCAAATTGACGAAATAAATTTGTCCAAAAGCACACAGTTCACCGTTCCGTAAAGGTGGAATGCTTTACGCGAGGGATCCCGCTGGGCACCACGAGCTATGTGCCACCGGCCAACGCGACCGCCGAGCGACTATCGACGCGACGAGCGGATTCCTAGTCCAAAGCGCGTTATACTACACTTGGCTTAGTCATCGGCAATAGAAAGAACGCAATCAACATACAAATCGCGTGCTTAGCGGCACCAATCTCATTTTAACGTTTGAATAACGTACGGAGATATGCGGAGAATTATAATCGTACGCACTGCGATTGTTTATTTGGCAGAACATGATTCAATATGCGATGTGTCAGGATCGCGAAGGGAGGCTGTGTCTGTCTCTTCCTGCTCCTCCGGGAAACAAGCGTGATCTAAAATTTCAATAACAAACTCTCTCAGAGTTACCTATTTAGTTTGATTTTAATTGTATGTGTACGACAAACATGAAAAACCCTTAAAAGTAAATTAATCAAAAGATGTGTGTCATAATCATTGGAAATGGTAAGCTATGTCTTTGCCCACCCCACCCCAGGAATCAGCCGTGATGTATATATAAAAACTCGATAAGGTGTCGGTTTGCAATTGCTCTTCCTATTTAAGTTCTCCCCATCCATTGTATGGCAGGGTAAGGAGCGATCTCGCTTTAAAACTTTGAAATAATAAGAGTCTACAAGTATACTAAAATACGATATATACCTAAGTACATAATGTACAGTATGTTTGGTAATATGTATATAATCCGGCGACTTGACCAAGTGGTTTTTATCGGATAGCATATAATCGTCAAAATTGGGGCGGTACGCGATAGAAAACTCGTTCACCAGTAGGTATTATTTGTTTGTAGTACTAGCGGCCCGCCCTTGATCGTCCGCGTGAACAACCCACATCCCGAAACAAATGTCCAAAAGAAATCTTATAACCTGATAGTTACAAACACAACTAATAAAGAATTTGCCAACTACACAGGCCTGCAAAAATAAGTATCACACTTTTAAAATTGTAATAACTTTTAAATTACATAAGATAAACAAGACACACAAGACTTAAAAATGTTACTATTGCATAATTTACTATAGTTTCAAAGAAAGCTGATAAATTTCCTATAAGTATAACGTTTTTTTATTTTAAATCTCTAACTCCTATAGTTCAGAAAAAAATGAAATTTTAAAGGTGTGATACTTGTTTTTGCAGGCCAGTGTAGATGCATCCGTTCTGAATTGATGCGCGAGCATAAAGCGAGCATACATTGGCAATTAATTTTTATCGTTTTCGATTCGTCAAAGAATCCTGTCCATACTACGAGTAACTAGACAAAAAATACTTTCTACGCTGGGTAGCAAAACGTAATCGGCAACCGTTTCGATTTCCCGCGAATCGTATTCTATCGGAAAACCAAGCGAAACCAATAATTGTCCCAAATAAACTACGAGTATCTCCATTTGAAACACTCTGAAAGCTTTACAGGTGGCTGTATCCCCTAGATAGGTACACTACACATGTTGTTCAACAAATTTCCGATTTATGGTAGGTAGTTCGAATACGCGTCAAGCAAACCATTAATGTTTGTGCCTAAATGCGAGCCGGTAGCCGAACGGAGGATATATTCCAATGTTGGAATACGTTCCAATATTGGAATATATTCGAATATCAGACGTCAGAGAAATAGTGGTGTACCACTATTTCTCGCCTCCAATATCCAAATCTAAAACACGAATGTTCGCTTTTCCAACCCTGTAGGAATTGCAGGATTTTGATCCCCCGTTAGACAACTGACGTGAACGCGTACTAACACCGATACCCATACCAAATTATCTGTTGTTTTGCTGGGTTAGGGGTGTTTAGTCATGGTGTTTTCGTCATTGTTTTTAACTTTAATAGATGTAGTGTCGTTTCGTTATTAATGAAATATATTTAAAAAATGTTGGTGGTCGTTTCGTCATTTGTACATCTGCTCTTAAAATATTGTACAGTTAACAAACTAAATAAATGAAACCAATATGAACAGGTCTGAAAATCACAAGTATAATTTTTTCAACAATTTTTTTTTTAAATTTGTATATAACTATGTTTAACACTACTCTACTGGTGTGTATCTCAATTAATGCATTATTTGAGAATAAAACTGCATTGCGGACTGTACTTTAAGGAATGACCAAACGACACTAAAAATCATTAATTTTAAATAGAAATGACGCCACCATTTTTTCTTAATGACAAAACGACACCATGACCAAACACCCCTAACCCGTTTTGCTTACTAGAGTATATTTAACAAAATTTGAAAGGGACTTAATTTCGATCGACACCTATCAATTGTAGCGATGACTTGTCTTCAATGATAGAAGCCTTTGTTTAGTAATAGGACAACACGTAATAAATTGATAAAATAATTTGTATTTCAGACAACTTAAGGGGGTGCCGCGCGATCGCAAAACTGACATAAGTCTGAGACTTCAAAGCAAAATCAATCTTATTGATATTTATAATTAGAACAATTTTGCTTTGAAGTGTCAGACCTAGTAATTTAATTAGAGCAATGTTTTTATTCTGCGAAATTTACATAACCATCACGCACTTGTGTTAAAAATTAAAATGAACTTTTTAAAGAAGGGGATGCCTGCGGAATATCAGTACAAATATTTTCATGTAACAATTATTGTTTCATGCGTAAAATTAAGAAAGTTGTCGAAGAAATATGTTTTTAGGAGTCATTAGATTTATTATTGTTTGTTATTATTTAAAGAATTTGTTTCAAATTTTAACTAGGCCATGACCTTGTGCAATGATCAGGCTAACATACATAAGTTTTTTTAATGTATTTGACTAATTCAACGCGTAGTACAAGTGACTTAAAAATACGTAAATTTTCACAATTTCGTGCAGGATCCTCTTAAGTGGACCTAATTGTGAGACACTTCGATACTTCGTCATAGAATACATAATAATACAAGTACTTCGTGTTTAAAGTGTACTGTTTCCCTTAAAATATCCCCGGAATATTCCTTGTTCTTACAAAGAATACTCTAATTATGTTGTGTGGACAACCTATTTAAAGAATAATAACCTTGTACTTGTAGACTCGTATCTACTATTATAAATTAAAAAAGCTGAACCCCGCCTGAGATATACGGTTTTTGAGTGGTATTTGTTTCCAACATAAATTTTGCGATAAGAATGCGAAAAGCAGTATTTTCTCGTAATTGTTCTTTACTTTATCACCTGATTTAGTAATGGGCTTTTAAATTGAAGTAAGCTTTCATGTTTATTTTCTGTTTACGTGTTGGATGTTTTCTTGTTCTCTCTCTGTAATATAGATTAAGAAACATATGTTACATATTCCACGATATTTTTAGATTTGGGAATTATTTTAGATTTGCCACAACCCAAGACTCGTTTGACTTGATTTTGTCCCCAAAATAAGCATTTAGACTTATCAGGGAACGATGGAGAAGACTTGCTGCGATCATATCCAAGAAGCAGGTCACAATAATTATTTTTCAATGGCCAAATTAAATTTCAATATTTTTTCTCCATACGCGAATCTAGTCAATACAACTCAAATGCCACATAATATTTCTGCATTAACGCATAAAGGTTAAAGGTAAGGTTTAAGGTTACGCATTATAATGAGAGAACAAAGGGTTGACGGCTACTTGATGGAAAACATTCCTCAATCCTCTTACTTTCGGCAAAGTTTGGCGCTTGAATGAAATGTCCGCTGACATCGTGCGACATTTCCAAATGTAACTTTCCCCTGTTATATTTTGCCAACTCGTGCATGATACGAACACTAATGTTGTTGTTGTTCGCGAGAACTACTCTGTCCCAAGAAACCGACCTTTTTACCGATATAAAAACTATGCTTGTCCTATGGTCTGTCCATATGCATTTATCAAAATCTGTATGGCCGTTCACAAAGTAATTAGCTTACGTTTACAGCATTTCGTTTTAGTTAATTAGATTAATATAAACTGTAAAGTTTATTTAAAAATAAGTTAAAATGGCAAAAAATCTTGAAGTCAAGAGTCACTTTTCCGTTAAGAATATAAACATAATGACGACTCATTTTATATACGCTTTCAGATTATTAAAGCAATTACGAATACGAACGTTTATTACGTCCGAAATGTTGTAATGCTTAGCCTCACCTAAGTTAAAGCAATGTCATCCCACGTGCGAGTAGAGGCAGAGCCGTTTCTATACAGTCCACAGCTATGATAATGGTAATGAGGAATTTACTTTAAACAAAAAAAAACAAGTTTTACAATTATTACAAAATAGTGTAGTAAGTACCTAATCTCAGAAATTGACCTGCCAGCCAAAACGCTTAAGCAGTCCTATACCATAGTCCACTTTTAACCAAATAGCGACTGCACATGTGCTCAGCGTGACAGCCCTGCGCCGCTCAATGCGGTTGGTAGTATGTGCAGTCTTTAGTCCGTTAGTCGCTTTACGCCACTCAAGTGTAGAGAGAGGGTGGTAGGTGGTATTTTTACACCGCTACGTGACCTAGTTAACTTATAAACATTGTATAAACATTGTTTTTACTATTAATAGAGTACAGAGTAAAGTACAACCTGTATACTGCCCTACTGCAAAGGCTTCCGTCATTGAAATCTAGTCGTGCCACTATTGACGGGTATACACGCTTGCCAAATGTGGGGTAATCACTCTCAGACATTTGAGTGGGCACTCCGTTTGGTCACCATTCGAATTACATTTGTATGGGTCGTTTTTGAATTTTGTATTATAAATGGTGACCGGTTTTTTTTATTTTCATTAGACATTTGACTTTTTTGGCAACTTATTTTGTTACTTTTCTTTCAATGCTTATGGTCCATTTGAAAAAATAGGACAACTATACGAGTCTCATTAATCTGGACTCCTTCTATGCTTTAGTTATTATTCTGAGTAATCACTAGATATCGGATATTCGGATGCATATTTACCTAAAGTTAATTTTTACCTAACATTATATGGAAGTGGCTTCTTAGAATATTTTTATCAACATGAATTAATACTAAATATTTGCACAAAATGCATACTTTTAAGGTTTGCTTTTACACTAAACTTGTTACAACGTAAAAGGTGGTTTTTGCTTCGACAACAATCAAATCACTGACAATTAAAGTAGAGAAAAGCAACCTTATTACGGTAATAAGGCAACTGTCATTAGTGTCAAATCGATTTTATTACTTCTCTCGAAATATACACTTGATTCCGAAATCGCGAGATTTTATTGATAAAAAAGTGCTTTCCATAATAACCAACATCGGAACTTTAGGTAAATTTGCATCCGGATATCCGATCTCTATTGATCAAAAACCCGGGATATGCATCGAAAAATCCGATAACACACTTTGCTCGACCTGGGGATCGAACCGACCGCTTGACCACTCAACACAGTACTGAGTCTAGAGTATTATTAATAGTGTCCGTACTGTCACCCAGTGCCCAGGGCCCAGTGTCCAGTACCAGTGTCCGATGCGCCCGGGTCACATTTCAATCGTTATCTAGGGACACGTCCCGTATCAGCTGGCATCGCGACGGGACGCCGGAGACGAGACGCACCATAACGTGCTATGGAATAGGAAAGAGCTTCGGGTGTACCATGGACGTAATGTTTATTAGTATTTTATGTATGTCTATCCGTTATTCAGTCACCATAATTCAGGCTATGCCTTGTTCGAGTGTGAATAATTGGTGTAGTAGTTGTGAAATTTATTTATTCATTTGTTTTATTTATATACAGGCCATGGGGTGTTCCATTGTTTAACACTTAGAAGGTGGCGTCACTTTACTACAGCCAAATTCGTTAAAGATTGTTGGAAAACATTATTGACACCACAGAATACTGGTGTCACTGAGATTTTTACTTTTTTGAGACATTCACGAGAATACAGCTAATAATGGTAGACACCATGTTAACTGTATTCTCGTCAAAAACCAGTAAAGGTCAAGGCAATTGATAAAATTCCACATGACATATTGATACAGAAACTTGGTGGAATCGGTATACACGGGGACCTATTGCGCTTTTGTTCATGATTTGTCCTTGTGCCATCAGGAGTGCCTCAGGGCTCTCATCTGGGTCCACTTCTCTTTAACTTATTCATTAATGATGTGTTACTGCATTGTAGAATTCAGAAGTTCTTTTTTATGCCGATGATATGAAAATCTTTAGAAAGATTAATTAATCCTCTGACTGCGCTTTGCTTCAAAATGATCTTAATGACCTCTTAGTTTACTGCAATAAAAATCATCTCCTGCTCAATTCAAAAAAATGTAATATTATCTCGTTCACCCGTAAACCTAATCCGTTAAAATTTGACTATCATATAAATATGAACCTATTGAGAGAGTGACCGAGTTAAAGAGACTTGTGAGTTTATCTAGATTGTAAGTTATCTTTTAATAGACATATAGACCATAATTTACATCTAAAGCTTTCCGGATGCTTGGATTTGTGCTTAGGACTAGCAAAGATTTTAAACAGTGCTCCACGCTTACAATATTGTTGCGTTCCGTTTTGGAATATGCATCGACGGTATGGAATCCTCAATATCAAATTTATATTGATGCTATTGAAAAGATCCAGAATAAAATGGTTAAGCACCTTAATTTTAAAGCTTCGCGTTTTAACCAATTAGTTCCTTATTCCCATTCACTTTCACAAGATCTTAAATAATAACGCTGATTCTCCATTTCTTCTTGAGAATATCTCCAAAGGGCATTGGACAAGTTCTCGTTCGCTGAAACTGTTCTCGATACCTTTGGCTATAACCAATTACGTAAGTAATACTTTTCTTTTTAGATCCTGTGCTGTGTATAATAAGTCCTTCATTGAGGTTGATCTATTGAATTGTAAGATGTAACGTTATGTAAGTAACATATAAGAGATTTGTTTTATACAGAAATTTATTAGCACCTTTTTTAATGTTTCAATTAGTTAGTAACTTTAATTTATTCTTAAATTTTAATTTATTTTTGAAGAAGTTTTATTAGGCAGTCATTGTTTTAATTTGGTGTATTTTTATTAATCTTTTTTTTTGTCAATTAATTGCTTTTATATAATTGTTATTTAATCTAATTTATATACATTATTACTATTGAATTGAATTCTTGCGCATGTTGTTGATAAGTATGTAATTGTTTTGTTTTTGTGGAACTTTGCTGATTTGTGTTCTATGTACATTATAAAATTGTATGGGTTATGTACTTATTTGTTTGTTTCCCAAATAAATAAATAAATACTAGTGAAACTAGATATTTGCACAAACAAACAGTCATTTGTTTACAAACATTCTTCATCGAATTCGGACGTAGTACAGACACAATAGAAATTCTACTCATTGAGCACTGATCAGTGCGCGGCCGCAGATGAAAGGTTAATGACCAAACAAACTAGGAGCTCGATGGCGCAGCGGCTATACGTTCGGTTTGCGACCTTGCCAGTTTAAGTAATTTTCGCGATGCTGAGCATTGGATTGGTGACCAAATTATGAACATCTTGAGATTCTCCGTGCTTCGGAAGGCACGTAATGCCGTCGGTCCCGGTTCATCATCATTAGCCTATAAACGTCCCACTGCTAGGCACAGACCTCCCACGTGGACAATGCACGAGGGGATATTGGGCCATAACCCACCACGCTGGCCCAATGCGGGTTGGTGGGTTTTAACGACTGTCATCTTACGACAACAACCGGGACCAACGGCTTAACGTGCCTTCCGAAGCACGGAGGAGCTCGAGATGTTTTAGATTTGGTCACCCATCCAGCGACCCGGCATTGGGAAAGTTGCTTAGCGGGCAAGTTCGCAAGCCGAACGCGCTAGCCGCTGCGCCATCGAGCTCCTCAGCTCGGTCCCGGTTGTTGTGGTAAAATGGCGGTCGTTAATATCGACAAGCAAACTTTTAGTAATTTGTAACCCTGTTAATATGTAATACTGTGGATTAAATAAAGTGACAACTGGATTTAAAATAACTATGTCTCTATCTATCTGTCTAACAAAATCGAGGCGAATTTTTAGTTTACGAACAAATAATTTTGCCAGTTACAGTAGTGAAGACAGACAAACAAACAGTACGACGGAGAGATAGACAGTCTTAGAGAGGAGAGAGGCAAATCGATTCGAATATATAAACTTTAATAGACTTGCACTAAATTTCTCAAATCACGACTATCGTTAAATCGAATTAAAATTATTAATTACCAGTAGACGCGACAGACGTCCTGGCCAACTATTAAACCGAGATTAAACCATTAAGTTAATGACAAATCAACCGACAGGATTAAGGTAAATGTCGCGAAAAGTAGTAAGGAACAGCAAACAGTTTTTATCAACACAAATTAAAGTATTTTGAAACTTCTTTTTTACTTTTTTAAAGTTTTACTTAAGGATTTTCACTAATTGTTATTCTTACTAAACCACCCCTGTATTAAAAAGAACAAAACTAAACAAAAATTATTTAAATTGGTCAAGCCGTTTATTAGTATGAACCAGATTAACAAACAGCAATTGATTTTTATAAATAACTAGCGACCCGCCCCGGCTTTACACGGGTTACTACCCGTACCCGTACTTAAATAAATTATAGCGTATAACCTTCCTCGATAAATTGGCTATCTAACGCTGAAAGTATTTTTTAAACCGGACCAGTAGTTCCTGAGATTATCGCGTTCAAGGAAACAAACTCTTCAGCTTTATAATATTAGTATAGATATACCTAGGTAAATGTTTTTGCTTTCTGCAACTGACAGAACACGGTAATATTTTAATTACTTTTAAGACTAGTGATAATACGGCGCGCGTTCACGGAATCTTCCATTTGTCTAGCTTGCCAAATTTCAAAGTTACGTCTACCCACGTGAATAACCTAAACATAAATGCTGTTATATGCTTTAGGCCGCGGCTTCGCTCGCGTTTTCCGTTTCCTGGGCCTCATCTGTCTCTATACCTAAATTTGTCAAAATCAGCTTAGCAGTTTAGGTGTAAAAGCGTAACAAACAAACAAACTCACTTTTACACTTATAATATTAGTTTGCTTTGCGGATATTTACAAAAGATAATAAGTAGTATATCTCCTTTAGACTCATAAAACCATTGCTCCTATTTGGCTGAGTCTTTTTTTGTTATATTTGTAATTCTTGTTGGTACGGTGTGTCTACGCGGTCGAAGCCGCGGGCGGGCCGTAGTCAAGTAGTCATTACATACTATAAAGTCGCCGTTTCTCTGTGTCCGCTTCTCCACTTTCTCCTTCTAAACAAAACAATGGATTTTTACGCGGTTGACACTGATAGACAGATCGATAAAGGAAAATGGTTTAAAAAAAAATGTAATATGTAGTATTTTGTACAAAGTGGCTGAAGTATGTATATATGTGTTTCTAAGTTTGCGTGGACGGTAGAGATGGAAATTATTGGTTTTTAAAAATCATAATCATAATGATCATGTGATTTTTTTATCACAATGAAATCACCGCTGCTATTTTTCACACCTGCTATTTTTTATTGAGAGTGCTTTTGCTACTATTTATCGTTGAAAATATTAAAATGAAAGGACTTGGTAATTGAATAATGATTATGATGTAACAGGACACGTTTGGCAAGGACGTGGAGATTTTTCCGCACAGGAGAAATAATGTCACTTCATTTCGTTAGTTTCGATAAAAGAATCATATGAAAGGTGAAATAAAATTGTATTTCATTTCATTCATACACGCACTAATAAGAAATCATAATCGCTGTGATTGCAAGTGACAATAGCAGGGATGTCATGTGAGAAACTAAGTCATATGATTATTCACTGCTATATGATTTGTTCCATCTTTAGTGGACGAAGGCGCGGGGCTAGTGTAATATAGATTGTTCGCCCGGCGCGTGCCGGTATGACTCTCTGTGCATTTAGTGCTTATGCAATGGCTAGTGCTTATAAAATTATCGTTCCCATAAAATCACGAGACGTTCTTGGTTCTATAAATGGCATTAAGGGGCATTACTCACATTTCATTAAGCCTATAAACTAAGTAATAGTTTTCTTTTTTTTTGAAATAATAATATTTCAGTACATCTCAACGTACAGTCGGAATTAGCTTAACACTTTAGTTCCATGTAATACCAACTGCTGTGTAAATATTAAAGTACTAGCGGCCGAACGCGGTTTCACCCGCGTGGTTTCCGTTTCCGTGGGAATATCGGGATAAAAAGTATACTAATGTATGCCGATTTCATCCAAATCCATTTAGTAGTTTTTACGTGAAAGAGTAACAAACATCCATCCATACTTACAAACTTTCGCGTTTATAATATAACTAGCGGCCGCTCGCGCTTTCACCCGCGTGGTTCCAGTTCCCGTGAAAATATCGGGATAAAAGGATTCTGTGTTAATCCAGGTTATGAACTATCTGTATGCCGAATTTCATCCAAATCCATTCAGTAATATTTACGTGAACATCCATCCATACTTACAAACTTTCGCGTTTATAATATATTTTTTATTTATATTATATAAATATAATATTTATACATATCGTTTTTTTTTACTTTTCCACTCCATTTCGGATTATTCTTTCCGAATATTTAGATAAGACAAGTATATAGATTAATGTTAAAAGGAACAATTGTTCCCATAACAGCATCGGTCCGGTCGCCACTAGTCGACGTCCATTCCAGTCTTTATTTACTTTAACGACACACGGACGAATAAAATCGTATGATTTAACTAAACGTTGAGTTCGTAGATGGTATCGGCATAATAAGATGTTATCGGGCGGGGGTCAGGCTTGTAATTGATGACCGTCTGGTTGGGAGTACGGCCGCCCGGCGAAAACTGTTTTCGAAACAGAAAACAGAAAAATGTCTCGAAATATTTGATGATTTGCGTTACATAATAACACTCAAATAAACTCAAACGCAACGTTAACAAAAGGGCTCATTTCCAACTCGACCAATTTTCAACTCGTCAGATTTGCAACTTGATAGATTTTCAACTCGTCAGATTTGCAACTTGATAGATTTTCAAGTCGTCAAATTTTCAAGTCGTCGGTAAATGTACAGTTGATTACACATTTTCTTATTATTTTCCTCAAACAACATACAAGATACGACTGAGCAGCATGTGCAGTCGCTATTTGGTGAAAAGTGGACTATAGTAGGGGACTGCTTTTGCTGTCCCCATTGCCTAGTCTCTGACTAACCCTTCGGGGATAATACTTAGTCGTGACTATATGTATGACTTATATGTATGAATGTATGTTTTCTTCGAGAAAAACAGCAAGAGGCCTCCGGAACTCTCACTGTCCGGACGAAACACAACAGCACCAAATGCCGTTATTTCACGCCGGATATTCTTGAGAGGGTGGTATCACCCCGGGCGAGCCGGCCCAATGCGTGCTGCAACGCAGCGTGTCTCTACCACTCAGTCATTGCCACTCATTTAGCACCACCCAAGGGGTCACGTGTGGGGTCTCAAGGGTAAACATACGGACGCGAGTAACTTTAACCCCCAAAAACTGAATAAGGTTCAAATTATGGTAGCATGTATATTGCACTACCAGCTGGGGGTTAACGTGCCACTACTGGGCACAGGCCTTCCACATGCAACACAGCACGTGGGCAGATTATGCCATATCCCACGCTGGCCCAATGGGGTTGGGTTTTAACGACTGCAATCTCACGACAAAACCGGCACGAGCTCGGATTGAAGTAAGGATGAGGCCGGATTATATCGCCGCTCTATGTTGTATATAGAAGAAAGTAAAAAAGAAAAACATTTTATTGACCACAAACAGATAACATAACATTAGAAAATAAAATAAAAATTAACATTTAGTGTGGCCATCTAGACCCCAGCCCCAGCATAGGCTACAGCGACAATAGCCGCTGCAGCGCTGGATAGGATGTAGGTATAGTCCATTAGTCTCTTTTTACGTACGTAGTATTCTATGATGAGCCGTCGTCACACAGCTCATTTTGTTTATAATAGAACGCGATGGTTTAAAAGTGTACGTTTAAGTGAAATCTGACTGTCTCGAGTAGTCGTAAGCACTGGCTTTAACGGTCACTTGCGATGATGCGTTATGTCATTGACCTTAGGCCAGCTGACTGGCATGCCTACCATTATAATTAAAGTAGGTACTTGATGCTGAATTAATTATTGTCAGAATTTTGCTCTTGTGTTTCGGCTTTGCTCCAAAGTTATAATGCTAGCTGCTAGTTAGCAGAGCGCCCGCGCCCGCGACTTCGTTCGTTCGATGGTGCCATAATGGTTTCGTACAGTAGGTAAGTATCTTTTAAAGCTCTGAAGGTACATTTTAAATATAAAAAAAACGGGATTTTTACCATGTCTGACTGCCGTACTCAGAGACGTCCATTAAGTTTTAATGACAATTAAGTCTCTTGCTGTCACTTTCTTAAGTATAGTGCTAAATAGAGAAGGAAAGACATTTAATTGTCATTAAAACTTAATTGACGTCTCTGAGTACGGCAGTAAGTTGTTTGTTTTGAGTTCCCGATATTTCGGCGCAGTTGCATCGTTACTCCGTGATCATGGTGCATGCAACTGCGCCGAAATATCGGGGACTCAAAACAAACAACTCAGACATGGTAAAAATCCCGTTTTTTCATAAAAATAATTGTAGTGACCATGAAAGTTTAAAATGTTATTTTGATAAAAGATTTTTAGAACCGGATGAGCAGTTTCGAGGATTACCTCCTACAAACAAATTCTTTTTATTATGATAATAAGTT